>OX596028.1:0-1200000 GCA_951394125.1 Epistrophe eligans
ACTACCTCTTCAAAAAACTCGATTTTAATTTTCAAAAATTCAAAAAAAACATTTCTAGAGGGGTGGCAACCATGAAAATTTCCCGTTAGGTAGCCATTTTAATTACCTATCATTTAAGACCATAACGGTAATTTTTGGTCAACTACCTTACCCACAGGAATTTATTTAATCATACTACCTCTTCAAAAAACTCGATTTTAATTTTCAAAAATTCAAAAAAAATATTTCTAGAGGGGTGGCAACCATGAAAATTTCCCGTTAGGTAGCCATTTTAATTACCTATCATTTAAGACCATAACGGTAATTTTTGGTCAACTACCTTACCCACAGGAATTTATTTAATCATACTACCTCTTCAAAAAACTCGATTTTAATTTTCAAAAATTCAAAAAAAATATTTCTAGAGGGGTGGCAACCATGAAAATTTCCCGTTAGGTAGCCATTTTAATTACCTATCATTTAAGACCATAACGGTAATTTTTGGTCAACTACCTTACCCACAGGAATTTATTTAATCATACTACCTCTTCAAAAAACTCGATTTTAATTTCAAAAATTCAAAAAAATATTTCTAGAGGGGTGGCAACCATGAAAATTTCCCGTTAGGTAGCCATTTTAATTACCTATCATTTAAGACCATAACGGTAATTTTTGGTCAACTACCTTACCCACAGGAATTTATTTAATCATACTACCTCTTCAAAAAACTCATTTTAATTTTCAAAAATTCAAAAAAAATATTTCTAGAGGGGTGGCAACCATGAAAATTTCCCGTTAGGTAGCCATTTTAATTACCTATCATTTAAGACCATAACGGTAATTTTTGGTCAACTACCTTACCCACAGGAATTTATTTAATCATACTACCTCTTCAAAAAACTCGATTTTAATTTTCAAAAATTCAAAAAAAATATTTCTAGAGGGGTGGCAACCATGAAAATTTCCCGTTAGGTAGCCATTTTAATTACCTATCATTTAAGACCATAACGGTAATTTTTGGTAAACTACCTTACCCACAGGAATTTATTTAATCATACTACCTCTTCAAAAAACTCGATTTTAATTTTCAAAAATTCAAAAAAAATATTTCTAGAGGGGTGGCAACCATGAAAATTTCCCGTTAGGTAGCCATTTTAATTACCTATCATTTAAGACCATAACGGTAATTTTTGGTCAACTACCTTACCCACAGGAATTTATTTAATCATACTACCTCTTCAAAAAACTCGATTTTAATTTTCAAAAATTCAAAAAAAATATTTCTAGAGGGGTGGCAACCATGAAAATTTCCCGTTAGGTAGCCATTTTAATTACCTATCATTTAAGACCATAACGGTAATTTTTGGTCAACTACCTTACCCACAGGAATTTATTTAATCATACTACCTCTTCAAAAAACTCGATTTTAATTTTCAAAAATTCAAAAAAAATATTTCTAGAGGGGTGGCAACCATGAAAATTTCCCGTTAGGTAGCCATTTTAATTACCTATCATTTAAGACCATAACGGTAATTTTTGGTCAACTACCTTACCCACAGGAATTTATTTAATCATACTACCTCTTCAAAAAACTCATTTTAATTTTCAAAAATTCAAAAAAAATATTTCTAGAGGGGTGGCAACCATGAAAATTTCCCGTTAGGTAGCCATTTTAATTACCTATCATTTAAGACCATAACGGTAATTTTTGGTCAACTACCTTACCCACAGGAATTTATTTAATCATACTACCTCTTCAAAAAACTCGATTTTAATTTTCAAAAATTCAAAAAAAATATTTCTAGAGGGGTGGCAACCATGAAAATTTCCCGTTAGGTAGCCATTTTAATTACCTATCATTTAAGACCATAACGGTAATTTTTGGTCAACTACCTTACCCACAGGAATTTATTTAATCATACTACCTCTTCAAAAAAACTCATTTTTAATTTTCAAAAATTCAAAAAAAATATTTCTAGAGGGGTGGCAACCATGAAAATTTCCCGTTAGGTAGCCATTTTAATTACCTATCATTTAAGACCATAACGGTAATTTTTGGTCAACTACCTTACCCACAGGAATTTATTTAATCATACTACCTCTTCAAAAAACTCGATTTTAATTTTCAAAAATTCAAAAAAAATATTTCTAGAGGGGTGGCAACCATGAAAATTTCCCGTTAGGTAGCCATTTTAATTACCTATCATTTAAGACCATAACGGTAATTTTTGGTCAACTACCTTACCCACAGGAATTTATTTAATCATACTACCTCTTCAAAAAAACTCATTTTTAATTTTCAAAAATTCAAAAAAATATTTCTAGAGGGGTGGCAACCATGAAAATTTCCCGTTAGGTAGCCATTTTAATTACCTATCATTTAAGACCATAACGGTAATTTTTGGTCAACTACCTTACCCACAGGAATTTATTTAATCATACTACCTCTTCAAAAAACTCGATTTTAATTTTCAAAAATTCAAAAAAAATATTTCTAGAGGGGTGGCAACCATGAAAATTTCCCGTTAGGTAGCCATTTTAATTACCTATCATTTAAGACCATAACGGTAATTTTTGGTCAACTACCTTACCCACAGGAATTTATTTAATCATACTACCTTTCAAAAAAACTCATTTTTAATTTTCAAAAATTCAAAAAAAATATTTCTAGAGGGGTGGCAACCATGAAAATTTCCCGTTAGGTAGCCATTTTAATTACCTATCATTTAAGACCATAACGGTAATTTTTGGTCAACTACCTTACCCACAGGAATTTATTTAATCATACTACCTTTTCAAAAAACTCATTTTAATTTTCAAAAATTCAAAAAAAATATTTCTAGAGGGGTGGCAACCATGAAAATTTCCCGTTAGGTAGCCATTTTAATTACCTATCATTTAAGACCATAACGGTAATTTTTGGTAAACTACCTTACCCACAGGAATTTATTAAATCATACTACCTCTTCAAAAAACTCGATTTTAATTTTCAAAAATTCAAAAAAAATATTTCTAGAGGGGTGGCAACCATGAAAATTTCCCGTTAGGTAGCCATTTTAATTACCTATCATTTAAGACCATAACGGTAATTTTTGGTCAACTACCTTACCCACAGGAATTTATTTAATCATACTACCTCTTCAAAAAACTCGATTTTAATTTTCAAAAATTCAAAAAAAATATTTCTAGAGGGGTGGCAACCATGAAAATTTCCCGTTAGGTAGCCATTTTAATTACCTATCATTTAAGACCATAACGGTAATTTTTGGTCAACTACCTTACCCACAGGAATTTATTTAATCATACTACCTCTTCAAAAAACTCGATTTTAATTTTCAAAAATTCAAAAAAAATATTTCTAGAGGGGTGGCAACCATGAAAATTTCCCGTTAGGTAGCCATTTTAATTACCTATCATTTAAGACCATAACGGTAATTTTTGGTCAACTACCTTACCCACAGGAATTTATTTAATCATACTACCTCTTCAAAAAAACTCATTTTTAATTTTCAAAAATTCAAAAAAAATATTTCTAGAGGGGTGGCAACCATGAAAATTTCCCGTTAGGTAGCCATTTTAATTACCTATCATTTAAGACCATAACGGTAATTTTTGGTCAACTACCTTACCCACAGGAATTTATTTAATCATACTACCTCTTCAAAAAACTCGATTTTAATTTTCAAAAATTCAAAAAAAATATTTCTAGAGGGGTGGCAACCATGAAAATTTCCCGTTAGGTAGCCATTTTAATTACCTATCATTTAAGACCATAACGGTAATTTTTGGTAAACTACCTTACCCACAGGAATTTATTAAATCATACTACCTCTTCAAAAAACTCGATTTTAATTTTCAAAAATTCAAAAAAAATATTTCTAGAGGGGTGGCAACCATGAAAATTTCCCGTTAGGTAGCCATTTTAATTACCTATCATTTAAGACCATAACGGTAATTTTTGGTCAACTACCTTACCCACAGGAATTTATTTAATCATACTACCTCTTCAAAAAACTCGATTTTAATTTTCAAAAATTCAAAAAAAATATTTCTAGAGGGGTGGCAACCATGAAAATTTCCCGTTAGGTAGCCATTTTAATTACCTATCATTTAAGACCATAACGGTAATTTTTGGTCAACTACCTTACCCACAGGAATTTATTTAATCATACTACCTCTTCAAAAAACTCGATTTTAATTTTCAAAAATTCAAAAAAAATATTTCTAGAGGGGTGGCAACCATGAAAATTTCCCGTTAGGTAGCCATTTTAATTACCTATCATTTAAGACCATAACGGTAATTTTTGGTCAACTACCTTACCCACAGGAATTTATTTAATCATACTACCTCTTCAAAAAAACTCGATTTTAATTTTCAAAAATTCAAAAAAATATTTCTAGAGGGGTGGCAACCATGAAAATTTCCCGTTAGGTAGCCATTTTAATTACCTATCATTTAAGACCATAACGGTAATTTTTGGTCAACTACCTTACCCACAGGAATTTATTTAATCATACTACCTCTTCAAAAAACTCGATTTTAATTTTCAAAAATTCAAAAAAAATATTTCTAGAGGGGTGGCAACCATGAAAATTTCCCGTTAGGTAGCCATTTTAATTACCTATCATTTAAGACCATAACGGTAATTTTTGGTCAACTACCTTACCCACAGGAATTTATTTAATCATACTACCTCTTCAAAAAACTCGATTTTAATTTTCAAAAATTCAAAAAAAATATTTCTAGAGGGGTGGCAACCATGAAAATTTCCCGTTAGGTAGCCATTTTAATTACCTATCATTTAAGACCATAACGGTAATTTTTGGTCAACTACCTTACCCACAGGAATTTATTTAATCATACTACCTCTTAAAAAAACTCGATTTTAATTTTCAAAAATTCAAAAAAAATATTTCTAGAGGGGTGGCAACCATGAAAATTTCCCGTTAGGTAGCCATTTTAATTACCTATCATTTAAGACCATAACGGTAATTTTTGGTCAACTACCTTACCCACAGGAATTTATTTAATCATACTACCTCTTCAAAAAACTCGATTTTAATTTTCAAAAATTCAAAAAAAATATTTCTAGAGGGGTGGCAACCATGAAAATTTCCCGTTAGGTAGCCATTTTAATTACCTATCATTTAAGACCATAACGGTAATTTTTGGTCAACTACCTTACCCACAGGAATTTATTTAATCATACTACCTCTTCAAAAAACTCGATTTTAATTTTCAAAAATTCAAAAAAAACATTTCTAGAGGGGTGGCAACCATGAAAATTTCCCGTTAGGTAGCCATTTTAATTACCTATCATTTAAGACCATAACGGTAATTTTTGGTCAACTACCTTACCCACAGGAATTTATTTAATCATACTACCTCTTCAAAAAACTCGATTTTAATTTTCAAAAATTCAAAAAAAATATTTCTAGAGGGGTGGCAACCATGAAAATTTCCCGTTAGGTAGCCATTTTAATTACCTATCATTTAAGACCATAACGGTAATTTTTGGTCAACTACCTTACCCACAGGAATTTATTTAATCATACTACCTCTTCAAAAAACTCGATTTTAATTTTCAAAAATTCAAAAAAAATATTTCTAGAGGGGTGGCAACCATGAAAATTTCCCGTTAGGTAGCCATTTTAATTACCTATCATTTAAGACCATAACGGTAATTTTTGGTCAACTACCTTACCCACAGGAATTTATTTAATCATACTACCTCTTCAAAAAACTCGATTTTAATTTTCAAAAATTCAAAAAAAACATTTCTAGAGGGGTGGCAACCATGAAAATTTCCCGTTAGGTAGCCATTTTAATTACCTATCATTTAAGACCATAACGGTAATTTTTGGTCAACTACCTTACCCACAGGAATTTATTTAATCATACTACCTCTTCAAAAAACTCGATTTTAATTTTCAAAAATTCAAAAAAAATATTTCTAGAGGGGTGGCAACCATGAAAATTTCCCGTTAGGTAGCCATTTTAATTACCTATCATTTAAGACCATAACGGTAATTTTTGGTCAACTACCTTACCCACAGGAATTTATTTAATCATACTACCTCTTCAAAAAACTCGATTTTAATTTTCAAAAATTCAAAAAAAACATTTCTAGAGGGGTGGCAACCATGAAAATTTCCCGTTAGGTAGCCATTTTAATTACCTATCATTTAAGACCATAACGGTAATTTTTGGTCAACTACCTTACCCACAGGAATTTATTTAATCATACTACCTCTTCAAAAAACTCGATTTTAATTTTCAAAAATTCAAAAAAAATATTTCTAGAGGGGTGGCAACCATGAAAATTTCCCGTTAGGTAGCCATTTTAATTACCTATCATTTAAGACCATAACGGTAATTTTTGGTCAACTACCTTACCCACAGGAATTTATTTAATCATACTACCTCTTCAAAAAACTCGATTTTAATTTTCAAAAATTCAAAAAAAATATTTCTAGAGGGGTGGCAACCATGAAAATTTCCCGTTAGGTAGCCATTTTAATTACCTATCATTTAAGACCATAACGGTAATTTTTGGTCAACTACCTTACCCACAGGAATTTATTTAATCATACTACCTCTTCAAAAAACTCGATTTTAATTTTCAAAAATTCAAAAAAAATATTTCTAGAGGGGTGGCAACCATGAAAATTTCCCGTTAGGTAGCCATTTTAATTACCTATCATTTAAGACCATAACGGTAATTTTTGGTCAACTACCTTACCCACAGGAATTTATTTAATCATACTACCTCTTCAAAAAACTCGATTTTAATTTTCAAAAATTCAAAAAAAACATTTCTAGAGGGGTGGCAACCATGAAAATTTCCCGTTAGGTAGCCATTTTAATTACCTATCATTTAAGACCATAACGGTAATTTTTGGTCAACTACCTTACCCACAGGAATTTATTTAATCATACTACCTCTTCAAAAAACTCGATTTTAATTTTCAAAAATTCAAAAAAAATATTTCTAGAGGGGTGGCAACCATGAAAATTTCCCGTTAGGTAGCCATTTTAATTACCTATCATTTAAGACCATAACGGTAATTTTTGGTCAACTACCTTACCCACAGGAATTTATTTAATCATACTACCTCTTCAAAAAACTCGATTTTAATTTTCAAAAATTCAAAAAAAATATTTCTAGAGGGGTGGCAACCATGAAAATTTCCCGTTAGGTAGCCATTTTAATTACCTATCATTTAAGACCATAACGGTAATTTTTGGTCAACTACCTTACCCACAGGAATTTATTTAATCATACTACCTCTTCAAAAAACTCGATTTTAATTTTCAAAAATTCAAAAAAAATATTTCTAGAGGGGTGGCAACCATGAAAATTTCCCGTTAGGTAGCCATTTTAATTACCTATCATTTAAGACCATAACGGTAATTTTTGGTCAACTACCTTACCCACAGGAATTTATTTAATCATACTACCTCTTCAAAAAACTCGATTTTAATTTTCAAAAATTCAAAAAAAATATTTCTAGAGGGGTGGCAACCATGAAAATTTCCCGTTAGGTAGCCATTTTAATTACCTATCATTTAAGACCATAACGGTAATTTTTGGTCAACTACCTTACCCACAGGAATTTATTTAATCATACTACCTCTTCAAAAAACTCGATTTTAATTTTCAAAAATTCAAAAAAAATATTTCTAGAGGGGTGGCAACCATGAAAATTTCCCGTTAGGTAGCCATTTTAATTACCTATCATTTAAGACCATAACGGTAATTTTTGGTCAACTACCTTACCCACAGGAATTTATTTAATCATACTACCTCTTCAAAAAACTCGATTTTAATTTTCAAAAATTCAAAAAAAATATTTCTAGAGGGGTGGCAACCATGAAAATTTCCCGTTAGGTAGCCATTTTAATTACCTATCATTTAAGACCATAACGGTAATTTTTGGTCAACTACCTTACCCACAGGAATTTATTTAATCATACTACCTCTTCAAAAAACTCGATTTTAATTTTCAAAAATTCAAAAAAAATATTTCTAGAGGGGTGGCAACCATGAAAATTTCCCGTTAGGTAGCCATTTTAATTACCTATCATTTAAGACCATAACGGTAATTTTTGGTCAACTACCTTACCCACAGGAATTTATTTAATCATACTACCTCTTCAAAAAACTCGATTTTAATTTTCAAAAATTCAAAAAAAATATTTCTAGAGGGGTGGCAACCATGAAAATTTCCCGTTAGGTAGCCATTTTAATTACCTATCATTTAAGACCATAACGGTAATTTTTGGTCAACTACCTTACCCACAGGAATTTATTTAATCATACTACCTCTTCAAAAAACTCGATTTTAATTTTCAAAAATTCAAAAAAAATATTTCTAGAGGGGTGGCAACCATGAAAATTTCCCGTTAGGTAGCCATTTTAATTACCTATCATTTAAGACCATAACGGTAATTTTTGGTCAACTACCTTACCCACAGGAATTTATTTAATCATACTACCTCTTCAAAAAACTCGATTTTAATTTTCAAAAATTCAAAAAAAATATTTCTAGAGGGGTGGCAACCATGAAAATTTCCCGTTAGGTAGCCATTTTAATTACCTATCATTTAAGACCATAACGGTAATTTTTGGTCAACTACCTTACCCACAGGAATTTATTTAATCATACTACCTCTTCAAAAAACTCGATTTTAATTTTCAAAAATTCAAAAAAAATATTTCTAGAGGGGTGGCAACCATGAAAATTTCCCGTTAGGTAGCCATTTTAATTACCTATCATTTAAGACCATAACGGTAATTTTTGGTCAACTACCTTACCCACAGGAATTTATTTAATCATACTACCTCTTCAAAAAACTCGATTTTAATTTTCAAAAATTCAAAAAAAATATTTCTAGAGGGGTGGCAACCATGAAAATTTCCCGTTAGGTAGCCATTTTAATTACCTATCATTTAAGACCATAACGGTAATTTTTGGTCAACTACCTTACCCACAGGAATTTATTTAATCATACTACCTCTTCAAAAAACTCGATTTTAATTTTCAAAAATTCAAAAAAAATATTTCTAGAGGGGTGGCAACCATGAAAATTTCCCGTTAGGTAGCCATTTTAATTACCTATCATTTAAGACCATAACGGTAATTTTTGGTCAACTACCTTACCCACAGGAATTTATTTAATCATACTACCTCTTCAAAAAACTCATTTTTAATTTTCAAAAATTCAAAAAAAATATTTCTAGAGGGGTGGCAACCATGAAAATTTCCCGTTAGGTAGCCATTTTAATTACCTATCATTTAAGACCATAACGGTAATTTTTGGTCAACTACCTTACCCACAGGAATTTATTTAATCATACTACCTCTTCAAAAAACTCGATTTTAATTTTCAAAAATTCAAAAAAAATATTTCTAGAGGGGTGGCAACCATGAAAATTTCCCGTTAGGTAGCCATTTTAATTACCTATCATTTAAGACCATAACGGTAATTTTTGGTCAACTACCTTACCCACAGGAATTTATTTAATCATACTACCTCTTCAAAAAACTCGATTTTAATTTTCAAAAATTCAAAAAAAATATTTCTAGAGGGGTGGCAACCATGAAAATTTCCCGTTAGGTAGCCATTTTAATTACCTATCATTTAAGACCATAACGGTAATTTTTGGTCAACTACCTTACCCACAGGAATTTATTTAATCATACTACCTCTTCAAAAAACTCGATTTTAATTTTCAAAAATTCAAAAAAAATATTTCTAGAGGGGTGGCAACCATGAAAATTTCCCGTTAGGTAGCCATTTTAATTACCTATCATTTAAGACCATAACGGTAATTTTTGGTCAACTACCTTACCCACAGGAATTTATTTAATCATACTACCTCTTCAAAAAACTCGATTTTAATTTTCAAAAATTCAAAAAAAATATTTCTAGAGGGGTGGCAACCATGAAAATTTCCCGTTAGGTAGCCATTTTAATTACCTATCATTTAAGACCATAACGGTAATTTTTGGTCAACTACCTTACCCACAGGAATTTATTTAATCATACTACCTCTTCAAAAAACTCGATTTTAATTTTCAAAAATTCAAAAAAAATATTTCTAGAGGGGTGGCAACCATGAAAATTTCCCGTTAGGTAGCCATTTTAATTACCTATCATTTAAGACCATAACGGTAATTTTTGGTCAACTACCTTACCCACAGGAATTTATTTAATCATACTACCTCTTCAAAAAACTCGATTTTAATTTTCAAAAATTCAAAAAAAATATTTCTAGAGGGGTGGCAACCATGAAAATTTCCCGTTAGGTAGCCATTTTAATTACCTATCATTTAAGACCATAACGGTAATTTTTGGTCAACTACCTTACCCACAGGAATTTATTTAATCATACTACCTCTTCAAAAAACTCGATTTTAATTTTCAAAAATTCAAAAAAAATATTTCTAGAGGGGTGGCAACCATGAAAATTTCCCGTTAGGTAGCCATTTTAATTACCTATCATTTAAGACCATAACGGTAATTTTTGGTCAACTACCTTACCCACAGGAATTTATTTAATCATACTACCTCTTCAAAAAACTCGATTTTAATTTTCAAAAATTCAAAAAAAATATTTCTAGAGGGGTGGCAACCATGAAAATTTCCCGTTAGGTAGCCATTTTAATTACCTATCATTTAAGACCATAACGGTAATTTTTGGTCAACTACCTTACCCACAGGAATTTATTTAATCATACTACCTCTTCAAAAAACTCGATTTTAATTTTCAAAAATTCAAAAAAAATATTTCTAGAGGGGTGGCAACCATGAAAATTTCCCGTTAGGTAGCCATTTTAATTACCTATCATTTAAGACCATAACGGTAATTTTTGGTCAACTACCTTACCCACAGGAATTTATTTAATCATACTACCTCTTCAAAAAACTCGATTTTAATTTTCAAAAATTCAAAAAAAATATTTCTAGAGGGGTGGCAACCATGAAAATTTCCCGTTAGGTAGCCATTTTAATTACCTATCATTTAAGACCATAACGGTAATTTTTGGTCAACTACCTTACCCACAGGAATTTATTTAATCATACTACCTCTTCAAAAAACTCGATTTTAATTTTCAAAAATTCAAAAAAAATATTTCTAGAGGGGTGGCAACCATGAAAATTTCCCGTTAGGTAGCCATTTTAATTACCTATCATTTAAGACCATAACGGTAATTTTTGGTCAACTACCTTACCCACAGGAATTTATTTAATCATACTACCTCTTCAAAAAACTCGATTTTAATTTTCAAAAATTCAAAAAAAATATTTCTAGAGGGGTGGCAACCATGAAAATTTCCCGTTAGGTAGCCATTTTAATTACCTATCATTTAAGACCATAACGGTAATTTTTGGTCAACTACCTTACCCACAGGAATTTATTTAATCATACTACCTCTTCAAAAAACTCGATTTTAATTTTCAAAAATTCAAAAAAAATATTTCTAGAGGGGTGGCAACCATGAAAATTTCCCGTTAGGTAGCCATTTTAATTACCTATCATTTAAGACCATAACGGTAATTTTTGGTCAACTACCTTACCCACAGGAATTTATTTAATCATACTACCTCTTCAAAAAACTCGATTTTAATTTTCAAAAATTCAAAAAAAATATTTCTAGAGGGGTGGCAACCATGAAAATTTCCCGTTAGGTAGCCATTTTAATTACCTATCATTTAAGACCATAACGGTAATTTTTGGTCAACTACCTTACCCACAGGAATTTATTTAATCATACTACCTCTTCAAAAAACTCGATTTTAATTTTCAAAAATTCAAAAAAAATATTTCTAGAGGGGTGGCAACCATGAAAATTTCCCGTTAGGTAGCCATTTTAATTACCTATCATTTAAGACCATAACGGTAATTTTTGGTCAACTACCTTACCCACAGGAATTTATTTAATCATACTACCTCTTCAAAAAACTCGATTTTAATTTTCAAAAATTCAAAAAAAATATTTCTAGAGGGGTGGCAACCATGAAAATTTCCCGTTAGGTAGCCATTTTAATTACCTATCATTTAAGACCATAACGGTAATTTTTGGTCAACTACCTTACCCACAGGAATTTATTTAATCATACTACCTCTTCAAAAAACTCGATTTTAATTTTCAAAAATTCAAAAAAAATATTTCTAGAGGGGTGGCAACCATGAAAATTTCCCGTTAGGTAGCCATTTTAATTACCTATCATTTAAGACCATAACGGTAATTTTTGGTCAACTACCTTACCCACAGGAATTTATTTAATCATACTACCTCTTCAAAAAACTCGATTTTAATTTTCAAAAATTCAAAAAAAATATTTCTAGAGGGGTGGCAACCATGAAAATTTCCCGTTAGGTAGCCATTTTAATTACCTATCATTTAAGACCATAACGGTAATTTTTGGTCAACTACCTTACCCACAGGAATTTATTTAATCATACTACCTCTTCAAAAAACTCGATTTTAATTTTCAAAAATTCAAAAAAAATATTTCTAGAGGGGTGGCAACCATGAAAATTTCCCGTTAGGTAGCCATTTTAATTACCTATCATTTAAGACCATAACGGTAATTTTTGGTCAACTACCTTACCCACAGGAATTTATTTAATCATACTACCTCTTCAAAAAACTCGATTTTAATTTTCAAAAATTCAAAAAAAATATTTCTAGAGGGGTGGCAACCATGAAAATTTCCCGTTAGGTAGCCATTTTAATTACCTATCATTTAAGACCATAACGGTAATTTTTGGTCAACTACCTTACCCACAGGAATTTATTTAATCATACTACCTCTTCAAAAAACTCGATTTTAATTTTCAAAAATTCAAAAAAAATATTTCTAGAGGGGTGGCAACCATGAAAATTTCCCGTTAGGTAGCCATTTTAATTACCTATCATTTAAGACCATAACGGTAATTTTTGGTCAACTACCTTACCCACAGGAATTTATTTAATCATACTACCTCTTCAAAAAACTCGATTTTAATTTTCAAAAATTCAAAAAAAATATTTCTAGAGGGGTGGCAACCATGAAAATTTCCCGTTAGGTAGCCATTTTAATTACCTATCATTTAAGACCATAACGGTAATTTTTGGTCAACTACCTTACCCACAGGAATTTATTTAATCATACTACCTCTTCAAAAAACTCGATTTTAATTTTCAAAAATTCAAAAAAATATTTCTAGAGGGGTGGCAACCATGAAAATTTCCCGTTAGGTAGCCATTTTAATTACCTATCATTTAAGACCATAACGGTAATTTTTGGTCAACTACCTTACCCACAGGAATTTATTAATCATACTACCTCTTCAAAAAACTCGATTTTAATTTTCAAAAATTCAAAAAAAATATTTCTAGAGGGGTGGCAACCATGAAAATTTCCCGTTAGGTAGCCATTTTAATTACCTATCATTTAAGACCATAACGGTAATTTTTGGTCAACTACCTTACCCACAGGAATTTATTTAATCATACTACCTCTTCAAAAAAACTCGATTTTAATTTTCAAAAATTCAAAAAAAATATTTCTAGAGGGGTGGCAACCATGAAAATTTCCCGTTAGGTAGCCATTTTAATTACCTATCATTTAAGACCATAACGGTAATTTTTGGTCAACTACCTTACCCACAGGAATTTATTTAATCATACTACCTCTTCAAAAAACTCGATTTTAATTTTCAAAAATTCAAAAAAAATATTTCTAGAGGGGTGGCAACCATGAAAATTTCCCGTTAGGTAGCCATTTTAATTACCTATCATTTAAGACCATAACGGTAATTTTTGGTCAACTACCTTACCCACAGGAATTTATTTAATCATACTACCTCTTCAAAAAAACTCATTTTTAATTTTCAAAAATTCAAAAAAATATTTCTAGAGGGGTGGCAACCATGAAAATTTCCCGTTAGGTAGCCATTTTAATTACCTATCATTTAAGACCATAACGGTAATTTTTGGTCAACTACCTTACCCACAGGAATTTATTTAATCATACTACCTCTTCAAAAAACTCGATTTTTAATTTTCAAAAATTCAAAAAAAATATTTCTAGAGGGGTGGCAACCATGAAAATTTCCCGTTAGGTAGCCATTTTAATTACCTATCATTTAAGACCATAACGGTAATTTTTGGTCAACTACCTTACCCACAGGAATTTATTTAATCATACTACCTCTTCAAAAAACTCGATTTTAATTTTCAAAATTCAAAAAAAATATTTCTAGAGGGGTGGCAACCATGAAAATTTCCCGTTAGGTAGCCATTTTAATTACCTATCATTTAAGACCATAACGGTAATTTTTGGTCAACTACCTTACCCACAGGAATTTATTTAATCATACTACCTCTTCAAAAAACTCGATTTTAATTTTCAAAAATTCAAAAAAAATATTTCTAGAGGGGTGGCAACCATGAAAATTTCCCGTTAGGTAGCCATTTTAATTACCTATCATTTAAGACCATAACGGTAATTTTTGGTCAACTACCTTACCCACAGGAATTTATTTAATCATACTACCTCTTCAAAAAACTCGATTTTAATTTTCAAAAATTCAAAAAAAATATTTCTAGAGGGGTGGCAACCATGAAAATTTCCCGTTAGGTAGCCATTTTAATTACCTATCATTTAAGACCATAACGGTAATTTTTGGTCAACTACCTTACCCACAGGAATTTATTTAATCATACTACCTCTTCAAAAAAACTCGATTTTTAATTTTCAAAAATTCAAAAAAAATATTTCTAGAGGGGTGGCAACCATGAAAATTTCCCGTTAGGTAGCCATTTTAATTACCTATCATTTAAGACCATAACGGTAATTTTTGGTCAACTACCTTACCCACAGGAATTTATTTAATCATACTACCTCTTCAAAAAACTCGATTTTAATTTTCAAAAATTCAAAAAAAATATTTCTAGAGGGGTGGCAACCATGAAAATTTCCCGTTAGGTAGCCATTTTAATTACCTATCATTTAAGACCATAACGGTAATTTTTGGTCAACTACCTTACCCACAGGAATTTATTTAATCATACTACCTCTTCAAAAAACTCGATTTTAATTTTCAAAAATTCAAAAAAAATATTTCTAGAGGGGTGGCAACCATGAAAATTTCCCGTTAGGTAGCCATTTTAATTACCTATCATTTAAGACCATAACGGTAATTTTTGGTCAACTACCTTACCCACAGGAATTTATTTAATCATACTACCTCTTCAAAAAACTCGATTTTAATTTTCAAAAATTCAAAAAA
Source organism: Epistrophe eligans (assembly GCA_951394125.1). Taxonomy (NCBI): domain Eukaryota; kingdom Metazoa; phylum Arthropoda; class Insecta; order Diptera; family Syrphidae; genus Epistrophe; species Epistrophe eligans. The sequence continues at coordinate 15,270 of OX596028.1, forward strand.
ATATTTCTAGAGGGGTGGCAACCATGAAAATTTCCCGTTAGGTAGCCATTTTAATTACCTATCATTTAAGACCATAACGGTAATTTTTGGTCAACTACCTTACCCACAGGAATTTATTTAATCATACTACCTCTTCAAAAAAACTCGATTTTAATTTTCAAAATTCAAAAAAATATTTCTAGAGGGGTGGCAACCATGAAAATTTCCCGTTAGGTAGCCATTTTAATTACCTATCATTTAAGACCATAACGGTAATTTTTGGTCAACTACCTTACCCACAGGAATTTATTTAATCATACTACCTCTTCAAAAAAACTCATTTTAATTTTCAAAAATTCAAAAAAAATATTTCTAGAGGGGTGGCAACCATGAAAATTTCCCGTTAGGTAGCCATTTAATTACCTATCATTTAAGACCATGAACGGTAATTTTTGGTCAACTACCTTACCCACAGGAATTTATTTAATCATACTACCTCTTCAAAAAACTCGATTTTAATTTTCAAAAATTCAAAAAAATATTTCTAGAGGGGTGGCAACCATGAAAATTTCCCGTTAGGTAGCCATTTTAATTACCTATCATTTAAGACCATAACGGTAATTTTTGGTCAACTACCTTACCCACAGGAATTTATTTAATCATACTACCTCTTCAAAAAACTCGATTTTAATTTTCAAAAATTCAAAAAAAATATTTCTAGAGGGGTGGCAACCATGAAAATTTCCCGTTAGGTAGCCATTTTAATTACCTATCATTTAAGACCATAACGGTAATTTTTGGTCAACTACCTTACCCACAGGAATTTATTTAATCATACTACCTCTTCAAAAAACTCGATTTTAATTTTCAAAAATTCAAAAAAAATATTTCTAGAGGGGTGGCAACCATGAAAATTTCCCGTTAGGTAGCCATTTTAATTACCTATCATTTAAGACCATAACGGTAATTTTTGGTCAACTACCTTACCCACAGGAATTTATTTAATCATACTACCTCTTCAAAAAACTCGATTTTAATTTTCAAAAATTCAAAAAAAATATTTCTAGAGGGGTGGCAACCATGAAAATTTCCCGTTAGGTAGCCATTTTAATTACCTATCATTTAAGACCATAACGGTAATTTTTGGTCAACTACCTTACCCACAGGAATTTATTTAATCATACTACCTCTTCAAAAAACTCGATTTTAATTTTCAAAAATTCAAAAAAAATATTTCTAGAGGGGTGGCAACCATGAAAATTTCCCGTTAGGTAGCCATTTTAATTACCTATCATTTAAGACCATAACGGTAATTTTTGGTCAACTACCTTACCCACAGGAATTTATTTAATCATACTACCTCTTCAAAAAACTCGATTTTAATTTTCAAAAATTCAAAAAAATATTTCTAGAGGGTGGCAACCATGAAAATTTCCCGTTAGGTAGCCATTTTAATTACCTATCATTTAAGACCATAACGGTAATTTTTGGTCAACTACCTTACCCACAGGAATTTATTTAATCATACTACCTCTTCAAAAAACTCGATTTTAATTTTCAAAAATTCAAAAAAAATATTTCTAGAGGGGTGGCAACCATGAAAATTTCCCGTTAGGTAGCCATTTTAATTACCTATCATTTAAGACCATAACGGTAATTTTTGGTCAACTACCTTACCCACAGGAATTTATTTAATCATACTACCTCTTCAAAAAACTCGATTTTAATTTCAAAAATTCAAAAAAAATATTTCTAGAGGGGTGGCAACCATGAAAATTTCCCGTTAGGTAGCCATTTTAATTACCTATCATTTAAGACCATAACGGTAATTTTTGGTCAACTACCTTACCCACAGGAATTTATTTAATCATACTACCTCTTCAAAAAACTCGATTTTAATTTTCAAAAATTCAAAAAAAATATTTCTAGAGGGGTGGCAACCATGAAAATTTCCCGTTAGGTAGCCAATTTTAATTACCTATCATTTAAGACCATAACGGTAATTTTTGGTCAACTACCTTACCCACAGGAATTTATTTAATCATACTACCTCTTCAAAAAACTCGATTTTAATTTTCAAAAATTCAAAAAAAATATTTCTAGAGGGGTGGCAACCATGAAAATTTCCCGTTAGGTAGCCATTTTAATTACCTATCATTTAAGACCATAACGGTAATTTTTGGTCAACTACCTTACCCACAGGAATTTATTTAATCATACTACCTCTTCAAAAAACTCGATTTTAATTTTCAAAAATTCAAAAAAATATTTCTAGAGGGGTGGCAACCATGAAAATTTCCCGTTAGGTAGCCATTTTAATTACCTATCATTTAAGACCATAACGGTAATTTTTGGTCAACTACCTTACCACAGGAATTTATTTAATCATACTACCTCTTCAAAAAACTCGATTTTTAATTTTCAAAATTCAAAAAAAATATTTCTAGAGGGGTGGCAACCATGAAAATTTCCCGTTAGGTAGCCATTTTAATTACCTATCATTTAAGACCATAACGGTAATTTTTGGTCAACTACCTTACCCACAGGAATTTATTTAATCATACTACCTCTTCAAAAAACTCGATTTTAATTTTCAAAAATTCAAAAAAAATATTTCTAGAGGGGTGGCAACCATGAAAATTTCCCGTTAGGTAGCCATTTTAATTACTATCATTTAAGACCATAACGGTAATTTTTGGTCAACTACCTTACCCACAGGAATTTATTTAATCATACTACCTCTTCAAAAACTCGATTTTAATTTTCAAAAATTCAAAAAAAATATTTCTAGAGGGGTGGCAACCATGAAAATTTCCCGTTAGGTAGCCATTTTAATTACCTATCATTTAAGACCATAACGGTAATTTTTGGTCAACTACCTTACCCACAGGAATTTATTTAATCATACTACCTCTTCAAAAAAACTCGATTTTAATTTTCAAAAATTCAAAAAAAATATTTCTAGAGGGGTGGCAACCATGAAAATTTCCCGTTAGGTAGCCATTTTAATTACCTATCATTTAAGACCATAACGGTAATTTTTGGTCAACTACCTTACCCACAGGAATTTATTTAATCATACTACCTCTTCAAAAAAACTCGATTTTAATTTTCAAAAATTCAAAAAAAATATTTCTAGAGGGGTGGCAACCATGAAAATTTCCCGTTAGGTAGCCATTTTAATTACGCTATCATTTAAGACCATAACGGTAATTTTTGGTCAACTACCTTACCCACAGGAATTTATTTAATCATACTACCTCTTCAAAAAACTCGATTTTAATTTTCAAAAATTCAAAAAAAATATTTCTAGAGGGGTGGCAACCATGAAAATTTCCCGTTAGGTAGCCATTTTAATTACCTATCATTTAAGACCATAACGGTAATTTTTGGTCAACTACCTTACCCACAGGAATTTATTTAATCATACTACCTCTTCAAAAAACTCGATTTTAATTTTCAAAATTCAAAAAAAATATTTCTAGAGGGGTGGCAACCATGAAAATTTCCGTTAGGTAGCCATTTTAATTACCTATCATTTAAGACCATAACGGTAATTTTTGGTCAACTACCTTACCCACAGGAATTTATTTAATCATACTACCTCTTCAAAAAACTCGATTTTAATTTTCAAAAATTCAAAAAAATATTTCTAGAGGGGTGGCAACCATGAAAATTTCCCGTTAGGTAGCCATTTTAATTACCTATCATTTAAGACCATAACGGTAATTTTTGGTCAACTACCTTACCCACAGGAATTTATTTAATCATACTACCTCTTCAAAAAACTCGATTTTTAATTTTCAAAAATTCAAAAAAAATATTTCTAGAGGGGTGGCAACCATGAAAATTTCCCGTTAGGTAGCCATTTTAATTACCTATCATTTAAGACCATAACGGTAATTTTTGGTCAACTACCTTACCCACAGGAATTTATTTAATCATACTACCTCTTCAAAAAACTCGATTTTAATTTTCAAAAATTCAAAAAAAATATTTCTAGAAGGGGTGGCAACCATGAAAATTTCCCGTTAGGTAGCCATTTTAATTACCTATCATTTAAGACCATAACGGTAATTTTTGGTCAACTACCTTACCCACAGGAATTTATTTAATCATACTACCTCTTCAAAAAACTCGATTTTAATTTTCAAAAATTCAAAAAAAATATTTCTAGAGGGGTGGCAACCATGAAAATTTCCGTTAGGTAGCCATTTTAATTACTATCATTTAAGACCATAACGGTAATTTTTGGTCAACTACCTTACCCACAGGAATTTATTTAATCATACTACCTCTTCAAAAAAACTCGATTTTAATTTTCAAAAATTCAAAAAAAAATATTTCTAGAGGGGTGGGGGGTGGCAACCATGAAAATTTCCCGTTAGGTAGCCATTTTAATTACCTATCATTTAAGACCATAACGGTAATTTTTGGTCAACTACCTTACCCACAGGAATTTATTTAATCATACTACCTCTTCAAAAAAACTCATTTTTAATTTTCAAAAATTCAAAAAAAATATTTCTAGAGGGGTGGCAACCATGAAAATTTCCCGTTAGGTAGCCATTTTAATTACCTATCATTTAAGACCATAACGGTAATTTTTGGTCAACTACCTTACCCACAGGAATTTATTTAATCATACTACCTCTTCAAAAAACTCGATTTTAATTTTCAAAAATTCAAAAAAAATATTTCTAGAGGGGTGGCAACCATGAAAATTTCCCGTTAGGTAGCCATTTTAATTACCTATCATTTAAGACCATAACGGTAATTTTTGGTCAACTACCTTACCCACAGGAATTTATTTAATCATACTACCTTTTCAAAAAAACTCATTTTTAATTTTCAAAAATTCAAAAAAAATATTTCTAGAGGGGTGGCAACCATGAAAATTTCCCGTTAGGTAGCCATTTTAATTACCTATCATTTAAGACCATAACGGTAATTTTTGGTCAACTACCTTACCCACAGGAATTTATTTAATCATACTACCTTTTCAAAAAAACTCATTTTTAATTTTCAAAAATTCAAAAAAAATATTTCTAGAGGGGTGGCAACCATGAAAATTTCCCGTTAGGTAGCCATTTTAATTACCTATCATTTAAGACCATAACGGTAATTTTTGGTAAACTACCTTACCCACAGGAATTTATTAAATCATACTACCTCTTCAAAAAACTCGATTTTAATTTTCAAAAATTCAAAAAAAATATTTCTAGAGGGGTGGCAACCATGAAAATTTCCCGTTAGGTAGCCATTTTAATTACCTATCATTTAAGACCATAACGGTAATTTTTGGTCAACTACCTTACCCACAGGAATTTATTTAATCATACTACCTCTTCAAAAAACTCGATTTTAATTTTCAAAAATTCAAAAAAAATATTTCTAGAGGGGTGGCAACCATGAAAATTTCCCGTTAGGTAGCCATTTTAATTACCTATCATTTAAGACCATAACGGTAATTTTTGGTCAACTACCTTACCCACAGGAATTTATTTAATCATACTACCTCTTCAAAAAACTCGATTTTAATTTTCAAAAATTCAAAAAAAATATTTCTAGAGGGGTGGCAACCATGAAAATTTCCCGTTAGGTAGCCATTTTAATTACCTATCATTTAAGACCATAACGGTAATTTTTGGTCAACTACCTTACCCACAGGAATTTATTTAATCATACTACCTCTTCAAAAAAACTCATTTTTAATTTTCAAAAATTCAAAAAAAATATTTCTAGAGGGGTGGCAACCATGAAAATTTCCCGTTAGGTAGCCATTTTAATTACCTATCATTTAAGACCATAACGGTAATTTTTGGTCAACTACCTTACCCACAGGAATTTATTTAATCATACTACCTCTTCAAAAAACTCGATTTTAATTTTCAAAAATTCAAAAAAAATATTTCTAGAGGGGTGGCAACCATGAAAATTTCCCGTTAGGTAGCCATTTTAATTACCTATCATTTAAGACCATAACGGTAATTTTTGGTAAACTACCTTACCCACAGGAATTTATTAAATCATACTACCTCTTCAAAAAACTCGATTTTAATTTTCAAAAATTCAAAAAAAATATTTCTAGAGGGGTGGCAACCATGAAAATTTCCCGTTAGGTAGCCATTTTAATTACCTATCATTTAAGACCATAACGGTAATTTTTGGTCAACTACCTTACCCACAGGAATTTATTTAATCATACTACCTCTTCAAAAAACTCGATTTTAATTTTCAAAAATTCAAAAAAAATATTTCTAGAGGGGTGGCAACCATGAAAATTTCCCGTTAGGTAGCCATTTTAATTACCTATCATTTAAGACCATAACGGTAATTTTTGGTCAACTACCTTACCCACAGGAATTTATTTAATCATACTACCTCTTCAAAAAACTCGATTTTAATTTTCAAAAATTCAAAAAAAATATTTCTAGAGGGGTGGCAACCATGAAAATTTCCCGTTAGGTAGCCATTTTAATTACCTATCATTTAAGACCATAACGGTAATTTTTGGTCAACTACCTTACCCACAGGAATTTATTTAATCATACTACCTCTTCAAAAAAACTCATTTTTAATTTTCAAAAATTCAAAAAAAATATTTCTAGAGGGGTGGCAACCATGAAAATTTCCCGTTAGGTAGCCATTTTAATTACCTATCATTTAAGACCATAACGGTAATTTTTGGTCAACTACCTTACCCACAGGAATTTATTTAATCATACTACCTCTTCAAAAAACTCGATTTTAATTTTCAAAAATTCAAAAAAAATATTTCTAGAGGGGTGGCAACCATGAAAATTTCCCGTTAGGTAGCCATTTTAATTACCTATCATTTAAGACCATAACGGTAATTTTTGGTCAACTACCTTACCCACAGGAATTTATTTAATCATACTACCTCTTCAAAAAAACTCATTTTTAATTTTCAAAAATTCAAAAAAAATATTTCTAGAGGGGTGGCAACCATGAAAATTTCCCGTTAGGTAGCCATTTTAATTACCTATCATTTAAGACCATAACGGTAATTTTTGGTCAACTACCTTACCCACAGGAATTTATTTAATCATACTACCTCTTCAAAAAACTCGATTTTAATTTTCAAAAATTCAAAAAAAATATTTCTAGAGGGGTGGCAACCATGAAAATTTCCCGTTAGGTAGCCATTTTAATTACCTATCATTTAAGACCATAACGGTAATTTTTGGTCAACTACCTTACCCACAGGAATTTATTTAATCATACTACCTCTTCAAAAAAACTCATTTTTAATTTTCAAAAATTCAAAAAAAATATTTCTAGAGGGGTGGCAACCATGAAAATTTCCCGTTAGGTAGCCATTTTAATTACCTATCATTTAAGACCATAACGGTAATTTTTGGTCAACTACCTTACCCACAGGAATTTATTTATTCATACTACCTCTTCAAAAAACTCGATTTTAATTTTCAAAAATTCAAAAAAAATATTTCTAAAGGGTTGGGATTATTTTTGTTCACTGACAGTTTTGGTAATGAGAGTTTAAACCTAACTGAGAAGTGAAAGAAAAATGGAAATAGTTTTTTGGCGGCATGACGGCCGCGACGCGGCCGTCATGCCGCCAAAAAACTATTTCCATTTTTCTTTCACTTCTCCGCCCCTCCTCCCCCACCGACCTCCTCTTTGCTCTCGCATCCGCCCCCTTCTCCTACCCTCCTTCCCTTCCCCTTCATCGCCACCGCCCCCTTCTCACCCACATCCAACATCCTACTGTTCATCCTACCCCATTTCTTCCCGCGGCACTTTTGTTCCACAACACACTTGTTCTCACCACGGGATTCGAACCTGCTATGTCTCGGTTACAAACCACACGCGTTTGCTCCCCAAGCCGTACTAGTTCTTATAGATGTTGCTTCGATTTTTGATCACTTGAAAAAGCTAGTACGCGTTGGCAATGGCCACCTATCGACCGATAGGGAAATTATTCATTTCGGTTGTTGTCTTAGTAAACTTTTTTCTTTGGATGATTTTTTGAAGGCGCTTTTGGTATTTTGTTTTGGTATAGGCTGAGCTTTATCCGATAGGGATATTTTTATTTCCTTTGGGAAGTTTGTTATGGTGCCACCTATCGACCGATAGTTTATTATTTAATTAATTCGATTGGTTGTTGTTTTAAAATACTATTTATTTTTTGGGCAGTGTTGTTCCCAGTGTTGTTCCTCTACGTGTCGACTTTAATTGTCTACATTTAAAGGTAGACAATTGCGTCGACAATGTAAACAATGTCGACAATGTCAGGAATCATGTATACAATGTAAACAATTGCTGTCACATTTGTCCAATTGCAAATCAATAAAATTCATTCCATAAAACGAGTTGAGTGGACGGAGAAAGAGGTTTTAAGTCAAAGTAGTATTTAAAACAAAAACTGAAGTGTCGAGAAGGCCGAAGAATAAAGCGTTCGATGAGCTAGGCTTTATTTTTGTAAAAGCCAACAACAAATATTCAGCTAATTGCACGGTGTGCAATAAAAATTTGTTAAATACTGCTGATAACCGTCTTCGAAGGCATAGGAGGTTATATAAATTCTTATTATTTTTTTTTTTGAATAAAATATTATCTGTTGAATAAACGAATAATGCTACAATAGGAATGCTTGGCAACTATACCTACTCTGTTCAACAAAAATGTCTGTTCAATAAAAAAAAATTATGAATTGTGGAAGGTGGAAGGTGGAAACACCTTGGTTTTTATTCGATGTGATTGCAGTTAGAAAATTCTAGTCATAAGGTCGTGAATAATAGAATGCCTTTGATCAAGAGGGTTCTATATAGATCGCAAAAAGGTTTTATCTACGATATTATTGCTTTTCGTAAGTACGCAAGGTTCTACCAGGCTAGTTAGATCTTTGTGAACTTAAGGTCGAATTAAATTTATGTAGGTATAACTCTGTTTTCAGTTTTTTCTTCAATTATTTCCCATACCGACCGTAGGAGAAATACAATATACATACATAAGTTGTGGAAATTTGCAATTGAATGAGCATAACCGTTTTAAGTCTCACGAAGAACTCAGTTTTGTCAAAAATATCAGTAAGAACCAGTAAGGTATAGGTACCTATTTGATTTTGTATAACTTTGGTAGGTAGATACATAATATGTAACATGAAAAATGATAACACTTGGCACAGCTGTAGTCACTTCTGTGTAGTTTAAAAGAGTGCCAAGAAAAAAAATAGAAGTAAATTAATAACTTTCTAAAAATGGCTATACCTACCAACATATTATGTAAATATAGTTATAAACATCGTAAAAAGATATACATACATATATGCCATTGTAGGTACCTTCATGATGCATTAATGTACTTCAATGATATAAAAATTAAGCTTATAAAAAGTATGTATTAAGCATACCTACAAATCTACTATGCCTATAGCAAATATTCGAACCAATTTACCTACCTACCTTTTTTGTTAAATTAATTGGTAAAATCAATAGATAGGTAGGTACATCATCAATTATGGAATTTGCAACATTTTTTATATTAGTAAGTTGGGATTTTATGACACTTACACCCCTATAACGGTTGTCAATTATCAAATGATAGTTGATAAATATTGAAATTTCTAGTCAGTGATAAATAAATAGTTAATTATTTTCTTGCAATTCACAACGCGCTGCACCATTTTCAATGAACTTTTATTAATTGGGTTATTGAATATCGATTTTCAATATGTATCATCTATCAATAATTGATAATTATGTATTAACAATCGTAATAGGCATTTTAGTTAGATAGGTACCTACATATAGGTATACCTACCATCATTATGTTCATGATTGTAGGAAATGTTTTTATAAACCTAAAAAGCATTGATCTATTAATCTTCATTGAACAAGTTAATTATTATTTATTACCTTTCTACTTACTTACATTAAATATTTTTCTTTTGAAGACATACATAGGTACCTATTTTTTTTTTTTTTTAATTTAAAGAATCAACTCCTTTTGGTTCATGACCTTTGAAAACAAGCAAAAGATAAACAAAAACATTTTAAACAGGAGACGAAAGAAACTGCAGATGAATGCTACGAACAAAAACAACTTTTGAAACATAAATAAAAAAACACATACATTATGTATACTTATCTATATCGGCTGATAAAATAAAAACAAAAACACCCAATGTCATGTTGTTTCGTTTTTCGATCTTTCGCTCATCTCGCATCGCAACTTGTAAACAAGAGAACATTATTCTTGATCAAAACGAAAACGGTAATTTAATTCATGAATGTAGTGAAAGAATTGACAACACGCCGAAGTATGTATGTATTACATACATATGTACATTGAATTGCAATCTAAAATATCAATTCGCAATCAGATTTGCAATCCACTGTCCAGTCTTTGTGTGAACGGTTCCGGTAACATTAATGTCATAATCATAACCCGTAAATTTGTAAATAGTAAAGATTATTGAGGCGCGATATCCGATTGTACTTATGCTGCAGTTATTAACAAAGTGATTCAACGAATATATTCTAGTTTTTGTGTTCTTTTAATGTTTAATAACTAACTCTTAATTTGTATATAGTCAATATTATTGAGGCGCGATATCCGATTATTCTTATGCTGCAGTTATCACAAAGTGGTTCAACGAATAAATTCTAGTTTTTTGTGATTTGTAGTTCTTTAACAACTGCATTTTTAAACGCAATCAAAATATTAATGGCTTCCTGCCTATAATTTAAATAAAATTATCTTTGAAGTGTTGGATTTTTGTCTTAATAAAATCTTGAAAGTGCATTGCCTACCTACCTACTTACCCTTACACATCTATAATATTTTCTGATAAAATTTCAAGTCGGAAAGAACAAACTATAAAAAATTATAAACAGAGTTCCCTTGACCGTCAAAAAATCAACCCGTCAAGTTTTCCTTTAGTCAATAAATAGAAATTTCCTTTAAATTCAAAAAATCCCTTTACTTTCGCTGCTTAAAATTGTGTTCTATTTTAGTGTCTCTTTCAATAATTTTATTTGGTATTTATTTGTATAGGTACATAACTATAATAATACAATATATCGCTTGAATTTAATTTCTTAATTTTTAAAAAAGGGTGAGTGAATTTTAATAAATTTAAATTTTATATTTCTACATATGTAGGTACATTGAATCACACACAGTACACAAATCTAATAAATGTGTGACACATTGAATATTTTTATAATCCCTCGAATTTGCAATTTGAACTCATTGTGTATAATTATGTAGACATACAATATTCTTCTAAAACTCGCAGTTTTGTCTACATAAATGACTCTTATTATTAGCTGTAGGTTTATGTAGGTATGCGTATCTATCTTTATTCTTTTTCCTTTATACTTCGATTCGTTTCCTAATTTGTTTCTATGTTTTGTCATTAGGCGTGTTCCTTTTGACTGCAGCATCTACTGCCAAATCAGTTATGCCACACGTAGAAATCCGCGTATTGATTTTCTGTTTGAAAACTACAACGTAGGGAAAAAAGGATTTCAAAAATTTTAAAATTGTCTATGAGCGTACATATGTACATATGTACGTACTTTTAGAATTTTGTTACTAAATAATTTTTCTTTTTAAAAACGTACAACATGCCGTGCTGAAATTAGGCTTGGTCAGGAAAATGAGATCTCGGAGATCTCAGCAATCTCAGTTACATAAACATCAAACTTTCTCAGTTTTGCTGTCAAAACTCTGAGGATAAAATATGTTGGATTCGCGTGCTTACTTTTTAAGCCTAGTATGCTGCTGTTCTGATGCGAAACGAAATTTTTCGTTGGTCCCCAACACGACAGCGAAATGCTTACGAAAACGCATCGAAAAATTACTTCACTCGGAGTGTCACCAAGAAGTGTCAACTGATATGAAAGAAAAACATAATATACAAACACGAATACAACTCAAATCTCACTTTTCCACACACAATAAATGGTCTAGAAAATAATTTTTTTGTATGGGATTTTTCGTTTCGCACTAGCAGCGAATTAGGCTTTAAATCTCTGAGATCTCATTTTTCTGAACGCGCCAATTTTATCGCTTCTGTATCAGTAATGTTCTTTAGATATAATGGACTTTTAAAAGATTGGAGAACTATAGAATTTAACTTTTTTGAAAGAAAAAAGAAAGGAGCACCTTAGCTAAGTTAGAAATTGTAGAATTCTGGATGTAAATTAGTCATATACTCAAGATTTCAATGCGGAAAGTTTGCATTTTTTTAAAGTCTGTTCTGGCACTGCCTCATGACGATGCTGAAGCCGACAAGGTTTTCTTAATTGTAACAGATGTTCGTACAAAAAATGTCACGAAAACTTAAACTGAATTTGTATTATAAGGTCATCATTACAAGATCAAAATTTGAATCGTGTATAATTGGTAACCAAGAATAATGACGTCAAAAAAATGTCCGCAAAAAGTTTATATCAGTATTATTTTTTTGTTAATGTTATTATGTTTATTTATTTTTACATGTTAAACTAAATAAAACTAAAAAAAAGAAAAATAAATAAAATAAAATATCTTTATTTTTATTTATTTAATGCATTTTGTGGGTGTAAGGGAAAATGTAAGGATTTTTGGTCTATGCTGTAGGTACTTTCATGTGGCATCGCTTCTAGTCTCATTCAACTACTTCCCCTTTCACACGAGTAAACAAGAGATTTTTTGACGGGAGACTTCGACTTTATTTCCCCCTCTAACTTCGTGCCTTTCTTACCAAAAAACTGAAAGTTGCTGGAAACTCAGTTTCCTCGTGTGAAAGGGGACTATAAATTCTACTCATTGTTCAAAGCATTAATGTAGCAACAATTGTAGCCCGGGACTTGGATACGCAAAACGTAAGACTTTATTGTATTTTACTGCAATATTTGTTCATATATTAATGAAATAATATATTTAATTTTGTTTTAAAATAAAACACCTTTGATAATTCTTAAAATCTGACATTTTTGCAAAATTTGAGTTTATTTTTAAAAGGATTCACTAATTTTAAAATGGAACCTCTTTTATTCTGAGGGATTCATAAATAATTTTGGCTGCGGTAACTTCTAGGTAGGTACCTATAGTTTTTTTGAACTTTCAAATTATTTCGTTTGTGTGTTTTCCTTTTATTTCATTAATTAAATATTATTTTGTTTCTAGTTTCAATAATTTAGTAGGTACCCACACCACATGTGTGTACAAAGAATCGACGAAACTTAAAAAGTTAAGGTATACCTACCTGCTATTTATTTCACATTCTTATACCTACCTTATTACTTTGAGTTTGTATTTTTAATTTAATTTCATTTCATTTTTATTTATTACATTATTAAAAAGCCTTTAAAATACACACTCATATTAATATTTAGATAAAGTTATCATTTCTTTCCTTCAAGTCTTCTTTTGAATATAGAATATACACGTGTACATTAAAAAGTACGAAATGGGAAAACAAAAACAAAAGAATCAGAACGAGGGTCAGTGTCTAAAATTTCAGATAAAAAAAGTCCAAAAAATAAAATTTTTAACGCTATTGCATAATATTGTTAGAGTGTCCGTTGTTTTTTTCAAAATTTTGCATTCATTTTAAGTCAATTTTATAAAATTGTCCCTCTCGAATAAACGGTGGGATATATAATCCCCTTCTTTAACGTTTTTTTCTAAGAATATAGGTACCTACATAGCCAAGATTTATTTCCCAAATTATTTACATACATACCTATGACTTGGAAACAGCCTGTGTAACATGAGTTATAATTATTGTCGATGTCAAAAAAATGTAAACAGAAAGCGTTTGTAATTGTAAGTATGTATAATCGATTCGATCCTTGGCAAATTCCATTCTGTTGGATCTGCGTCTCATAAAGCAGTAAAAAAAACTATACTTCCTGTTTGTGGATAGAAAATCCAAACTTAGACTTTGTTGTTGATCCCGATTTTCACAAGAATGTTTATTAATAATATTTTAAACTTCAATATAATTTTTTTTAATATTCGGGTATTTTATTTACAAAAAATACGTCTCATAATTTCGAGATTTACCCAAGGTTCGTTAATCATACAATAATACTGAAATTATTTTCTTTCAAGCATGATATCTTGTTTAAATACAATTTAAATGGAATTACATAATCATTAATCTGATTAAAATGCAAATTTTAAAATACTGCAAAAGCCCATAGTGCTAACAAATAGGAACCAGCTTAACTTTATTTACTTTTATGAAACAATATTAACAACATCAGCCCTTTGTTGTTTTCTCTTATAAGTATAAGAGTCGTTTAGTTTAATACCTCGATTTTTGGTTAAGTTTTTTAAAATTATTATAATAACTGGCCTGAGAGTTTCAAAAGCAAATATTTAGTAAAGAATTTACTATAACATAAAACTTATTTGATATTAAAGCTCCTTAAATTAGAATTACTATAAGGAATTTGGATGTCCACCAGGCAGCTGCCCAGCAAGTGTGCAAGACCTGCAGCAGAATTTTCGGTAATAAGAATTCGAGCAGTACCTTCCTTTGACTATAAGAGCGCAGTTGGCGAACAATATATTATCCGTACAATCAGAGCTCACTTGTTCTCCAGCTAAAAAGCAATAGTTGATCAATAACATAATTGCGTTAATAACCAATAACTTACATTCTATTAACACCTTTTCCTCACTTTTATTGAAACTAAACGTATTTCTAGCAGTGCATCTATAATAGCCAGAATCTTCCGCTGTTACTTTGAATATTATTAGTCGATAAGGGTTTTCTGTAGGTACAATTAAAAAAGATAGTATGAAATATAAATATTTCATCTTAAGGAAACAAATTTTACCAGTTATTTTAACTCTATTGGATGAAAACAACTGTTTACTGTCTTTAAACCAAGCAACATTTGGAGTAGGATATCCCCCAACATCACAGATAAGAACAACATCTGATCCAATAGTATAGTTGTTGGTTGAGTCACGCCGAATAAGAGCGGTGGCACCAACTGTTGGAACAAAAAATTCATTTTAGTTGATAATATTAAGTAAATCTAAGTGTTTTTATTACTATACATACATGCATATATATTGAAATAATCAAACAAAATAATTAAAAAAAGCTTGAATATAATTAATTAGGTAAAACAGTTAGCTAAACCTTTACTTACCCGACTTTCTATATGGGGGAGTTGTTATAATGCTGTGACTCAAATCAACAACTTGTGTTTGAGATGGTCTAACTTTCGGTCTTGGTGGATTGAAGGAAGAAATGGGCTTAGATGTACTAGGCATTATAGCAGGGTCAATGATATATTTACGGAATGGTTCCCTTGGACTAATATCATGCACAGGACCTACTGCCTTAAGAATTATAATCTTTGAAGCTGGTTTTCCATGTCCAGTCCAGGCTGAACATTCATATGGCCCTAAATCAGATATTTCGATACTACGAAACACCAATGAGTAATCGCGTTTTATATCATAACGGGAACCAGTGTAAGGCATTCTGGTTTTTCCACGCCACCAAGTTACATGTGGTTTTGGATAACCACCTGCTGGACATCGTATCATTGCTGGTTGTTTTAATGTTACGATTTGTGTTACATTTTTAGGGCCATGTATGTAAGCTGGAATGTTCTCTTTAGAACCTACATATCCAAATCAAAACAAACCACGAGAATCCATGCAATAAAGGTTTGTTAAATAAAGTTAGTAAATAGAACGAACACCATAATTAGCAACGTGTGGACATGCAATAGTATAGTCTTTGTCTTATTGAATTTTATTTTCTTAAATTTACCTGGTACTTGAAGATTTACTTCACGTGAAACCGGTTTTCCAAGCCCATTCGATGCAACACAAATGTATGAACCATTGTCAGACTGTTGTACTTGAACAATAGATAAGTCACCCGATGAACTCAGTATAAAGCGACCATTGTTGGTATCGATCTAAATAATCAATAAAATAAAATAATTATTAAACCAATAACAGATTAATGTTTTCTTATCCTGGTAGAGGCCTCTTAATATGAAAGTATATATACCTATATTATGTACATATTATGTATTTGTATTTCCCGCTTTGGTTGCGTGTCGCATCGTTCCACATAAATAATAAAAACAATTAAATCTACTGAGAGGAATGCTGTGTAAGGGCTGATTTATTTAGATAAATATGTGTAGCTACTTTTTACAATGCTACGACTATTTTTTTGTATAATGTTTTCTTGTCATATATGTTACTGTAAAGCCACGAAATGTGTGTCATATAATGTTACTGTAAAGCCACGAAATGTGAGAATTCTAGAATATACCGATAAAACTTAGAATTTTTAGCAACATTGTTAAAGTCCGAAATGTTCTCATAATTAATTCCGGGGTTACAATTTTACCGGTGAATTCTTGAATTTCTGCATTTGATATATATGTAGATACATATGTAGGTATGTATATGTAGATGGCAAAAAATTACTTTGTCTTAACATAATTTTGCACATTTGCTTTAGTTGTTTAGATATCATCTAAATTAAACTCAATAAACCAATCATTTTTTTAAATTCATAGAAGATTCCCGCTTTACATGCGATATATGTACATATAGGACATAGGTACTATTATGAAAAGTTATGCATTCGTAAAAAGAAAAAAAACGAACTCGAGATTTTGATTAAAGTTAAAATTACGATGATAGCGAAGTCGATAAAAGTGGGTCTCGCAATTCTGTCTGTCTGCCTGTCCTTTCAGCTGTAGCCTTAACGGGTTGGTCGATTTTCTTTAAACCGACCACGCCCACTTTTATTACTTCTTAGTTTCTCGAAAACAATTCAAACGATTTGAATGAGGTTATAAGAGTTTATTCTTATAACAAAAAATTGAAAAATTCTTTTACCTACTAAAATCCACCCACTGCCACACCCACTTTTATTAGGTATTGCTTGGTTTCTCGGAAACGGAACTTCAATAAGAAAAAAATGTAAAAAGAATTTAGTGAAACTTTTATTAGTTTTTGATTTCTCGAAAACGGTTTTAACAATTAGTATGAAATTTTCAGTTTATTTTTATGATCAAGAAAAAATTGAAAATTGGATTTAGTAAAATCCGCCCACTGGCACGCCCACTTTTATTATTTCTCAGTTTCTCAGATACAATTAAAACGATTTAAATGAATTTCTTAGAATTTATTCTTATGAAAAAAGAAAAATTGTTTTACTAAACTCCGCTCACATCCACGCCTACTTTTATTACTGCTTATCACGGAAAAGGCTGAAGATATTTTGGTAAAATTTTTTATTCTAAAGTTTTAGAGTTCATTCTTATGAGTGGGAGAAAATGGAAAAAATAAGAATATCCGCCCACAGTTCCGCCCATTTTTTGGTTTTTGGTTTATCTGAAACGGCTCCAACGATTTGCAAGAAGTTTTTGTAGTTTTTTCTTATGAAAATTTTTTTGAAAAATTTGAAAATTTGATTGAATTTGAAATATGCCCACTTTTTCAGTGCATACGAAAAAAATTAAAAATTGGATTAAGTAGAATCCACCTACACTGACGCCCACTTATATATTACTTCTTAGGTTTTTCGGAAACGGCTTTAACGATTGAATGAAATTTGCAGTTTGTTCAGCTTAATGAGGAAAAATGTTTAAATTTTGCGTTATTTAAATCTGCCACGCCCACTTTTGTAATATATCGGAATCTCGTAAATGGCTTCAGCGATTTGGATGAAATTATCAGGAAGTGTACTGATGAACAAGAACAACATTTAAAAAAATATTTCTGGGAAAAACCACCCACTTCTACTTCTATTTTAATGTATCATTTTGATGAAATTTTGTATTTAGATAATATTTTAACTTTCAAAACTAATAAAAATAAGTATCAACCAGGCCCTTAACTAAAGAGGTGCCAAAGGACACTGAATTCTCTTCTAAGTCTAACGATTTGGATGCAATTTTATTTTAGAAGAGGAGCTAAGCTTAAGATTTTTATAATTTTGATGAAATTCTGTATTAAGATAATATTTTCATCTTAAGAAAAGACCTTAGCCAGGGGGCGGGGCGCCACAAAAGGCGCAAACGGCTCTAACGATTTTGATAAAATTTAAAGATTTTGTTCTTATGAGCGAGTGAAAAATTTAAAATTGGATGCCATGTTGTTGTTAGAGTTTGAAAATCCACCAAGGTGTCAGAACAAAGAATATTATTTGGAGGAGAACTCTGCTTTTGCCATAAATGCATCAAAATAAAGTAAGGCCACAGTAAAAATGTCTAAAATTTAAGACAACCAATACTAAAAAATCACAAGTTCCACCTGTGGTTCCAACTCCCCCTTAGGCGTCAGTTATAGCGATCAGGAAAACGAAACAGGAAAAACTTTCAAATAGATTATTTACTAGGTTTTCATTCGATTTGAAACGCAAATATTGTACTAATCGATGACAAATAACACAATGAATTTTTTATGCAAATAAAATTTTCAACTCAATAATTATTTTATTGTTAAAAATGCATTAATGTATTTTCCTGATGCCAGCTGATTGTCACTTCACACTAAATGGAACAAATCGTTCCAATTATTTGCGTTCCAGCTTTTACTTGTTCCACTGACAGATTTGTAAAAGGAAACAAAAATCGTATCCATCTGTTTCAACTTTTCCTGATGGTTTTTCCTGATCGCTATAACTGACGCCTTAGCTCGTAGAGAGATCTCCGCATGTATCTCCACATATGTGAGTGGAGGAATCTCCAAATATAACTCCACCTATTAAATGGTATCTCCACACTTATCAATGCGGTGATGTCAAGGTATCTCAACATTTAACTCCACATACATGTTTAGTCATCTCCACATAAATATGTCAAGGTATCTCCACATATGTATATAATATGGAAGTATCTCCACGTTATGGCAAGGTGTCTTCACATTTATCTTCACATAAATATATAGCACATTTATCTTCACATAAATATATAAGTGCCTCCACACTTGTGGAGATATCTCCACGTGTAGCTCCGTACCTTAAAATGAAGTGTGAAAATACCACCCAAGCCTGTCACCCTGACACTTTTGCTCTTAAAACAGCAAATACCACAAATTTACCACTTTAATAATGTCACAATCAGAGTAGAAGATGCCCTGCACAGTGTGATACTATCACACTGTTAGCATGTCTCCAGAATCAACCACAAAGAGAAGAGAGTGTGGAAGTGACCAATTTCAATATTTTTTTCTCGTTCATCAAAACAAATCCATGCAAAATATTTGATGCCTTTCTGAGAAAAAGACCCATTTCCGACCATATACACCCTGAAAATTTAATCCAAATCTTTTGAAGTCTACTTTTCTCATATATTTCAATTTTTTCGATTAGAAAAAGCCGAGCAAAGCGCGGTCTCCCAGGTACTATTAAACGATGAGTCCACTTAAAATTAAGTGAACCGATGGTTAAATTAAATTAAGCAGATAAACCTGTTCCTTATTTAAGTCGGAAAATAATTTGAATTAATGTAATGCCACTTGGATTTAAAATTTTTAACGAAAAAAGATAACAAACCAATACAAGTAATTTTCGTTTATAAACATCTGACAAAAAGACTGGCAACATAAACATAAACAACTTGATACAAATTCATTAAAAACTAATAAATCTTCTCCACTCAAACAAGTTTAAAAAACACATCCGGCGAAAATACTAACAACTGGGTCCTAATTCATTTCAATAAAATAGGAACAAATAAACAGGGTTATAATCAAATTAAATTCAAGCTAAGCCATAATTTTAGTATTGTAAAACATTTTAGACTGGCAAAAAAAATTTAATAAGTAACTGTCATATAAGTAATTTTGTAAAACAGCATAATCTAAAAAAAAACTCTCGTTTGCCTGATGTTTTTGACCCGTGTATATGCAGCTTTTCACACATTGATATTATGTACTGTGCCTATGTTGTATCCCTTTATTTCAAATCAAGTGATATATTTTTGTCAAAACATCGGGTAATTATAATATTCTGTGACTTGTTTTTCAAGGTTTGCTTAAAAGTTTTGGGTGAATCTGAATATGTTCTTTATCAAATATTATGGATTTAAAATTTAATTAAAAATTTAGCTATGTACATATATTTATAAAAAAAAATATTTAAAATTTATATTTCACAACTCGCAATTGAGGTGTTTCTTAGATAGGAGGAATATTATTATAAGTACTTTCAAGAATACATAATATTCTGCTGGTTAAAATTGGAAAACATGCTTTACATAATTATTATAGATAAATAATTTGGTATTATTAACTTACCAAAATAGTGCCGCGTTTCCAAGTTACAACTGGCGGTGGGTTTCCAGTAGCAAAACAACGGAGAAGTGCTGTGCTACCAACGGAGCTAGTTACCTCAACTTCTTTAGGTGTTTTTGGCTCTAATGCAGCAATTGATTCTCCTGGTAGAACCATATCCGTTCTTGGAGCAGAAGGGGTTACTGTTTTTGGCTGCATAGTAGGCTGGTAAGGATGTACGCAAACGTGGTTGCAGCCTTCAGAACAGCACTTACTGTCATCTCTGCAATCAGCATCGTCATAGCATTCACGACGGCAATCTGAATGATTGGATAACTTTGGACAAATTCCATTTTTATTAACCTGTCTACAAATGGGTAAAAATTTAGTTTTCGAAGAAGGATCGCTTGATATATCAACTGTGCATTTTTCTTCACTAGAGCATGCATGATCTGCACAAGGATTTACACAATCACATCGTGGACACCCGTCAAATCCTTGTTCAGTTCGTACGCCAAACGGACATTGTAACATACTGCATTGATCCTGGGCAGATTCACATTTGTTCAATGATGACTCTGTGGCATGATCTATAAAAGTATTTTGTTTTTCATCTGAAATGTATATTTGCAACATGTAATATAATTTAAACACCTAAGTTTGACAATTACCGTACTTTGTGTTAATGTGTTAAGTGTTAACATAAAGCAGATACAAATTAAGAAACGGAGTTAATGATACAAAGTGAAGTATATTTGTACACATTTACAAGGCGTGCACACTAATAAGATAACAAAAATCTGTAATTATGGGATATTGCAAACAAAAATATTGGAAATAAAATTAAATAGTGCTCATTAAATGAAAAATCTCTTAAGTGGCTATTTTTGCAATATACGATCTGTAAATCCTCCCTCAATTAAAATATTTTTCTGATTTTTATAGATCTTCGAGAATACAAGATTACAACACTGGATTTTCACTTTGTTACTAGAAGACTCGCGGACATTTCTGCATGGTTTATGTAAAACAACATTAATTTTCGATTGCGTTCGCGTTGAGTTGAGTGGTGTCGTGAAAACTTAGTAAATTATTTTTACCCACTTGCTAATTGGCATAGAATTTTTGAAGGCAAGTAGAGATGAAATTGACAGCTACTTAAATAGAGAATTTGATAAAGCGAAAAGTGAGGAACTATACATCTGTTTTAAAAAGTGATGTCTTGAAATAAGGTAGATAGAAATAATACCGAATCGACTTTATTTCCATAAAACATTGGATGTATTGTCTTTTTTCATTCAATTCCATAGGTATTGGGAAAAAAATACTTTTCTACTTACTTCTCTTCTGGTTCAAAAATTCCATGCCAGTTGCTAAGCAAAAGCAAGTGCTGGTATTCGGGATTGCCAATAATGCCATCTCGATTTATACCGTTCTCTGAGAGCGAAACAAATGTAAAAACATCTCCAGCGCCAGTCCGGGTATTCACACATTTGTATCTTTTATCTATTGGTTTTTATTCTTTCATAACTCACCTTTTTTTTTTAATTTTATACACTTTCGTTCACATTGCTCCCGTCTTTCAAAACGATTTCCATTGCCATTACAACCTGTATAGTAGAAGTTTTCACACTGTTTCGAGTCTTTATTGTAATACCAAGACAAAATGTTGTCTGTACAGTCACCACCTGTCTCCAAAGGAAGGTTGCATTGGTTTTCATCCTGTATTATAGAAAGGTACTATTGATAAAAATAATATTTTTTTTTTGTTTGGAATA
The DNA here is from genome assembly GCA_951394125.1 of Epistrophe eligans. Taxonomy (NCBI): domain Eukaryota; kingdom Metazoa; phylum Arthropoda; class Insecta; order Diptera; family Syrphidae; genus Epistrophe; species Epistrophe eligans. The sequence goes on from OX596028.1 coordinate 37,280, forward strand.
TTTTTTTTAATTTTACAAAAGTATTTTTATGAGATAGCAAAACAAAAGTGTCTATATCATTAATATTTGTATTCAGAAATTATTATTATCTTGTTTGATATAGTTCACACACGCTAGATATTCGTCATGAAATCTATGTAAGATGAACTGAACCAGGCATTGCGTGTTTGAAGGCGCTTACTAGCGAGATCGACGGGACGAAACGCCATTGTGGAAAGGTTTTTTTTTAAGTTTTAATTTAAATTAAGAAGTTCAGAAGTTTTGATTTTTATATTTTTCATTTTTGTGTATACTCATATAGTAAACTAAACAATGTTTTTGGCATGTAGGTACCCTATCATAAAATAAAGGCCCCATACCTAACTAATGTATTAACTTCCCATTGGAAGTTATTATAATTGATCCGATTTGTCGAATCGAAAATTTTGACAAATCTGCACGTTTCGAGGTCCCAAGAATCCGATTCCATTGTTTTTAGAGAGATGCCTGTATGTGTGTATGTGTACGTATGTACATACGTTCGTACGTTTTTCATACATTCTTTCGTTTATCGTATATCGAGAACGAAAAGAGATATCTGGTCTTATTTATAAACATTGTCTAACTTTAGACAACTGCCCAACTTTGGAAAATGTGTTCAAAAATTTTGTTTATTGTTGTCTTATAGCTGCCTAACTTATACGCAAGACTAGAAAAGTGAATAATGTGATATTTATTTTTATTAAATCCATCAATTTTAAAATAGTTAAACAGTGTCTAAGTAGGCAAAAATCTAATAAATATGGCTGATCGTCTTCGACTAAATTTTATTTTACACATAATAACATCATACAATGCAGAAACGGTTTCAAAAAAATTCAATTTACGGTTTTTTTTCTACAGCAATAATATATGGGCATTTCTTAATCAAAGGGCGTAATTAAGATAACCAGTTGGAAAAGATTGATTTCAGTAAACTTGATAATATAGAAACAAAAAGTAATGAAAATAAGAAAAACTATGTAGTTACCTAACCTACCTTTAAATGAGTTTTTGTCATTAACCTATTCTTACCGAAGTTGTTTCAGAATTTGACTTTTCTTCTTCGTACTCAGAACAGTATTCCATACAGTCTTGTTCATTAATGAAATTATTACGGTTACCGCCAAGTCCAGTAAACCCAAACTCGAAACATCGCTCATCATGTTCATCATAATACCATCGAGTTATATTTTCATTCCCGTGGCCTTTTAGAACTGGTAGTACGCAAGTTGAATGTACAGGGAAGCAACTTTTTTCACATTCTGTCTCTGAAGCAAAGTTGTTATTGTTCCCACGACATCCACTGTAAATAAATTGTTCGCAAATGCCAACAGCAGCGTTATAGAACCAACGACGTAGGTCTTTATCGCAATCACCAGCTTCAGCTGGTAGAAAACACTTGTCGTCACTTATGACTGCATTTTCGGGAACAGGAGCATCAGTTGCAGGAGGTGCAGTTATTGTAGGAGGTTTGCGATCAAATTGGTTAGTAGCAGGCTCATGAGGCTTCTTTTCACATCGCTGTACACATTCTTGTTCGTGGTAAAAGTTATTTTCATTTCCACCACATCCACCATAGTAGAATTGTCGACACCGGGCGTCCTTTGTATCCCAGTACCATCGTGCAGTGTAGTTTTGACATTCACCTACCAGTGCTGGTATTTCACAGAGATCCTTAGCTATGAAAATGGAATGGTATTGCGTATTTCATTTATTCAATATTTGTATTGTCCCTGAACAAAAACAAATGTTTTGTCATTGATAGCAACTCTCACCTATTTGTTTAGGGCAATTCTCTTCACAAGACCCCAAATTTTGAAAATTGTTTTTGTTTCCCCCACAGCCAGAATAGTAGAAAGGCAAGCATTTTTCAAGACTTTCAGAGTAGTGCCAACGTGCATGGTTACCGTCACAATTACCAGTTTCTTTATGAAGCGAACAAAGTTCTGTGTTTTGTTGATATGAATTGTAAGCATGCATGCATTAGTGCAAAAAGTTCATGTTAAAAATAGACAAGACTTATTATAAAAATATTTAAAATAAAATTAAAAACATAGGTATAGATTTAAACAAATTTAGCGTGACGACGTCTAGTAAATAGGTACACAGAAATGAAATACAAAATACAATATACAAAAATAAAATAGTGGGTGGTGGTGGCTTTAGAAAGCTTATGTTTCGATGTGGAAGATATAGACATTTTAATATACAGCAAGTGAATTAATATCTGAATCAATTTAAAGGATTTTCAAATTTGAAGTACATATCTTTCTTATTTTGAAATTGGTGGCTACGTCAACAAACAAAACTGTTACTGAACGACATTCTTTTTCTTTACTAACCGGAATCAATGTACTTTAATTTATAGAAAAAATAAATAAAGATTTCACATAACCTGTGTCTTTTATTTAAGTAGATACTTATAATTCAAGAATAAGAATTAAATCAAATTTGTAAGATCATTTTGCGTACGTACACTTTTTCATTGTGTGAAATTTATAAGATCATTTTGCTTTTTTGTCACTGTTTTATGTCATACAACAGAATACTTTACCAAATGTAAATAATAAATATTTAAGTCGTAATTAATTAATTTAAGTTAGTTTGTAAAACAGAGTTTGTCGACAAATTTAGTTGTAATTGAATAAGTAATTCCACCCATGTTACAAAATTTATATCAGAATATCATATCACATCGTGTTTAGTTTACTTTGATCATTAATAATTGTTGCTTTAAAAAGCAGCCATAACACCCGTGGTATCCGTGGGTGCACGTATAGTTTAACTAAATTTTTTTTTAAAATAAAATATAGACATTCTTCCTATGAATGTGTAGTTTGTTAAACTCACTTAAAAAACTTATTTAAAAAATATTATAAGCACGAACCTTTATGTACTCCAGGCTGTCGACAGTGATAGTTGCAAGCATGTTCAGTGACATAATTGTTTTTGTTGCCCTTACAACCGCCATACATAAATGGACGACAGATATCTGTTTCATTATCATAAAACCACCTCTCAAAGTTACCTTCACAAGGGCCCTTGTCCATAGGTTGTTCGCAAGGTGCTGAAAAAAAATTCAATAATTTAAATTTAGTTTATTCTTACATATTTAATATTTAAATATTTTAAAGAAAACTATTTCTTTGATTTTATTTTGTTTGAAAAAAATCGATATATTATTTACCACTAAATTCTGTGGATCGTATATATCAAAAACTCCTTAGATTAACTGCGTTTTATTTGAATTATTCAAGGTGGTCCAAAAAAAAGAAGGGATTTAAATTAAACTATTCTTAGCTCTATTAATTCTTTTCTTATCGATTTTTGTTTTGTATAAAGAAGACAAGAGAACTTCAAAACAAAGAAAAAAAACGTCAAATATTATTTTTAAATCAACATTCAACTTTCACACCCTCTTACGACGTCTTCAGCTTTCGTCTTACGAAAAAAATGCTTCTTTATGAAGAAAGAAACCTTGACTGATGGATGATGAAATGACAAAATATTGCTTCCTCATACAGAATTAGTTTGGAGTGGAATTCAAATAATAATTATTATTATTATTATATATATAGTATTACGAAATGAATGAAGATACTGTCCGAAACAATTTACATAATCGCGGAAGCACGTCAATCCTAAAACAGAATTATATTTACTCGCAGTTGAACTATAACTTTTTAAGTAACAACTACGTTCAAGATGCATTAAAATATAAAGATATGTCGATATTATTTAAATTAAGATGTAAGTTTTTTAACTTCATTTGCAGACCATACACCGGCAACTTAAATGATTTTGGCATGCTGTGCAACATGAGTGCAAAGGAAGACAACACTTTCCATTTATAAGCGTTTGTCCAGTCTTCAAATACCGAAGACTTCCATATCAAGGGAAAGAATTATTTACAGTGCTGAAAACAATAACAATTTCAAATGGAAATAACTGGAAAGTTTTATGCTGCTTCCTAAAATACATTATTAAATAGAGAATTTTTTTAATAACTAAGTATCAATCAAATATTATATTGCCATTCAAGCTGACGGCTAAGCCAAATCTTTAAAATCTATAATTAACTTAAAAAACCATGTAATGTATTAATGTCCAAATAAAAATGAAATACTTTAAAAATACTTATAAACAACGGAAACAGTTTATATAATATGCGATAGTTTTTAAAAAGATTTAAAATTAAACTCTTTGAGTAAAATATGAGAAGTGAAAAAGCTGTTTAAACACTCAAAACCATTTAAAAAAGTGGAAAAAATGTATAATGATTTTTTTTTATACGTTGGTAATTAATTTTATTTTTTTAATAATGTTGTTTTAAATTTCAAGTCAAACTCTAAAAACCAAACGGATTTAGTAGTATTTTACAAATTTGACGTTCCTTTTAAACAAATTCCCATAACAAAACACTTTTTCATCTAGTCGGTTCCCAATCTACACGCCCGGCCATATAGCCTTTTGTCAAATCTTATAAAAATCGCATAGGGGGTGAACTAAAATTCTGAAATAAAGTTATCAATCATTTTTTAATTAAATCCTTTCTTTGGACATACATCATACATATATAAATAACATGGAAGTTTTAAAATATGCACAAATAGATCACACGAACTTTCTCTTGGTGTTAAAATTATTATTTAAATTGTAGGTATACATTGAAGATGTAGGTACATACGGCCATTGACAGCTAATTAGCTAATTATATTGATGAATGTCTCTCACCTAAGGGTGCATATTTTGATTTTATTATGGTCTCTCTTTCTTCCTCTTTTAAACAATACACATATCATCTTAATATTGCAAACCGTTACAATTTTATTTTAAAAATGTGATTCTGTGGTTGGCAACTAATTAGAAAAAAGTGAATTTAAGTCGTTTAGTTGAAGCTGGACTTCATGGACGGATTGGTCACCATTGTGCAAAGACAACGGCGCATCCAGTTTGCCAGAACACATGCGGATTGGACGGTGAATCGATGGAAATTTGTTTTGTGGAGCGATGAGACGAAGATCAATCGCATTGGTCCCGATGGAAGAAAGTACGTCAGACGCCCAAAATGTACAGAACTTGACCCAAAGTACATTTCACCGATAGTCAAACATGGTGGTGGATCAATATGCGTTTGGGGATGACGTCAAAAACGCCATAAGCATACAAAATATTACAAATTTGGATGCTTTATTCGAAAGAGTGAAGGTAGCCTGGTATGCTATTCCAGTGCAAAGATGCCAAGACCTAATCGAGTCAATGCAAAGACGATGTGCAGCAGTATTGAAGCAGCGAGGATTTCCGACAAAATATTAACTACTTTACATCACAAAACCCAACTAAAAATATTTTTTTCTTACTTTTTATTTGCAATTTTTCCAAGTTTCTAATTAGTTGACGCAGCCAAATCATAGGTTTAAGTTTAAAAATATGTTTTATAACAGTAATACCTATAAACATTTTAAAGATATTTTAATATTTTCAAAAAAATATTTCAAATTTTATGAACATAACAAATAAAAATTAATATTTTAAGAATTGAATTAGAACCAAAGTTTTTTTTTTTAAACACAGAATCGTTTCTAATTAGCTGTCAATGGCTGTACATATGTAAATGGTTATGAATGATAATCAAAGGGTACGATAGAAGATCTGCCACTACATAGTTTTTACAGGACCAAACTCAGACGATTTTCGACCCCCCTCTAACTTCAGTACCAATTTAGTCAGAAACTTCAAATTCAGCTAGGCTAGCCAAACACAGGCGCACCTCCAAATTTCAAACTCTTACCATAAGTGGTAACTGGCTCACTCACTCACTGACAGATTATCAAAATTATGGAGAACTTCCCGACACCGCAGAATCAGAGAAAGAAAAAGTTTTCAAAGATTTCTTTCTTATTACTTACTTATTTAGCTACCCCGCTAAAGCTCTCTGTACCTATTTTCAAGAAAATCGGTTCATCTCGTTAAGACCCCCAGTCAAATGTATGTTTAGATTTTAAAAGTATTATTTAATTACTTACGTAAGCTTTCTTCCACAGAACATTGTGCTTTGCATTCTTCAAGACTATCAAAACGATTGCTGGTACCAAAGCATCCACCGTATTCAAACTCTTCACATCGGTTTCTGTCAGAGTTGAAATAAAACTTCTTCTGGGTCCCTGGACAAGGTCCTTTGCTTACAGGTAACAAACACTTGTCTTTACCTGTGTATTCTTGGCATGTATTTTTACATTCACTCTCTGTTTCAAACCTATTTCCATTTCCATCACATCCGCCGTACCAAAAGCGATTACAAGCACCATATGATGTGTCAAAGAAGTATTTAATTTCAAAATTCCTACATTTTGTTCCTTGATCTTTTGGAAGTCCACATGATTTTTGAGGAGATTCTTTTAAGTTTTTGCAGCCTTCAAATTTATGACCTTGTGCTTCAGTAATGCCATCTGGACAACATCCATATTTACTCTCAGCACAAGTGCAGCCTTCAGAATTCGGTCCCTTGGCTGGAGTTTTTTCATCAGAACAACATTTAAATTGTGTTTGTGAACAATGGCATCCGTAGTGATGAGGACCTTGTGCTATAGTTATTCCATCAGAACAACACCCAAATTGCATTGTCTGACATGGGCAACCAGAAAACTTCGACCCAAGTGCTGGAGTAAGCTTATCAGGACAACAACCAAATGCAGATGTTTCACAACCACATCCCTCATTGTTTTGACCACGAGAGGTAGTAAGGTTGTCTGGACAGCAGCCGAATGGTGAATATTTGCAATCACAGCCTTGAAAATTAGGTCCCCTTGCTGGGTTAATATTATCAGGACAGCAACCGAACTCAGTGTTAAGACAACAACCTTCTCCTAGTTCACCGTGAGCTGGAGTAGAACCATCTGAACAGCAACCATATGGTTCTTGTAAGCATAACGCACATCCTTCCTCATTTGGTCCGCGAGCTGATGTTTTATTATCTTTACAACATCCAAATACTGATTTAGTACAATCTCTTTCATCATTAGTATCTGGTTTTACTGTATTTTCAGTTGTATCTGTTAGATCTGTGTAATAGGTAGTTGAATCGGTGGAAATAGATATTTTAGTTATTTCAGTTGAACTGTCAGTTATAGCTGTTGTTAGAGTTGTTTCTTCACTTTCTTCTAGAGGTATGATAGTTGTACTCTGAACTGTTGAAGGTGGAATCGTTGTTGGTGATGGGCATCCTTCATAATCCTCACCTCCAGAAGGTGTGAATTTATCTAAGCAGCACCCAAATAATGTTTCTGCACATAATGAAGTTGGGCATCCCTCGTATTCTTTACCCTGAGAAGGTGAAAGACCATCTAAACAGCAGCCGAATTCAGAATCAGAACAAGTTTTTATGACAGGACAGCCTAATCCGAAAGGTCCTTTAGCATTAGTTTTTTTATCAGGACAACAGCCAAATTTGGAGCGTATACAAGTAAGTTTCGTTTGTTTTCTAGGCTTGCATTTTTTAGGTTTTGGCTTCAATTCCATTTCTATAACTGCATTGATATTGTTAGGAGTACTTTGCGAATAATCTTCTTCGGAGTTCCAAATACTAACCGTAGTTAAATCCGATGTAAATCTATCAATTCCATCAGTTGAAGAAATAAATATAGTGCTTTGATCAGAAGTTGAGCCATACGTGTTTGGTGTTGAACTTGTGGTACTAAATTGTGTTGAATCTGAATTTGTATAAGCAGTTGGGCCAGTTGCCATCTCAGTTCTATCGGACGTGGATGTTACTAAGTCCTTAGTTGTTGCTACAGTTGTTTCTGAACTAGTGGATTCAAGTTCTGTTGATTCTGAGCTATAGTTTATAGCTGTACTTGTAACACTGCTCGTCACAAAGTCATCTGCGGTCGGTGTGCTTCTATCAAGTGTTGTACCTGTGCTCCTTTGTTCGATGTTTTCGGAAACTGTTGAGCTTATATAATTTAAACTTGTTGTTTCCACAGTTATTTGCGTTGCATCTGTACTGGTAACCGTTGTGTCGAATTCATTGGTTGGAGTTGTATCTTTATCTTCTTCTGATATTGAGTTAGTGTTTGGTTCTGTTATTGTTATAGTCGTACTAATTGGTGTTGCGTATTTTGTTTCTCCCGGAGTTGAATAAACGTTGTTTTCTGTTGTTAATTGTTGTGTGCTACTTAATTCTGTTGTTGATGAGCTAAAGATCGGAGTCGTACTGATTATATTGTTCGTTAAAAGGTCTTCTGTATCTGTGATACTTTTTGGTGTGGAGCTTTCTGAGCTTGTATAAGATGAACTTGTGATTCCTATAGTTGTCTGTGATGACTCGGTACTGGTATCACTGTTCGTCGCTAGGGTCTGTGTGCTACTCTCAAATGTTGTGTCGATGTTATTGGTTGGCGTTGTATCTTTTGATTCTTCCAATGTTGAGTCAGTATTGAATTCTGTTGTTGTTGAGCTATACATCGTCACAAGGTCTTCTGAGTTCGTCGAGCTTGTAGTATCTGTAACACTGGTCGTCACAAGCGTCTGCGTGCTATTTTCTGATGATGTCTCAAAGTTATTAGTTGGAGTTGTATCTTTTGCTTCTTCCGATGTAAGTGTAATGTTTAATTCTGTTGTTGTTGTACTGGGTATATTGGTCGTAACGAGGTCTTCGGAGTTCGTTGAGCTTGCCGTAAATGCCGTTTCTGTTACACTGCTCGTCAAAACCGTCTGTGCGCTATTTTCTGATGATGTGTCAATGCTATTAGTTGGCGTTGTATCTTTTGCTTCTTCCGGAGTTGAATAAACGTTCTTTTCTGTTGTTGATTGTTGTGATGTTGAGCTAGCACTTAATTCTGTTGTTGAGCCATATATTGGAGTCGTACTGTTTATATTACTCGTCACAAGGTCTTCAGAGCTGAGTGAGCTTTCCTTAAATGTTGTATCTGTAATTTTGCCACTGCTTGACACAAGATGTTCTAAGTACTGTGTGCTAGTCTCTAATGTTGTGTCAATGTTATTAATTGGCGTTGTATCTTCCGCTTCTTTTTGTTCTGATGTTAAGTTATTGTTTAATTCTATTGTTGTAGAGCTATACATTTTACTTTCTGTTGAGCTTTGTGAACTTCCATAAGAAGAAACTGCGATTCCTTCAGTTGTTTGTGTTGCTTCTATTATGGAATTACTGCTCTTTCCAAAATCTTCCGATGTTGACTTAAAGTTGATTTCCGTTGTTGATTCGGTTGAGTATTCGGAAGTTGTTGAGTTTTCTTCAATTATATCACCACTTCCATCAACAGATTCAAATTCAAAATCTGTATTTGGTTCCCCAGATCCAACATCAGCATTATCAGGTAGTTCTAAATTTTCTTTAAGTTTTAAAGGCGGGAATTCAGATTTGTTATATACTTCTTCATCGTAATCTTCATCACATTCTTCCACACTTTCAAAGTCGTCTTCAATGGACTTATTTGTATCTATGGAAATGAGTTCATCATCGGTACAAGCTTCGGTATTACAATTATCCGAAGCAAATTCTATTGTCGATCTGTCACATGTAGAAACTTCCAACCCATTTGCTAAGCAAAGTACTTCACGGTATCTTTGTCCACCACCACAAACCTTACTACATTCTCCCCATGGTCCTGTGAACCATTCACCAGGACATTCTTTTTGGTCTCCCTCACATTTTTGCTCAATACTCGGTTTTTCTAAAGGATTACAATTCAATTCATCAAGAGTTCGTGTAAGTTTTGAACCATCGAATTCTCCACATATTACAATGCGGGACTGGATTCCTGTCCCACATTGAGAGGAACATTTACTCCACTGAGAAGTGAACCACTGTATTTTACATTTTGTGTAGTTACAGGTTCTGTTTAAAGTAGGCTTGTCCAGTAAACAAAACTTTTCATCGTACACCTTTCCAGACTTTGAAACACATAAAGCTGTCCTTGTTTCTTTGGCTTGTCCACATTCTTCACACTAAATAATTAAAAATAAAATACATTGTTGGAATTCTATAAATTAATTTATCTCACCCCACTCCACTGAGAAACTATCCAATCAACTCCATCGCAAGGGGCAATCATACAAATTTCTTCAGTATCTGGCTTTTCTTCCGAACACTCTTCACTTGGCAAAACTTTTTTCCTACCACCTTCTTCTTTAAAACATGTCACTTTTCTTGTTCTCTTTCCTTCACCGCAAAGCGCATTGCACTAAAAAGTTAATTTAACTATTAATCATGATTCATGATCTTTACTGAGGTATAACCACTTACGGGGGTCCACGGACCCTTGTGAAACTTTGGACAGTTTTCTATATTTCTGTTGCAATCCTGGGTTTCTGCAGGTTTACTTCCAAAAACTTTTAAACAAATGCTTTCATCCACAATACTTGCAAGTCTTTAAAAAAATATAATATTGAGTTGTACTTCTGTAATTTTATGTATAGGTAAACAAAATGCTAACATACCCGTCTGGTGAAATCCGTTCACAGGATACTGTTCTGTTTTGGATACCGTCTTTGCCACATGTTTTCGAGCATTTTCCCCAAGGTTTTTCTACCCACCTTGGAGCGCACTCTTCAGTTCCACATATTTGCACATTAACCGGTTTTGTATTTGCATCGCAAAGACTTTCATCGACTTTTTCCAGGGTGAGTCGATTGTTACAAGTTACGTTCCTGCTTTGAGTTCCACCACCACACGATACACTGCATGGACTAAACTCCATGTGTGTCCAAGAATAAGTGTCCGGAAAATTCTTAGAAACAGTTTCCGGAATGCTGTATTCATATTTAACTCCTACATTTCGATCTTGTATAAGCATCACTATGTATATGGTTTCAGTAGTTGGGCCACTACATGTTAGTTGGTCAGGGGCAGCAAATCCGGTTGGCTTTCGTTGATAGTGCCACCATGATCCAGCAAATAACATGGGTCGAGGGAAATCTATTCGCCAATTACCATTGAGATAGAAGTGCCCCGTAAGGTTTCTACACGCTAGGTAGTTATTTGATGGTTCTTTCTCTTTTAAAACAATGTTCGTAGCTCCAGTTGGAATCAAAAGGATGTCATTGTAGCCTATAGAGGAAAAGTATTTAAAATTTTGTAGTTTGCTGTATCTCGAACGGACCAATACCAAAAAAAAAACAATAACCTATCAAATAATTTCTTAACATAGAAAGCTAACAAGGTAAGATTAGTTTTTCACATAATGTGAACCAAAAATTATAAGCGGTTGAAAATTTATATATTAATTTCAACTTTCACCTCGAAAAAAAAAAACAAAAAAACGCCTTCAAAATAATGAATATTTAAATTATTTTATAATATATTTTATAATTTTTAAACAACATAATAATTATTAGTAGGTATATCAGTGGGATATATAATATTATAGTCGTTTTTTCAGAACTCGAGAGCTTAGTTCTGGAGAGTTTGTTAGTTGGAATGGCTGTAATGTTACCCGTACCACTAAACTTCCTTTGAAGAAGTTGAATTTTCTTTTACATTATAGTTAAATCAGATTAATAAATTATGATTTTTTTTCGCGGACATGACACGGAAGAAAAGTCGCGCCATTGTGACTTACCATTAAGCATTAAGTAGAATATAATTATAACTTTTAAAGTAAGTAAACATACCTGCGGCTAGGTCGTTCGTATCAAATGACCCAGAAATGGTTTTGCAAGAGCTTCCATCCCCTGCGCATTTTCTGCACTTATCTTCTCTAGCATTTGAGCCGAGCATCATGTCACAGCCTACAGGTTTACATTCACCATCCACGCATACGTCTAAAGTTTTGTCATTGCACCTAGTGCCATCAATTACTTTTGCTTTATGTCTATAGTAAAAACGTTCTCCCTTTGGCATACAATTAAGCTCACATGGGTTAGGAGCATTTGTATATGGTACCCATTGGTAGCGTACCCCATCAAATGGAACATTATCAAATCTAGAGCACTGTAGAGCACGAAAGTCGAGATCTTCATCCGGGCAGTCCTTTGAGAAAATAAAAAGTGATATAATTCATATTATTATTGTTTTTATATCTATCTGGGGTGGGTTAAAAAAATGTCACAACTTTTCAAAAGAATAGGAAAAACTTGTTACTTCCTACCTTGATAAAACACTCAATGAAAACAATAAAATAGTAGGTAACAGTATGTGGGTAAAAATAATAAATACCGTACAAATTACCTGTGTATTACAAGAAAAGTATTTTCTGGAACCACCTCTACAATTTGGCGCTGAATTTGGTCTAACGAAATTAAATTAAAAATGTATTATGGCTTAAAATATTCCAAGCAAATTACCCAACGTTTAAGCATTCTCTCGTTTGATAAGAAACGCCACCTCCGCATGATCTCGAACAAATTGATGGTGAGCTCCAATCACTCCATTCATGAACATCACCTTCCCCGTTAGGAACTATAAAGCTTTCTGGTAGGTACATATGTGCACCATATTGTCGTTTGTGCCTTTTCCCATGCTTTAAAATAAACAATTATATTTTTATACTCATAACAAAAAAATCGACAAACTTACAAATCTACTATATGTAGAATGTATGACTACAAACAGGATACAAAATAATAGAGCCGGTGATCTGTAAATATTAACAATATATTTTGTTACATACATATATCATAATTCATTCATTCAGTAATAGTTCGTTTTCTTGTTTAAAAACATAGCTGTCATTGTCAAGGATGTACGCTTTCTACTCTAAATTGTAGTTATATAGGTAAGTAAAAGGTAAAGTACCATACTCTTAGCTATTTTATACTTACATATATACTAGCGAGAACTCGTAGAGAATCGGTATTTATAGTGCCTTACATACAACTCTCAACCATTTCTATGTGCGTATTATCAGCAGGAGAACCTATATGTACCTATTCTGCCGAAACCGAACTTTTCCATTACTATTAGAAGATTTGCCAATGTCTCGGAAGAGGCAGTACCCGTGAAAAAAGCATTATGTGTTTTTAGGCAGAGGCTGGGAATCCATTCTCCGACCTTCGGGTTGACAGTGCTTTACACTAACCATTACTACACGGGCTACATAAGAATACTTTAAATAAAAAGAGATGTTTGGGAATACTTTGCTGATTAATTCTTCCTTCGAATGTGTGATTTCACAAAAAGTCGACGGGAACAAAATCAATTTAGCTGTAGCATCAACCGGAATTCGGACATTTCCCATTGCCAACAGTTGTTCTGAGAAATTATCGGCTGATTGATTGTTCTGCAATGCAAATCACATGTTCGTCGTCAATTGTAACTTCTTAATGTATCGCCATAAGTTAAGTTCATCTGCAGGCGTTGATCGCTTTGTAAAGTTTGGGGTAGAACCCAGATGATCTATGTTGACCATGATCAATTCGATGTTTAAAATCTTAAGAACTATCTGAATGTGTCTTATTTTTCGACAATGGGAATTTCAATCACGGTGGATTTTTTGACAGTTGACATTCTCATAATAATCACCATTTTGATCACCCCACATTTTTAAAACCGATAATTCATATGGATAATATCAATTGATTTATTTCATATCGACAAATCCCGTCAGACATAATTGCAGAATTTTATAATTTATAACAGTGTGTGAGAAAAAATGTATTCATTTTTTTGACAAATACAGTATTATATATGCCTCCCCTAAGATTATATCATAAGATTGCACCCCAGGGCTGACATTGAACAAACCTAATAACTTAGAGTCATGAGTTCAATATAACCATACGCTTTGGCAACGATAACACGCACACACAGTTCGAACGACCAACGACGTAGTATGCCGAAATCCACTTTTTGCACAAAAGTCCGGAATAAATTATGAAAACAAACCAAAGTATTATTCGGAAAAAGTGCGATATACAGAACAGACAGACGAAATTGCGGGATTCACTTTGTTCGGTATAAGCCAAGTAAAAGGACGAGGTAGCTAAACTAAGTTTGTTTTATTTCCTATTGAAAAATAAAACAATAATTATATTTTATTTTACTACCTATAAAAGATAGTTATAAGAAGCTATGTATATAAGATGCTATGAATGCTGAGTGAAGGTGAATTAATTGAGCCGTGTTAAGTTCAATCTTAGTTTATGTGGCTTCATGTAAATCGAGGTCAGAAGCTTAAAGAATGCATAGAGACAATTTGAGCACTGCATATGAAAAAAAGTATTTTTTTCTTTTGTTAGTTTATATGTATGTTCAGCACAATCCCTACTTTTGAGTATATTTACCTATCAAGTTTCGATTATGTGAAGGGCTTAGCGAAAAAAAAAACAAACCGCAGCATATACAACACCCTATACTAAAGAAAAAAAGGTAGGTAGGTTTACATTTTACAGATATGCATAAATACAAACAATATTTAAAGAAAAAAATCCCAAAATACCTGTTGGGTAGATAAAATTCAGTTGATCGGTTTATTCTTGTTTGTTGTTATTGTATTGATGCAAAATGAAAATATAATGACAAATATTTCTTGGCAAACATTCATTCCGCCCAAATTTCCTCATAAAATTAATTTTATTATTTCAATGATTAAACTCGATACATCAAGACTGAAACTTTAATCCGGATGTACATTGTATTTACATTGAATTTGTAATCTGGATAAATCGAGTGAATAATATGGCCGTTGCTAATGATTATTGAAATAATAATTAAGTCATAAGCTTTAATTTGGCATCAAAATAATTTGTTTAGCTTGAACAAAATTTCCATGCAGTTTGTACTGGCCTAAGAAGAAATGCTGAAATTTAAATGAACTTTTTCTCAAAAATTTGATTTAAAATGAAAATAAATGCATGGCTTCTAAAAGTAAGTGTTGCCGTTAGATTTCTTTTTTTTTCATATCATTTTAGAATTTATTTTAGATAATTACCTAGCTGGAAAAAAATCCCCTTTCTTCACTACTTTTTTATAGTGATCCAAACTACGCGCTCTTTGTGGCATCTATATGATGCCAATGACACTTATATGATATTTTACATGTTTCGTAACAAGCTTTTTTGTTATATTTTATAAGAGTATTATTATTTGAATGTAAGGTACAGACTTTTTTTGTAAGGCTAATATTGTCCAATATTAAATATGTAGGTACATTATATATATACCTACAATCTACATACAACGTTTCTCCTAAAAATAATTTTGTATTTTTTTGATTTGTACATAAGTGGAAACATTACAAAATAGCTAAGTACAGTCGTTCCGCACAAACATTTACTTCATTAGTTGTCTGTTGATGTTTAAATATGTTTCAGCTGTAAAACTTATTTTTAAATTGTTCGAATTGGATGAAAAACTTATATTTACTAGCTAGTAATGGAATATCAAATCTATATTTAGAAACTCGATCCTTAACAAAAATAGTTTCCAATAAAACGACTCACCCCATGCTGATTGTGCACTTAACAGTAGTTAAGTCTTTCATGTTTCGGAAAATGAAGAGATGAAATGCTTATAAATACTCTACAAACACTTTGGCACTATAACATCAAAAAAAGGAATATGAACAGAGATAAGAAGAACAATCCAGTTTAAATGGAGGAATTTGTTCAGATATCCAAATATTTATTAAGTCTGAGCAAACCAAAGTGAAAACTGGTTTTATGTCAAAGAAAAACTAATCCAGTCAACGATTCAAAAAAGAAACCTGTTCCTCTACTTCTACTGCCAAAATATTTTATTTTTGTTGCAAAAAGATCTCCCTTGGCGACATTTCATCCACCTGAAATCGATATAAATCACTTAAAATGTAGCATACATATATTCTTCACTTGTCTGTATTTGCTACATATTTTTGTTCACAAATCTTTTTCCTCGGTCGCATTAGTATAGAATTGAGAATGAATGGCAAATTTTAGAATGGATCATTTAAGAATGATAATGGTGCACAAGAAAACATTGATTTGGGATGTTTTCTTTAATTTTTTAATGCAGCCCACTACTACGACCGTCTTATATATGTAAAAGATTCCAAGAGGTGTTGTGGAAGTCAGTTGTGTAATTGCAGCTTGGTGATGAAAGATTAGATAAGAGAAGGTAAGGTAAGGAGAAAACACAATTTTCTCGAGGTATAACACAGGTGCTATAAATATATGTACCAAATGTATAATGTGTTGTATTCCATTCATCTTTATCTGAACCTTGTAATATCAATAATCTCAACTCCATGGTATCATCTAAACGAGACCGGCTTAACAACGACAGAACGCTAATTCTAGAAAAGGAAAACAACTTTACACCCACCGGACACAATTCCAAGCTTAAGGGCCTTTTTTATAATGTCCGAGTAAAGATCTGATTCAACACAAATATAATAAATATTGGCATAGTGTCAAGTCAAAAACCCCATTTTTTGTGAATGCTTCGTCATTTATCGCAGGGGGATAATTAAAAAAACCTGGGCCATTAACCTTGTAAAATTGAGAAGAATGAGTTGTATTCGTAACACTGCTATACTAACATAGGCCAAGTCGGTTATTAACATTTCACTTTGTTTGAAAAATTCTCCTAAGTGTTTTATTGGTAGGATTTTGAGATTTTTAAATAAGGGCCAACTATGAGTGCAACGATTACAATGAGAGATAATGCGAAGTGCATGACAATAGAAGTGCTTAGGTGAGCATAACTTGAAAAAAAACTCTGTGGTTGGAATAGCGGTCGAAATATTGAATACAAATTCAATGTGACGAACATTAACATATACCGCAACGCAACTGCAATCGGAGCTGTACTTGCCCCAAGAATTATAAGATACGAAACTGTAACAAAGTTGGTTTAGCCGTTAACCCTACTTCCGTCATGTGAATTTTAGGCAAAAAACTGAAACCCAGCTGTATTGTAAGCAATCATTATATAAGTATGAATTTAATCAAAAATGTTCGAGCTGTGTTCGAGAAAATTTAAAAAAAACGTACAATTATTATATGGCAAATGTACGAAGTTTGAAGCAAATAGGTTCACCTATAGATACCAATACCTGCCCCATAGAGGTATTGTTTTCCGAATCACTTAAGACCATTCCATTCTAAAGGAGATGACCCATTTTTGGAAGCAGTGCGTACTTGAGGTCGATATATCTGCCAAATATTTTCAAAATCGATGGTGGGGGTTTCGAGATATTTGAACTTGGAGTTGGCAATTGAAAGTTTAAAAAAAAGCTTTTTTTGCAAATAATAGCCTATATTTTACGAAGTATTGCATGTATGTATAGGAAAATAATTTCGGTATCAAATGAAAGATCGCCAAAAAATATATTTAAAATAATTGCAAGTTCTTTTTTCTAAGCCTAAAATATTTTGATTTATCAAGTCAAAAACTAATCTAAAATAATTTCGTTTGATCTACCCTCTGAGAAGGATAATTCGAAAAAATCAGTGATGGCATGTTTTTTACATCACTTCAATCCTTATTCGATAACCTTTGATTCGGAGTACATAAAAGTTCTCATACCTCAAATAAATCCCTTTTAATTAACACAGTTTCTTCAAAAAGAACCTTCTACCTAAAAAAATATTATTAAATAATATGCTTCATTTAACATTTATATTATATACATATGTACAGTACATACATATGTATGCCTCTTCACAATAACAAGTTTTTGACCGTAAGGAATACGCACTTCATACTAACCTAGCAAGCTAATTAATAAATCAGGTAATAAGAAGAGTTATCAAAAAGTGTTGTGTTTCTTTTTTGTGATAAAGTGATGAGAAGAGCTTGAGAGCAGTTAAGTTATAATAATTATTATTGATATTGAGTTCTATAAAAGTGTTAAAATGAATACTGAATGATAGAGGATTAGTTTTATGTTAACTGCAGGATTCGTTTGAGACATAACTCAAGTTTGAAGTACTCAATATCTTTTAATTCCTATGCGCCAAGTTTTAACAAACTGGATATCTCCAGAACAAGTACGTACCTACCCATCTTCAAAAGTTTTATTTTTTAACATGATATTTTATAAAACTTAACCATTATACTTAAAAAATTGAGATTTATAAAACTTAACCATTATTCTTAAAAAAATGAGATTTTTGTGCTTAATACTTTATTTTACTAGCATCAAAATATTAAAAGAGTTTGTCTTCCTTGTTGGCTACGTGTAAATCGAGCTGCGCAAAGAAATCGCCAACAAAATGTCATCAGAAAGATCACGGTCAGGATAAGTTGTTTTTTGTTTCAATAGTTGGATTTTGGATTGGAATACTTGGGTTTACAGCATTATGACTGCTAATAATTCCTAATAGACTATTTGGAAACACGAATCTCAGCGAAAACGATCGACTAGCCGTAGTCATATGTGATGGGTTATATTTGTATTTACAAAAAAGCACATACTTATTAAGGGGTCGAATCAAATCAACACACATTAGCAGAAAATATATTTAACTTATATCTTAGTTAGTAATGATTTTAATGTAGCCAATAGCTGCAGTGCAATTAAAGCATATTATTGCAACTGTCTTGTTAGCATGAAAACTGTTGGGTGATGAACATTTTGTTGTATTTGGGTTTTGCCCGTCATCAACAATTTATAAATTAATATCCCACCAGCGTTATTTTTAGATAATATTCTAATATATAACGACGTTAATGAAGAATAAAGTGTTTTTGTTTAATTACTTGTAAATATGTATTTATGTACATATATCACAGTTTACTGGTTTGAAAAAAAAATATTAAAATAAACTATATTTTGCTTAAAGTACGATATTAAAAATCTAATATAAATGTTAAATGAAGTATTTTATTTAAAAATTTTTTTTTGGTAAAAGGTGCTTTTTTAAAAAAAACTGTGTTTATAAGAAGGGATTGATTTATTTCAAGTATGAGAACTTTTATGTACACCAAACTGAAGGTTATCAAGTAAAAATAGAAGTGATGTAAAAAAAAACACATACATATGTCATCACTGATTTTTTGAGAAATTATTTAAGATGAGTTTTTGACTTAATATCTCAAAAAAAATGTTAGGCTTAGAAAAAAGAACTTGCAACTGTTTATTAATTTATCTGTAAAGATATTTTTGCGATCTTTCATTTTCATACCAAAATTATTTTCCTACATGCAATACTTCGGAAAATCTAATTTCTTAACTCTCAATTGCCAAATTCAAGCTCAAATATCTCGAAACCCCAATAACCGATTTTGAAAATATTTGGCAGATAAATCGTGCTAAACGTCAGCTTACATTTGCTACCCATCTTATCTATGTACACACTGGGCCCAGGCACCTTATGAAAATTGGCCATCTCCTTTAAATACGAAACTCAAAATCGAAAGAGATTTTGTTTTTATAAAATGTGATACAGTTAAAATAAATAAGGAAGCAAATTAGAAATAGTGTTAATATAACTGTCAATTTGTACATTAAATTCATTCTCTTTGCTGAGTCCCCGCTAACTCCTTGCGGAAAAGTATCTATTTTCTTTTTATTTGTTTGCTAAATATCCATAGAATTCGTCCAGTCAACATCCAAAAAAAAATTATTCTTTCATTATATGATATAATAAGAACTGTTTTTTTTTTTAAGGACACATTTTTTGGAAGACCCTTTTTTCCATTCGAAACCATTTTATTTGCATATTTGATGTCTTTTATCTCAAAATCGATATAGAGCAGCGACCTGTTTTTTTCTATCAGGCAGACAAACGGACATAATTGCGAGACCAACTTTTTTCGACTTCGCTATCATCGTAATGTCAACTTTGATCAAAATATCAAGTTCGATTTTTTTTACGAATCCATAACTTGCCACATAGTTCCTATATATCGCAAGTAAAAATGGTTCATATCTCACATACAACTTGTTTTACATCTGCACGTTCCTATTGGAAAACCCTTTATGACGTCAAAGTGTCAGGGTATTTTATGTTGATATAAAAAATATAAACATTTTGTTTTGGCATTATATCTTCTTTATGGTAGCAATTAAGTTGCTGGCTATAATCCCGACTGAGTCCAAATTCGCCGAGTTAATTCCACCTATTGAAACTAGCTCTTTTAATACATTTTTTTTCACAATGTAAATAATAAGCAAGCAATAAAACAATATACGTAATAAAAATAGGCAAGTACGTGCAAGTCATGCTCAAGTTATCTTTTACCTTTGGTAGAACCATATCTTTGATTTATTCTTAATATGGATCTACGACAATTTTGGATGATTATTGTTACCTTAGCGAGTTCAATATACTCCGATCTTGCCATGTCCACATTTCTAAGAATCAATAAAACAAACAGTCGTAGGTTTTTGGAAGTTAATGTTTTTTTTGGTAATTACTTTAAATGAATCTCTATTTTGAAGCTACGATCTCTGAAAGTATTTGTACCTATGTACATGCTACTGTGTCCAACAAGTAAATTAAAAACCGTGGCGTGGTATGTGTAATTAAAGGAAAATTGAGTGTTGGTAAAAATGTGCGAGTTAAGTCCAATCTATTTTTCTCTTATAATAAAAAAAATAATCACTTTTTGAAAATAAACAAGTTTTTCCAATATTTAGAATTTTGGCTATGGATTTCTAAATAGCGAAAGGCAATTATAATTATGTAAAACTTTTGCATTGTTATAGTAAAAGAAGTTTAAGAAAAAAACTTCAAATTAGCTGATTAAAAAAAACTTAGAAACATAATTTTTAACTGAGAGGATAGTTTTAGGCCCAATTCGTCGATAGTGGGTTAAACATATGTACCATGACTTTCACAGGTTCTAAATTAATGACTCTAATCAAGAAATATTGATTAACACATGCCAATTCTATTTTTTACCAGTAAAGTGGAAATAATAATAATAATAATAATAATAATAATAATAATAATAATAATAATAATAATAATAATAATAATAATAATAAAGTATTATTAAGCTTAAATTAAAGTTATACAACTTTAAAAAATAGTAAAACCTATTTTCCTCGAAATATTTTTTTAAATTTGTAAAAAAAGATAACTTTTAAATATATCGATTTTATTACTTTTTTAATTTTTGTAGATAAACATAAAATATTTTTTATATCTAAAAAGATAATATTAAAAGAAAACTAAAATTTTATTTATGTTGGGTACGACTTACTATATCGCCTTTTTTATTTCGACGTCGATCATTAAGGTAATATTTATAGTTATGTATTATTATTTCTGTTTAATCAAAGTATCTACAATTTTTATTTAAAACCACATCACAAAAATTGTTTGAAAATCGGCATCATTCATGGTTAATTCATGTATAATATATACGTCAGAATTTCTGTAAAGTTTTTTCCGAATTGTTTTTGACCACCATTATCAAGAGATCTGAAAATTCTCTGACAAAATATTCAGAGTTTGAATAAAAAAGTAGGTACCAACTGTTCTCATTTCATTTAAGTCTATGTCTTAAATTAAATAAATGTAAATAAACAACTTTAAATTTTAAAATTGATTTCAATCGTACGGCTTAAATAAAAATTAGAGGAAGAAAAATTTCATTAAAAACGAACAATCATATAATTCAATCAATTTTCGTCTAGTTAAAGATTTGTTGTCGATTAAAATTTACGTAATAAATAAAATCATCACTACGGTATGTAAATATGAACATTATGATCAGCAAGACGAAGTGGAACTCCTGCTTAGAGCAAATATTGAAATTGTTTGCTAGCACTTAGCATTGAAAAAATAATATTAATATACCTACAAAGGCAACTTAACTTATCTTCTCCTTCAAATCAAGTCTATATTCGGTAACAGACAGAACGACATCAAATAATGCGAAATTTACCTTACTAAATTTTTTAGTGCAGTAGGTTATGTTTAAGAAAACTTAACTCTCCAATCTAAAACAAGAATTTCAGTTTCCAGCATCCAAATCCAATTATTGCTTTGACGCGATGGGTGATGGCTAAATAATAAACATACCTAGATATTTTAGTGCCTTCGTTGAAATTTGTTTACAAAAAGACTCTTTTAGATTTTGATACACTGAAACTTTTTATTTCTAGAATCTTTTAACATTCTGGAAAAATGTTTGAATTTGGAGCACGAATGTGAATCAGCATTGTGCAAAAATGTTGTAAAAAATTAAAGTTTAACAGAATTTCATACATAAACAATTCAAAATAGATTTTGAGTAAATATTTATTTTTAAATTCACATTAACTCAAGAGGAATCCTGTTTTTTTGGTGGAATCTTGCAAAAAGCTTTTTTATTCAGATATCCATGCTTTGCTTAGTACTCAGGTAGTTTATAGACATATTGGTCTTTTACAGCCAATCAAGTAAAAAATATTAAAAAAAAATGGGTTACAAAATATAAAATCAGATGATAATTCAAAAATTTGAGTTTGTTTTTTTAGTTAAAAAGTAAGAAATATACTTTATAATGCAAATTTAATGCTACACGGTTCTTAAAATGGAAAGGAATTGAAAAAAAATTTAATTTTTTGAAACACGAAGAAAAAGATCTTTATCGTTTCCATTATAAATTTAATTTTTTGTATGAAATTTTCATAAAACGTCCTTTTATTAATTTTTAGTAGAATATTTTATGTTGGATATATTAATTTGTTTATCTTTATAAAGTCTAAATGGATATAAAGTTAGTCAAATGATTGATTGTCATTGGTCCAGATGACAAATTTGAAACATAGATTTTATCAAAAAGAGTTGTAGAGCAGAGTTGTAATTTTAAAGACATTTCAAGTACGAAGAGTTAAAATATTATAGGTAGTTTAAATAAACTAAATTCAAAAGGCCAGATTTTAATTCTAAATAATGACGTTGAAGAATTAGGTATTTTTTGTATGTCATATATAAATCTAGTGCATAACTAATTTATAGACCTTAAATTAATATTTACTGTGGTCATAACTAAATATTGAGTGAATCTCAAAAATGTATAAATTTTGAATAAGGCAGTACTACTCTATTCAAATTTAAAATTTACTCATTATTTTAAGTACAGCATACAGTTTTGTGAACTCCTTAAGTACACTTTTTTTCAACTTGAAATTTATTTAAAATTTTTATGAGGATTAAAAATAATTAAACAGTCTAGTCTTATTTTGTAGTATTATAAGTACCCAAAATATATATCCTTTCAAATTGGAATGGAGGTCGGTTCTTATAGAGTTTAATTAAATTCACAACAGAAATGGTAGATAAATTATCTTACCTAAAATGTTTGAGTAAATCCATATTGATTTTGAGGTAGTTTATTGGAGTAATCCTTTTGTGAATGTATGTGGACACTACCTATATCTGCTTCGAATATTTTGCTTTTCTTTAAAAAATTTGTTTTATCCTTGTTCTGACTTTAAATCACTTTTAGAATAATATAAAAACACATAACACTGAAGTTCACTTAAACTATTATTTTCTTTTGCAGAATTTAAATTTCACCCTCTGCCGCAGAAAACTAGCGGGCAACTGACCATATATCCACACGATCGCTTTAAATGTACCTACTTCCTCGCGAGTAATGAAATAACAGAAAAGTATAAAACCGATTATAAAATAGCATGGTCTCTAAAAAAAATTCTTATCATACAAAAGTTATATATACTGTATCCGTTTTTTATTTTCAATTGAGGAAATAGCAACAGTATACATTGCGCTGGATTACAAAGAGATGGAAACTATTTTTTCTTAGTTTAATAAAATAAGTTCACAAAATTAATATCATTATTGTATATAAGTTTTTTTTCAATGACCAAGACAAATGTTTAAATATTCTCAAATAAAGGTTAATATTTCAACTATCCAACTGAAAGGGAACTGGAAGACTAATTCAAATGTAGTGCGATGATGATCATTCAACTTCAATTTTTCTTTTGTAGCTTCATCTTTAAGATTATAGCCGTTCATTCTACCATCAAACGTTTCCATGCTTCATGTATGTGCTCTTCGTCTCTGCGTCCCTATATGTTTTACACTTGCATATTAAACTGCCTGGTACAGTGGATATCTTTTCCACATCCACAGTTAGCTGAACAGTTTCACCCATAGGCCGTTGGATCATACCGAAAGGGTTCCAATATCCAATTCCAAGGGCTTTGAATCTGGATGACGCATTGCACAGTTGCACTTCACTCATGAATGAACAAGTGTTTGAACTTCGGAGCATCAAACTTGTGCTGGGCTGGTCACTTTTTATAGAATCCATGCATGCCAAAGCGTGAATGATTTTTACTTAAAAAAGAAGGATTTTAAAAATTGCATAGAAGATTGGCCTATGGTCTTATATTTATATAGTATGTGTAGCATATCAGTTCCTTTCTTTATACTCTTTGTCTAGATCTTTCCCCCTAAAGTATAAATAAAAACTAAATGCGTATCTGTAAGGCAATATGCATAAAGTAATAACATTGGTGTCTGAGAAGTCGATGATTTCCAGGGAATTCCTTCTTTCTTAGTGGAGACCGGACCGACAACGATGCGACGCGACGATGCATTGCACATGTGTTGACAATATTTATGAATGATCGTTGAAACCTCACAAGCGGTCCTTTTGTATGATTTTTATGTACATGTACATAATGTACAATGTACATACATACATACTTGAAAAACAATTTTCACAAATGTTTTACATCTGTATTTATGTAATTAGAGGAATTCCTTAATTATGCTTTGGTAGATTTTGGTATACGTATAATGTGTATTGTGTAGATCAAAATTGTTATGAAAAATAAAGTTCTGAAAGGACAAAGCTAATAATGGCCAATTTCAGAGAAACTGTGAAGAATGCATGTACCTATATAAAGCGGTGCTTTTAATTTTATAAGGGTTTTAAGATTCAAACAAATACAATATAGGTACCTAGATAAAATTAAAAGATGAATTTCAAGATAGCGCAGCAACATTCGCCGAACGAAGAGTGATTAGGTCGATAATTTTCCGTAATTAGTTGTGACAATTTCAATTTTGTGCAATTTCCGTTTAATGTTTTGTTCTCACAATAATCTAAAACATAATGGCGGGTATTCAAATTATTGGCTAAACTCATGTTTCACTAAACTTAGGGCTTAGCTTAGGGCCTGTATACAACCAAATTCCATTCTGGTCTGTTCTGGACCGCAAAACCATACAAATTAAAAAAAAATATAATAAAGTTCTTAAATCTACTCTTAACATGGCAATAGTTTAACAGTTTTGTATTGTAGTTTACAAGAATAATGAGTAAGTAAAGTGTACTTATAGTAAAGGTTTCTATGTAGGTACAATATGTTTGCCATACCTATATTTTATTCGATATAAAAAGAATACAAAATATATTTCCATCTCCATCTAAGAGCTCATGGCAGAGTTTCTAGTTTCTATGATTTCAAATGTTAATTTGCGATGCATGAATGAAATTATATAGTCAACTGGTCATTGGCTTAATTAATATGAGTGCAATTATAATTTTCCATAAAGTTATAATAATGTTGCGGGTAACAAGAAAAACTATATGACAAATGTTCAGTGTGAGCATTTAAAATGTGGATACAAATCATTCTGTGCGATAAATGCTCCAAAGTATGGGGTAGAACTGAGCTTAAAATATCTGGAAGAGTTAGGATGTATTCCAGGGCACAATAGATCTTAAGTTCGCAGGGCAGAATTCGGACGTATTTAACCTTTCTATTTAGGTATAGTAAAAATTTGGTACCTACAGTGCATTTAGAGTCCCTCTTATTATTGCTATTGTGCCTTTAACACCAAAACCAAATTTTGGACTTTATGGCATGCATCTATTTTTAAAAAAAATACTATTGTCCTATAAAACTTTTGAATTGGCGCTTGTCTGCCGACATTAAGGTATGTATGTCAACAAACTCTATTTTAATTTAGTTTGGAAATGTCACTCCAAATGGTGGGAAAAACTTAAAATAAAACTTGCGATTAGCGATTGAATAAAATTTAAATATCTGCCACACAAAATATGTTTTACCAGTTTCATCTCAATTGTATGGTTATTTGGAGTTTTATTTAGTTTTTATATTTTGTGCAAGTTTCAGTTCAATCAGATGTTTTTTTTTTTTATTTTAGAAAAATGTTAATCTTTTGATTTTTGTAAACTTCTTAATAGGGAATATAATTTGAAGGTTTTAGCTCATGGCTGTTATTTTATTTATTTTGAGTGCCCTCTATCCATAAACTTAAACTTTTTACTTACGTAGAAATTATCACTCATCAACAAATATTATTGTGTAAGTTTCAACTCAATGATAGTTAGTCTTTTGAGTTTTACGAACAGTGACCTATTGCTACAAAAGACGATATTTTCAAAGCTGACGAATTAACATGTTTCCATGAAGCTGAAAAGAAAGGACGTAGGTACATACTCGCATGTCCAATTGGACGATCGTTGGAGAGGGAAGAAGATTCGCCATTTAGTATGGCAGACTGGGCTGATGCTGTTTTAATTCACTTGGAAAGAGACCGTTATAATAGATAATCAGCGTTTCAATAAAACGATGGAAAAATATATGTAGGTATAACCGCTATTTTAATAATTTATGAAAACGCATATTAAAGCTATAGGTCTTCCTTAAACCAATAAATCTATCATTAAATTTAAAAGTAGATATCATGTAGTTTACAAAACAATGGGAAAATAGTTTTAACAACGGCCAACACCTTTAAGAATCGTTTGTGTTAAATGTGAAAAAAGTTATGTCAGTTCGTGAGATAGGAGACGATATACATAGATCTTTAATGTTAGCTTCTTTAAAGCCTTGATCAAAAGATCAAAAGAGAAAATTGGATTCTAATTACTTCCAATTAAATTAAATAAATCTATTTTTGTTTCAATTGTTTCTTTAAAGAAATAGTAATAAATAAATATAAACTGAGTTAGAGAAATGCTTTTATGTGATCCCTGTCATGGAAATTGTTGGTCTTTGTGCATATCAAAGCAAGACCACTGCCTCATATCGAGCTCACAACATGTGATTGGACTTTATATTTTGTTTGCACATACATATTAAGAAAATTCGTAGAAAGTAAGCAGCTTCATTGCTCATCACATTCAAAAGAATTAAACGCAAACATACATACATACATACATATATAGGAAAATATATAAATAAATATAAATATTTGTGTTTTTTAATAAAACTGAATTATAAAATTATTTTGATTTTGATCATAATAATTACGAAGCATTTTTTATAAAAAAAGAAGAATGCTATTTTGGTTTTAAAACAAATATGGAAACAATTATCACCCTCGAATTGTGGAATAAAAAATTTTGGATTCTGCTAGATAGTGTGTAGATTTTATTGTAATGACTGGAAAAAGGCTAATATATATTTTGAAGGTGAAAAATGTAATATTAATGTTATTAATCGTTTATATTTTGGGTGATTTAAACAACAATGTGTATCTCACAGAATGTGTATCTCACAGAATATAAAAGATGCGGGAACGGATCGCTATTCTGTATTCTAAAATTCTGTATAACAAAAATTCTGTAAGTGAATTGAAAATTCTGTATGAGCATAATTCTGTATTATTATGCTGTAAATCTATTATTCTGTGTTCCAAAATACTGTAAATCAAGAATTCAGTATATCAAAATTCAGAAAATCCAAAATTCTGTAGATCAAAAATTTTGGAAAATTCTAAATGATGCATTCTTATAGGGTGTGTAGTTAGGTTAGGTTAGGTTGAAGTGGCTGTCGGTGGAAAAACCGACACACTTAGGCCAATTGTTGGCCCGTTGTGATACCACATGGTGTGTAGTACCTGAGTATAATGTTTTTCTTTTAAATAGTCTTGCATCTTAAAATATAAAACTCTCGATGCGCAAATGTTCCTTTCGCTTTTTTTATCAACAGTTTTTGACATACTCGGCATACTTGAAACTTAAAAACACCTTGTACGCACAACACCAACATAAATAACTGAAAATTACCTTTATAGTTTTCAACATTAATTGGCCTCACGTTAAACTAGAAACAACCAATAAACGTTACTATACATACATGGACGTTTAAAGCTTTTCAATTCGATTCTTACCGCAATATTATTCACTCCATGTATCCAGATTTAAAATTAAATCCGGGTGTATTTACATTCAATTTTTAGAGTTTACATCCGGATTTAAGTTTTAATCTGGATAAATCGAGTCAATAATATGGGCGTTATTGTTAAACATTTGAACACACCTACATGAGACTTCAAATTTAATTTTAAATATACAGGGCGATTGGCATAAAATGTGACAAAAAGCTGGGGCGTTTAGGTTGGACTTATACAAAAAAAACGTATGGGAGGGGGGTCTATTTCCACCCATTTAGGCGGGAGAGGCAATGTAAAAAAAATCACTTAAAACAACAACAAAAAATATTAAAAAATAACGGAAATACCTACAGAGTCATGCTATAGCATTTTGAAGAGCCCGAAATCCATTCTTTAATTTTATTTTTAAATAAAGTTGTTTGAGTGAACAGTTTTTGAAAAAATTAATTTCCAAAGTTTTTTTTTCAAAATTTTAGTGTTAGTTTTTTTAAAATTCTATGCTCTTATTAATTTTTGATCAAACACAAAAAACCGGATGTTGAAATGTTTTGTAGTTTTGAGAAAATCTTAAATAACAAAAACTACCTTTTATTTTATTTTTTACGTTATTGGATTCTTAGGTGAATTTACGAAAGGAAGGATTAACTTTCTTTTTACTATTTTTAACTAAAGCTTCCAAAGTAATTATGTTCAGTTTCACCTCTTAGCAATAATGTAATTGTAATTGTAATTGTTTATTTGCCCTAAATTGCCATTTCGATTTACATTAGTTTAGAGTTTTACATGCGTTGATATATGTATAAATTGCGGATTAAGTTTTCTTTATCAATAATAATATAAATACAGTTAAATAATAGGGGGGTTCATGCAACGTCGTAAAACACTAGATAAGTTTATCTTTTGGATAAATTTATCTTTGGTAAATGAACTGTCAAATTTTGTATGGGAAATGGTTTACGCAAATTGGATAAAATTATCTAAGGATTTTGTTGCGGAAACTTATACAAATTTTTATAAACTTGTACAAACGTCATACGTTTAATATTTGACGTTTAACGAACAGCTGATTCAATTACGCAGCATTTATCCAAATAATTAAAAAGGACGTTCACGCAAACTTTTGCGTAAACTTATCTTTTTACACAATTGGTAAACTTATCTTGTTGCATGAATACCCTTAATATAAAAACAGTTAAATTATTATTATTATTTATAAAATTAAAAAAAACATGAGATTTAAAATTCGTATATATGTACATACATAGTTTTGAAAAGAAATTAAATAATATTCTCTTTTATATATGTTAAAATTAATCTTTGAAATATATTTAAATTGTTTAAACTTTTTATACTTTGCGGTAAACGATTGAATGCTTGGAAGCCGTTAACGAAGATTGACCCTTGCCCTCTTGATGTTCTCATTCGGTGAATTATAAGATCTTCACGATTTCGTAAATTGTATGTTGCATTTTCATTTGTTGCAGCTTGTTCACTTAGGTACTCCGGACACATATGGTTTTTTATTTTGAATATGGACACCATTGTAAGCATATAGATTCTTTGATTTATATTAAGCCAGCTTAAAGATTCTAGCATGTCTCTTTCATTGGCGTAGTGGTCACGCTTTAAAATTTTAATGTTTGAAAAAATGCAGGTCTCAATAACTTGTCGTTTGCGGTAAGCTCCTGAACTGGTGTAGTATGATACGGGAGTGAATTCTCTGTATGAAGCACAGGCCGTATTTTAGTTTGGGGTAAATGAAGCTATCCTTGTGCTAAGGGACCATATCCAAAATTCTTTCCTCTATGTGTACTGATGCAGAAGCTGAACTTTCTCCCCCTCGTCGGTGCTCCAGTACTTCGGGTTCTCGTCCTCGAAGATGTTGATGGATTCTTGAAAATATCGTATGACTGGGACACCTCCTATTGGGATAAATTTCAGCGTAGAGTCTTTGCGCTTGACGACTTCAACCATGAGCCATATCGTAGCAGTAATGCATATCCGTTAATTCGCCACGAGAGTAATTTAACATCGTGATATGTTGACGACTTGACATTCAAATTAGAAATAATTTGTATAACAAAACGTTCTTGCAATATATTTGTATTTTGTGGTTTTTTTGTGCTTAATTAAAAATTAATAATTGAATATTAGAAAAAAAAGACTCAATTACGAAAAATTAAAAAAAAAAATTGTTTGGAAAAAAATTCATTTTTTTTTTTTCAAAAATTTGAATTTTATAATTAATTTTTCAAGAACTATTCACTCGAACAACTTTATTTAAAAATAAAATTTATAATAATACATAGTAACAACAAAAAATGATATTTATTATAATTTACATAAAAAAGGGTTACAAAAGGCGTCTCCTATTTATTTTTTAAAGTAGTGTTGGTTCAGGTCCCATTTAAAATGCTCTAGACAACAAATACATGCTCATGCAAAAGTTGACATCAGTGAACTAACAGCTTGTAGGGTGAAAGAGAACAAAAACAAACCCCTTAAGTCGTTTCTCTAGATAAAATATACGTACTCTATGCCTATGATAGCGATTCAAAAAAAAAATTTTCTTTTCTTAAATCATGGAGAGTAGTAGTTTTATCGATCCGGTCCGTCTAAATTTTTTCATCTAAAAAGAATATTTTGCTAATCATTTGGTTGGATGCTGACTTCATCATTTCGAGATATGGGGATCTTGCTAAATCAAACCGAAATACATAGTTTACCAGCATTTTTAAACGTAGGTTTTTTTTCAGACTAAAGTGCTTTAGGTTTCTGTCACTTCTGATAACTCGACTTAATGTTATTTGGCTAACTTCTAACCCGGTTCTTAATCTCAGAGAACGTTCTCTTAACTTGTCTTTAAATATTAAATATTTCCTCATGTACAAATCAAAGAAGTATTAAAAAAAGTTAACTGTATAAAATAATTTCTCCTTATCCATACATTTGAGAACATTTTTTTTTA
Organism: Epistrophe eligans; assembly: GCA_951394125.1. Lineage (NCBI taxonomy): Eukaryota > Metazoa > Arthropoda > Insecta > Diptera > Syrphidae > Epistrophe > Epistrophe eligans. Next base: position 68,274 of record OX596028.1, read on the forward strand.
AATTAAATTTTTGATTTAAAAAAAAAAATTCAAAATAATTTTTTGAAAATTCGATATTTCGAATGAATGATTTTTTTTTTTTATTAATTTTTTAACTCCGAATTAATAAATACTGAAAAATGGCGTCTGTTTTCTTAAAAATGTTTTCAAAATGTTGTACATTTGTACATATGTATGTACCTACCTACTATATGTAGGTAGGTATATATAAATTTTTTTTTTTTTTTTAAAACAGCTCCATAACGATTTTAAATGTTTTTTCTTCATAAATTAAGATTTTTTTTGAAATCAAAAACATTACATTGGTGTCGAAAGAATTTCAGAAGTTGTTTAATCAATTTATATATATATATATGTATATATTGATTTTTTTAACAATTGTTCAGTCTAAAGTGTAAGTTTTATGCATATGTGCAACACGGTACTATTATTTTCATGTTTTTGTACTCACATTAGACTACCTTAAACTAAACTAGGTTTTTGGCAGGCGGCATAAAATATAGGCTCCCATATCTTATTTATTTCTTTTAAAATCAGAAGAATGGATCTAAATTCTAAACTATTTAGACTTTTAAACAGACTGTGATCGCACATAAGAGTCAGCCGTGTATTTTATTTATTTAGACTTTTTCTTTACACCGGATGTAAATATAACTTCTATAAAAGAAATTACAAACTTTAATTTAACTACTTCAGCTAGAATACTACATCTTCTATTTTTCATATAGCTAGGCGTTTGTAGAGTACACATTAGAGTGACATTATCTGAATATAACCACCATTTACTTATGTTTTGCATAAAGTTATTGTAATCAAAATACAAAAAAACATTGACCTAACCCGATAAGAAGTTTAATTTAAATAAAATAAAATATCACAATTCAAAAAGTTTTGATAATTGATACCTTTTTGCAATCATTATACCCACATGACTTAAGTCAACTTCCTGCGACAGGCGTTGGTGCTTTTTTTACGGATTTGCAGGTAATGTGGTATATTGCATAGAAGTAACACATTCCTGAAATCGCTATGCTTTTATGCATTTCACTTACTCATAATATGTCATAAATTATGCCATTATTACGCAGATTACAAATACGAATACTACTATGCTTTTCGAACGGATGTGAAAAGTTGCACAGCTTTGGTTAGAATTTCTATTTTATTACTTATCACTTATCATACACCGACTGCCCTAATTATTTCAATATTCTTATCGCCGCAAAAGCTTAGCACAACATAAATTCAGTGTTAAATGAAAAATTCGTTTTTTTATTTCAGATTTATGAATGAACGCCAAGGAGTCTGTTAAAAATTTGAGAATGTGGTAATAACAACACGAGGAACGAAAAAATATTTGCCATTATTTTAATTCGAAAACAATTATTTTGCCTAAGGGAATGTGATATCGTTGATACGAGAAAATTCTTATCATCGTCCAGTTCCGCTTGTAGTGTTTTAATTTTGTTTTATTTTACTATTTACAGTATGATTGATACGGAAATAATCAGAAGCAGGCTTTTATATTTAGAATTTATGAAATCGTATGTTATGTCATGGACAAATTGAATTAATAGGTTATTGGTTAGAAGTATAGATACTGGTTAAAAATTATCCGATTCTATGTGATGTATTGCACGCAGAGTATACAAATATTAGAAAATAGGACTAATTGTGACAGGATCGGTGACCAATTAAATAAAAGTACGATAATATTTTTCTACATACTACATAACATACATATTAATTTTATTTATTAAAAAAGTCAAAAAATTTGTCTCGAAAACCATTTGTATGCCATGTTTTTTGCTCGCCTTGAATCAATTACCATTTCGTTAATAGGTTTTCTTGTTGGTTGGGTTCTGTTCATCATGTGGCAGCAAAACTTTTCAAAATTCTAATTCTGTCACTTAAATAAGAATCTGACCAAAAACATAAATGTTAAAAAAGAGCCAAGTTCTTCTGTACAACAGTATGTAACAAGTCAGTCGTGAAGAGTCGTGAGATCTAAAAGTAGGTACTCTAAGTTCTCACTTTTTGAAAGTTAAATATCAAATATTAAAAGTAAAGTAAAATTGAAACAACTCCAAATTATGAGAGAAATATATTATTTAATGAATACCTACTGACTAAAATTTGCGGATCAACTGGTCAAGTTTTCGAAACGTTTTTAGTTGTGAGTAATAAAAATATAAAACTTGGAAAATCTCAAAAAATTCTATTTTTTCAATTGTATGCACTTCAAGCCCTTCCGCTCTACTAAATTTCATCATTCTACAACCAATCGGAAGTATTGCTTTTAATTGATCGCAATTCTTAGAAAATGGGCAAATACCACGTCCCCTGAATGAGAAACCTCAAATATTATATATATTTTATATTGTATAGGTAAACTTCAAGCTCTACCAAATTTCATCGGGAAGTGCAAGTGCCCCATAATTTTGATGATCATTCAGTGAGAAAGTTACGGTTTTAGGTATTTTTGAAGGCCTATATCTCAGGAACCACTTATGTTAAGGAGTTGAAATTCGATGAGGCGCCTGTACCTGGCTAGCCTGGCAAAAATTCAGAATTACTAACTTCATTGGTATTAACGTTGAAGGGGGTCGGAAATCGCTTGGGTTTGATTCTGTAAATAGGATGTTTGCAAAATGGAAGTTGTTTTGACAAGAAGAACAGTCATGTCAACTTTCGTGGAGTGACGCAAACCAACATTATGGTATCTTTTCATCGAGAAGGTCTCACAACTTACACAACTGAACTGTTAAAGGTATTTATGTTATCTCACGAAACTTTATATTAAAATAGAAAAAAAAAACAAATAGATAATCTAATAATCTTTCAAACCCTTCGTAACCTCAGGTCCTTATTGTCTACTATCATGTAAGGGGTCTACGCACGAAAACTTCCAAAAACTGACCTAATATTGAAATTTGTACATGTGATTTTAGTGTCTCTCGAAAGGGTGTAATAGTTACTGATAGAAGTCTTAACAGTGACTTCTTAAGTAAGTCTTCATCAGAACATGGGATTCTTCTGGCAATAAAATCCAATCTCGATTATATTTTGAAAAAGAAATAAATATGAACATTTGGGCTGTTCATTAAAAAAAGTTCTTCTTGAATGGGTCTAACAGGCATTGTAAGCGGTTAATGAATTAAGCTATATTTAATTAAATAAAGGGTGATTCGCGCAGAATGTCACAAAAAGGCAGGGCATGGTAGATTAAAACTAGACAAGAAAAAAATCATGTTGGAGGGGGGGAACTATTTTCCCCCGTTTAGGCGTGAAGGTTACTTTTTTTTCAATTACTTGAAATAGACAAAAATTTATTAAAAAACAACTAAAAACAAGCATTATGTTGCAGCTTTTTTGAAACCAAATTTTTTTTTTTTCAAATTATTTTATTTTGATGAATATTTTTTGCAAAAATTATTTAGACCCATCTAAGGTGAACTTTTTTTAGCGCGCTATCCTGACCACCGCTCTACATATGTACATAATATCTTAGACTTAGATAATATAAACGTAGTTGGTGACTTTAATCTTCAACGACTGGTATGGGAAGTTTTAGACCATGGCACCTAATACTTCTCTTCCAATGTAATCTCAGAAAAAGAAATTTTTTTTGTTGAAAGACTTCTATCTTCTTATATTACCCAGACTATAGGTATAGCTACGGTGACCATCCGTTCATTATAATAATGAACAGTTCTGTATTTGATGATGATGTTCATTATGAATTATTTATTTCACAAAAACACAAATGTTCTGTATTTCAGAAGTTGTTCATTATTTATTCTGTATTTCGTACAAATTCTTAAAAACAATAACATAAATATTAGAGCAAAATTCATTGACAAAAAAAAATAGTAATGCTAACATGCCCTTACCGATTGAACGAACGAACAAGACATCTAGTATAATTTTATTTTGTCCTGAATGCACTCCATTGGTTTTGACATCATCAAAAACTATTAAAATTAAAAAAAAAAAAAAAAAAACATATCGGTTGTCTCCTGCCTGCGTTGTTAAAATTGGTAACTTTTACTTAAAATTTTTTTATTAGAAGCAAACAAAAATATTGAAATTTATTTAAGCCAACCCTGATCCCTGATGCCAACGAGAATGTAAAATCTATTTTGATAACTAAATACAATAATTATGAACTCAGTTCTTTAGAGTTCAAACTCCGTTGTTTTAGAGTTATTTTGTTTTTAATTTTAAGTTTTATGCAAACAAAGACTGAATTTCTGTACCTTCTCATTTTAACTTAAGTGGATAATTAAATGGAAAAATTTAAAATTGAATTGAATTTTGTTTATTTTTTCATTTGTTCATTATTTATAATTTGAAAATATGGTCACCGTAGGTATAGCGGAGTTAAAAATTATTTGGAAAGACAATAAGATTAGGTTTTTTAAACTAATGCTCAGAATACGGTTACTGTATTCTGAAAATAATAACATCCTCTCTACACTCGACGATCATCATTCACCAATTTTATTTTTTTGAGTGTGAAAACATTCTTCCATGCTCTATCAAATACAGGGTGTCCGCCCTGTGAGACTAACAAAGGCGGACATTTACTTTATATTGTATTTCATACATAATTGCCGACATTAAATAAAACATTTATCAATATAAGATCCATTCTCTTTCATTTAATCAAAAATTATAAACAAACAAAGTAGTATACCTTCCCGGCGGACACCCTGTATTATTATTATTTGTTCAAATACAATACTACTTTTCTTACTGGTATATCAAAGAACTTCGACTTTTCCTTCCTTCTATTGAAAAATTGAAAATTTTTATATTTTATTCTTTTACAAAAAGCTATCAACAAAAACAAACGACGAGTCACCAAGTCAGCTGTGGAAGAAATTAGTTGTTCCTTAAATTAACCATCGGATTGCGTAATATATTGAATTTATACAGTTTAATGATTTTTTAATTTTCTTTATTTCATGGTTGAGATCATACCTAGAAAACCATCAATACAGGGTAATCTTTAGATTCTCAACCTCTAATTGTAGTGTTAAGAAAAAAGGCAGTATCTACATAGAAAATAAAAAAAACATAAGGAGAAAAGAGATGAGCATACAACACTGTTTTTATTTACCCTCGCCTCCAGAACATATTACAGCAGAAACAACGATTTCTGAAGCTGTTAATCATAATTTTCAAATAGTACCAGGGATTTTAAAGTGAAAAAGGATAACTCTGTCTTTAACAACAAATGGATTCGGTGCCGTGACCATTAAAAATTGACGCATTCGGTGCCGTGACTTTCACAGGTGACTTATGACGTTTCTTTACACTACCATTAAAAATTGACGCACAATTAAAACATACATTTTGCAAAGAAATAATAATCATGTGTGAGTTTAAAATGGATTTAGAAATCCAAACTCAAAAGCAAAGTTGGATCTTGTGTTCCAATTCAGATCAGATGTGGAGGGAAATTAAATACTGCTTTTTTATATATAGCTCAAAAAAATATGCAATTGATTTAAATGAAAAATTTATTGATTTTTATGCTGAACTCGATATATATGAAAATATACAAATACAGAATGCATATTAAGCATTTTCATTGAAGTTTTTAAAAATGGAGATAATGTATGTATTTTGAAACTGAAATTTGCAGTAGATACATAAATCAGGAAGTGAAGTATTTTGTTTTAATCGCTAGTTTTTTTTTTAATTGTTGTAATTTAAGCAGTATTTTACCCATGTAAATGGTTTGCGATCAAAATAATTTTTTTTTTCAAAGAAAACTTTAAAAACCAGGATCCCAATCCGTCTTTTGATTTTCCATATGAGTTGTGTAGCACACAATTATATCACCAGGCTGGGGAATAACTCGCACGTCCTGCATTCGCAAACCACACTCTACGTCTTTTTTTACTGTATCGACTTCGTTCTTTAAATGTCGTATTGAGTCAACTTGTCCTGTTTAAAACAAAAATTTTAAAATTTTAATTTGAATATTGTTATAAATTTATATATCTATATGTACATATAATTTAAGAAATAATAAGTGTATTTGTTTAATTTACCATCATAAATAACGTCATTGTTCCTTATGAGCCGAAATTTGCAAGACTTCTTGAGAGTTCCTTTTGTGCAACGGCACCCTGCTACAGGAACTTCTTTTCTACCATCTGTAATTAAAAATTGCTGCAAAACAGCTGCTTCGCCAACTAGGTCTTCTACTTCAACTGGCTCCAACTTTGAGCTAATAACTTCTTTTAAATCATTTATCAAGTGATAAATAACATCGAATCTTCGAACTATTACTTCGTTGGATTCTTTTGAAATAGAGTTCAATGAAAAAGCATATATTATAGCGTTGAAGGCTTTAGCTAGCTCTATATCTCCTTCAGTAATATTTCCCACACCATAATGAATAACATCTAAACGACATCGATCATTGCTTGCGTAAGTTTCTAATACGTCCAAAATTGCCTCTACAGAACCATGCACATCTCCTTTCAGAATTATGTTTACACGCGGAATCAAACTATCGGGTGTCGACTCCTTGCTACGCTGCCCATGACGCAGTCTGAACCTCCCAGCCATCCGTCTGGCATCGCGTTCTTTTCTATACTTTTGTAAATGTTCCTCCTCTTTCTTACGAATTTCTACTAAGTCCTCTATAGCCTTTTCTTTTTGTGCCTCAGTTTCACGCCACCTTATTACTGAGTGGGCTTTTTTCTAAAAAAGAAAATTGTTTTGAAAAACATTATTTTATTGATATTTTCCATACGAACCTCGCTTTCAACTTCCAATATAAGATCTCCAGAGAGCGGTAACTCCCGCCATCCAATAATTTCAACAGGAGTTCCTGGTGAAGCCATTTCAACTGGCTTTCCATTATCATCAAAAAGTCCGCGAACCTTTGCATGAGCCAGTCCACTTACTAATATTGAACCTTTTCTCAAAGTTCCTCTAGTTACAATTGCAGTTGAGAGTTTTCTAAAACTTTTGGATTAAAAAAACAGAAACACATTTTAAAACGATTTTACTAACCCTCGTCGAGGGTCAGTTTTTGATTCCACAACAACTCCTTCAACTAAGCCCGTAGGGTCTGCTGTCAGACTCATAAGTGTGGCTTGAGTGCATATTGTTTCAGTAAGAAGCTGAAGATTTGTTCCTTTTAATGCAGAAATAGGTACAACTTGAATATCTCCACCATTTTCTTCTAAAGCTAGTCCCATTTGCATAAGATCACGTTTAGTTTTTTCCTAGGATAACAAATTTAATTGTTTAAAGAACGTTCATAATAATATTTAAATTAGGTATGTAAGTACTTATTTTAAAATTCTGAATGGATATCACAATTTACCGACTATATTTTTGAATGAAATTTACATACTTCGATTTGCCGTTTTTCTGTTAGGTGAATCTTCACTTGACATTCACCAAAAATTAAGAATAAAATTCAATCAACATTAATTTTAGTGAATCAAATCAGTATATACTCATTCTACCAGACAGATGGAGCTCCAGCGCAATGTAACATAGCAGTTAGACTCTGGCTTGATGAACGTTTGATCGGATGGAGAAGTCCCACGAAATGGAATGGCTATCATAGGATATAGAGCTCAAGAATGGGGTACTCACACCATAATCAAGCAACCTCTGAATATTAATTTCAGGATTCAGGATTTCGGTTTATATTTCGTAACGTGTACGTGTGGAAGGTAACGTATTACACGTAAGGCACACATTTTTAGTTTACCCTACCCCCGACATAGAAGTTAACACACCAAAAACTGAAAAACCTGCCTCACTATGATACAACTTTAATCAACACCAAAGAATCAAAAAGTAAACTTTGTTTCTGGAAAATATTACTTGTCCCTACTTAAAGATTTTGAAAAAAAAATCGAATAATTTCAAATTGATTTTTTTTAAATTTATTTTTTCCTTTTCAAGAATTGAATAAAATAAAATAAAATAAAATAAAATAAAATAAAATAAAATAAAATAAAATAAAATAAAATAAAATAAAATAAAATAAAATAAAATAAAATAAAATAAAATAAAATAAAATAAAATAAAACAAAATAAAATAAAACAAAATAAAATAAAATAAAATAAAATAAAATAAAATAAAATAAAATAAAATAAAATAAAATAAAATAAAATAAAATAAAATAAAATAAAATAAAATAAAATAAAATAAAATAAAATAAAATAAAATAAAATAAAATAAAATAAAATAAAATAAAATAAAATAAAATAAAATAAAATAAAATAAAATAAAATAAAATAAAATAAAATAAAATAAAATAAAATAAAATAAAATAAAATAAAATAAAATAAGTTATTTCTGACTATTTCAAAATGAGTGTGAAAGGAAAATGTCCTTATGAAAATTTACTGCTTCCACAGTATAGTTAGAAATACTAGATCAATTTTAAAATTTAAGACAAATATGAATATTTGAATTATTTTAATTGTTAAATGTATTGAAAATGAGATATATGTATGTAGTACTATACATGCATAGATAAAATATGATAGTAAAACTTACAATGTCAGCTTCTGGTTTATCAATCTTGTTCACAGCAATGATAATTGGCACTGAAAACAATTACAAAAAAAAATATTTGTTGGAATGTATCGTTTGCTAATTTAAATTTGTAAGAAAGTAACAATTTCATATTAAAACATTATATTTAATTCAAGTGAGCTTATACCTTCCTAAATTATTAGTATTGTTCTCAATTATGTATTATATATTAGTACACAATCAAAATCATTCCAACGTAATTTATCAGTTTTTGTTGCACAAATATACTTTTCCTTCAACTGTACAACAACAATATGGACGCAAATAATGAAAAGCTAAAAAAATTGACTTTAATTTTTCATAATTGTATTTCGCCACGAATTCTTTGTCTATGAATGCATTTATACTTGAAATTGATGAAATGTATGTATTAAGGTATTATAGGAGTATATACATATCTACATAATTATTAGGTTTGTAATGGGTTACCCATTTAGATGTCCTTTTTTTTTTAAAACATCAATTTTATTGGGCAATCTTTGCTATCACACAAAAGAACATTTCTTTACATTTACTTAATCAAGATTATGTCTTTCAAAATTTGAAAAGGAAAATGACCGTTCTGAAAAAGTGAAAAGTAAATTAAATAATTATACCATCAATAATGTTTATTGTTTGACAACTGCATTTGAATCAACCAGCATTTTCACTTGCCACACACAAGTTTTCTGTTGTACATTCGGTTTCTTTCATATTTCTCTGTAATCAGCAATTCGTTGACAATATGGAGATTTTGTAAGAAAGATTTGACTTATTTCAATAATTAAATTCAATTTGAAAGGGGGTTTTATATGATAACATACACGCAGTTGGGCTGGCAATCTTTTGCACCATTATAGAAATATTTGTAAACTATGAAAAAGGCTATTAAAGAAAATATTCCTTTGTATCAAAAACATACCTTTAGAATCTAGAGCTAACTTTATAACCTCTTTTGTTTGTGCCATAACACCGTCTTCGGCTGCAACAACTAGGACAATTATGTCGGTAATATTTGCACCCCGTGCTCGCATTGCACTAAAAGCAGCATGCCCGGGTGTATCGAGGAATGTGACTTTTTCTCCCGTTTCTAAAATTATAGTAAAAGCTCCAATATGTTGGGTAATTCCGCCAGCTTCTCCAGCAGCTACGCTAGCACCGCGAAGGGAATCCAGTAATGTTGTTTTTCCGTGATCAACATGTCCCATAACAGTAACCACTGGTGGTCGTGGCTTTAAGTTTTCCAGGGGTGCAGGCGGCTGAGGCATTATATCGCGGTCTTTCAATTCACTGTAGATTTGGTTTTGGGGTGCTGCGACCACTCGTGACTTCATACCACATTTTTTTACTATTTCCTGAATAATTTTTAAATCTTCAAGCCTCGCATGAGGTTCTATATTGTCAGCCCCGTCCACGTATAACATAACCTCCTGGACATCATCTTTTGGATACAAATTATTATTGGCTGAAAAATTAAGCATGTATACAATTGATGTAAATACCCAAACTCCGATTCAGTGATTTGGCTAATTCTTCAACTGTCATTCGTCTCCAAACGTCAACAACACCGAATAATAATATTTTATTTTTTAATTTTTTAGGCGAATATTCGATTATTTTTGGAGATTTCTGGAAATAAAAGGATATACGTATAATTAATGTTTTGCATTCCTTTGCCACAGTTAAAACAAAAAATGGTCAATATATAATATTAATCCACAAAACATATCAAAAGTAGCATCTTTGCTTCACAAAACACTAGTAGAAACCGCTCAGCATAAATGCTTAAAATGTACAATTTGGAATAAAAACAGATCTACAAAAATGTCTATGGGAGAGGAGTATGCGGAATATATTCAAATAGTTTAAGTATTAGGTTTCCATTAGGCACATTGAAGGAAAAAAAAAATTTTAATTGTTGGAAAATAGCGTATAAAACAAAAAAAAACATTTGTTTTTGTGCGCAAATTGTTATTACAAAAATATAAACAAAATAAATAAGTTTGCAAAACAGTTTCATGAAAACAGTCTAATTTACTGAATATATAAACTGCACAATGGTTTTTTTGGGATTTTCCATGTAAAACAATTAATTAAAAACAATCACAAAACATTTAAGTTATAAACAATTAACAATATTAAAAAAGTAAAAGTGATTGACTGATTAAAAATATAACCTAACAGCATTATCTGAAGCAAATGTGCAATCCACCTGAAATTATACAACGCTTTTGATAATTATCTCAGTGAAAATGTTTTTGTGTCAATTGGCTTGCTATAATTTTTTTTTTTGCAAGAAGGCGTACTGGGGGTGGATAGCTTCGCGGGTTCAAGGATTTAACTCCCTTTTTGGATCCTCAGTCCCGCGCACGCAACTCCGTTGCTCCGCTTAGGGTATGTTCAGTCGCCAGGCGCCTATGTCGTCAGTTGGTATGTTACCAAGTTTTTTTTTGTAATAAACAGTACTGTGGGTCCTGTGGGATTTCTGATATCGAAAAGTGTTGCCTACTTTTTGGAAAACAGCTTTTTTTATATATTGTTTCATATTAATGTAGTTTAATAGGAAGAACAAGTGAAAACCATTGCCACACAAAATAATTATTATATTCGTGTTTTATAGCTCAGCTGACATCTAAAACACATTTTGTTCATATTTGTTTTAATGTGCCTAATGGAAACCTGAGCCTTACGTTTTCCCATGATTTTCTAAAAACCACTCGATTGTGCAAAAGTGCAATTTTTTAAAGAAAATTTACAATGTTCGAGCAAAATCTGGCTTTTTGTACTTTTTTTTTTAAAGTTTGGTGATTTTTTGCTAAAATCATATTTTTGTCGACATAGAACTATTTTATAAGGAGAATCTAATTTCTTAATATGTATCATCGTTCATGGAAGGTTGTTTAAAAAAGTTGTTTCTAAGGAGAGAAAATAATAGATGTACCTACAAAACATAATTATTATATTGTATTTGACACAACATATTTTATTTTGCCATTATCATTTAGATAATAAATTTTCAATTGGTATGGAGATTAGGTTTCTTTTTATCACTTATATACATTAAATTTTTTGATGTACATAATCTAAGTTCTAAATATCATCGTTGATGGAAGGTTGTTTAAAAAAAATAATTTACTGGGAAAAGACTCAAAATATATGTATATATATAGAGTCGGAAAATTTCAATAACATTCTCCATATGAGATGTCCAGAATAGACGGAGACGAGAACCATTACGATTACATAATTTAAGTCTAGTTTCGGTCTCAATATAATCGTAAATTAACATAATCTCAGTATAAGCATACCTATCCAGACTAACCGAGGCGATGCACATTACGATTACATAATTTAAATTTCTTAGAACCATGAGTCCAGCCCGAAGAGACATATTAACTTCTGAGAATGTGAAGAATATTTATTGAATACAAATTCCTTTAAAATGGCATTAAATTGTATTCGATGGCAATGAAAGACTTGTTTTATTTTGCGCGTTGAGGCATTTTGGTTATTGAATATAGATTCGAAATCCTGGGCAGACATATTTAATTTAATGTTTTAAAAAGATTTAACTCAGCCCGATGTTGCTGCCTATCTTGCAGTTATTGTTTTATTGTTATTTGTTCCGTAGCGTAGAGAGTAATAATTACTTATTAATAGTAACTTAACTAACCTTTTCTTCAGCCGTCTTTCTTCTTTTATATACCAAATTGGTTGTGTAAAGATGCCGAGTAAGCATAGTAGTTCGTACCCAACTACATGATAAGCTCAATGGCATATGCTGGACAGCACTGAAAATTTAACGAAAAGATTTGTTTTAACAATTTTAATGACAAAATCATAATTTAAAAGTAAATTCTCACTATAAAATTTGTGAACGAAATGAGCCTGCGATCATATTTTTTATGTAAACATTTTTTGACATTGAAATCAAATGCTTACCATTTTGACAGTTGACAACCAAAGGGCAGAATCCAGATGAACACATTACATTAATGCGCTGAATGATAAAATTTAAAGCTGCTCAACCAAGGCCGCAGAAGCGTGTAGCGCAGTGAAGCTGAAGAAATACCGCATATGGAAAAAAAAAGTGAAATCAAACTCAGTAAAAAAAAAATCTGTTGTCAGTATTGTATATAAAACCTATGTATACAACAATCATGGAATCGTTTTTTTTTTACCCCCGGTGGTGAAGTTGTAGTCGGCACAAATTTGCATTAGAGAGTATTGGCGCGTTAAGAGAAAATGAGATCTCGGAGATATTTTTCACTCAAAAGGTGAGCAAATGAATCCTCAGAGTTTTGACATCAGTTTTAATGTTTTGAGGAATCCTTTAGACGTAACTGAGACTGCTTGATTGATTGATTCTGACAACAATAATGTGGGCAAAGGAGATAATCTAAAATAGCATTTTTCGTCATGACAACACTATGGGAATATGGGAAAGGAAATAGAAAACAATACATACATGTATGCAAACTTATACAACGATTTCCGTTTGGGTTTTGTTTTTATGAAAATACAAATATATTTTTTGCTCGAAAGCATATACATACATATGTATAAAATAGGCATATTATAACCTGTATTTTCATACAAAACTTAATTATTTATATTTGGTTTTGAATTTTGGTTAAAATAAATTATTATTCACTAACAATTTGTAGAGATAGTATAGCAAGGTTGCAATATTTTAGGTTGCAGGTAGATACTGCATAAATGTAAATAAAAATAAAAATAAAAATAAAAATAAAAATAAAAATAAAAATAAAAATAAAAATAAAAATAAAAATAAAAATAAAAATAAAAATAAAAATAAAAATAAAAATAAAAATAAAAATAAAAATAAAAATAAAAATAAAAATAAAAATAAAAATAAAAATAAAAATAAAAATAAAAATAAAAATAAAAATAAAAATAAAAATAAAAATAAAAATAAAAATAAAAATAAAAATAAAAATAAAAATAAAAATAAAAATAAAAATAAAAATAAAAATAAAAATAAAAATAAAAATAAAAATAAAAATAAAAATAAAAATAAAAATAAAAATAAAAATAAAAATAAAAATAAAAATAAAAATAAAAATAAAAATAAAAATAAAAATAAAAGATACAGAAGTAAGAGTAGAAAATAACGGGGAAGAAGCAAAGAAGAGAGGAAGGCCGACAAACCTGAAAAGACTGTCAAAGGGTAGAAATATGAGGAAAAGGAGAAGGGAACTTACAGACGTAGTGAAGCAGCAGACAGAGGAAGGAATAGAATTATTTCAGGCAAGTAAGAAACTTCCGAGATCACCTCAGAAGAAAGAGTGAGAGGAGTCAAATTTAGAGAGGATACTAAGGGAGATACAGATACAGGAAGTGAAGCAAGAGATGAAAAAGATGAGAGTGGAGATTAAGGAAGAACTGGGAAAGATGAGAGAAGAAATAAGAAGAGGGGGGAAGGCGAGAGGAGAACTGAAGGTTGAGGTAAGAGGGCTGGCAAGAAGGGTAGAAGTATTGGAGATAAGAGAAGAAAATGTACGGGAGATGGAAGAGAGAATAAAAAAGTTGGAAGCAGAAGGTCAAGAAGGGACATGTTAAATAAGTGAGGAAGAGGAGAAAGAACATCAGAAAGAACATCAGAACAGCGGAGAGGATGAAAGAAATGGAAGAAAAGATAGAAAGATTGATTCAAAATAGCTTTAAATTGCATTAAGTCCACAAAATTTTAGGCGTCTCGTGCCGGCGATCTCACTTGGACTCATCAGGATGAAACTTTTAAAATTTGTTTATATATTAGCACGAACAAAATGAAAAAAAAAAAAATACTTTTAGTAAAATCCGCCCACTGCCACGTCCACTTTTCTAATAGCTTTGTTTCTTATATCCAATAAATGAATTGGATGAAATTTTCAACATTTGTTGATATTAGTAAGAAAAAAAATAAAAAAATATTTTTAGTAAAATCCGCCCACTGCCACGCCCAATTTTCTTATATCTTTGTTTCTAAGAAACGGTTCCACCGATTCGGATGAAACTTTCAAAATTTGTTAATTTAAAAAAAATACTTTCAGTATTCCAGTTGCTTCTTAGTAAAAGTGCATTTTTGCTTATTGCACCGGATCCCCTTACTTTGAAGACGACTAAATAACTCCTTCAACGTCTGCCAGCTACAACAACTATGTCATCCAGAAACACAGCTACAGGCAGGTCGGTCTGGAACTCACACCGAACGCTGCTTATACCAAATGGAAGACGTTGATATTGGTACAATCCAAAGGGTGTAATAATCATAGCCATCTCCTTGGACTCGTTTTGCTGTCGTTGCGAGCCCTTACGATACCTACTTCGAAGATTTTTGTTTTTACTGCAAGCTTTCTCTTTCAATCTACTGCTGTTTTCCCTCCTAATATACACACCACCTCAATGTGTCCTACTTTCTTGCATCTGCGACAGACTAATTTGTAGTGCCAACACTCGCTCCTACTGTAGTTGACATAAGACTGTCCAGGCTTCATAACAGTCTTTTGAAATTGGTAGCGCTCCGAAAGTACATGAACTTTAGAAGTGAAATGTTCATTTAGCTTACCAGTGAGGTCTTTGGAACTCTTAGAGTTTTTGCAAAATTTCAAAATTGTCTGCTCCAACCCAAGACAAGAAAAATACGCGTTTTTGGTTATCGTCAGTGATTCAGCATGCCTCAAAGTGCTGTTCCATTTGCTCTAGGTAAGTTTTCCAATTATCTTCCTTCTTATAAGCTACAAATGGTTGGGTAACCGATGCACTTGTTACTGAAGTTACTGGCGTGTTTTGGGATAACCATGACTTTTGATCCGCCAATATGTTATCCATCCAATCACGTTGACTATCTCAATAAAGTGAATAATTTAATTGTATTCTTACAACGATTCACGATTTGCAAGTTCGTAAAATTTAGAAAAAAAAATACTTGTCGCCACTAAAGTAAACGCGCTGAGTTCCAGATTACAAAAGACAACTTTACTTAATCTATAATTCATTTTACACATTTTACAGGGTTATACAAATAATAAGAATTTGTACAGTAATATCAGAAATAAATAAAGTTTAGAAATGGGAGTGTTACATCATATTCTATCCAAAATTGCTTTTTTACTTTGAAATCCCATTAATTTTCTTTATGCTTCTCTATATGGAAATTCTCAACTCTTCGATGTCTTTAAAGAGCTAATGTTAGGTGGAGACAATAGGTGTCGCCCTGGTAGCTTCTCATCAGGATAGTGCTATAGGTTATTGGCCGAAAATCCTTCGCGGATTCATGCCCTCGCCTACCAACCTTCGGAATAAAAACTACTCTTACATGTCTCCATGATTCGGGTTTAAGGAGAGACATCCTTTAAAAATCTTCTCCAGCCAAGGCACTGCTATTTCTGACAGTTCTTGGAGCATAATTGGTAGTATGCCGTCTAAACCTGGAGATTTATATGGAGAGAAGGAACTGATTGCCCAGGCATTATTCTATCTTATCTCTCTCCCTCTCTCTTATAACGGTATTTTTATGGTCTACTCGAGCTTACTGCATGTTGCGAGTACCAAGCGGTTCGGGGTTGGAGTCCTCACAGCCCGGAAAATGTGACGACATCAGTAATTCCAGAGAGTCGGCTGGAGACCAAGACCTATCCGACTTTTTCAGAAACGAAGGACAGCATGCTCCTTCGATAGAACTCCGTTCAAACGGCGGCGCTGCGACTACATAAACTATCGTCGTATTATCCAGTTAGATGATTGATTCGTTTTTATAGGTGTTTACTGTTGACGTTGCAGAACTCCTACAGACCTACGTACACAGTGGTTCGTTAAACGTCAAATATTAAATGCTCGTTCATTTGTCGGCCATTGTTCGCTCTCATGTGCATAGCCCTTTAATGATTTTGGCTATATGTAATGAATAACCCAAGTTTTCGACTCCGAGCGACCAACGTACCATTGTAAAAAACCAATCCTTTGGCGGTTTCGATTATAACTTCGTCTTACGATTTCAAGTTAGCTACATTTTCTTACATTTGAATTCAATTTCGTCTTTGTAGACCCAATATCTTTATAGTAATAATATTAAAGGAGAGGAGAAATTTCACTTCTCACTTATCTGAAGTAGGAGTGAGGTAATGAATAATGATTAGAGACGTCAAAAAAGTTGGAGGATACAGTGTCAATGGGTTCTTCTTTGAATAATGGATTCTACTTGGGTGTGTTTGTTAGGTTTTTAAGTATCTAAATACCTGCCAATTTTTGAGGTTTTGTATATTAAATGGGATGATATTAATAAGAAGATGTCCAACTAGCTGGACAACTGCTTAACCAAGAGTTTTATAAAACAATCTAAAAAATACGACTAAGTTGACTAGTTATATATATTGAAATGTATAAAGTGTTCATTGAACGTACCAAAAGCTAACTCAAATTCATTTAAGATCAATGTTTAAGGTGCACAGATTAAAAAAAAATAAAAAAAATAAATAAAATAAACAAGTTTTCAGCAGTGTTCTTAGAAATCTAATAAATTCAATCGTATTTATAAACGCATTTGAATAGTTGTCTAAATAATCTCAGTCATTAACCTGTAACAATTCTTTCTTGAACGAATTTAAGTGAACTTTTTTTAATTAAAAACCTGTCTTACCTACTATGTTCATTGAATGCACTCACTTTAGAAAGGATTAAGTGCCCAGGTTTATTCACATTTATTAATTTAATATTAAATCATTAAGGGTATACGTCGTAAACTATGCAACGTCGTAAAATCGTTAAGTTTCCGACATATATGTACATATGTATGTTTCGTCAATATATCCCTTAAAACATTTTGCGTAATGATGTTACAAACCAATCAGCTGATTCAGCCATTGTCACAATACCATTACAAAAATTTGCTAGATTTAACACTTTCATTCGTAGAAAATGAAAAAGAACCATAAGACCCGATTTTTAAGTTGCTATATAATTATATATGTATTTATTATATTTATAAAATTTCTTGAACATTAAAATATTCAACAATGTACTCTTAAATATCTGATTTCAAATAGGTATCTGATTTACAAAAATAGATATTTAAAATTTTTTTTTTTAATTTGTTTATGCAATATAGTATATTAACTCTTAGTAAAATATTTTTCACCAAACTGTACTTATAGTAAGTACATAAAATGTTTTTATCATAATTACTAGAGCCTTTTGCAGGTACCCGTAATTTTGGCTCTAAAAATAAATTTCCATCTTACCTCTAGGGAATCACCGAAATATATTAGGTTCCAAGTCTGAGGAAAATCGCTTCAGGGGTTTAGGCTGCAGCTTGACATGACATACAGACAGGTATACAGACATATGTAAATACATACAGGCATATAGTGTTTGTTTGATATCTCGAATTCTATTTTTTTTACGAATCAATAGGTAATTACTCTAACCTATGTATGTATATCATTAGTCAATTGATTCCACCTTTCGAGCTTTCAGTTTTCTGGGACATAAAAGTTATTGCGATTAAAAAAGGGGGGCTGTCCCTCCAAAGAGGAACGTTTGTAATATGTATGGTAACCTTACTTTCGATTAGAATTAGAAAATGTATAAGAACTTATACATGCCTGCCACGATTTTTTTAACTCACATTTATACCCAATAATCCTGAATAGTTTTTGTTGTATTGCATCCATTAAAACCAGCTGTTTCAATAAAACATAGCTAAAGAAACCTCTATATCGCTTAACTAAGCTCACCTTTCCATCATTAGTTGCAGCACTTAATTCTGTTCTAAAGTGAGTCGCATGTTGAAATGATTGCTCTTCTGCAAATATAGCATTTGTTTAAGTTATGATGGAGCGCAAATATTCCAGATGCAAATATTTGCAATAAAACTAACTACACACTTGAGCGATGACGCTGGCATGCATATTGGGGCCAGGCCCAGGCGCATATACCGGATGTGTCGTCGTGTAAGAGAGACAGACTCTGTCACTTATTGCAGAGTATAAAAGACTACAACATCAACCAACTTATCACGATTTACCGTAAGGGAAATTCAGGAACGAACGCTGCAGCAGCATCGTAAAGCAGCACAACAATAAGAAGAGACTATTGTCGATATGAATTCATTTTCATACACACAAATTACATGTCCATTCCTGCCTGTGTTTACAGATTCAGTTACACCCGGCCACTGTTACCAATAATTGAAAAATATGCTTTTTTTAATGGAAAAGTTTTGGACTTACAAATTACAATAATACTAAAACTGATGTTTTGCCTTGTTGCCTAATTTTTGTAATTGATGATTACAATAAGTAATAGAAAACAAATTGGTTTGAATTTACTTGAAACATTTATTATGATAAGTATGTAATTTCAGAGGCATCGTTGTACATACATATACATGTATGTATGTACATATGTAAATACGGATATTTTATAGACAAAATTAAGTTAACTTTGGATTTACTAAACTATGCTTTAGTGAAATGATTACAGAAGTTTTTTAATCAAATTATTTCTATTGACATATGTTGCTTTTTAACAATTTTTCAGTAAGTTCCATACTTGTATATGTGCAACACGATGTTATATTGTTAGTTTTTGTGTACTGACATAATATTACTATAAACTAAAATTATGTTTTTGGCATCATGCCGCAATAGCTAATTTATTTCTTTTAAAATCAGATGATGAGCTTTATGCTCAGACTTTAAATACACATTGTGATCGTTCATAAAAGCATGCACCCCCGACCCAGTCGTGTATTTTATTTAAACATGAATAATTCGCATACGATTGAGGAATTGGAAGTAAAAATTTCTCGCTAGTTGACCAAATACCACTTTCGTCATTAAATTTTGAAAATGAGCCAATAATACACAAAACAAAACCGTTTTTCGTCGTTAACGTCTGATCAGTTTGCAATTTTTAGAATCATTGCCGCACATGATGAAAAGCGTAGAGTAGGTATATGTATTATGTATTTTAATCGTTTGAAACTGATTTCTAAGAGATAAAAAACTAAGAAGAGAACTCGACATGTGTTGTATTTTTAATAAGGAAAATCTAATAAAACAATTTTAAAAGTATTTAATTTTTGGTTCATATCCCCTTCTCCGTTTTCTTCCATAATATCAGAAAAATATTTTCTGGTCAGTCCTCCCGAAACAGATGATCCTAAAAAAATGCTATATGTACATATGTCAAAACATTAACTAATAAGTTTCTAAAAAATGGCACTCAAGGTATGAACTTGTTAAAAATGTAACTTGACTTTTTGACATTTTGTTATCACACTTTTAGCAACGGAAGTTCCACAAGAAGACATTTTACCCAATAATGAAGCACGGAACTGGAATTTGAATTTGAACTGATCTCGAAGTATAGGGTCTTTGACAGCTTGAGGTTAATTAAGTCTGATACAATTGGAGAAGATAGGTGCCTGTTAGTTTTATTAAAATGCTTATGCACCATATTTTACCCGCTTTCACGCATATTATTAATTTTTGTATAGCATCTTCATCTTTTCCTGATTGCTGGAAGTTAGCTAAAATTATCCCCGTGGCTAAAACACTAATCTCTGATTTTCGACCGATTAGTATCTTGCCATGCCTGTCTGAGGTCTTTGAAAAAATTCTGGCAACACAGATCTCGTCATCTTGATTTTGGTTTAAATTACTGTCCCCGTTTCAATCCGGTTTCCGTGCTCATTAAAGTTGCCAAACTACAATGATCAAAGTCCTTGATGATATACGTAATCAATATTGATTGAGGATATTTCGGCTTTCATGATAGAGCAGTGATTCTCATAAAAGGCTATGACATGATGGGGAGGGAGGAGGAGACGAGGGAATGATGTGGAAGAGAGGAAATGGATAGGGCACGAATAGCAAAATCTTCAACACAAGTCATAATTTATTCATCAAATGATAAAACAGACTTCCTTTAATAAATTGAATTGAATTTTCGCCTCCCTGCCCTGCTCATGTTTTCTGTAATAAAAACATATTCCAGTGTACTTTTTTTCTTCGAAAACAAAATAAAGAAGAATAGTATTATTACGACGTATGAGTGTTTTTTTTTATACGAACGCGGAAAAACTTCAATTCGCTCATAATATTTCGGAAAGCAGATAGTGGAAGGAAAACTTCTGAAAATCCAAAACTCAGTATTCAAAATTCTTTAAATCCATAATTTTGATCTCATAATTCTTTATTCCAAAAATTCTGTAAATTATAAAAAAATAGTTTTGAATGACCAAAAAAAGTGTGCACTTTTCAAATTAAAAATTTAGTCCATGTAGGAACGATTATTGGTTGTTTCTAGTTCAAAGTGAAACCAATTGATATTGAAAACCATTTATTAATATGTTGGTGTTGTCCATAAAAGTTGTTGTTAAGTTTCAAATATGCCAAGTATGGCAAAACCTGTTGATATGTTGGATAAAAAAAAAGCTTAATGAAAAGATAAACATTACTTACAGTGGGTTGCCAAATTAATAGGGATAGTTATGAATTTTAGGTGAATTGTATGTTTCCGTATCAAATTAATAATCTTATGTGTATATTGATAAATATGTATTTTTTTATTAAGATTAGTTATTATTACATCAAAATATGTTGTTAAATAGTATTTTTTAAATTAATAATATTTAAAACTAGCTCTTAATCAAAATAAACTTAAAAAAAAAAATCAATATTTTTTAACGTTTTCTACTTGAATATGTCTCAGCATGCTATCAATACACTTTTTACCGCACTCTATAATTGCAGGGCAGTGGTGCCAGACTATTTTGTCTATAACTTACTTTGGTTGTAATAACTTCTTCAATGGGGTTCATGCCAGGGGAATCGCCTGGCCAGCATAAAACTGGTTGTTTTGGTCATTCAGATACTTCACACTCTCAATTTACACACACTAATTTAAAAAAATATTATTTAACAACTTATTTTGATGTAATAATAACTAATCTTAATAAAAAATCTATTTATCAATTACATAAATTATTAATTATTAAGCATTAATTTAATAAGGAAACATACAATTTTCTTAAAATCCATGACTGTCCCTATTAATTTGGCAACCCACTGTAGGTACTTCGCACCATTGCAATGCAGGATTTATAATTTTCCAGAATATTTGATTTACATTATTTTGGATTTACTGAATTTTGAAATACAGAATTCTTGATTTAGAGAATTTTGGAACAATAAATAATAGATTTACAGAATAATAAAATACAGAATTATACTCACACAGAATTTTCAATTCACTTACGGAATTTTGTCTATACAAAATTTTGAACGACCCTTTCCCTTATTCCATTACATATTTACATACATAGTAGTACATACATATATAGTGTTTTTCAATTAATTTATTTTAACGTTAGTTGTTAATCAACAACCACATTATTTTTATATATTTATTTGTGCATACATGTTCTCATTAATTGTTATTTTGTGGTTGTTAAAATAAAGATTCCCTGTCGAAATTTGGGAAAAATCACTGTAACTTTGCTTCATTGGTACGAAAAAAGGCGAAGGAAGAATAAAGATCCTATTAATTCCAATTTGGTTAAATCACTCATAGGTACGAAATTTATAGCACAATCCAAAGCAGTTACACAGGCCCCAAGAAAATAAACTAAATATTTTACCTTACTCATAGTCCCTCCATTAAAGGGATGAGAAATAAAATCTTAGGACGTTAAAATAGAATGGGTAGAATGGTATCCCATCATCCACCACCACCCCTTGAACCGATCAGTAAAGTTCGGAATTTATCCCAATAAATACGTTTTTTTTAGTCCATACAGCTTCCATTTTTGGTGACCATAATAGTGTATGTATATCAAAGTATACATATATCAGTTTATTCAGAAGCCTGAAACGTATTAAAAATTTTATATCAGCATGTAATAACTCCTTGAAAATATTTTTAGTTTTTTTTGCCTTACATTCTCATTTTTATATGTATTTTTTATGTCAACAAAATCGTAATACTCATTATGACTATTCACAAGTTTAAATGAAAGTTAGATACCAATTTTTTTTTGTCAGCTCAAAATAAGCTTAGTGATGGCAACCGTAGACGTTGACTGACTGAGTTTGGGTACTTCCACAGAAGTTGAGTTAGGAAGCTATTTGCAGAATGCTAGACAGGGCTGTCCTTTTCAAATGTTTAAGTATTATTTTTAAGTAGGTATTTCCAAGCCCGAAGTTGGAACCACTTCAGCATAAATTATATTTGCTTTAGAATTTAAATTACTTGTAGATTCCTGAATATAGTAATATAATAACGCTTAGTGCCAACATAACTTCTTAACTTTTTTGAATCCAGATTTCACTTATCATTGCGCAAGAACCAGTAGGTAGGTGTAGTCTTATGTAACTCAAACATAATGGCTCAACATTGAAGTCGATTTAGTACGATGCTTAAATATTTTTAGTATGATACTAGGGTACAGTAAGAATTTTGCAAATTTAAAAAAAAAAATTTGGAACAAATCAAATTTAATGTATGTATATATGAGTATGGCAGCCCTGGTGGTGCGTTTGCATTGTGCAAATTTATAAAATAATATGAGATGAGGAAAGGGAATACCTATTTGCTTTCCTTCCTATGTCGTTCACACTAAACGGATGTAGGAAGGATTTCGCGTCTAGCGTTAAATGTGTTTACATCCTGATGCGAAATGTGTATGCGTTGCAGTTTGTGTTGCTTTTCTCCTCTTCCAAGGGAAGCATTTTGTTTGATAGGATGCATAGCATGAAGTTAGCTTGAGGATTGGTGTTTGCTTTTACTAAAAAACAAACAGTGTTCTGAGGAACCTTAAAATCTATCAAGTAAAATGTAATTAGGATGAATAGTCTTGAAAGATTTTGGAAAACAAGTATGATAAATAAGAATAAGAAAAATTAAAGAATACAAAATATCACGTAGGTACATTATTAATTTAATATCAAATCTATAAGTAGGATAGACAAAGTAACAAAGAATAAAACTTATTCATTATTCTTTTAATTCGTTATATACCTACATACATAAAAAGTTTTAGGATGGCTTCATTAGTGAAAAATAACGTGACAACATAAAATACTATTTTGTTCTGTGGTGGAGATATTTTTCGTGCACGAATATTTTGATGATTAAAAAAGTTTTCAAAATATTATGAATTGATATTGCATTATTTGTACCTATGCGCCAAACTAACCAAATAAAATGGTTGCTGTGGAAAATTTAAATTATCCCGTTTTTACTTATTATTTTTTATGATTTATTGGAAAAAAAATTCCGTTGTATAATTCGATTTTACATGCATTACAAATAAAACATCGGTTGTAGGACTGCGGTCAATAAAAGCTTAATTAGAATCCTACTGTGGATTGCCGATGAAGTCATCTACTGAAACGCCGAAATTTTATTTTGACTATAGCCTAAGAACAAACTCCTTCTCCTGGGTTTACTTTCTTTTATTGCGTTATCTCTTTCGGTTGCATGTTTCAATCGTCGATAAACAAACGAAAAAAACAGGTATATTTCTATTTATAAATTTTATAAAATATATTATAATAACGAAAAAATCAAAGGAAAAACTGGAATGGAGCAACGAAAATTTCTTCGATTTGATTTTGTTTTTATTTTCAAATTATTCTGACAGGTGTACTAATATTAATGTACACCGTATTATTCGATTATATTGATCATGTATGGATTTTCTGAACGTATATGAGCTGCAAGGCGAGAATCAACTTTCTTCAGTGAGTAAGAACGAACAGCACATTGCAGAATGACACAACCTTATGGGTCTGTTCTGTTTATCATTAATATATGAATCCGATTATCTGTATGTGCCCTACGCTATACCCAAAGGTTAAGAGCCAACGAAGACCGAACTACATTTATTATTATTATGTATTATCAGCTATTATTAACTCTTAAAAGTTAAAAAAAACTGTCCATAAAAACGATTTATATTGTAGATTGCTATAGCGTGGCATCCAAATGTGAGAACTGGTAGCTGGAAGAGTCAAAAAGGTATTTTCTTGTTTGGTGGAAATAAAAACGATATCATCTACAAATTCTAATTTGATAAATATTTGCCTTTAATCTTCATGCCTTTCCAATCCAATCGTCGAAAATTCTGCTCTAATGTTGGAGAGAAAAGCGCTGTGGTGAAAGACGATCCCCCTGAAGTCTTGCTCCAGGAGTTATATTAAACATTGGATCCAGCGGCGTTGCCGCTCAAAAAAATTTCTATGACACATTTTCTTAAAAAAACCTGCCATTAATTCAACAAACAATTAGAAGAAATAATTTGCTCTAATCTAATATTGTCAAAAAATAAGAGTTTCTGCCAGTTTTTACTCCAACATGTTAAACAACATAAAACTCGGCCATAGTTATTATACCTAACGCATTTATCAAGAACTTTACCTTTTATTTAATTATCGAGTTAATCAAAACGAAGGTGTGAATTTAATAATAATTTCGCAAAAACGAAAACCTTAGCAAACAAATTTTAAACTCCTACAAAGAAAATATAAGGTAAAAAAATACAATTTACGCATAAAAACTACTAGTCGTATTTATTAGATTTTTGTCTACTTTGACACTGTCTCTAACTATTTTTAAATTGGTTGAAATATGCTTTACTTAATAAAAATAAATATCACATTATTCATGGTTAAGATAATCTACTCTTGTGTCTAAGTTAGGCAGCTATAAGACAACAATAAACGAGGTTTTTGAACACATTTTACAAAGTTGGATAGTTTTCTAAAGCTAGACAACGTTTATAAATAAGACCATACATATCTAGCTTCTGTCCAATGAACATAAGTGAGGCACCGCAAACTCGTTGACGTGTAAAGAATTAAGTTTACGCTTTGAAATATTTATTTGTTAAGATTTTATTAGCCATGTTTAAGGGTACTCCGCGTTCAAAAGTGCCCCTTCTCCGCTAATCCTTACCATCCAAACGTCAGTTTCAAATTGAAATTTAAAAATTTAATAATTGATTGAGTTTAAATTGTTTTTCTGTTCTGTATTTTCTCAATAAATATTTTGTATTATACCTAATAGTGTTTTCGTTTGGTCGTCCGAAAACTTCCAGAAGAATTTCGAATACTTTTAAAATCGTTCGTTTGGCACGAAATGACAGTTCTTCTTCTGAAAAGAAGAGGAAATCGATCCTGGATTTGAAGAAAGAATTAAAATCAGAAGCATGCACAACGTCCATACTTTTAACGTCAAACCAGTGAAATATTATTTTTTTTTGTTTAATTTAATTGTGCATTTACATAATTATAAAGAAAGTATGTAAATAATGAAAGTATATCTTTATATTATATCTTTATATTATTTAGGTACTATTTTGGAATATAATTGTATTATAAAAATCAAAACCTTTCCGATAAACCATTTTCCTTTCCTGCATACCAAAAAACGCCATATTTTTTTCTTTTAATTGGCATTCTTAAGATCAATGATTTTTCTTTGTGTCGCATCAACATTCTTTGTGTTCAAAAATAAGGGATTTAGAAAAATTGATGTTGTCGGATCTTCGATTCTTATTCCCGAAAGTAAATTAAGATTGGGTATATATTTTTTTTAAATCATAATAACACCAAAAATGTATTATTCTATAGCCTTCTTTTTATGGATAAATTTCCTAGAAATCCTTAGATTCAAATTCAAGAACTTTTTATAATCTGTATCCGTTTAATCCTCAGTAGACCACACTGACTTACTTTTTAATTCCTGCTCGCTAACATTTCTTGATATTGTTCCCCATTGTTTGGAATAAAATTATGTGAATTATATCATATGTGTAGTTCAATTTAATACCAATTCTTTTGTTCTAAGGATTATAAAGCTTCAGGTTTGTGTCTTCACTATATTTTGTGTATTTTTACTATTTGCTCATAGGTGGCCATAATTGATATTGAATTGTAGCAACCACCAACACTGTACATCAAAACACTTAACATAAAAACACTTTCAATTGACTTAGTTTATATTTACTTTATTATTTTTTCATTACTTTTCTAATCAATTATTCTAATTCTAAAAATCAAACAAACAACATCAATAAAATAGAAAAAATATAATCTGAAACATTAATAAGAGTTTTATTTAACGTTGAAATATATTTATTCAACCACAAATTTGGTGACCCCGACGTGATTGGTCAAACGATAAATCACAATTTTTCAAGATATTTTTAGAAATTTGCTTCCATCTAATCTGAGCCCACAAAGGAAGACTTTAAACTATGGCAGACGATCTTCAGAAGCTATTGCAACGCAGGACCTCAATAAAGGGATTAATTACAAAAATTTCCAATTATTTAAAAAATCAAAATAGAACTGCACTCCAAGCCAAGACCAAATTAAAATCACTTGATAATCTTTATAGGCAATTCAACGAAACACAAGATCGAATCGATGCAAAACAAATCGAGCTCAATGAAAATTCAGGGGTGGAATCGGCTAAGGTGATTTGTGATAGTTGACAGTCACAATCAACCAATTCGGTCTGTGTTATAGGTGATATTCACCTGTGACAATCACAATTTTGTGACTATTTTCCGTGACAGCTATTTAGGTGTCACTTTCATATGAAATTGACTTTATTTTTTTATTGTCTGTTGTGTCTAGTCAAAATGAATGTGTTTCTGCCTTTGTCATTGGTTTTTCCATCTCGAAATGCTGAAAATGAATATATAAATCGTAATGGAAACGTCCGGATTTTGAAAATAAACCTCGTGAATAAATTTGACGTACTTGATATTCCAAATCCAAAGTAAAGTGCACATTACATATATATTCCGTAACACTCAATTTTCTTGGAAGTGGTGCCTACCAAAGGCAAGTTGGTGCTGACTGGTCAGCTCCCAGAGTACAGTCTGTGAAGTCATCTCTTCTACATTGAAAAAAAAAAAAAAAAAAATGGAAAGGATATTCTGTCCCCTCAAAATAAAATTTACTCTATCGAATTCGGAAGCAACCAAAACGTACTTTTATGAGAATACCTGGAGGTAGGTTTTTGTTAATTGTTAAAAAATATATTTAATTTTGCTATTTTCCTAGTAATAGGCTGCATATGTAGATGGAAGTCATTTCTTCTAAAGTGATACCAAATTTAAAAAATACATATTTTGGTGATCACCTTACACAGATGCAAAAATTCTTTTGATCACATTTGATTGTCACAAACGTGACAGTCACAAATCACCTTAGCCGATTCCACCCCAGAATTGTATCAAGGTGCAGACACAGAACGAGACTCCATTGATGACCAATACAACACCATTTCAATACTTATCAAAAAAGTTTTGGAAGAAGAGGACAAACAAAAACCGGACGATGAAGATACATAATTCCCAGGTCATAAATCAGCTTCAAGAAGAAATCGCGCGTTTGAAGATAATAAATCAGCAGAAATACAATAATGGTCAAGATGCTTTCAAACAGCCCAATGTCCATGTAAAGTTGCCTTATTTCGACAAATCTCAGCCCCACATTTGGCTGACCCAGGTTGCAGCAGCTTTTAAATTAGCCAACATTGAAGACGATGACCAAAAGTTTTCCCAAATATTGGTCAACATGGAGGGTGACGTTTTGAAGATGGTAGCAGAATTGGCACTAGACACTAGCATCAAGAAGAAGTATGAGGAATTTATCATCATTAGATATCATTAGATATCATCATCAGGCGTCTCTTTCGTGGTGAAGATGTTATTGGAAAAAAGCCAAGTGAAATTCTTTCCCACATTAAAAGTCTTGCTTCAAACCAATGCAACACAACTCTTTTGAGGACATTTTTCTTCGAGCAAATTCCCCACCAATGTCGAGTTTTGCTGACAATATTACCTGAGACAACCAGCTTAGACGATTTGGCTGAAATGGCTGATAAAATCTTCAATATTAATGGTAATTCATCAGTATATTCTATTTCAGATCAACAAAGACTGGATAGTCCAACTATCCAAGCAGTTTCACCCAACTACAACAAGGAAATCGAAATGATGATCAAGGCTATTCAAGATTTGACAGAAAGAGTCAACATAATTCAGAAGGACATCCATTTTTCCCGATCCAGATCCCGTAACGCATCGCGTTCACGAGGAAGATCAAACTCCCAACACAATACCACCGATAATCCTAACAATCCAAATAATATATGCTATTTTCACAGGAGGTTTGGAAATAATTCCTTCAAATGCAGTCAACCATGTTCCTGGAAGCCGGATCAGCTAAAGGATTCGGAAAACTAAAGATGCTGTTGCCAGTTGAATCGGTTGATGACAGTAAAATCAATATCGATTCCAAAACCAGCCATATCCAAATCAAAGAAAGCCGTCTAAATATCTTTGACAAATTAACGAATACAACATATCTCATCGACTCTGGATCAGCAGTTTCGGTCATTCCAAAATTCACTGCCCAGAAACCTTTGGATATGAGTGACTTAAAACTTTTCGCTGCAAATCAAACAGAAATCCAGACATTTGGATCGAAAATCATCACAGTTGCATTGGGACTTCGTCGAGCTTTTAAATGGCCTTTCATTATTGCGGATGTACCATCTGCTATAATCGGGGCCGATTTTCTCACAAATTACGAGCTTTTGATTGACTTAAAGAACCAACGCCTTATTGATGCAACAACCAAAATCGTCAAAAACGGAGGCATGTTTGAAACATCTACATATAGCATTTCAACAATCAATTCCACTATGCCATACTCAGCTTTGCTGCAACAATAAGTTGAAATAACGAAGCCTTTGACAATTAATGCAAAGAAAATTAATGCCGATTATTCCCATCACATAACCAACTCTGGACCACCAGTTGCTGAAAAGTTTCGCAAATTAGCTGGCGAAAAAGCAAAAGCAGGAAAAGAAGAATTACTGGATCTACTCGATCGAGGCGTAATCAGACCATCAAGTAGTCCATACTCAAGCCCAATCCATATGGTACAAAAAAAGAACGGTGCCTGGAGACTTTGCGGGGACTACAGAAAGCTAAATGCAGCAACAGTTCCTGACAAATATCCTCCACCAATGATAACCGATGTTTTTCCACTTCTCCATGGTAAGTCAATATTTTCCACCATTGATCTAGAGAAAGCATATCATCAAATAACAATGAATGAAAAAGACATCAAGAAAACTGCAATCATCACTATACGAGTACTATATATGTACGAGTGGGGCTATACGAGTACCTTGTGATGCCTTTTGGTTTGCGAAATGCAAGTCAAACGTTTCAGAGATACGTCGACTCAATTTTCCGGGATCTAAATTTTGTGTTTGTCTACATAGATGACATTTTAGTCATGTCTACTAACGAAGAAATCAATTACGACAAGTTTTCGATCGCTTAAAGAAAAATGCTTTATCCATCAATGTTGCTAAGTGCAAGTTTGGCAAAAAAGAAGTCGATTTTTTAGGCCACAGGATCAATGAAACTGGATTTGCACCTATAACAGAACGTCTTGAACAAATCCTTAACTACCCAAAACCGCAAACAGTCATGGAACTCCGAAGATTTTTGAGTATGATTAATTATTACAGAAGAAGTATACCAAATGCAGCAACCATAATGTTACCACTGAATAGTTACATCAAGGATTCCAAAAAGAACGACAAGACTAAAATCGAATGGACACAAGAAGCCAACAATGCATTTGATGAAAGTAAACGCATCCTTTCTGAAGCATTTCCATCATCAACGGCTCCAATCACCCTTACAACTGATGCATCCAATATGGCAATAGGTGCTTCTCTTGAGCAATTTGAAGATGATACTTGGAAACCAATTGGATTTTTCTCAAGGAAACTCTCGGATTTGGAAAAAAGGTATATTACCTATGATCGTGAGCTTCTCGCTATTTTTGCAGGACTCAAATACTTCAAACATCTGTTAGAGATTCGTGATTTCGTCATTAAAACTGATCACAAACCACTGACAACAGCATTCAGCCAAAAATTAGAAAAAGCTTCCGACCGAAAACTGAGACAACTTCATATCTCAATTTTCAACCCAAATTGTTTATGTGAAGGGCGACGAAAACGTCGTGGCAGATGTATTATCTCGCATTAATGCAATCGACATGCCAACAGTCTTGGACCCAGAAACCATTCAACGACAGCAAGCAGACGATGAGGAGTTGAAGGAAATGATTCAAAATTCAAGGTTACTCAAAATTCAAGAAATTACAATTGAAAATGATATCAAAATTTACTGTGATGTATCAACAGGAACCGTTCGGCCATATATACCAAAATCATTAAGAATTACAGCTTTTAACACCATTCACAATCTCTCTCATCCCAGCGGTAGATGTACTTCAAAATGCCTTAGAGAAAAATTCACCTGGCCTGGTATAAGAAAAGATGCTTTAAAATGGTCTCGAGAGTGTTTAGCCTGCCAAAAATCAAAAATCCAAAGACAACAAATTGCGAGTAGAACATATCAAAGTTCCAGACAACCGATTCGACCATATTCATCTAGACATTATCATGTTACCTGATTATAAAGGATTCAAATATTTCCTGACAATCATCGATCATTTTTCCAGATGGCCAGTAGCAGTTCCTCTCAAGGACATCACTGCTGAGACAATTGTGACAGCTTTCTGGGACAACTAGGTTGCACACTACGGAACACCGGCAACAATCACTTCCGATCAAGGATCACAGTTTGAGTCCGCATTGTTTTCGGCATTAGCAAGTCTAGTGGGAGCTCGCAAAAACAGAACCACGCCATATCACCTTCAATCAAATGGGATGGTCGAAAGATGGCATAGAACTCTTAAAGCTGCTTTAATGTGTTCACCTAAACCTTGGACAGAAATTCTTTCTACAGTTCTACTTGGACTTCGAACCAGTTTTAAGGAAGATATTCAATCGACACCAGCAGAGATGTTGTACGGGACTAATTTGAGAATTCCTGGAGAATTTCTAGTAAGTTTTGATGAGCCCGGAAATCCACAAATATTTGTTGAAAAACAGTGAATTTATGCGCGGTTTGAGACCTACTCCAACTGCTCATCATACAAAAAGCAAAATATTCGTTTTAAAAAACTTAAATACATACATGTACACATGCTTTTCTTCGATGTGATCATGTAAAGGCGCCTCTGGAACAACCGTACATGGGACCATACAAAATCTTGGAAAGAATATCCGACAGTGTTTACAAATTAGACATAAATGGCCATGAAAAAAATATTTCTGTTAGCAGATTGAAACCAGCTTATACAAACAAGACTGATGATGATATTCCTGAATCAAGTTCTGATACAAATGCAACTCAACAATTACCTGCCCATATGTGGGGATCTTCGATGGATAGGCCACAACGGACTTATTCAAGGAAGCCAAAACAAGTTGCTTTCAAGTTATAAGTTCCTTGCTGAAACCTATTAAGGGGGGAATATTGTAGCAACCACCAACACTGTACATCAAAACACTTAACTTAAAAACACTTTCAATTAACTTAGTTTATATTTAGTTTATTATTTTTTCATTACTTTTCTAATCAATTATTCTAATTCTAAAACTCAAACAAACAACATCAATAAAATAGAAAAAATATAATCTGAAACATTAATAAGAGTTTTATTTAACGTTTATATATTCTTGTGTGTTGAAATATATTTATTCAACCACAGAATACGAAATACTTTGTACATATATGAACTTCAACTTGATTTAATTTTTATTCTTAAGCTTCTGCGCTTCTGCCATTGAATAATTAATTACAAATACAAGGGAAAACTTCATGTAGGTAACGTATTTTGGATATTTACTCACAATTTGTAGTGGTCATGGTCCAAAAATAAAAAAAAAATATAATATTTTTGTTTTATTTGTAATATTTTAATGTAATGCAACAACAAGAGGATATTGAAAGATTTACTGTTTGGTGTGGGAAAAACGGCCTGTCTCTCAACCCTTGCAAATGCCAAACAATTACGTTCTCAAGAAAACGTGTTGCTAGTGCATTTGATTATTCTATTTCGCAGCACAAACTTAACCGTGACATATTGTTTGTTCACCAACTCATGAATGGTCAACTTGACGCTCCTTATTTGTTAGCCTGTATTGGCATAAATTACCGTGGAGGATCTCACCACCTGCGAAGATTTGAACTTTTACATGTATGTAGATTTTCATAGAACTAACTACGGCATACATGAGCCTCTTAACCGAATGAGCAAACTTTTTAACTTAAATGCTTCCTCTGTTGATTTTAACATGAGTAAAATTGGATTAAAAAAAGCGTTTCGAACCAGTGCTCCACGGTCGTGATTGTTTTTACTTCTTGACAACAGATACTATTGTTCTGTATAATTCTGTATTATAGTTTACTTGTATTATTATTTTGTTTAATTTTTGTTACTATTTATGTGTTTAGATTTGTATTTGCATGTGTTATTAGTTTGAATTATTTTTACTAATTTACTAACCACTAACACATGCACTTATGATGAGACTCTGATTGTAGCTTGCAGCTTGCAGCTTGCTCTAAGCTCACTACAACAAAGAATTCTGAAGTGTAAAAAAAAAAAAAAAAAAAAAAAAAAAAACAATAACAACGAACTCTTTTGGTTTGACTGTGGAAGTATTAAAGGAATTCGATGCCAACTTACGTTTGCTGTTAGATTATTGGCTTTGCATTTATGACAGGACAAGATTTTTTTTGATGTGTAGAGGGGATCAGCGTGAGTGTGACTATCGGTTTTACGGGGTTGAAATTGAAACCCTTCCCATTATGCAAGTGGTGGTATTAAAAGGTTTAATTCATATCTAGAAAACTATAAATTACACAAACAAAATTTTAACACAATTTGAATTTTCTACAATTTGGTAGGTAATCATAAAATATCGATGGGGACTTTTGAAAGTTTCTTAAGAATGCCATGAAAAGGCTATATATATACCAAAATCCAGGGGTGGAATCGGCTAAGGTGATTTGCGATAGTTGACAGTCACAATCAACCAATTCGGTCTGTGTAAGGTGATAGTCACCTGTGACAATCACAATTTTGTGACTATTTTCCGTGACAGCTATTTAGGTGTCACTTTCATATGAAATTGAATTTATTTTTTTATTGTCTGTTGTGTCTGTATTGACTGGACTATTACAGCAAAATAGATTTCACAAAGGTCACTGTCACGCTTTGCGATTAATAATGGTGTTTTTTTTTTTTTGTCCGATGCATAAGCAAACAAGGCAGATAAATGGCTTTCCTACTCTCGAACATCTCACGCTCACGCAAAATTGTTCTTGCAAAATGCAAGGAAATTTCAAATTATTCCAACACATTTGCAATGATTAGCCGTACGATTTGTTGATTGTCATTGCGAAAACGAATCGAATGGAACACTGAACACGTTTAGACTTGATCGGCATGTCGGTAAGTACCTACTACTGGAATTTTGGACACTTCTTCGCCTTTGAATTTATGAGAAACTGAATGCGCTTAAACTCGAATGGGAAGTCGGTCGGTATCATCAGAACTCTTGGAATGAGAACTTCCTCGCTTTGAATTTGCCTTTGATTATGGTTGCTTAGATGACGTTGTTCATCAGTTTCTTTGCCGTTAACCTGGTTCCATTACAAAGTTGCAGTTGGTTCAGATTGCGCAGCATAATTATGATAGTGTCGACTTTGAGTTCCAAATGGTGCGATGATAGACCAGGTACATTCAACGATTTCAAAAATTCAATTGGATAGCCTGTAGCTTAGTCATCATTTGTAACACGATCAATCAACCGATTTGAACGAATATATTTTGGCTACGATTTGATTTTGAATAATTAAATTCAAATCATCGACGTTTTTATACTTCGCAGCTAAAATCGCGCGTTCATTCAACAAATCTTTGTTCAAATAATTTTGGCCGATGTTTGGGAATACTTTGCTGATTAGTTCTTCTTTCGATGGTGTGATTTCACAAAAAATCGACGGGAACAAAATCAATTTAGCTGTAGCATCAACCGGAATTCAGACATTTCCTATTGCTAACAGTGTTGTTCTGAGCAATAATCGGCTGATTGATTGTTCTGCAATGCAACTCGCATGTTCGTCGTCAACTGTAACTTCTTTATGTATCGCCATATAAATATGATAATTTCAGGCAAGCGTTAAGTTCATCTGCAGGCGTTGATCCCTGGTAGGTAACTTTTGTCTCAATTTTGGTCAATTTTGGTCGCGAAAAGTTCCCCTTATAGGTATGAATAAAAGTGAACCCTTTCTATTTACTTCCTTGAAGGTGCTTGTGTACGTTCACTTTTATTCACCTACAATGAAGGGGAATCGAATCTCAATTATTTTTATCGTGACAAAAATTCCGCACAAATCCCCTTTCCCTTCGGATAAAGTACAAATTAGTAGAATTTATTTTGGACCTAATATATATTCCTAATATATATTCCTTTAAACAGAAAAAACGATCGACTGTTTTGAACTATATTTATTTTCAGAATAAAACATGAACTATATTTTTCAGTTGATATGAACTCC
This sequence comes from Epistrophe eligans, assembly GCA_951394125.1. Classification (NCBI taxonomy): domain Eukaryota; kingdom Metazoa; phylum Arthropoda; class Insecta; order Diptera; family Syrphidae; genus Epistrophe; species Epistrophe eligans. Next base: position 103,373 of record OX596028.1, read on the forward strand.
AATGAGTTTATACAATAATTTATGTTTTTATGTTTAAGTAAAAAAAACTATGAAGTGTATGTACTGTGTTATGAACGAATGTACATATATATTCAACACTCCTCCTCATTCGTATGAAGCCCACATTGTGTTCTTAACTCTTTGATTCGTCCTGGTCCTAATGGTTTTGTTAATATATCTGCTAACATTTCATTTGATGAACAATATTTGCAAGTTACGATTTTCTTCGTGATGTAGTCCTTGACGAAATGAAATTTGGTGTCGATGTGTTTTGAACGATTGCTAAGCTTCTCTTCTTGAATAAGTTTTTAACAACTTTGGTTGTCTTCATAGATTAATGTTGGCATATTCTGTTTACAATCCAAGTCGTTTAAAATGTTTCTTAGTCAAGTTGCTTCTTTACATCCTTCTGAAAAAGCAATAAATTCAGCTTCTGTTGTTGAAAGTGATATACAGCTTTGTTTCCTGCAGCTCCAACTAACTGCTCCTCCGTTGACAAAAAATATATGTATATCCTGAGTTTGATTTCCAATCGGTTCTGTCTGCTGCCCAGTTTGCTTCTGCATATAACCCATCAATTCTCCTTCTTTGATTTTGCTTCTGCTCAGCCACAGATAATGGCTTTTTGTGCCCTTAAGGTATTTCACAACACGTTTTAGTTCATTCCAATCAGTTTGGCTTGGTTGTGATGTTTTGCTGGCTAATATCGATACACTTGCAGCGATGTCTGGTCGTGTGTTGACTGATAAGTACAATAGACATCCTACTAAACGTTGATAATCCTTGTTGTCTAGTAAAAGGCTTGAGTTGTTATTTGCTTTGTCATATCCGGGTTCAAGAGGAAATTTCGAAGTACTCGCATCTTGTAATCCAAACTCCTTAACAACTTTTTCAATGTATTGTTTTTGCCTTATCATGTAGTTTGAAAAATTGTCCTTAGTAACTTCGATGCCCAAATACTGGTGAACTTCTCCAAGATTATCTGTTTAACAGATCCTCTACGTCTTTGATGCTTTTTTTCATTTTTACTGGCGAACAGAATGTCATCTACATAGATTAAAATGTAACAACTTGATTTACTGTATAAGCATTTATCAGCCTTGCTTTGTATGAAACCGCCGTCCGTTAATACTTTATAAATTGTTTCATTCCAAACATGAGCTGCTTGTTTAAGCCCATATATGCTTTTTCTAAGCTTACATACCAGTTCTTCTCCTCCTGATTCAAAGCCAGGTGGTTGTTTCATGTAGATAACTTCATTTAGCTTTCCGTTGAGAAATGCAGACTTTGCATCTAAATGATGTATTTTCATCTGTTGCCGTCCCGCTATTGAAAAAGTGTTCTGAATGTTGATTGTCTTACAACTGGTGCGAAAATTTCATCATAATCATGATCATATTTTTGACTGTATCCTTGTGCGACTAGTCTGGCTTTAAATCTTTTAACTTTGCCATTTGTATCAAGTTTTATCTTATACGTCCATTTACAACCAACCACGTTCACTCCTTGTGGTGGAATTACTAGGTCCCAAGTTTCGTTTTCCTTAAGGCTTTGAATCTCCTCCTTCATAGCTACTTTCCACTTTTCGCTTTCATTGCAGGATAAAGATTCTTTATAACTTCTTGGTTCTTGAATAATTTGTGTCTGTACTGAAAATATTTCGTCAATTAAACGTAATGGTGGCTTGCCTTTATTTAATCTATTTGACTTTCTTATCATAATTGCATCTTCATTTGATTCAGTATTATTTTCTAAGTCCGGGTTAGTGTCAGTTCCATCTTCCAATATCGAAGTTTCTCTACAAAAATTAGGGTAGGTATTTCGACTATTGATTGAAGTTGAGACTGAGAATTCTTCATCTGGTTCTTCAATGTTCTTGATAATTTCCTGTTGTTTGTTGGTTCTTTCATATTTGCTGATAAATCTAACGTCACGGCTGATAGTAATCCTTTTCGTTTTTTCATCAACCAATCGATAACCCATTGAATGATCATCGTAACCAACAAACGTTCTTAGTACTGCCCGATTGTCCAGTTTCATACGATTTTCTTTGGGAATGTAAACGAACTCTTTTGTTCCAAAAACTTTGAGATTATTGATGTCCGGCTTAACTCCCATCCAATTTTCGTAAGGTGTGCTGGAGAGAACCCTATTAGGAGGCCTGTTCTGTAAATAGTTTGCCGTCATGGCTGCCTCACCCCAGAACTCGTAATTCATCCCTGCATCTAGGAGCATGGATCTAGCCATTTCCACTAAAGACCTGTTCTTTCGTTCAGCAGTGCCATTCTGTTGAGGTGTATACGGTGCGGTATGTTGGTATCCAATACCCTCCTTTTCTAAGAACTTTAAGATTCTGCCCGCCGTATATTCACCACCGTTGTCTGGTCTGATTCTTTTAGGTTTTGTTGAAAATGTATTTATTACCATTTGTATGTATTCTACCATATTGGCTTTTCTAGATTGTTTTTCCACTCTTTGTACTTTCTACAATCCTTCTTTAGATGTCCTTTTTTCTTGCAAAAGAAACAGCATTTAGCATCCGTATTCGTCTTGTTTGTTATTTTCATCACCGTGTTGTTGCAACCGTTATTTTGACGAGTAAATTCTTCTAGAAGTTTTCTTTCAACCAAGTCCAAGGTCAGATCCGATTCATTTCTTGTTTCCAGAGCTGTAACGAGTGTATCGTATTTTTGAGGTAAGCTACTGAGTAGCATAGCAATAGTCCAATTATCTGATAGTTGATGCTCTCCCAATGCAGTCAACTTTTCAAATAATGTTGTCATATTTTGGATATGTTGCTCCATGATACCACCCTCTTCTAGTTTTAAATTGCAAAGGCGTCGCATTAGTTGTACCTTATTACTAAGAGTTGCCTTTTCATGGTAGTTTTGAAGCTTATCGCAAGCTGCCTTGGCTGTATGTGCCCTTCTTACATGATGAAGTTGACTATCTTCTACCGAAAGACCAATAATAGTTCTTGCTTCGTTGTCTCTCCGTAATAGAAGCTCAACCTTAAATTTCCATATGTGGTAATTGTCTGCTCCCAACTTCGAAATATTTGTCCGTAAAGAATCAGCCATTATTTAAATTCTCAGGGTTAAATTCTCTGGCCCCATAACCTATTAGAATTTATTTTGGACCTAATATAATATTCCTTTAAACAGAAAAAACGATCGACTGTTTTGAACTACATATATTTATTTTCAGAATAAAACATAAACTATATTTTTCAGTTGATATGAACTCCAATGAGTTTATACAATAATTTATGTTTTTATGTATAGGTAAAAAAACTATGAAGTGTATGTACCTACTATGTTATGAACGAATGTACATATATATTCTTTTGGAGTAGATTCAGATTTCATTCATTGAAAACTAATATTTGTCAAATGAAATTCTTCATTTTTGCTCAATGTTAAGTGTACATTCACCTAAATGTTTGCTGGAAACTTAAACAAATAAAATTTTCTTTTATAAAAAATGAATATTTTATTTAATCTTTATTTTCTTTATTCAAATAAAGAATTCGCCCTTTCCATAGTGCCGTCCTCTTTGTTTCGATAGTGAAAGCCCATTTCCATAGATTCCTGAAAACTCAAAGTCAAAATCTGGTTCTGAGTATACATAGAGAAAAGCACTGAAAAGCTGGCTAGCCCATAAATAAAAATTAGATAATTCAGATTAAGAAAAGTTGTATTTCTGAACACAATTATCTTATACAACATCCACACGTAATTTGAATGTCAAAGAGGAGTGCATATTGAATAGCCAAAACAAAAGAACAAAAAAATAGATGTCGCTGTATAGAAATGTTTGTGTGTGTGGTAAAAATGTTGACTTGGTTTATGGAGAAGATCAGTAATATTATAATATGGGTGATTCTCTGCCAACTATTATTCTTTGTGTCCAGTAGTCCAGTGCTTTTTTGTAACTTAATGTAAAATTTTGTCATGAATTTTTGGTTTGAATTGGAGAAATGAGTTTGCACTACAATTTACATTAAAGAATATTTAGAAATTTGCTATCATTTCCCCTTAGTTTAATAAAGTACACTAAAAATGTCAGTACCATGACATGTCCCATTATTTTCTATAAAATAAATCATCATTGAATACAAATTTTGCCTTCAGAGAAGTTTGAAAATAGATAGTATATTAATAGTTGCTTGATAAAATGTTTACAATATCCAGTCAAAATATTTATTTACTCTTAAGTAATCATAATCGAAAGTTGTCCCCGGATTTCATTTTATTTTTGAATTCAAAAGTGTGCCACAAAACTACTTGCGTGTTTATGATATTTTTGGGAGTGATTTTTAAAATGAAAAGTCATTATCTCAGAAATTATTTTTCTCAGAAGCAATAGTATACTAAAAATCTTGATAGTTTTTATATTTATAGTGGTATCAATACTTCGGACAAAACCAATAAAAACAAATCGGTGCAATAATTAATGTTGAAAATAATCCAGCATAACATAGAAATAAAGACTGCAACCTCGAAAAACAGATTACAAAAACTAAAAAAAGATACATAAATACAATTTTGAAGACAAAACATCATTTTAATGTTTAAAATGTCAAAACATAAGAGGATTCAGAAGCTCACTAAAAATATATTCAAAAAGAGTGAGAACGTTTTAAAATTCGAAAACAAAATGACGAACAAATTTTATAACTTTTACTAATTAGCATGTCTCTAGTCTCTTCCTTAAATTAATTATAACATAAGATGTAATTTATTCACAGTTTCAAATAAGAATCATACAAAATATGAAAGCCAAATTTTAAAGCTACGATTTTAAAGTACACTAATGATGCGAACAAGGCTTGCAGTCAGATACTGAATAAAGACATACCGGTTAAGTGCTTATGTATACATATTCGCGTGGTTAACTATATGCTTTTTAATACAAAATTCTTAAGTACTGCCTTAAGTGTCATTGAGTAAATTGTTTGTATATGTTGTCAATCAAACTTATTTCACTCACAGCGTACAAAAAGCATCTGACCACTTGATAATCCCAATTGTTCGGCATATAAAAATGGGAATCTTTAATGCAAAAGTTGCACTTCGATTTTCCCCTAATGTTGTACGGTTCCGTTTTTACTGAAAACAGCGATCGATCTTTTTGCTGGCTTTACCCTTATAAAATTCATTGTTTCCTTCTTTTCCGGGGCTTCAGGGACACTTCTGGTTACCCATTGAAAGTACATGATGTTAATACGTTTGCTTATTTTACTAAATTGTGGTGCGAGTGACGTGCTAACAAAAATCATCAGTACATAACGACATGCACTATGTTATAACAATACAAGAAAATATTAACAATAACATCTCAATAATTCACAAGAGTTACAAATTCTTTGGAGAGGGTGGCAGCGTTGTACTGGCACATTTTAACACTCCAAAAGTTTTAACAATAAGTTTGTGAAGGGTTTTATAACGTTTTGCACCGCATTTCAAATCTATATTTATTCAACGAAAAATTCATTAATTGCCAACTAATGCTTTGTTGAAAACAAAATAGATAAATAATATCGCAAGATTTATATTATAGATATTATTGCCTATGATATATGTATGTATCTATGTATTTTTGTAATTTTAACGAATGAAAAGAATTAAAAAATCATCCAAGAGTCATGCCTCTTACTTTAGCCGTTTGGAAGCGGCAAAAAATTTCAGATCCGCTTCATTCCTACCAATTACACGCACACAGGAATGGTTGAGATTTTTAAATTCACCTGGACCTGGTTCTACACGAATAAATAAATTTAAAAAGTTCCATACATACATATGTATATACCTAACTTTAAGTTTATTTTATAAAAAATAAAAAAAAAAAATAATTTCGTTTTTTGGTGCTTACGTATAAAATTTCGTAAATAATTCACTTGAAATAATGTGTGCACATGGCATGACGTGACTGAACACTGAACAGTACCTACCTATACTAGCAGTCCTAGAGTGTAGTGTTTTCACAAGACAACTTTATATTATCGCCCCCAACATAAGTGCTCACAACTGCTAGTAGGAAAATTGTAAGTCTAAAGCGGGGGTAACATTCTTCAGCTAGCACTCTTCTACTTCACAAAAGTTCTCAAAAGACTTACCTACCCTTTTTGCGTAGAACGAGTTTCATTTCGGATTCAGCTCCTAAGCGTTCTAAGGAATTAAATAATGTAACAGATGTCCAAGAGTTTGAGCACTCCTGGTTCACGATTTAACTAGTATTGATTGACGTCAAAATGTCATGCAAGGTGTAAATGGAAAGGTAGAAAAGAATTTAAAAAAGGTGGTTTATTAATGATACATACATACATATGTACATGGCTAAGATAAATTTTTTTTGTTTTCCCGGTTTAATAAGTAATAAGTAAGATTATTTCCAAAAAATATTCTATACAACAATAAATTTTATATCTTCTATATAACAAAAATAAAATATTGATCGTTGGTAAGCTGGACAGAATAAAATTAAATCACAAAATTTGAACCCAAAACAAATTCTTTATTTAAAGAACAAAAAAATGAGTCCTACAAATCTGAAATGCTGTTATTAAATTCTATTTAGTCTAAAGCAGAACATGGTTCATTCTTCTAACTTTAGTGCGACCATATACACGATGGATTTGTTTAATTCTTTTTGTCAATTTAAACGGTCGTTCTGTTGTAATCCGTCAATGCATCTGTCAATTTGGATCATAAATTGCACAGTTTCAATTTAATTCCGCAGTTTAAAATTAATTTAAAATTGTAAATCATTTTATTTTATGTCTTTAAGTGAATAGGATAAATAAGTGAACAAAGTTCACTGTTGTGAGTTCTGAAGTTTCAATTTAGTTACGATAAATGTATTAGGTTGTAAATTAAAGTGTCATTAATACATTTCAACGAAATATATATACAGATTAAATAAATACAGATTTAACCAATGAAATACGGTTATTTGTTTATTTAAGTAACCAATCTACGAATTTATATTCAACAGATTTCAAATTAAGTATATAATAACAATTCATTTTATAAATACATATTATTACATATTATGTATATATAAAATTCAAAAATTGAAAAAATTAATTAAGTAAAGTTAATAATCGACTTTTAAATAAGTTTCTTGACATTGATATATCCAAATTAGAATAAAACATATTAAATAAATTACAACTTTCAGAAATCGGTTCAATTGCCAAGAGCGGTCTGGGCCTCTGGCTCTTAAGGAAATTGATGGACCCTACAGATGCAAGCAGTTAAGCAAACTCTCACATTCAATGGTTGAAGTCAAAATATCACGAATAAACATGACACTATACATTTTTCTTCTCGACTCAAGAGTCTGTATTCCAAGTAATAGGCATTTCGAATTATAAGAATGATGGAAACCTTCTACATTGTTTTCAAAAATATTTCGAAGGGCAAATCTGAGAAATTTTTTTTGAACATTTTCAATTCTCTTTTTATTAAACTCAGTTGTAGAGCTCCAAACAACACAGTTATATTCAAGAACAGGACGCATAATACTGCAGTATAAAGATTTAATCGTGTAAGAGTCCTTAACTTCCAATGAGTTTCTTTTGATGAATCCAAGTAAAGAATTTGCTTTGGATACAAAACGCCAGAAGTTACCTTAATCTCTTTTGAGAAAAAGTCCCCGATCATTACATATTGTTTTCGACCAAGTAAATATGAAGAAAACCATTGAAGTAGCGGTCCATGGAAGCCATACGCTTGAAGTGTTTCTAAAAGAATATGTAAATTAACCCTACTAAAGAGTTTTACAAAGTCTGTGTAAATAATGAACTTGTTTCCGATTGTCCAGAGTATTAATGACAAAATTTGTGAATACTTTCAAAAAACTCTAGTTTTATTATTACCAAAAAACATAGTAGTTGAAAATCCAGTAGTATTTCGTTTAGTATTTATAAATTTCCAAAAATATTGAAATAAAACAAAGATGTATCAAAAAACTCTTCATCATATATAGTCAAGTTTCAGTAAATATAAAAATATCATACTGACACCAGCAGGCATTAATAGCAAAAAATAGTTCTCTCAGCTTAGAAGAAAAACCGTTCATATTTTGGTAGTACATACAGATCTCTGAGTTTCTTTTGTAATTGTGCAAGTGAAGAGCATTTTTAGTTTGAGCATGAGTAATTGATGGTAATGTAGATGTTAAATTGTTGTTGGAGAAATTTTGTTTTTTGGAAAAAATTTAAAGTTTTTTACATACACATTTACAGGCCAATTATGTACATTGGTTTCATCAGTTAGTTTAACCGCAGGTAAACTTTGAAATTTATGAATTTAAGTTTGCTTATATGATCATCTTTTTTTATGAGTTTATAACACTGAACCTCATCAAAAGGAATTTTCAGTTTATTAGACACATAGGCGCAAAATTTTAAACGATTTAGTACGATGTTAAAGCCATTTTATCATACTAAAAAAGGCTTTAACATCGTACTAGATCGTTTAAAATTTTGCGCTATAGTTTTTAATTGTTATAGTTTAGAAGTTGATATTGAGAACTTGGATAAATGTAACCATTTTATTGGGGATACAACGCGTTCATATCATCGGGCAAGTTGTCAACACCGACGATCACTGCATGACGACTTCGATTGTTAGGCAAATTAAGCACATTCACATTTTCATTTTCAGCTAAACCATTATTAGTATTGTTGTTTATATTAGGTAAAAATTGAGTTGTCTCCAAACTGGCATTATTTCTTAAAATAGTCAAAGCACAAGGTAAGGGTAAAGAGGAAACATGGTGTTGATTAAAAGTGTTTATACACGATTCGCTTGCATTAGAAACAGAGTTATTGTTGGGTTTTGCCGGCTTGCTGTTTAAAAGTTCCCTCAATTTCACTTGAAGAGAGTCAAATTCGCACATTTTTTTCGTGAGAACATCTACCACAGAGACTAAGTCATTTACTCTAGTAAATAATTCTCTAACTGAGAATTCAGCACAATAAAATGAAAGATTAGAATTAATTTTGCTAATTTCTTTAAACAAATCATCAGAAATTCCGGTACAGATTCTATGAAAAGATTTTCCACAAAATAAACCGCACTTGATACCCTCGTCAAGCAAGGAATTTAGACATTTAGCGCATTTTAGGGTTACTTTGTTAGACATGGTGAAAGATAAAGAAAGCACAACCGAACAGTTCAGCACAAGTAACCGTTTGCACAGGTTACACAGTAACAAAAAGTCAATAGTTCATTTTAAGTTAAATTCAAACTCTTCGCTTTGCTCGATAAATTGATTAACCGCATTACAATTTTGCACATAAAATAACTTGAACACAAATCAACATGTGATTTTTTTTTTAAATCCACTTATTACAGAAAATTTGGTAAAAGTTATACAAAATAAAATCAAATTTCGATTTTTCATTTTATGACTAACACATTATAAGGTTATATTTTATTGAGATTTTCTTTCGTAAATTTGGTACTTCCGGGGCTTAGATTTTTTGTGTAACCGTACCGTGTGAAGCCAGGCGGGTCAACTATAGTAATAATATAATATACGAAGAAGAAAAAACCAAAACAATAGAAAATATATATATATATATAATAAAGTCCAATTAAATAGTGCTAAGTCTTCTACTTGGCTGAGGTATTTCAGTAGTATATAGAACTTGTATTATTAAAAAAAAACCTTCAATAGAAAATATTGTGGATTCAATTAAGTAATAATATAATAATAAGACACACATTTCACTATAAGTTCAGTTTCCATAATAAAAAGCCGAAATTGTATGTTTTTTTTTCTTGGGCTGATATCGCAATGAATGATCAGCATATCGATATTGATATTTCTCATATTATAAGCTCGCTTTAAGCATCGAATATTGTTAATTTTACGTTGGTGTTAACAATTTATTTTCGGTGTGGCTATATTTTTTTCTGATTGTAAAACTATTGTATTATCATTAATCCATGTTTTGGTAGTTCCGAACTGAAGTTAATCAAACGACCTGAAGATGTTGGTTTTCATGCAAATCAAAATGTACCTATGCCACTATTATTTCTAATTATTACATACAAAGAGGGAAGAGTTTCTTCTTTTTGTACTTAAATTTAATTAAGTTTTGACGTGAACAGAATTAAATGCCGTTAAAGTTTAATTCACTTTACTTGATTTAAATATTAAAAAGAAATCATCTTAATATTTTTGTAATGATTTTTTGTGTAAACATTGATTTCTGCAATAGTGGACAAAGGGGTACCCATAGCTACTTTTTATGTTGATAAGTATTTTTATTAAATTCTTAATAATTTCTATCAATTAATTATTCAAAACCGTAATAAATGGAGAAATTCTTTCTTTTCCAATTTTTTATATCTTGGTTATGCCATACATTTTTGGATTTCTGGTAGTGTATGTATATTGTCATGTCACACATTTCTTTTCAGATACCTATCTTTATCATTTTTAATCCAACAAATTTACTGCTAAGAACTTGAAGTTTGTTTTAATGTTGCAAAACAACATTAATATATTCAGTATCTCTGACATACATATAGGTACGTTACATATGCATATATACATATATAAGAAGGTAACTTAAAATAGTGTGTTAGGAGTACCTATGTATGTATAGGTGTACAATCTCCGTGCTATGGCTCGTTGGTGGCTCAAGTTTAACAAAGTTGTTTTTGTCATTTGGGAGAATTATTCAAAACGAGTGACGATGAAAGCAATGTTTGAGATGCTAAACGAAACGAGCGGTATGGACATCATTAAAAAGCACTTCCGATCTACTGACTGGTACGAAGTACTTTTTTAATAAATAAGTAGGAGAAAACGAGGAGCCTAATGATGTTCGCTTAATGAAAGAGCCAAGCTCCATCTCATTCATTACCCATGCCAAATTCTCGAACAGAATAGTCAAGTAGAAGGCAAAATAAGACTACTACGGAAACTATATACTCTTTTTGTATATTCAAGAGAAATGCACACTTTGTGAATTTTAACAAGCTTATTATATAAAGTTCTGCATAGTCAGAGAAACATGAAAAAGAAGCCGTCAAATAAGACAATTCAATATTTTTTTTTAACTCGCCGACAAAAACGTAACTTCTTAATAGAAATCAAAATATTGATGTATATACATATGAAAGTTTAATTTTAGTTTGGGTCATTAAAGTTTGATCATTTTCAAAGTTGTAAGTAGTTATCAAAAACAACAAGATTCCAATTCTATTTCCTACATCATTTATAAATAATTACATGTTCTTAAAAAGACACTTGATTGATAACTGACCTGAACGTATAGATAACAAAATCATAAATTGAGTTATTTTAAGGGGAATTGAGTCTAAGTTAAGAAATGTCTAAGCCTACAAGCTTAGAGCGCATTTACGCAATGGCGTTGGCGTATTATCTATTATCTTTTCTGAAGTTTCAGTTACTACACCTCGATTACAAAATTGGCATGCTGCAACGAATTTAAAAAAATAAGATCTTTACGAGAACCAATTTTTTGGCCCATCTTTGCTTCGTAACAATAGCCGCGTGTTTTTTTTTATCAACAACGAATCATCCCATGAAAATGAAACGATACGGTTAAATTTATTTTTGATTTCTTTTTCATTTCTTTTCCAAATCGTTTCACTTTCTTTGATTCTATTTTTTATCTAATTTTGTTAGTACCTATATATGGGGTAAAAAGCAAATGGTGATTCAGCTTGTCTGATCTGGTCCAAAGTGTATTCGATATTTTAATTATTTTGACAAATAAAAATTTTAATTTCCAGTAGAAAAGTTATTTTTGGTCTTTTACTGATCGTGGTAATAAAAGGAATTTTTGTGATAAAAAAAACTTGTATAGTCATTTCATTTTTCCTAATGTTTTTCTATTTTTCTTGTTGATATTGTTACAGTTCATTTTCAAAACTGACAAGCCATCTACCCGACAGAGTAAGATCTTATTTTCGGACCTAATAAACCCAGATAGAGAGGAAGATTCCAAGTTGTTGTGTTAAATTGTTAAAAATGATCCTAACCTAGATCTGTAGATAATAAAACGGGGCTTATGTCCTGTTAAGGAAAATATTAGTCACGGATACTAGCGCAAGTGAAGCTGGTTCCTGCTGAATATTTTATTAAAGAATCCCGAAATATGTTGTATGTCAATATCAAGTTTGTGACATTGTATTATAAAAAAAACTTCTTATATTAACTAAACTAATAGTTTTTAAATATGAAGTTTTTTTAATAATACAATTTCTATATACTATCTACTGAAATACATCAGACAAGTAGAAGACTTAGCCCTTTTTTAATTGGACTTGCTGAATTATTGATTCAAAATAGCTTTTAACGGCCTTTAGTCCACACAAATAATTTGGCGTTTCATTTTGTGGAAAGGCCGTTAAAGCATTTTTGAATTAATAGTTTTTAATTTTGCAATAAACGATATTGTTTTTCTGAAGATCAGTTACTTACCTACACATACATTTTTAAAGTTTTGTACCTATTAATTCAACTATGGCTTAGAGTTATTTTAAAAACTATCACAACAATTTACAAATATATGCCTTTATTCACAAAGTAATAACAAAAGATATTGCCATGCATATAGGTATAATAAAAGATATATTGTGCCTTTTATTGATTTTTCATCAAAAGTAAGAACTGTTTCTCTGCGTACCTACCCAATAACTATTGTTGAGCCTAAATTGAGGATTCATTACTTAAATTTTTTCCGAAAAGGAAGCAAAGAGAACTTCCGATGTCAATTTACCAGTATTTAACCTCCGTTTGCCTTTTTCTTTGCCACTTTGTTTGGCAGCAAAAAGAACCCCGTTGAGCTATGTTCAGTACACCACTAATTTTCAAATCAAATTACACGCCTTTTGACAAAATGCCTATACAAATGCAGTAACTGATAGATTTTATTGATGTTACCAGTAGGGGTCTCAGCTTGACATATAAGGTTGCTGTTGATAACTATAACAATAGCTTTATTTTTGTAGTTGGGAATTGATGTAGGTTCCTATATTTTGTCAAGAAATATTTTTTTACCTGTTGGAATTTGGCTTCAGTATCAGATTTTCACCTTATATTTAAATGTAGGTATATTTATTGTATTTATATTTATTTTTATTGAAAATATTATTAGCATTATAAAACATTGATAGTTTTTGAGAAATACTAACTAAAGTGAGGTTGAACAAACAAAATTGAAAATTATACTAACAATTAAGTTAGTGAGTTAGTAAGTAAAGTTAAGTGAAAAATTAAGTTTACAGAATTTATTTTTATTTTTAAAATAATTTTAACTGCGAGTAGACTAGTCTTTCGTATAGATATTCAGGTTTCTCAGCTTGCATCAAATTAAATAAAAAAATGAGTAATTTACTATTTAAATAGTCTTGAAGGCGCATGTTGAAGATATTGTTTGCAAATCGTGAAATATGATCAAACCTGCGAAGCCCTGCCATGGCTTGGCATTTCTTTTTTTGGGATTGAGAAGCTATCTATTACGTTCAGCCCATTAAAAAAATTCACGCGATCTGTTGCGTCTTCGACCATTCCAATAGAGTAGCTCACATATATCTGAACAGCATCGTCGTACATTTACATTATAATGTCACAGAATTTAAGGTTAAATGGAAGATAAAATATGAATATTGAAAATAAGAAAGGACCCAAAATTGAATCTTGAGGCACACCGGACATTGTAGAATGGCAATAGGTCTAAATTACTTATAGCTGGGGGTTGAATTTTAGGAACCGGTATTATTTTTGAAACTTTCCAAGACTTTGGATAACAGACTAGCTCCTGTTGGATGGAATTGAAGATAAAGGTAAGGTAAGGTGAAATAAATGGGAAAATTATATTTAAAAACTTACGATGCAAGCCATCCAAACCAATTGCCTCAGATTTAATTTCATGGACTGCTTTGAAAACATCGAATTCTTACACCCTAAAAAAACTAACCCAGGTCCCCTTCTCCGGTACTGCTAAGCAAACAGTCAAAGTTTTCCTCAACTGACAAGTTTGGAAACGCATTTCAAAATTATTGGTTAAGTCCATTTAGATCATCACAGTCGGTGGTATTGTTTTTCAGCTTCTTCGATATTTTCATCGCCTTTATATTTTTCCACAGTTTTTTCAGAAGCGAGATTTTTAGATTTTGAAGCATGGAACCTCTTTTTTTATTGTTTTATTTCAGAGTTCACAAGATTACGTAGAGTTCTAAACCTTTTATGAAAAGAAGATAATCTGAAGCGTCCATCGTTTGTAATGCCAAATTTCTTTTTTTGAAAAAGATCTTCAATCTTATTGTTAAACCATTGGGCAGCATTATTTCTAAAAACAACTTCGCTCAATAATTCACCTACATGAGTGGCCTTAAAATCTCTGTACTGGATAGTTTCTATTTCAAAAGACTGCTCTAAATTAATTTCATACAAAACTAGAACAAGATCATGTTTAGAAAAACCTGGAACATTAAGCTGGCTATAAAAGTTTATTTTATCGGGTTCATTAACCAGAATCAGATCTAAAAGCGTTGAACTTGTTGCTGTAAAATGAGTAGGCATCGAAACATTCGACCATACAAAACATACAAATATTTGAACGTTATGCATCAAAGAACAATATTAATAAAAATAATGTAAAGAAATTGTGTTCTAGGCCCTAGCAACCAAACATCAAATTTAGTATAAAGACGCACCCGCAAACTTGGCCACCTTGTATTAATTAAATGTTAGAATACCTTAAAGTTTAAAAAGCTTTAAATATAATTTGCCATCATGAACATTGTACATTATATACATACATATGCAGGTATACATTTTATAAATATTTTCTTTTATATGCCGAAAACTCAACGAAAAGTCAAGCAGAATTTATAATAACATTGTCGTTGGAAAATACCAGTTCTTCTCATAAGAGTGAAATGCCCCTTCGAAAATCACAGGCTGTTAGTCATCTCTTCAGACAAGCCAGCATTCGTAAATAGACTAGAGGCTATTTGGTGTGAAGGAAAAAAATGCAACTTTCTTCCCCTTAGATTTAATATTGGAGAAGCCTTGCCAGAAGTAACTATAGCCATATTGCATTAGATTGCATTTCTTGGTACACCGCTTCATCTTAACGATAAGATATTTATAAGGCAAATGCAAACAAACATTTTCAGTATCTTTTCTAGGACACAGCCACCCTTCTTGTCCACATTGTGTCTGTACAACAAACGTTCATCAACATCTACAAACGTGTACATACATCACTATGCACTCTTGTGTATTATACAATACACATAGATGTCCTAGCGAATGTCATCCTTTTGTGATGGAGCTAACAGTTTTCAAAGAAAAGACAGGCATCTCTATACCAAAGGTAGGTAAGTACATTGCACAGTATAGTATGCTGTACTGTACCAGTTGCTATTATATGTGGGTCCATTTCTGCCGTAAGCAACAAAACGCCTCTTGCCGGATATAATTTCCGTCCACAATGGGAAATGGAAAAATGTTTGCTCTAACCTACAGATAGGTACTTGTAGGGGTTGCAATGAATAAACTATAGAGAGGTGAACATTTGCAGAATCAACATTTTAAGAAAGCAAGGACCAAGAAGCAATATCTAGCTCTTAGAGAATAGAAAACCAAACACGTTTTTTTTTTAAGAAAAAATATCTCGGGCACGTATTGAAAATTTGTTCGGCTTGTTCGGTTTCAAATACTCACCCTCATATTCAATTCTTCAGATTGTTTATGTTTTGCCATTTCTGAATGTTGAATTTAAAATAAAAACTGAACACTTTCATGGTCTTGCCTATATTTCTATTCATTAATCTATAATGTAATAAAGTATTTTTTATATTGGGAAATGTTATTGTATCTATGCTGTAATGTGTCATGGCACTCATTTTCGAACAGTTATTGATGATGTGGGCCGGTCGCCTAAAAAATGTAGGTGTTTTGGGGCCATCAAATGAAAAGGTAATACCTAGTTTGTTAAGGAGAAGGAAGTCAGTTGTGTCAACAGAGACACGTGTGTTCAATTCTTTTGTGATCAAATTTGGTCCAATGTTAAATATGAGACTGAATCGAGGTCTATTCAAACGATTGCGTGTTATCAAGAGTCTAAAAATGTTAAGCAGTTGCTGGAAATTATAATGTTTACTTTGCAGGCATTGCTGTTCAAGAAAAAGAAAAAGAATGTTGATTTTGTGTTTTTTTTTTTTTTTGGTATGAATGTGATGTTTGGAACAGAAACGCACGTTCTAGGTACCTATACAACTGTTTAAACAAGATGCCAAATGACTTAAAAAATTTTCGTTTCATTTCATAATGTCTAGATCTGAAAATGGCCAAAACTAGATGATGAACTAATACATTGGGGAGATAAATTAATTTTTTTTTCTTATAGTTGATATCAAAAATACGTATTTAGGTATGAACCATTACTTACCTTCTTTGGTGTCATCATGACAATTTTTTCACGACTAATAGTGTGTACACTCTGGCTAATGGTTTGCCAGGCAAATTTGCATGACTGATATCAGTTAAAACTGCGAGTCATGGTCTGTAATGTGTACCAGGCTTGGGGACCAAAAATAACGATACCTGAAATAAATTTTAAAAACACACTACATACTTAATTGTATTTTAAACTAGACAAACAAATTTTATCAATTTAATGGAACATTTAAATTTCCTGCCATTATGTGCGATCTATAAATATTTTATTCAAAAATATGTATTTCACAAAGAATAACATAGAACAAAGCTGTCGTAAACTTTACACATTAATTAAATTTTACTCGTTGTTACAATCTCGACGTGTAGGTACAGTCTTTTTTATTTAAACTTGTTACTCTACTCTTTTGGCAATGGAAAACGCTCCCAGTTATTAAATATATATAAATACTGAGTTGATTTTTTTAAACTTGATACCCAGCCGTTTTTTAACATTTGGCCAGTTCATATTTCTGAGATCCCGGAGATATCAGCAATCTCACAAATATAAACTCATCAGCAAAATTTATTAGTTTTTGTGTCAAATACTGAACCTGCTCAGCTCATATATGTACATATAAACTGATCGATTTCTAACAGATTTTCAACAAAAATTATTTTTAATTTGTGTCTTACAAATAACGACTCATTAAAAAATTGTCTTGAAATAATATTGCATTGCTGAAGTTTCCAACGGTATACAATATTCTTCATTTCCTTTATGAAAAATAAATTTAATTCAGAAGTAGAAGTTTCACCCATGGTGAAAGTCACTCTGTTTTCAACGTCTGGTTCAGTTTCAACGCCGAAGATAGTGCTGGAAAGAGGAGATATCTTTAGTGGTATAGTCATAAAGAACAGCCTTAGACTATACATCACATAAGGGATCGCTTTACGCATTTTTTAATTCTAAACATTCACAAGGGGAGATATGACAGTATCATGGATGTCCGAACGTTCTGTGGAGCCAAACATTACCTTATAAAGAATGGCGGAAAGCACATGTAGCTTAACTAACAGGCATTAAAAGTGGTGCTCCTGTAGAAGGACCAGAGCTGGTTGTGACCTCTATAAGACGAGGTATGAACACAACCTTCTTAAGAAAAATAAGAAATAATAAGCGTATGACTGAGGAATTAGAGGGATGTCATATCAGGGAAGAAGTTTAGAATATAAAGCAAAGTTAAATGAATCTGTCAAGGTTATAGGGGCCGAACATGAATGACTTAAATAAATAAATTTGGTGGCTCGTGGAGAACCAGTCTCAAATGAAGTCGTTTTCAACTCTCAACTATTCCTATTCGTGTGTAAAAGCCAGGAATAGAGGGTACCTATAGGTGAAAGGCACTCTTTCTTCACAAATGATACTCTTTCAGGATTTTTACTAAAGTATATTGCAAGTAAAACAACAACTTATATCAAACATTCGAAATTGTCTAATCTTAATCACTGTATATTGTGTAAATGTATATGTGTAGCACATTAAACAATTAATATTTATCATTCAATTGCAATCGTCTTTTATAGATTTTGTTATAAAATGTGTCCAATAGCGGCATAAATCCATTTGAAAACTATTAATAGGGAAACATTTTCCCACATGAGTCTTTCAACGCCAGTACATAAAATGGCGCTGAGCACACCAAACATGGGGTGGTTGTTGCAAGATTCGTAAAATTGAAATCTAAACGCAAATAACAGAGGGTGTGGAAGGCGTACTCTCCAAAGAAATGCACGCGCTCATAACTACTTCGACTATGTTTTACCTTTGGCAAAATGCCAACGATGTAGATTATTTGTTGCATTTCTAAAATTTTCCTTAATTTGAAAGTATTGTCTGGGGATTTAAATTCATTGACGTGTTTATTTAGACGTTTTTAATAGTAAATCAAAGAAGCTGCCCCTGGCTAGTCCTTTTAATAAAAATACTCTTCAAATCAAACTCGTGCAAAGTTATGTATAATATTGCTAGCTTCATCATGATTTAGTTCGGTTGGACGTGCTTGCTGCCGACGGTTTACTAAGCCCTGAGGAATATAATTTTGAATTTCAATTAAAAAGTCCTTTTTAAATAAACACATACATTATATTATGGACATACATACATACATAGGTACCTACATGTCTATATAAGTATACATAATGTGTTGTTGTTAATGATAGGAAGAAATTATTGTAAAATAAATCCAATCTGCATAATTTGTAACTGTTTACATTCAATAAACATTGTATTGTTTAATGCGCAAAACTTTTCCCAATTAGCATGGATTTCGAATGTAAACATCTCATACAAAATCTATTTAAATTAATTAGAAACTGTGTCATTGCTCATTTGCGCGACTGAAATAAGTTAAATAAATATGTATAGGCAGGCAAGTCATTTTTTATCATTTATTTTCGATTGGTTTTACAAAATGACTTTAATTCATAGTCAAATGAAAATAAACAAAAAACAAAATTACAAACGTATGCAGGTATGTTTGCTTATACAATAGGTAATTGTGTGAAAGAACAGTAGAAGTTACAAAAGTTATTTTGAGAAAAACACAAAAAATTGTTTTACGTTGAAACTATTTTTTTTTGGATAACAAAGTTGTACATTGAAATGAAATATGTATTACGGAAAAAGACTTTGTTCATGTACTGTTCGTTCAAATTTTGTTTAAAATATATTTTACTGTCTTAATAATTCCTAGTAAAATTAAAAATTACAATTTATTGAATACTGCTAAATATGCTGCGAATTATAAAACATTTAAGTGAAGAAATCATGGAAATGGAAGGCAAACAAATGAGAAGTATAGGTAAAGGAACGTGAAGCTTAAACTTAAACAAGATATATAGGTACATATGTATATGGCTTTGAAAAAGTGATAGACGGGAAACATTCCCTTAAATGCAAACGATTTTTGTGACATCTTATGCTAAATTTTGCTGTGGCAAAAATTGATTTTGTTCATGAAAATCTTTATTGTAATTTAAAAATGGAAATAGTTACGTTCTTAAATGTGTTAGTAAATTAAAACAAAACATATTATTACAAGAAATTATTAAAATCGGCACTTTAAAAATTCAAAACAAAAACCTTTCTGGAATCGACTACCAGTAATTCAGCATTTTCTGTTTTCATTAATTTAGATTTAGTAAAGAAAAGATACAGTGTAGATATGTATCAATAATTTTTCAGTTTAAACTATCTGGAATATTCATGTATGTATTTGTGCAATTGTTGTGATGTTAATTTAAATGTTTATAGGTACTCACAAAAGTTCCATTTCAATATGACATTAACATTTAGTAGCACCTTATACTGCATTATATGAGAGATTGCCTTTAATTATTATAGGTTAAAACAAAATACACTCACCTTTTTGGTCTAAAAAAAGGTAGATAATAGATATCCTTAAGGTCTGTACACCATCAACAATGCTTCAAAATGTGAACATTTTAACTTCAGCTTCTTTAAAAATAAACAAGACAACAAACCAAAAGCATATATTTAGCATCGAACGGACCTACTCAAGTGCCTAAAGGATTCAGGTTTGCAACAACGCCCTGCTTTTAGAAATTTTAGGCGCTTCAAAGAGGGTCGCGTGCTATCGGCATTTGAAAGAGAATATAAACGAAAAAGTTGAAACTAACTTGTGAAATTTTTCGCGTGCCAACATTAATTGCTTTTTTTACAATAGTTGGCAGGCACATCAGAATAGACTTCACGTATATCCATTGTTTGAAACTATACGTACAGTATAGTTGTTTTGAAAACAAGCAAACAGTTGCTGATTTGCGCTGAATTGAATCTGATAAAATGTAGATATTCTATGTACATTGCACATTGTACATAGGTATGTCTGAATACGAATTTCATATCTACAAAACAAAAGCACTCCACAGTTTTTGTAAGCAATTTTCAAACAATAATTTTGACGCTTGTTTACTTTTATTTGTATGTTCCATTTAGCTGCAGAAGACTGCAAATTATACAAGACAAGTATAAGTACCTATATATGAATATAATTATAAGTATACTGTTTCGATTGTTAATTTTACACAGAATTATTGGTTCATTTGCATTCCAAAAGCAATATTTATTAATCAATATCATAAATATTTTGCAGACCTGTTTAGGTTTTGCTTATATTCTTATAAAGTATTCTTTATTTAGGATCCCATCAATAAACACAAAACTACCCACACCTTTGCAAAATGTGAAATGCAACCCCACATCATTAGAAGTCTCATTATGTAAATAGCCGAAATCTGAAACAAAGCATCGAAATATTAAGTTATAAGTGACTGACGACTTCAAATACATATGTATATTTCAAACAAAAGGTGTTGAACTCGTTTTTAGAGCAAAAATGCACGAACGCACATATTTTTACATGGGTTAGGTTAGCCACGATATAAGGCGTATTATTGTTGTATCAGTTATTTAAGAATCCTTATTAAAAGGCTTTGACTCGCATCTAAAAATGCAAGGGTTTGGTTGTTAAATTAAATAGAGAACTAAAGTTAATGGAACCAGCATTCACTTGAATATCTTTTTTTAAGAAAGATAAATCTTCGTTCTTATGAGATTTTTTATTTTTATTTAGTGGAGATTGAATGCATTAGATCTTATGGAAATAAATAAAACAAATAAAATGCACTGATTGCATACGTAAACGATTTCATGCTTTCTTCGAAAAATGTTTACCTTATATGTAAATTTTTTATTGAATGGCAAACTTAATGAAAAAAAATAAGAATTTCATTTAAAACTAAATAGGCTTGTTAATACATTAACCTATGAAGTTTGTAGTCATTTCCTTAATTTGTTACATTTTTAAAATTTTCTTACATTGTGTTCAATTTATTTTTTGAGTTTCCAACTTTCTTTTTCTATCATGTGTGAATAGCTCTTATCTCGTTGACAGCTTGAAAAAATTGGGAAAATGGTTGCTGGTACTTATATCAACAGACCATCAAGCCAACCAAACACTGAAGTTGGAAATGAAGAGAAAAAAAAACGATTACATCCTACAAAGAAAGCAAACGCAATGAATGTCGAAACTCGAAAGTCTGTTTGCATAGCCCTCTGGCAAAATATAAGAAAACATCTCTTATGAAATTAGGGTTGAATTTTAGCGTAATTACAAAAGGAAAGTATTATTATGTATCAACCTTTGGAGGCAGTTAACCTTTTTCACCCTTATATATTATAACTGTCTAATACCTATATAAACCATGGTTACTTACTACTTATTTGATGGGTCTTTTTCAAATGTTTTTATAGATATAGATATTGCAAAATTCTTAGCACATAAACTAATAAATGATAAGTTATCCCCTTAAAGCATTACAAAATTCGCTATGTTCAACTTGTAACCCATAACCACTTTTATAAATTTTTTAAGGTAACTTAACTTTTTTCAGTTAGTCAAATTGACTTAATTCTTGGCAGATATTTGTTACATTCACTTTATCGTTTTTAATTGTTATTGATTGACTAACTGATATTTTTCCTGAAAATTCGTCTATTTTTAATTATAAACCAACTTTGCACGATAATGGCCAAAAAGGTGGGATTTCAACCCCGAAAATGGCTATCTATATATACATAGTTACTCAACGGGGATCAATCCAAATTGCAATGTTCTGCAATCATTTTTTTAACATTTCAATAAAAACTCAAGAAGTGTTAAATCGCAATAATATATAGTCGATTCAATAAAGCTGACAAAACATTTTAAAACTTCGAAATTATGTTTAAGTATAATTCTGATTTTAATGATTTTTTGTGTAAAATTGTATTTAAATTCAGAAACATTTAAAATGATCTCGCATATTATACATCTTTATATTTTTGTGGGACATGTCCATTCACTATTAATTTTCAGCAATCCCACCACCAGCATCAAATGAAGAGGACCAGTGCAAACACCAACAATAACAATAATTATATATGGGAAATGAATTGTCAAAAGCGCTATAGAGAAATTAACAGAGGTTACAAATTATTTTTGGATTAGGTTAGTAATGTATTGTTATGTTAATACAGTTAAACTTTTAATAAATTAATTTAAAATATAGATAATTAATTTAATTTAAAAATATAGAAATCTATGCATATATGCAAATGGTTTCTCCAAAAGAAGGTCTTCAAATCGTTCACCACTACGTATGAACCTGAATAACTATGGCGATTTATAAACCTTATACCTTAAAATCTTTTTTTATGTTTGCAGAAATCAGAGTATGGTCACTTTAGTTATGACGAAGGTATGATAGAACTTCGCGACAAAAGCAGCACTCGTTGTGTGCACCTTACGTAAAAATGCACGTTATACTCTCTAAATACATTTGTAAATAAGCGACCTTCTCTCAATTAGCGAATGCTTAATAAAATGTGCGAATTGCATGCCGCAGATATTTGCATTGCGGATCTTTACTTTTGATTCAAAGTAGTATATGAGAGGACGTGCAGTAGAAGTGTTTAAAATGAGAGGTCTGTTTTGTTTTTACATGGGTTAGGTCTGGTATTATAATAAATTCTGTTTAAGTTTCATTGCATTGAAATAGCATTCCAAACCATGGAGACCTGACGATTAATGCAATTAATTCAATTTTCGAACAAGAACAAAATTAATGAATGAGTTTATTTAGCAATTTGATTTACTATAAACTGCAGTGAGCATAAACTCAGGCTCAACGCTTCTTAAACTCGTGTTGTGATTTGCTCTCCAAATTACATATTTAGACGTTATTCAATCTCAGGCCCTTCCTTATATGTATATATATAGTTAAAATAATTTTAATCGCATTTTGTATGTTTGTTTATCCGCGTTTAGGTTTCGAATGCTAAGCCTCAAAGTGAGATTCTCGATATTCTAAAATTTTTTTTAATGCATATCCACATCGAGGTATTAGACATCATCAATTAAGAGTAGCAAGGTCGATTATATTTTTACGAAGGTTTTGATGTCCTGAGCTCGAATCAGATCTCAGAGTTGCTCAATTGATTCAGATATTCGAAACCAAAAAACTAAAAGTTATTTTTGGGTATTATTCGAGCTTTTGTTACATCACGGAATCTTTTGTCTGCAAAAACTAAAGTAAATAAAAACTATACTAAACCTCCCCTTTATAGTTCATGTAATATGCTATTTTGTCTTTTTAGTATCACACTAACTCGAAATGTTAATTTGACAATTACAAACGTTTCTGCTTGACTGTTTAAGACTTCAGCGGTAGTTTTTTTAAGAAAATAGATTTAGCATGAACTGTTAAAAAAATTGTATAACCTAAAGTATTTTAGTAAAGAGCTTTGAGGAAGTTAGTGCAGTTGGAAAATCATCGCATTGTGAACAAACTGGCCCTTAAAGTTAGAAAAGTGAAAAGTAATAACATGCTATACCTACCTTAACATCAGGCTATTTAAAATTAATTAAACAGATTAGTTGTTAGTATTTTCGTTGTTTTACATTTTTTTTTTTTTTTAATTTGAGTTTTAAGTACGTATTTAGTTAATTGATAATAAAAGACCCTACAAATAAAAATTGCTGGTATTACATTTTTCTTTAAAACTGTTATAATTATGCGGCCCCTCGCCGTCAGCACAGTACCGCGCCATACGAATAGTATAATGCCCCCCAAAACTTTTCATTCACCATATTAGAACAAAAATATATGAAACCATGATTTCAGTGTAGTTTTAATGCTGAATCTATAATGACACTAAAACCATGATATGACTACCTTTTAAAAAAGCTATTTAAAATTAGGAATAGACTTTCTGCAAACCATGAGTTGCATACTAGTGTGCTTCTCCTACACTACTCCTACCGGGAAGAAAATAAAAAATCATCTTTTATCCAAGGATATATTCCGCTTCGAAAAAGATGTAGAAATAAAATTCATACATGTATAAATTAACAATCAAGACTTAAGAAGGATTATCCCCAGCTTTGATTTGAGAACTCACTGATTTCTCTTCACTCGCCGGTACTAATCAACGTTTAAGTGAAAAGAGGGTTGCATGTTATGATAAGGGATTTTCCGTGGCACGTATGCATCTCAATACCAATACACCATGTACAATTTTACATACTTATGTTTATATCCAAAGACTGGATAATGGATTCAGTTGATTGAGGTCAATTGAATGAATGAATCTACCCTTCGGCTGCCAGCAAATTTTGTTTTTCCTTTGTTTGAAAATTCATCATATACAGAGGAACCGTAGGGGTTGATTGTATGTAATAATAAATTAATTTTGATTACATTTACATGCCTGTTCGTGGATCAATAGTTACTCTCAGTGGAATTAAAATTGCTATTGGACTATTGTTTCATAATGATATAATATTGTTTGCAAAATAAGTAAATAAACTTTTAAATTAATTTCGATTATTGTACAAATATCCCTACGTATAAGCGCGTTGATTTGAAGTTTTGGTCTGGCCATACCAAGGCTTTGATTCTTCTTTGTAATTTTTTTTTCATAAAAATATAAAGCAAGAATTTTTTTCAAAACTGCCGTCTATAAAGCAGATCGATAAGTCAAAACAAATTATTATATTGAACCGAAATTTGTCATTTTTAGTAGGTATATATTAAATAATATGCATTGAGCTATATGCTCTAAACATTATTCTGATACTTGAAGAAGTTTATGTAGTTTTTTTTTAATTAAATGCCAACAAATTTACGAAAACCTTTATACTCTTAGTTAAAAGATTTGACTTACATTTTTAAGACGACAAGAATTTTCCACTCTTTAATTTTGCGCATTAAAAATAAAAAGATTATCTGAAACATTGAAAATACATTCTCAAAATACCTTACTGAGATAATACATTTGCTTACCCATCATGAACATCGGCTTGTATCTAAATCTAACTCAACACTTGCGTTTTTGAAAAGAAATTCTCCGGCATCCGGATTTGTTTTTCAATTCGACCCTTTCTGGAATATTGTTTTATTGTATGGAGTCCTGCAACTGTTTTTAGCACACATTAGTAGAGTTTAAGAAATGTCTGCGCTTTGCTCTTCATCGGTACATAATTATGTTAGGTACTATTAACGTAAACATGTCTTACAATTTAAAAAAAATATCAATATCAAAATATTTAATATGTAATTATATAGATAACAAGCAAGGTATGATCTGATATTTTACAAAAACCCGTTATTTGTGGTATATTTTGTTTATACATAGTTTTAAAACTTAGTTTTTAAGCCCCATTTATGGCTTTAATTAAATACCAAATCATTTCCTGGCAAACCTTTAGAGTCTATATCTAAAAATTTCTATTAGAAAAATGTGTGTTTAGTTTTTAATTTTAAAACAGACGCGTTTTAAGTTGTATAATTTATATATATTTTTCAGCGCACTGCATAACAAACAGCAGAACAAAATTTTTCGTTTATGTTTTCGTTGTCATTTTTGTATGGGATTTTTCGAACAGTAGCTAAAGCCTGCACATTGGGCGAATAGTAGGATGCACCATTGTTCATCACTGAACACAATAGAAGAGGTATTCTTCAATAAAAGGAAATTTGCAATTAGGAAAGTTAACATTTCAGGTGAAAGAATTTAAGGGTACAAAATTAATGTAAAAACAGAAGAATCAGAGAATCATATTAATGATATAAAACAGGGTCCGTTCATCTTTTCAAATTGTTTATCTTTTCGTGCAGCAACATTTTGTTCAGAACGAAGATATATGTACATAGTTATGAATAAAAAGATTAAATATAATTTACATGAAAAGTTTAAATAAGACCGAAAGTACCGTTCACAAAACTGAATGACATAACGTAAATATAATACGATGAACTAATAAAATAATTTAATATAATATTTATTTAATTATTTTTATATTATAATTTAACTGTACACGAATGTCGTTCCAAGCATTTGATCACATTATGACATTACTCATTACAAACTGGGACTAAACATTGAGTAACTTTCGGTTCAATGACACGCGGAGTAAAGAAAGCTCGCTTTGATTCCACTCTTTTGAATAATGTTTATCTATAGTTGAGTCGAAGTTGATAAAATAGAACCTACATTGTTTTCAAGGTAGGATGAATTTTGATTTATCGATGATTTCACATAAAATCAATTGAAATTAAGAATATATTCGTCTTTAAGTAGGAAAACAATTTGAATTAATGTCATGCCATTTTTTTTGAAAAATTTTCTGTTCACCTTTTTCGCCCCAAATCTTTTTGATTAATTAAATCTCGTCTAGCTCGAATTAAGTACCTCATTTTCAGAAATTTTCAGTTGTTCGTAAGTTCAATTGCAATAATTTATTATTAATGGGCTTTTTTTAGCAACAATAAGACTGACAGCTTTAGCACAAAAAATAATGGACCATCGACATACAGCTGATTTTGATAACATAAGAATACTGGACAAAGAGAAAAGAGAAAACACAAGATACACATTGGACAGCTTACGCATTTAGCAAAAGCTTGACTTTATCATGAATACCAAAGAGGACAAAGACAAGCTTACCGCTATTTACACTAATGTGATAAAGTAACCCAACTGTGGTATAAGTGTTTTTTCTGTTTTGTTTTGTTTTTTTTTTATTGTTCAAATTATTTATTTATTTATTAATTCAATTAAATCTAAAAAGTTAACTAAATTTTAAAAAAATGTTGATGTTTTTAATGAGTTTTTAGGGAGTAAATATGGAGTTCTTTTAATTCGCATATGAAAAAATCATCAAAAAATCCCATTAATAATAAGTTATTGCAATTTGAAGATTTGATCAACAAAAATATAAAGGAAAAGTTGAGTTGTTTGAGAAAATTCTAATCTAAGTTATCAGAACTCTCTGTAGTCGGAATTTACACATATGTAGGTATTAGAAATAATAAGTTTTTGTAGGTTCTTGATTTTTTGTAAGCTTTCTCATGGCTGGTTTGCAAAATCAATAAAAGAATGAATGTCGAAGAATACAAAACAAAAGATTATACACATTAATTTACTATCTATGTATGTATGTACAATGTACATGTCGTTATTTTTTTTATTATTTTTTATTTATTTCAAATTTACGTGGATTAATGTAGATAAATGTGATTGTAGACACATTTATACATATACCTAAGTGTATGCCACATTTGTAGGAATTTATACTGGATATTGTGAATTTTCCCAAAGCCATCGCTCAGACCTCCCATGGAGGAGAGTAAATCCTATGAAAATGAAATTCCATATCCATTACCCATTAGGTTTGAGTAACCGCATACATAAAACAGCAATAAAGCGACTGAAAGTTTGCCTATTTCCTCTGTGTGTGTACTTACCAAAATCTGTAGTTAAATATTTTGCAGGAAAACAAACTTCCCTCTTAACTAGGTAGTTTCCACTGCAGTACAAGACACATTATAATTTGTTGATTTTCCACTTAAAACCCATGGAACATGAATGGATCTCTCGCTACGAGCAACGAGCTTCTGAATCCATTCCACAGGTGTATTTGCTGTACATGTGTGTGCGGTATGATGTGCACATAAGAACTAGTTCGAAACGTTCCGGAGCTGTGGCCATTATTTATGTTTCCTCCGCCTCTAAACCCCTTTGCTGGTCACCAATGTCCATGTTCTGCCATATAGACATTTTAATATTAAATCCCCTTTGAATCTGTGGTAATGGGATTTGAGCTTAGGTAAGGAAATCCGCCCACAACTGGTTGATGCTTCATCTGATCAACATATCTATAGGTACATAAATATGTACAGTACATAGAAACTCACAGACGTAGCAAAAATATCCTTCAGTCTGATTTTAGTTGCACATATTGTAATTGTATAACTATGTTTGTACCTATGTATGTTTAATGTTTATGTATAAGTGTATAGTATAGGTACATACATACGTTACGTACCTACATTTACTTCTCTGAATCTCCATGTTTTGTTGCATATATATATGTACATTAAATCATATATGAATTGGATAAACTAACTTGCATTAATTAGAAAACAATTTTTAAATTTTGCGCTCTAGTTTATCCGTCTTTGTGCAAAAAAAAAACCAACCTACCTACCTACTTAAATTAAGACTTTAAAAACCTATTATCTGCACAATACATAATTTGTATTCATAA
The DNA here is from genome assembly GCA_951394125.1 of Epistrophe eligans. Classification (NCBI taxonomy): domain Eukaryota; kingdom Metazoa; phylum Arthropoda; class Insecta; order Diptera; family Syrphidae; genus Epistrophe; species Epistrophe eligans. The sequence goes on from OX596028.1 coordinate 131,989, forward strand.
TTTGCAAACCAGAACTCTTATCTTTTATAACAAACTGAAACAGTAATCAATAGTCTAAAGTTTAGACTCTAAACTCAATTACGCAATGGCTATACAATTACTAGTGTATTTTATACATATGTATGTATGTATATTTATTATGTATACTATATCAAAACCTAGGTACTGCTCACGTTTCGAACCAAATTTTACTTGAAATTATTTTTTTGGAAGAAACCTATTCCTAATCAAAAAACGGATACTTTTTCGGATATAAAGCAGATCATGCAAGTAGATATAGGGGAGACCGGCGAACAAAGTAACATTATTACTTTTAAGGTTCCTACTCTTTTGTTTGTAGGAAGAAATCGAATTATGTCACTTTAAGGATGGGTTATTTATGTAAAAACTGATGAAGTAAAGTTTTAATAAGACTTTTCTCTTGTTACTTTCGTCTATAGTACCTATCCAGGACGAAAGTAACACAAAGTTGAAACAAATTTTTATTACCGTATTTATTCTATATAGTTTAATCATATTCCCTTATAGGTTATGGATTTCGTTTATCTATTATTTTGGCCAGTGAATTGTTGATTCAGTAGTAAAAGAAGAAATAAGAGGAACCTTTTGATTTAACGTTTAAATGTAAACGTGTTTATGAATAGACGTGTCAATATATAGTTTCTCTAGTTCTTTTTAGATAAGTACGAGGCATTCTAATTACGAAAAAGACATGATAACTTTCAGATAAACATTAAAAAATGTCTTCTGGATGAAAGTACTTTGTTACGTTCATCCCCGTGGTTAAGTGTTACTTTTGTCCACATGTCCTCATTTTTCGAAAAAAGTAAATAATTCATTCAGATTATTAGATCCTTTAAATGGTGACCATGCTTGGGTAGAAAGTTGGCTTAAAATATTGAGATTAAATCTCCTTTTTAGATACCTATAAAAACCCGCCACCCAAACAAAATTTCAAATGATGATCTTTTTCTTTCTTTTTACTTCAACACATTTACTGAGGCTGTGAATGGGCTTGTTACTTTTGTCGCTGGTCTCCCCTATTTGTGTGAGATTTTCCATCTTCAAAATTGGCACATTGGTTTAGTGGTTGCAATCTCGATCAGTTCATCGACCCATTTTAAAATATTTTTCCACCCTGGACAGTTTTTTCTGCCGCCTTTTATTTTTTTACTCACCGTTTAAAAAAAATAGTACTCAAGTGTCGCAACCAAATAATGATTTGAACGAGACTATACCCATGGGAATCTTTTTCTTCAATCGCTCAAGGACTAAAAAAAGCTGGAGGAAAATTAGATTATTTTTTTCTTCCATCAAAATTTAATTTTCTTTTAAATATAAAGTTATGTCTGTTTTTCTTATGCTCTGTTAACACTATTGCACTTAACAACAATTGGATGAAGTTTAATAACCTGAGTTAAATTTATCTATTCCTCTTCTCAGTTGTTCTATAGAGTTTGGGCGCTGCTTTAAAATTACGTTGTATTACGCAGGTTAACATGGTCCATGGCCAACGAACCCAGACTTAACGTTTTCAATTTTCAGAGGTTTTGATACGCTAAATTCGAATATGACCTCAAATATTTTTTTCCTCAGAGAATTATTAATCTGTGATTATTTAATCCCTTTCTTTGGACTCCAAATTTTTTGTTACCGGATCAAACAACATACATATAGCCCTCCTGGAGTACCCCACCTTAAAAAATTCCTTTCCCTTAGCAGCAAACCCAAGAGCATAATATAATGTACATCTAGACATTTCCACTACCGAAAGGTTCGCCTTTTCAGCAACGCCTTTCTGCTGTGGTGTATGCTCAACAGAAAGTCCAAATATTCGTTGAATGTTTTATTTAGGTATATTCTCGTCCGTTATCGCTTCGTAAGATTTTTTGCAACCTGTCTCCAACTCTACAAATGTGTGCACTTCCAGATAGCTATTGTTTCGGAAACGGTTGTACAGTCATCTTTTCTTTTGCACATAATAATGTACATATTTCACAGTCCTGCCATGTAACCATGTTTTTTGATTAAGTTGTTGCAAGCTTTCCATATTCAAATGCCCATAAGCCATAACGTCTGTAGCATACGTCCAAAGCACTAGCATTTGAATTTGAATTAAAAGAAACAATACAACTCTGATGAGCTCTAAGAGCAAATTTTCTCTGTGAGTTCCTTACAATGGCCATATTTCAGACAAAATTGATAGTGATTTTGTGCAGTTTTATCTTGCTGGCAGGCAGGAAATTATCTCGTACTCAGAAACGAATAAAACATTTTTGAGCAAAATGTTTTTGGAACTTGCTCTTAAGCCTACAGATCCAATTCCGCTGGATAAAAAAATTATCATTTGCCAATTGCAACATCTCCACAAAAAATTCTTCTTCTTCACAGGATGTACCACAATCTAGGCACCACTTACGACGCCGAAGTACATTCTTGTCAGATGAGAAAAATTCCAAAAGAATGAGCCTGAAGATTTTTAGAATTTCGACAGTCACCCGCAAAGTGTCCCCTTTTGCCACAAGAAAAACATTTTCTTCGTGTTTTAGAATTTGTCCTCTTAGAGAACGTTTTCTTCTGCAGCTTAGATTTAACTGCGAAAATCTTCTGAATACCTGAACTGCTGCCTAGATCTTTATCTGCCCTCGTCGTTCCTACTCTATCTTCTATCAGTTTGATCTTAAGACTTTCTAACGAAGGCTAAGTGTCACGACTCTCGATTGCAACAATAAAATTTTGGTAGCAGTCAGCAATAAAATACGATTTGATATTTTATAAGGAAAACACAGAAAGGCAGATTCGGCACCAATTACCGATAAAATTATCTAACACAATGCTCTAGGTAAAGAACGAAATCTTATTTTATAAAAGCCCGAAGAAACATTTTACAAATTGCCTGAACGTTTTAGACTTTTAAAGAATGCCTGGGAATTGTATGTATAGAATACATGATCATATAGATTGCCGTTAACATATACATAAACCTATATAGTATGTACATATATATACATACATTTGATTTCGATAAAAGAAACAAACTTTCATGAATACCTATAGCAAATGATGTCCATTTGACCAAAGGACACAGAAACTTGATTTCCATCACTCACGCCCATAAAATGCGAATGAACATGTTATTTTGTTTCGACCAAGTTGGTGCTTTTAAAAAATATATAAATTCCCCCATAGGAGCTCAACGCAGTTGTAATTCCTTCGTTTGAATCACCCTCAACGCACCCAGGACCCAACTATAAGCCCATACCAAAATCCTACTGAGGCCGCCACCATGTATAGACCCGGCTCGACTGGTCATTCGTTATGTATATGTATGTACATATGTGCGAGCATTAATCGAACAGAAGTGAAACGAAACAAATTGGAATGTTTGCTATTGCGCTGGCTGGATGGTTGTGAAGGAGGCCATTAAGGCCTTTTATTTGACTAGTGAATTATTCAAATTACTAATATTGATTCGAAAAAAAGGTTGTCCAACTTTTTTCCTTCATGTTTAGTTGTTGCTGGATTTTAACTAAAGCAAATATGTCATGGAAATGCAGTAAGAACACTGTTGTGTTTACTGTCGTTATTTTGGATTTATATTCTCAGGATCGAAATGTAAATAGTAAACACAATAGCACTTTGATGGCCACGCAAATAAATTTGGATTCATTTTCTGAAGCATGTCTGCTTTATGACATTTTCAAATAATAATGATGCTGATGCAGTAATCAAAGTTAAGTGGTTCACATATTGAAGTGTTCAATGATATTGTAAAAATATGTACCTATCTAGTTATAAATAATTAATTATCATCAGCTCAAGACATATTTTTTTAAAGAGTGTTTTCTTTATACTATATGATGAGGATTATATTCGGGCGTTATTCACATCAAAATAAAAAGTAATGTCTGCTATCTAAAGCAGACGGCAGGCATCACTATTTATTCGGAAGTGAATAACGCATAAATATAATCTTTTTCCAAATGTAGCAAAAGTCATGATTAACCAGACAAATGTTTTGAGCTGGTAAAATTGTTTGGATGAAGTGGATCCGAGGCAGTAGCGTACGCAAGAATTTTTTTTGAGGGGAGCTCAATTTCAATTTTATGTGTAATTTTTTTTAAGGTATCACTGCCTTTCTTATTTTTTTCCCACCTTATATGAATAAGTAGTAACTTTTAAATAAGAAAACGATAAAAAAAGGAAAAACATATAAATTGAACATTTTTTGATACTTTAAGTTTGGAATAATAAATTTAGGCAACAGAATTTGATGAAAAGCTAAATTTCATTCTTCTTTTTTTTGTTGCAAATTAATTAAAAATATCTTTACCTCTTCAGGGATTACATGGATTTCTTTGTGAATATTCGACAAAACGAACGTTCTAAGTCGCAGAACTTCAATAAAGTTTCTTAAATTAGGATACAAATCAGAATTGCAAAACGGTATAGTTATTTCGGTTATATCCTTCCACGTTATTTCCATATCTAAATTTTGAAATATTGCTACATACATACATCAGACAATTTCATTTCATTTTATATATAGTACTCAGTTCACCAGTATGAAATTCACAACATGAAGTTAGTACCAAATATGAAATCGAAATATCAACCCGTTCTTCAAACAATTTCATGCAACTATTTTCATTTCCCAACATTCGACAACTAGGTAAACATCTAATAGTATACCTAGAAGATCCCGCCATAGGACGACCTATACCCCCATCAAGTTACCAGATAAGTGGTATGCAGTTTTTTAGATAGTGTTTTAACTAATATTTTGCGCAAGGGTTGCCTGGCGAAATATGGTCAAGACATAGGGTTACCACGCTTTAAAGGTCGATTTTTTGGGTTTTTTTCAATTATGTGACCCAGTCCATATGGTAGGTCTTAGTGCTAAAAAAAAAATAATATGAAGGGAAACTTTTTTTAAAAATTTTAAAATACGTGTTTTTTTTTTTAATCGGAATTTCAATAGGGTAAATTAGGGCTAAAGAAGAGAAAGATTCTCAGATTCTATAGACAGAGCACCAATTCTTTGTTTAAGATACCTATGAATTTAAGTAGTAGGTAATACTCCTGGCACTTGGAAAATGAAAATGTTTAACCTTCCAGATCTACCACAAGGTGAGAAAAAAAACTGCCAGACTTTTGAATTTTATATCATGACACTTATACCTATTAACCCAATTACTCACGTTTTGGTTATAGTTTCTGTCCCAGAATTTGTTGACACCTCTCTGAAACTATTAAAATTGTTTTCTTTAATGCTATGAGAAATTTAAAAACGTCGCTTATTAAAATTTCGTGAACTCTAAAAGTAGACAACAGTTTTAAAAACAACATAGTACCATCGTAATGATAATAAAATTCGCTTTATGTTACTGTTGTTTTAAATGAAAATACCAATTAGGGTAAAAAGCAAAAAAAAATAAAAACCAAGAAAAATATATATTTTTCAAAAATTCACCTAGCCAAGAAAAAAGCTTAAATCAAAAATTTTGCAAAAACGGATCTTTTCATTTTTTTCGGCTTCTCAGAAATATAAAATTTATTTCTAGAAAACATTTTCCTGATTTTATGTGATTTTTTTTCTCCAACGTTCATTTTTCATTTTTTGTTTTTATCTCGAGTTTTAGATTTTCTAGAATTTTCTTTTATAACGGGTGATTTTTAAGCTGGTTTGGTTTTGGCAACACTGGTTTTGACAGCTGACGTGTGTTTAGTACCTTGTGTCACTGTCAAACAGCTTCAGTTTGGTTTGCAATTTAACCATGGATCGTCTTACAAATGAACAACGCTTGCAAATTATTGAATTTTACTATCAAAATTCGTGCTCGGTTCGAAATGTTGTTTATCGAAAAATTGTGTTCAGCGATGAGGCTCATTTTTGGTTGAATGGGTACGTAAATAAGCAAAATTGCCGCATTTGGAGTGAAGATCAGCCAGAAGCATTGCAACAGCTACCAATGCATCCCGAAAAAGCCACTGTTTGGTGCGGTTTATGGGCCGGCGGCATTATTGGGCCATATTTCTTCAAAGATGATGCGAATCGCAGCGTTACTGTCAATGGTGAACGCTACCGAGCGATGATAACAAACTTTTTTTTGCCCGAAATGGAAGTTCTTGACTTGCATGATATGTGGTTTCAACAAGACGGTGCCACATGCCACACAGCACGCGAAACAATGGCGCAATTGCGAGGCGAGTTTGGTGAACAGTTAATTTCACGTTTCGGGCCGGTCAATTGGCCGCCTAGATCGTGCGATTTGACACCATTAGATTATTTTTTGTGGGGGTATGTCAAGGCTAATGTCTATAGGGACAAGCCCGCTTTGATTGACGCACTGGAAGCCAACATCCATGCATTCATTCGTGAGATACCGGCCGATATGTGTGAAAGAGTATGCCAAAATTGGACTCAGCGGATGGGCTACCTGAGACGCAGCCGCGGTCAACATTTGCATGAAATTATCTTTAAACATTAAATTGCAAGGTTCATACTATCGATTCAAATAAATATTTCATTCATTTTTTCGAATTTTTTGTGTTTTTTTTTTTTTTTAAGTTCTAAACCTCTTAAAAAATCACCCATTATATGTGACTTTCTTGTATTTACAAGATCTATCGATAAAAGAAACAAAAATCTCTATATCGCTTTTCGTTTAGAATATAGAAACTAGACCTTTCTCTTCTTTTGCCCTAATTACGCTATTGAAATTCCAATTTAAAAAAAAACACGTATTTAAAAATTTTTAAATGAAGTTTCCTTTCATATGATATTTTTTTAGCACTAAAACCTACCATATGGGCTGGGTCACATAAATGAAAAAAACCCAAAAATCGATCTTTTAAGCGTGGCAACCCTATGGCTAGACCATATTTCGCCAAATGTTAGTTAAAACACTATCTAAAAAACTGCATACCACTTATCTGGTAACTCGATGAGGGTAGGTCGTCCTATGGCGGGATCTTAGACTATAAGGTGTTGTGGAAAATGGTGGCAATAATCAATTTAATTGATAATAATCAATTTTGTTTAAAGTTTTTAAATAAAAAAATAACTATTTCGGATTAAACGATTGTCTTTATAATTTCCTCAAGGAGGAACAAAAAACAAATCATAGAATTTAAACAGTCTTTTATGAAATTTTCAGGATGTGAAGTCGTTTTGGGACATTTGCCTGTTTGCAAAGGAACTTTTTTTGAGTTTCTTTGCATACTGAGATTCGTTTGAAATGTCAAACGAAATCTAAGTTACGATATACATAAATATAGTTTATTTTTTTAATTAAAATTGGAAAATATTGTTTAAGCTAAAATGTAACAAGAATGAAATTTGAACGAAAAAATAATACAAAATGTTCTTCGATATGATTGGACTTCGCTTGAGAGGGGCTCTAGACCCCTTAGCCCCTTAGCGTACGCTAATGATCCGAGGCAAGTGATAACTTAAAGTTAACGCATTTTAATATTCATAAATCACTATTTTCTCTAAAGTTGGTGCCGCATTATGTCTTTACTCGTTTGTCATTGGTTGTTAAGATACCAAATATTCATTCATTTTGAAATCCGTTATAACAGTCCTAAAATTTCTTTTACTCGATTCTGAAATATTTGATTATCACTCAGCCTGATTTTTAAACTTAATCTATTAGCAACTCGGTCGGCCTTATCACAGGCCCCGTCGTAATACATTCGTACTACCAATCCCGAACAAAAGTATCATAACTCACGTCGTACTAAAAATATTTGCTACGAAATTCGGAGTCCGTGAAAAGTGGTATCACTACCCCCGAATGAATAGGAAGTTTGACCGTTTTTTCCACGAACAATTATTTTAATCGGAATCTAACTTAAAACGCCACAAAAGTAAAAAAAACATCCGTTTCTCAGCCTCAGTTATTTCTAATTTAATCCATACAGGACATAACCTTCTTTCCAGAATATTTAGCACACTTTAAAGATTTGTAGAAAAGTTCGACTGGGCCATTCCAATCTCAAAATCTTTACCGACGCCGTATTGGTATCCTACTTCCGCAATGAATCTCAAAACTGCTGCTAGCTTGCTGATGGGTGTGATCAAAAAAGAAAACACTGAGGGACCGAGTTCTTGGCCTAGTTCCTCTAATATATATCTAAATGCTGCCTTATTCACACGAAAGTTTTTTTTTAAATCTGCCAAATGTATTTCATTTATAAAATTCTTCTATGTTGAAAAACCTTACCAACATTTTGTCATCGAGTTCAAACGGATTAAAAGTATCTCTTAAAATCCTGCATTGTAATTTTAATGTTCGTCTTCTTCGCTCATTTTCCTCATTTGTTTCAAAAATTGCAATGGCTATTTAATCAATTTTTATTAAAAAACAATATTATAAAAACGAATCAAATGATGAGCAGCAAAAAGTGAAATTTGTTTTTCTTTTCACATTTTGACGTAAATCAGCTGATTAAAAAAGTCCGAAAAGAAGATTTTCATATGGCAATGCTGTTTAAGTTTCGTTCGGGGCTTATGAGTTTTCTACGACGGGACTTGTGATAGGGATGATTATCTTTTCTATATTTTCACCTTAACGGGAATATTATTAGCAATTAAGTCATACTAAACTCTTGAACACGTGGAGCTAGTTATCTGAAAGTCACCGCTTCAGCTTACTATATTATTATGAAATATAAAAAAATAGAAAAAAGAAATCAATTAATTTTATAATCCGACAGCTCGTGAAGAACTAGGGCTAGGTTTACAACTCTCAAACTATTTTATTTTCTGTCCCAATCCAAACAGTTAAGGTTATTGTCCGGCGACTATATCACTGATGCATTGATGTTCTGAATTCTGAATTTAAAAAATAAAAAAAACTATTAATTTGAAAGGAATAGTTATAGTTAGAAAGGAATAAAATACGACTTTTTAAAAATTATCTTATGAAGCTTGCACGATGATTTTTGTCCCTGGTGCGAAATTTGGCAAATGTTCGAATTTATTGTAAATGTATTAATTTGTGTAAGTGTTGTTTGTTAATTTTTGCAAATATGCTTTTGAAATAAAATTTTTTAATAAACCGTTATCGCCTTAGTTAATAAAACGATTGCAGAACATTATTAACTTGAGCTAACATTACGTTTTCATCCTATAGCTGAAATGAGGTAATTTCGCAAATTACAGAATATTTTTTTTTATCTCTTTGTTAGTTTCGTTTGAAAGATTATTTTATTTTGAATTTGGCCGTAAAACACTTGGTTTTGTTGTTTTCTCATCTGTTTCTGTTTCTTTTTTGATAAACCAAAGGACAATAGGTTTCTCTTCTCATCTTCTTTACTTTCATTCATTTTGTTCGAAAAGAGTCACAAAAAAGAATAAGCATTTAATAGAAGTGTCTTATGTCTGATTCACAATGCGGAGTGAAAGCGAGACGTGCGTCGACTTGGTGAGATCTCTTCACAGTGTTCCTCATTTAATATGACGAACTTAAAACAATCTCATCGTCCCTTCGCGTCTTTTTCAATTTTTAAACTTCTGACATGACGGCGAGAGATGCTTTATTATGCATTATTTCATTGTTGTATATTCATTATAAAAGAATGATTTTGTGGTTATTCGCGCGCGAAAAATTCATTCGTTCCAGTGTGGATGGTATGTGGAACGCGAATAGAGTTTGACAGTTCGTAACAATTAGATTGGAATTCGTGACGACCAATTCAATTTCTCAAATTGCACTTATTTTATCAATCAAAACGCAAATTTTAGTATCTTAACATTAATTTAAATAAGTTTTCTACCATTTTGTCTAGTTTTTGTGAAGGATTTAGACTTATTGAATGTTTTAAATCCCATTTGTTTTTTTATTCGTCGGTCGTTGGTCGCTCTCATGTGAATAGGCCTTAAGACAGGTCTCGCTTCCACGCCGCCGCCGCCGCATTGTGAATAAAGCTTTACTCTATCTTAATTTTGTCGAATTTGAACAATGATAACTTTGCAAGACCGAGATACTTATCTTGTAACTATAGAAATCTGTTCATGGTCTTTGTGTTGGTAACCTGCTTCAGCATTTCACACGGCTTTAAATGTGAGGCAATTAGTTCGAAATTGCTTGTTTTTTCCATAAAAAAAATGATAAGAGAATAAAAACACATAACAGAAAGAGATATTCAAATTGTTTTTCTGTTTGAATAAGATTGCGATGCCACACTACGCTTTTATTGTTGGCCATATAGAACATAGACTTCAGACATCAGACCTTTATTTATTTGTATATGTACATATATACGGAGAAGGTAACTACGTGCGTTCATATTCGAATCACATCGTAAATTCATTACAAGAAGATAGATTTCTTTGTGCCTCGCTGTTTGTTTACTCAAAAACACAATGTTCTGATAAGAAGGGTCCTCAACTGATGATTTTCTCCAGGATGGTGATGTTTGCATCTTTGTATTGCGATAAGATAAGGATAAGGTATATGTATATCAAATTGTCAACTTTTCGGCTTTATCATAATTTTTTTTGATATAAAGGATTCTCATAAAGTTTGCAAATGTCACTCAAATTAATTTTGTCCAGCTAGTTACAAATATCGGGTTAGTATATTTTATTTTATACCACCACCATAATCATAAATGACAAGCTTTTACTTATTTTTAAAATGTTTTAGTTGATACGTAACTCATAAATAATGTGTGAAGTATAGGTGGCCTAAGCGGATGAACCTGTTAGCAAGGTAAGCCAACTGACCAGAGTCCAAAGAGGATTGTTATGTTTACTTAACTAAAAAGTCATTGATGTAATAAGGTGTTTCCCAGATAAAAGGTGGCAATGCTATTAAGGTTTGTCATATACTTTTTTTAATGCAACCATCACCTTTTTTTCTTTTTTTAACGCAGAAACACTTGACGGATGTTGAAAGTGTAATTGATCTGGCAAATAAGAGATTGACGCTGCTGATGAATAATTCGTGTTTTAAAATGGCTGCTTTGCCGCTTCTCTGTTTCAGAGTTTTCTATTTGCGTTGTACAAGAGATTTGAAAATGTTTTTTTTTAATATTTATGTATTTAAGAAACCGCCTTCACAAGGAACGTAATAAGATGTTTCATAATTAAAAAAGTAAAAAGAATAGAAATATTTTTTTTTTTGACAAAAGATCCATCACAATGTTATTTTAATATATTTTAAATATATTTTTTTAAAATAGTATCTATTTTAATCCGAAGCATTTGGACCTATGAATATCTACGTCATCAGATAAAGTAAAGCTTGTACATAAATAATGCTAAATGGAGCAAAGCTCGAGCACGACAAAACAAAACAAACATGAGTGAAGACATTAAAAAAAAATAAATTAACGGTCGTATTTATTAGATTTTTGTCTACTTAGACACTGTCTAACTATTTTCAAATTGGTGGAAATATGCTTTATTTAATAAAAATAAATATCACATTATTCATGGATAAGACAATCTAATCTTGTGTCTAAGTTAGGCAGCTATAAGACAACATTAAATAAGGTTTTTGAACACATTCTCCAAAGTTGGACAGTTGTCTAAAGTTAGACAACGTTTATAAATAAGACCATAAATGTTTAAGTTACAGTTTATTGTTGAGTACAGGACTTGGTAAATATTAAGTAAATGTCCTCTTGATTTAAACTTGATTATTTATAATCTAATAGATAGATAATATTATAATAATTCTAATAGACTAATCTATTTCTCTTCTAGGGGCAAAAAGATTGTCAAATTAAATTGATCAAAAAGCCCAAGCAAACATATAGGTATTTATATCCATCTTTCGTCATGATAAAGTTATAGTTGTTTGGATTCATCAGCTAATGGTAGGTTCCTCCAATTCTAACGACTTTATAACAATCTGAAAAAAGAGGCTGGGTGCGACCCACAATGATAACTTCCCATTGGTACCCTTGCAACCCCGAATGTTAATTTGTTATGTAGAAGTAAATTCCTAATTCAAAACCTTAAAAGACCTTATCAGGTGCTCAATATGCGATCAAGTAAAAACCAAAATTGGAATATTTTTCAACTATTTTAACAGTATTTTTGGAAGATTAGTTACAACATTGTGAGTAATATAATATATATATATATATAAAATAAAAACTTTGTCAATTAAATACAAACTTTATCAGTTTTTTTTATTTAGTTTTATTAACGGACATACCGCGTTTAATAAATCAATTCAAATTAATTGAATGTTTTTACCTCACGTTTCGTTTTTGGATAGGGAGAATGGCATAAAATGTATTTTTAAGCCACCAGCATAAATTCCTCAAATTCTACGGTCGTCAAAAGATAAAATAATCCTACAGAATCCAGGAGTTTATTGTAGTTGTGGCTCTTCGTATATTGGAGAAACAAAACGAGCAATCAAAACTCGATTGAATGAGCTTATCAAAGCCATACAAAACAACCAAGTAACGAATTCCGCAATCTCTGAACATTTAGCGTACAACGGTGATCATTTCATAAGATTCGACAAAGTCTATTGCAACAGAGAGATTCTATGTACCAAGATTAGTACGGGAAGCTATTGAAATAAAAGTGCATATAAATTTCAATCGGGACCAAAACTTAAACTTATCTGGTGCATGGAAACCGTTGATACACAAATAAAACAAAACAAGAACAAAAATCAAATCAATGCTCCAGCTGATACAGTAAGCTTTGCATGTTCACAAGCTTATATAAATTCACAAGAGTTATAGGGGTACAATTTAAGCTTTCAAGCATTCATCATATTGTTTAAAAATTATATATGACGGAATAGCTATGTTAAAGAATAAAGAAATATAGGATTAAATTCAAGGTGTATGCAAATGATTTGTTCTTGTCAGCGTTTCCGATCTTAGAATTTGGAAATTATATCAGTCGATTTTCTAATCGATATTTTATGAAGCGGACAGCTAAAAAAGTGATAGGTCTTGAAATTCATTCATCCTTGTGTTATTTATACTTCTTCATTTGAATCTAAACATACATATTGAAGGATTTTGAATTTTGAGGTCTGGTGCTCCAGTTATGGGCTTGTCAATTGCATCTAGTCCCGGGCAAGAGTTACAATTTTCATTTATGGGCGATTTTTCGGTCATTAAATGACAAGTTAAAGTTGGGTTAGAACACATCATTATTTTCAAGCAATCCTTATATGATGAAATAGGGATACTTGTTCCAGCCGTGAGAGATTCTATATTCGTCCCGTTTAACATAAGTTTCACATTTTGATGATATGTGCAAACACAAACGACATGAGTTTCTGAGTCTCCAGATAGGATGCACTGTTTGGGCCTCAGAGTGCAAAATTTCGTTAAGCCTAATTTTGTAACCGGGTATTCAGTTTTAAACTGCTGATGCAGCTCAGCAATATTGCATAAAAGAAGTTGTTTTTGTAGCTGGCTTCTTGTGCCATCGTCTTGTTTAACATCTTCTCTTAAATAAAATGACCTTACTAAATTCACAGTTTCAACTGGTACTTTTCGTCCGTCGGGGATAACAAAATTCCGAACTTGTCTACAAGCTGTTTTGATTTTTTTGCTTGCCGCCTCGATGTACCAAATTCGTCGGCAAGTCTATTTTCTTTCCAAGATTTAGGTGCAGGTTTTAATATCATCATTTTTATTGAGTTGGAGGTACACGGATCATTAAATTTGTCTTTAAGTTGTTTTAAAATTTCTTGATTGTCGATTTCTTTATCCGTTTGAGTTGTTTTATTTCACTTGATGTTTGACTTGATTGCAAAACATCAACATGAAATAAAACCGAACGCGTTTCTGCAGGAATCTTTTACTTACACCGCCTTTCTGTGAGAGATTCTTCGAAATCTTTCTTAAAATTGTATCCCTTTTATGAAAAGGTAATTTAAATGGTTTAAAACAACGTTCACCGCGCTTAGACATGATAAATTATTTATTATTAAACTAAAATTCAATTGCGAACTAGATAAACGTTGTGTTCATTTAGAGCAAGAACTTAAATCAAACAAAAATAACGGCAAAACAAAATATTGTCAAGTGGGCTCAGTTTAGAATAACCCCTCCACATTACCCCACCCCACAACTTACAGTTGACCCGTGACCACGACAAATAGAATTTTGTCGAAACGTCGTCCGTCGGGTGAAAACACTCAATTAATTTGATTTATTTAATTAAACGCGGTAAATCCATTAATAAAATTTAAGAAAATGTATAACAACAAATACAAAAGTTTAAAATCTAAAATTTATCAGTTATTGACTACGTCACTGTGGATATAAGAATAAAATTCGAATTCGAAATCAACCCGAAAAACGGTTTTCAACAAGTTTTAGTATTTTCTTGTAGTTTTTTTTTGCTTTAAAAAAAATTTATCAATTGAATTTTTTTTGAAAATCATATCAGTATTTAAAATATATAAAATAAAATTATACCGAAGTCAATATTATTGCTTGCTCTCAAAATATTAGAATTAAATTAAGCTGAAGTCGAGGGCATTTCTTGTTCTTGAAATATTCAAGTTGAAAGAATTTTTAAAACTTTTTTTTTAAGTTGGGGCCTTGAAACGTGTGGAGATGTCAAAATTTTCCAACCAAAAATGTATTTTTATTGCATTTAACTCAATCCATATTTTTTATTTCATATATCTACTTTAATGAAATAAAATGCAAAAGCAAATTATTTTTTTTCGTACAATCATTGAAAAAATCAAATTCGTTTATAATTTAAATACTTAATCTAATTATTGTGAACACAAAAATTTACGTACTAAAAATCAATTTGAGTGTAAATACATTAAGTTATAAAACTAATAACTAACTGTAATCATTAAGCGAGTTTTTTTTTCATAAATAGATATTGATGAAAATTTAATGAAGCGTACTAACAAATATGAGCACTGGCAATGATCAGTTTATAGGTAGGTAGGTATCTATATTAAATTCAGAAATGCAAATATTTGATTTGCAATTGTTTTTTCCTTACCCGTTTGATTTATTTATTTATGTTTAAACTGCAACTTCAAATAAATTTATTTGTTATTTATTTTTTTGTACTATCAGGAATCAGGCTCTAGTTGCGATTCTGATGGCAAAGAAATAAGTACCGCAACACTTTCGTTAAAATACTGCTGTTTAAATAATACGCTCCACTGGACTATGAGCATGAGCCAATCGGTTAGAGGTACTGCTAAAGTATTCGCTTAATATTGCTCAAAGGCTTTCCTCTACACTTTCCCGGCTAACAAAACAAAAAACCAAAACAATATAAAAAAACATAATAACTATTGAAACAATAAATGCGGAAAACGGCATTTATTTATTAATTTAGTGTACACAAGCAGTCCTAACACACACAGTGTTCTCATAGTTATCATCAGTGGTGATGGCGGCAAAAATGTCATGTTTGTGTTTCCGCCAAATATCCTTTTTCAAATATTTGGAGTAATGATTTTGACTTGTTTTTTTTTTTTGCTGTTATTTTTGACTGTGGTGACAAGGACTTAACGTAGTCGTCCTTGCCGGTTCGATTCCTTGTTAGCCACTTTGTGTGCTTTGTGCAGCTTTCCATGCAGGATATTTATTCAGCATTCAGCAGGAAGAGTTTTCGCAAATAAATGATGATGAGACCGGGGGCTAGATATACAAATGTATATGTGTTTCGTTCGTCGTCCCCGTCGAGTCGGAAGCCAGGGTATTTAAACTACATAATGAAGACGTGCGTGATGCTCAGAGAAGATGATAAAAAAATTTGACTGGCAGTAGGTATAGACTTTTTGAAATCTAAAGTAGGTAGGTATGAACAGTACCTAGGTACCTACCTAGGTAAGCTGGGTATGTAGGCAATCGAAATGCTAATTGAATGTGAATGTATCGTCGTCAATCATAATACCATGAAAGTCTCTTTTCGATTGCGAAAATATGTGTCCTCTTGACCTTAATTTAGCAAACAATGTTGCAACTTTTAAACAGCCTGATTAAGGTACCTACATTAGGATACTACTTAACAATTTACTTACTTTAAAGCTCTTTACTAAAATGTTCGTAGTTTTTAACATTTTTTTAGCTAGTATCCTAGTAAACCTATTTTTCTAATTAACTTCAGCTGGACACGCTTTATAAGTGAAAGTTCATGCAAGCAAACATACAATTAATTGTCGAAGTGACATTTGGAGTTAGTATGATACTAAAAAGCTAAATTTGATTTTAACTTTAGTAAAATGTGAAAAAGATAGCACGATGCTAACTCCTTTAAAATTTGTAAAATCCTGTTTTTAACCTAGCACCATACTAAAAATGCTTTAACATCGTACTTAAACGTCTAAAATTTTGCACCAATATTGTTTGCATTACTTAAAGTACCGCTGTGAGAAAAAATTCATCTAAATTTATCGAGCCTCCTACGCGAATAACCCAACAATGAGGCAATAAGGCTTTAATAATAATCAAGGCTTAACATAAAGTGCAGAGTCGAAGTAGAATTCTACTAATAAACGGTTTATCCTTACGCCAACGAGATCCCCACACTTTTCGGAAATCTACTACAATTTCTTTCAAAGAAACTGTAGAAAAAAATTTACAACATTAATGAACAAAAAAGCGTATACGTAACGTTGAGAATTATTTCGATTCCTTTGTAGTTGAGTATTGTTTTATGTTAAACATTTATTTGAGTACTTATCTAGTAGGTACTCACGTCATTGATTTAAAGTATAAGAACGATTTCAATTTAATTTTATTTTAAATTACTCAACATTAGGAAACCATATCAATTTTTTTTAAATGAACCAATATTATCTGTTACATTAGTATGTAGGTACCTTATATTGCTTTGGAAAAAGTAAACAGATTATCCGTCGGGAGTTTCTACTGCAATATTGTTCACCTTGTGGATTTTATGATCAATGGGAGCTTATAACTTGAAAATTCAATTTACTTCAAACAATTTTCCAATAGTATATTGATGAAATAGTCAAAAATGAACATACACCTATTTTAAAGGATAAAATAGAGATAGATTATTTCAATTCCGTTTGGAAAATCAATTTTAACTTGGATTATATAAAAGAACTAAGAACCTTGCCGTGATCTTTAATATAGGGCCCAGTTATAATATTTTACCTGTTGTAAAGAGCTACTTATGATCTTCCCCCTTTAAAACCCGATGGCTACTTGCAAGAACTTAACTTTTATGGCTGTGAAACATTTCACAATAATTGTAGCTATGCCTTATACAAAACGGAAACTCAATATTGCATTTAACAACTTAGCTCGTTATGTTTTCGTCTGCGACTTTTAAGTCATATTTCAAATTATTAACAATGCCAAATATTTGTATATTATTTCATTCGATAAAAGTTTCATGCATCTTAAGTCTCTTTAAAGTATGATCAAGTAGGTATGAAAAAATATGCTATAACTACGCAATGATTGATTCGAAAGGAACATATTTCTTCCAAAACCTATACTTATTCTTTTAAATATATGATCGGCAGCATGGCAATCGTGAAATAGATATAACTTCAACAAAACTTATTGGTAATTCACCCAAGTGTTTGTTATTTCATTCAAACTTCAATATCAAACCTTTAATATGTGATGGTGCGAATATTTTATCACACAAAAACTCCTTTCACTTTTGTTTCCATTATTATTTAAAATATTTAATTTGGTACCTTATAATGTACTAATTTTCCATTTACAGCTTACGTAACTCGCATTTACCTTTTGTTGGTCGTATTTAATATGAAGACCGATTTCTTAAAGATATATGTATCTTACTAAAGATAAAAAATAAAACTACTATATGACACATGAAAGAACTCAAGTTTCTGATGTCGCGAAAAGCCTCAATTTTTAAAATCATTTTCCGGGAGGGCGGTGGCCCTGTAAGACCACACAAAGTGCATGGTATTTTATATTCGAAACTTTGTACCATTTATTTATTTTTTCATACAACAGATATATGTATCCCAGGTCGTATTAATGATCTTATCATTGCTTATCTCTTTGAAAATGTTATATATGACAATGACATATGTAAAGAGTCACGAGGATTTAATTTATTCAAACTGTTTTCTACTTACTTTCATTAAAAATTTATATGATATATCCATTTTCCAATTTTGTAAATATTTTTGGAGGATTCCATTTAACAAAATATACTATAATAAGCAATCATCATTATACGTATTTATTGAAATACTGATGGGTTTGAATGCCATCTAATTATACAAACATCACAAACTCCCATTTGAAGCTTACAGATCAGGCTTTTGGTAATTTATTTTGCTTTTTTTCTCCAACATTGAGGCTATATACAACGGAAGGTTACAACAATGTCCAAGACACCTTATAATTGTATCTTTATATTGTTATATCTGACGAAGTTGTAACCGATAATATTGTGACGTAAACCGTGAGTTGTTATAACTTGTTTGTAATGTATATAGGTACTCCCATTATTTGAAAAAAATCTGGTAAAAAATTAAATTCTGCGTGTATATATTTTTAGACATGAACAAAATATTTGAACACTTAATCTAACTTTCATCGGATCATTATTTAAAATTCTCTCTTTTTATATTAAATTTTTTCCGACCGTCGCGGTCGGATTAATTGTCAAACGGATATTGAAAAACTGAAAATCCAAAGACATCGTCATCGCAAGCCGGTCAACACTGAAATGATAATAATCAGATCTCCAGAAACAATTTGTTGGCTGAAAATATACTGTAAACGTAACATAATTTAAAACAAGACTACACCACACGTAAATATAAAAATCGCTATGACTTAATGTTAATAAAGCCAAGATGTGGACAGGGTTTAAAAGTAAATAATTCTTACTGGTTCTCCCATAAATAAAAATAACATTATCTGTTTTCTTTACTTTGTTTAAGCGAGTCCAAGAGTAAAGGTTCCTTCCTGAGTAAATAGGAAATGTAACCAGTGCCATAATCAATAGTCGCCAACCGCGCACCCCAGAAGCTAGAAAAGAGAAATGCTCTTCAACGCCACTCAAAGTTTGCATTTCCCTGATCTCCGCTTCGACTTTACCCGCTCCTCTAGAACCTACACGAATAATAATATTTGCAATCAAAATATTTGTTAGAAGGTTTACTTTCAGTCGTTTGTTTGCCGTATCATTGTGAACTTTTTCGCTTCGAATGGATGGATTCCTCATGGACCCACGCTCGTTGAACTGTGCAAAGCAAAGCATTTGGGCTAGGTCATGACCAATTGGTAATTTACATTTGATTATAGGAGTCTAAAAAAAAATAAAAGAAAACGTTTCCTTCATTGACATAAGCTGTATGTTGCTTTGTCGTAAAACAGTTGACTAAGAACTTAGGAATCGGCTTTATAAATGAAGTGTTTGTTGTTGTACCTAGGTATATTTACAAAGACATTTAATGATTTATTTGAGAGTTTATTTTTTTATGTTTATACAAACGTCTTGGTTTATTTAAATAGGGGTTGGTATGAATTTCCAATGTAAAATTAGAATTTAATGTTGAGTACGTAATATTGAAACAGATTATTTATTTTTTGTGTTACAAAAGGATACTATAATGTATTTTACAAATAAATCACTATTATCATTTTTTTTAAAGTACGGGCCGTGTCAAAAGTCATTTTCTATGATATACGTTAATTTAAAATCAATTTCACAACAAGTTCATTGTTTCACGGGCGGTGTTATTAGTTGCACCATCTTAATGAAATCAATATCAGCCTCTTAATACCTGATACAAAAAGAAAAAAATAAAAAGGTTTAATTTTGTACATTCCTTTAGGAAAGAAAAATCAAATTGGGCCCACCCAATACATATATATATATTTTGTCTTAGTCCATATTTAGTAGATATGTATTTATACCTAAGGGTGATTAAAAAAAACGCTTTTCTCAACATTCAAGCGGGACCGGGCGAAATTATAGATTGAATCCAATTGTTTAAAACCAAAAACTATAAAATCTAGCACTATTTAAAGGTCGCTACCAGCTTTTTTTCAATAATTTTGCCTGAAAATCGGAATTTTTTCCAAATGTTAAAAGCTTTTCAAGTTTTGGTGATAAAACCATGAAACTTTCAAAAATTGTTCGTTATTTTATGTAGTTTCTGAATATTTGGTTAGAGAATTATTTTTTTACAATAAAATCTTTATAGTTTTTTGCTTATATGTAGCAAAAAAGTAAACGCCTATTTAGAAAAAACCGCAAGGGATCTGGGACTTGGATTTGAATTTTAATTACGTCTGGTTACACCGAAAACGCTTTTCAGTGAACTTACCCCAAAGTTAATTTCTTGCTAAAAAACCTTTAAAAACCTGTAATATTTTAATAATAAATGCTAACGATTTTTGAGTTGTCACATATCTTTAATTTAGAAAAACCATGTGGCTACAAAAACAGTCTCCATTTGTCTTCTTGACATGTGTTGATACATTCATATTTGTCAAGCTACAAATCAAAAGACTGATCTGATTGAACATGTGCAAATTTGTTTACTGGCTCTTATATAGCTATTTCATTTCCTCATAAGGATTTTCTTATTATTTAATGAGATAAGGTACGTATCTAATTTCCATCCAAAATTAAATCTCGAATCCTGATAACTAAAAAAGGTGGATTTCGGCCAGGTTCTACATTTGACTTTCACTCGAAATAAAAATCTAATTTCAATTGATTTCAATTCTACTTCGAGTGAAAGTGTAGAACCTGGATATTTGTCTGGCAATTTATTCAAGGTAATGGAAATAGTTTTATATCAGTAAACATATAGGAAAGGTATTATCATGTTGTCAACAATATACGTTCTTAATTAACTATACACCGATATTTTTTGTTGGAATTGATACATTCCAACAAAAGGCACCGCTCATAGTTTTTACCTGCAACAAACACTAAATTGATCTGATTTTAAAGTGCACATCAGAACCACCCTCACCTCATGTGAAAACTAATCACCCCATTATGTAGATGTACTGCGAACATCACGAAAAATTATAAAACTAAATTGAGCCATTTGTCATGGCTAATTTTCACATATGGTATCAAATGTCAAAGATGTAGAGTTTGCCACTGTGGGCAAAAAGAACACTTTAACACCTACTCACATAAGAGTTCAATGCATTTTGAAAACATTCCTGCTATAGCCCTCGAAGGGTACAAGCAATAAAGCCAAAACAAACGCAATAACAAACCACCCATCAACGCAGCTCACATTAATTGAAGGGATATAAACTATATCTACATTTTATTTGGTTATCTTAAATCCAGGAAAGGAAATCGGGAACAGGGTTATATTTTACTAGTGGATGCAAAGGCTAATGCAATGTTGTTGTTCTTTCATTAAAAACGTCAAAAGTTTCAAAAAAGAACTTACGAGCTACAATTCACGAGCAAAAAGAAAACAAAGAAAAATCGCACCCCTCAATTTGTATTCAACGTTTTTCCAATATAAAAACCCTTAAACGCGAGGGCGAGGCGAGGGTTGAAAGCAGAGTTTAGTAGAATAATAGAACAGACGCGTCTCCATATACATATACCCAACTAAAGTTTCAATTGTTAACACAGGAAAGAATAATGTAAAAAGGATTTACACATTCAATACTAGGCCGCAAAAATGCGTACAATCGCAATCGGAATGAGGGCAATAAAATAATTGTGACAATAAGCGTCTCATTATTGTTTTTCTTTCTCTCTCAATTCATGTGATTCAATTCACCTTGTGTCTATTTGATGAATGTTGATATTTGGCTCTTTGGTGTTGCAGTTGCAGGGGTGGTAGACTTGGAAGTGATCCCTCTTTCCTGTCCTTGCTATAGTTTTTCTATTGAATATTAACTCATTGAAGATTTGCTGTTGGGAGACTATTTTTCACATCAGAAAACGCAGACAGTTTCCGTATAATGTGAATAATGGCATGTGCGTTCTAGGATTTACGCAAACAAAAAGTGATTAAACTGAATTCAAGGCAGGAATGTCACTCAGGATTTGTCATATTTGTATTTTGTATATGTTGATCTAATTTTGAAGATGCAAGTGCAACTGTTTACTACCTATGAATGTTTAAACTTATACAAAAATAGTTTAATTTCTGTCTATAGGGACATTTTTTAAATTTTATTCTGCAGTTAAAAAACATTATTAAACATTTTAAGCCAGTGCGGGCCTCGCAATTTTTTTATTTTTAGCTGTTTTTATTTTAAAGGTTATGCCAGAACTGATACGGTAATGACAAAATCTTATCATGGTAAAGCATGGAAATGACGCCGAAATGTATATTTTTTTAAATAAATCCCAGCTTTGCTGAATATTTTGTTTTAAATTTTCATCATTTTCATTTAGTTTATCATTTAATTCAATAAAAAAGCATCATGTGCTGTTGAACTTTATCATTATATTAAACAATAAAAATACTTGTCACGGTAATGACAACTTTGGGGAAAGAAAATTTGAAATGTTTTTATTGGATGAAATATAATTAACTACTGATATTTTTTTTTATGATTTTTACAACACACATGTTCCGGAAGCAACCAATGCAATGGGTCCCGTTATTGATGTGATCTCAGCAACTTATTCTGCGACCGTTAATTAAATTCTTTTAAGGATTTCTTTTCTGTCACAGAAATGACAATTTTGCTGAGGGCAGTCACTCATTTAAAAATATTTTCACACACTTAAAAATAGTATATATTGCATTTGATTAGAGAAGGTACCACTTTGGAACATTTCACGGTAATGACATTTTTGGT
Organism: Epistrophe eligans; assembly: GCA_951394125.1. Taxonomy (NCBI): domain Eukaryota; kingdom Metazoa; phylum Arthropoda; class Insecta; order Diptera; family Syrphidae; genus Epistrophe; species Epistrophe eligans. The sequence continues at coordinate 154,738 of OX596028.1, forward strand.
ATTTAAGTAAATATTGTGGCAGACGGCAACAAAGCCATGTCCTTATGTTCTTAGCTTTAAGTTATTGTAAATTTTGCATCGAAATAAAGAATTTTATCTATCTATCTATTGTGGAATAAAATAAAATTTTTATTTTTTTTGAGTCCACGTTAAGGGACTTTTGGCAGAAGCGTTTTTCGATAAAATATTTAAAAAACATAACCTGCTTCATAAGCTTTAAACACCTTTAAAATTTGTATTTCTCTAGTTTCACTCTCATATAGCTCCCAAAAATAATGCAATTTTTTCCAATATTAATGATAACATAATTTTTTTTAAACCAACATAAGAATACTAATTTTTCAAGTTTGAAAATATCTAGAAAAGGCATCAATAGGTTATTATTTCTTATCATTTTAATTGAATATACATTGGAAGAATGAATAAACTAACAAAGAGCATGATAATAATTTTACCAATGAATTGCAAGGAGTCACAGGAATAATCGCATTAAAGAAAAAAATCATGAATAAACGAGTAAATTGAACATGGCCCTTTTTTATAACCTAAGTTATATAACGATTTATCTGAGATGGTAATCACCCAACCAGAAATCTATTTTTTCAACCAAAGAAAAACTTAAAAAAATTCTTTTTTATAGCTGATTAATTGGAAAACTTTTGTTTCTGTTTGAAAATGAAGGCATGTCCGCCTTAACCCATCACGAATTTAAATTATAAAGTGAATAAAATGGTCGATGATTTGCTCTTATTGCGCGTTACTTAATGAAGTAAAACAGATTAAATAAGAATTAAAAGGATTAATGGGCTGGAAAATATTAAAGTATGTTTTATGAAATTGCCAAGCATATAAAAATTAATAAGGCAGTTGATTAAATATAATAACTTACATATATATCTATATAAATATTTTACTTTTACAACTTCATCAAACAACACCAATAGCTTAAATGTTTTTAGTTTATGATGGTAGCCAAAAATGCTTTTGATGTGTAAACATCTATGTCGGCAGTATAGGGTAAACTAAAAACGTTGAAATTTCTGTGACACATTACGTTGTGATCTTACATGTTAATGTAAATTGGATACGTTCAATATTGGGTACGTTTGTTTGTGCTTCAATCTAAATCGGAAGATCGAGTTGGGTTTGGGTTGAAATTTGGTTGACAGTTCGAACGCGTCGCGTTCTGTGATGTAGAACCAGCACTTGAATATTTAATTTGATGTTTACACATCTTAACCGTGAGCCCCTCCCTTCAACCACACTTTTTTTATGAAATTAGCTATCGAGATTTAAAACCAGGGTAGATAAGGATAAAAAAGAGAGTAAAAACTGGGCGAAAGTACATATAGGTACTCACAATAATAATAAAAAAAAACAATTTTATGTAAAGGTTAGGTATACTTGTGTTATTTAAAATATAAAAATAAATAAAATAGCTAAAAATATATACGCATAGGCAGGTACTTTCGAACATAACACTTCTTTTATTTACTTATAACGGGTATTTTATTTAGATGTATAGAACTTTAAGTTGGCAACACTACTTTAACTGGCGGCCATTTTGTCAGCTGTCAAGTGATTTATTTTTAGTTTGGATTAGCATTTCAAGAATTGAAGCCACAGGATCACCTAGGAAGGTGTAGATTCGGTGTATGTTGAGACACCGTTACATCCACAAAAACTGACTGTTTGGTGTGCTTTAGGGGTTGGTGGAATAATTGGTCCATAATTCTTAAAAAACGATGCTGGCCAGAACGTTACAGTCAATGGTGACCGCTACAGAGCTATGATTACAGATTTTTTCGTTCATCAATTGGACAACCATTATGTGCAGGAGCTGTGGTTTCAACAAGATGGCGCAACATGTCACACAGCTCGTGCTACAATTGATGGAAAGGAAATGTTTGGTAACCGCATAGTTTCACGTTGCGGACCCGTCAATTGGCCTCCAATATCGTGCGATTTATCGCCGCTTGACCATTTTCTGTGCTGGTATTTGAAGTCGCTATAGATAAGCCCGAAGCGATTGACCACTTGGAGGACAAGATTCGCTGCGTTTTTGCCGATATACGGCCACAAATGTTGGAAAGCTTTCGAATTAAGTAAATTTCATGTCAATTTAAAAAAATCATCTTTGTTTTATTCCATTTCAAAGTTTATATGTTAAGAAAATCAAATTAAACACAAAAACAAAATTTTAGTATTATTTAAATTATTATATAAATAATTAATTAATTCATAAATCAATACATTCAATTGAACAATGCTGTATAAGTTTTGTACCCCTCGAAAAAGTTTATATTTATATTTATATTATCTAACGGGACATAATGAATTAAATTCGTATACCTAGACGCAAAGTTTGCCGTTAAAAAAAATGAAACAAATGTAAGGAAATTAATTTTTTATACAAAAACCAGAAACTGTTTTCCTGCAACTGTTTTCCTTATTTAAATAATTTCTGTATCTAAATTACGGAGAAACCGTGACTGATTAATATTACCCTTAGGCAATCTTAGTTATTAACCCGGTTAAAAGCCTTTGATATTTTATTTCAGCCGTAATAAGATAATCTAGTTAGGAACCCGTAGTGAAGTTGGAACAAGCCGAAGAAGAAGACTTTCTAAGGAAGACAGATCAACCCGAAGATTTTAAGTACTGGCGATGTTACAGTGACCGACCGATATTCTTCTAAAGCTGATTTTATTGCAACAATTAAATTTAAGATTCGTAAATTTGTATTAAAATTTGGAGTCTTTAATCACTTTAATATTTAAATTTATACTTGCTTTAAATAAAACTCTGATGTTTATATTTTTTTAGTAGATAGGTACCTACCAAATCTTTAATTTTGTAAAATTTTTCATTAAATTTTTTCTTCTAATTATTTTTCATTGTAGCTTATTATTTTAATTTTGTTAGTTGAAAAAGTTATTGTTTCCAATTATTGTTTTATTAAAGAAAGATTCTCGTTTAAAACATCCACAAATTATTAAAAACTAATTTTGTGTTCCTAAATTTATAGGCAAAAGTTTTCGCAAAATAGATATTTTTGTTGAAAGCAGTTTGTCAAATCGATATTGCAAAATGTCGTCTTCATTGGTAAACATCAGCATTTTAACAACGTGATGATTTTTTTGTGGATGATTTGTATATACGTATGACCCAAGTTAATTAAGATCATAATAATAATTTAAAAAGTTGAAGGAGATACATGTGCAGTAAATAAACGCTACTTAAATTTATAAATATAAATATAAATAATTTAGTACAATATATGTACCTTCTCATAAAAAGTAAAAATGATTTAATTGATTGAATCTAATATGAAAATGCTATGCTGTATTCTTCAAGTTTAAATATATGTATATGTAGGTATATATTATACATTATGTACATATATTCACGAAAATTCTAAATCGGCATTATGTCTGGTTTTCTATGTCCTTTTTGCAGTTCACTGGTCAATTCAACAAAACGTTATTAAGCGAAAAAAGGTAAGCTATAGCATATATATAGAATTCCGCACCCGGAAGCTGCATTCAATTAGCAATTAATCTTAACTATAAAGAAAACAGAAAAGATTTTTCGCTCAATTGCGCCAGAAATCAAGCACAATTTATTATAAAGAAAGGATCAAATGAACTGTGTATGAAGACCCTTCAATTGGTATCCTTTCTTTCGATTTCAAGTATAGTGATTATAAGTACACATGCCTTTAATTGGATTGTCCATTTCTAATACAAGAAAACATACCTCACTCATTCAGAGTCTAAAGTCCTATTACTCTTTTGAATCAAAGTCGGAAATTTAAGATTATCCTGTTTTCTTCTTGGTTTGCGGTCCACGATTGTTCAAAGAATATTTTTATAAACACAAAAAAGCCAGATAGGATGTTCTTTTGGCACGTAAAACTCATCAATGTTGTTTTTTGTCGAGGATTTGCAAAGGGAAATGTATAAAATTGCTAAGGGAATTTTCCGACAGGTATAGGTATATCGTAGTTCCTATGTGTGATCGATCATTAGGCGAAGCGTATGTCAGGCATGTGTAAAATAAAAAAGGTTTTTTTCTTTTTATTTATCTTATATATGTTTGTTTTATATAATTAAACACAGTTATCAAAATGTGCGAGTTGTAGCCAAAATTTAAACATTAAACGTAAAGGAAGACATTCGATACCTGGATTTAAAATAATGTAATAATAATATAAGGTATACATATTTCTGCTTTGAATCACATGTTTTGAATGCTTTTTTTAAAAGGAATGTATGGTCGAAACCGTAATCGGTACATACATACATAAGGGTCTAGAAAACATATAGAAAACTAAATTTTCAAAAAAAAAATGTATAAAACAAAAATTAATCTCGAATAACACAAATCTATTAATTCGCGCGAGTTGATTGGGGACAACTCAAAATTTAATGTTATATAATTTAGGATTTTGAATACAAAATACCCGTGTCCTTTTATTCTCGTCTTTTTTGGTCAGGTGTATATAGACCAATTAAAACAGAGCTTACTTAAAACAAAATTGAGTCCTTCATAGGAGCCAGTTTTAGGTAGATGGCCTCAGATTTGACATTTATAATTTAATAAAAATATTTTCAATGCCTCTTTTCAAGTTAAGGCTTCGCTATAGTTGAACAAAATTCAGGTGGGTAGAATACCTACATAGCTATTTAAAATAGAAAATCTAGAACTTATTTGGAAATTATGAGATAAAAAAAAAGTTATGTAAGAGTTTAAACTCATATTTTCGTCATTTAAAACAACGGCGTTATGATATCTAGGTATATTTATATACATACATATATGAAAATCACCAGGTGGTTAAGCAAAAAAGAAACAAATATCTGTATAGGTATGTATTGTATTTATTTATCATTTCATTTTGTTAAAGAGTTTGTAGGTAAACTGAAGAATTTTATGTACTATGAAAGGTATCACAAGTCGCACTAGATCAACAATCCTTTATTTCATCGCAATACTCCCTCTTGTGTTTTTTGTTTGTTTGTTTGTGAAATCATATGTTTGTACCTAACGTATCAAAATTGGAGATGGACGGAAGTTTTGGTGTTTTTGTTAACATATCTTTATGAGCTCAGCTCCACTTCCTCAAGTTTAGCCATACAGATATCAGATGAATTGTGTTTGTTCTTAGAATTTGTGTATCGATTTGTTTTTATTTAATTGAGACGTGCTGATGAAGATCACATGAACCCAACAGCCACATCCCACACATATACATCAGCTTTGGTGTCCCTTATGAGTTTAGGATAACTCACTTGCTCCCAAAGTGTGTACTACGTATATGTTTCTATTTGACATGAGCGTGTTTGTTTATTTGGGGAAAAGTTTTGTCATTCCACCTCCATTTTACTGTCTTGATTTTTGCCAGACGGACAGTACATATTTGCAATAATGTATTTTGTGTGCAAACATCTGTGTACCTGCTAATAACAAAATTGGGTTATTAGGTGAGTTTATTTCTTAGCTTCAACCATGTTTCGTGTTTATTTATGTAAATTTGATTGAATTAAAAAAAAAGAAAAGAAAAAATTTTAGATTAAATTCTTCTAGTACATTATTACTCACTACGTGTCTATGATGGAAATATATCTTGCTGGGTACATTGATTTAATTTAAATTAAATAAATAAATTTTGTTCGAAGAAGGAAGGAAAACTAAATTTTATTTTATCGATTTATAAGACAAGTCACTTTGGTGGGATCAGAATTGAAAAATATTAAGACGCACATGATCGAAAAATAATGTGAATTGTTTGCTAAAATTCTAAAACAAATAGTTTTATTACAGGTACACATAGGTATGTAAAGTGTAATCTCAATCCTAAAAGTCGTTTTCGAGAAAATTTTGAATCAACCAAAATCATTTGGGGAATCGTATAAAATTGTCCTTTGCTAAATTTGGAGGAAATTGGTCCCCCGTTTAGGATCAATAGCATAAATTACACTAAACGCAAGGATGCATGCCAACATTATTGATTTGATATTTTATTCCTGTTCCTGTTAAGAAACAGAAACTAAGCTCACATGAGGTCTGTTTCTCTATTCGCCCGCGGGATCCCGATGTATCCCAAATCTACCCTAAGTGTGTTTTGGGTAAATGTTTCCTGCACGAAGATGCCAAAGCTTTAGACTTTTTGACTTTTTTCCATTTTTCTCATTTCCTCTCCAGCAAGAATCTATACCCGAACATTTTACCTATCGCCTTTTATTGCTTGTCAAACTACTGATAATTTCTGTTGCCAAATGTGACGCTTATCCAGAAACAAATCAGAAACATCCCAAATGCGTTCCCTTAATTTTCGTTATTCAATTGGTCAAAAATTAGTACAACAACATCTAAAGTCTTTTGTGCTTAAAATCCACCACTGGGTTTATTTCAAGGAATTTTTTATTTTCTCATCCATTTGCAGGGATATATTTGCATCAATTTAAATGTTATTTGTCACTTAGTTTGATGTTATCTTATACCTCATACATCCGAAAACAGCATTTAAAAGCACAATAGACAACTTGCATACCCTTATCTCAGATTTAATTGATCTAAAACTGTTGCAATTTGCTAGTCGCAGGCGACACAAATTGAAATTAATCCGGGAAACCATACGGATATTCGCACGTTCTGTAAATTTAGACACGTGGCTCTGGCTCTGCCATTTTGTACAATCTATCTATGCACAAAAACTTTGGTTAGAACTGTGAGATACAAGATTGGTATTCATGCAAACAGCATCTGATTTTAAATGTTGTTTTTGGTATCTGACCTAATCCGACATCAGCGTGAGGGTGAACTTTGCAAAGCGAAGGGGTGGATCTTTTAGCCGGCACAATATGTTTTTGTGAATAGATGGCTCACTATTTTGGTTGGTACCCAACTGAATGGAACAAAGTGTTCACTGCAGTTTAATGTAGAACAGATACTTTAAGAATCGCATTAATCACGTTCTGCTTAACGCTTGGCCATGTGCCTGTATAAAATTTGAAGGGTGTGACAATGAATGATGGGAGTATTCATCATCTTATCGAAAGGATACGAAACACACCTTTAGAAGTGTGTCGATTATTGAATGTCAGGTTATCAGCATGAAACAAGAAGCACTTTGTTTTTTTTTTATTATAATGTCAATACATATTTATTTTATATGTGTATATATAAGTAAAGTATATAGGTGGGTAGGTAGTATGTATATAAATCTTTGTATGCATTTGTTCGTTATCCTATAAATTATATAATAAAATAACAACAAAGACTTGAGAAGTAAAAAAGAATTTAATTATTCAGGTATAATGTTTTTACCTGTAAATATCGGAACAAACGAAATATTGAAAGTTTTAAAGCTTATAGCGCAAATATCCAATTGTATTTCATCGTAACTATACTACAGACTATTTATAAGAAAGGCGATTGTGATATTAACATACCTCATAGTGAATTTTGAAAAGCTGAACTAACCTGCAAACTTTGCTAGCTAAATACTTTAGGTATTTAGCTAGCAGCATTGCTAAATATAAAGTCTTTGAAGTAACCATGTTGTATTTTACTTTGGGTTTTGCATGTTGTAAACTACCATAATACGCATGGAAAGAGATCATTATAACTTCCCCTATACTTAAGAGCGAAAACTATTTCATTGGACGATTTTGCTCTAGTAACAGTGCATCTTAAGATTTCAAAATGATAATAGTTATAATGTATATACAGAAATCAGCTGGCCCTAATAGTACAATTCCAGTATTTCAGAAGAGTGGATCGAAGAAAGCATTTTGATAAGCCTGATACTTAAATGATAAATCTTCTTCTCCCTATAACCATTGTCCTATTGCACTTACATACATTACTTCTTTCCAATGTCATGGAAATGAAGATATCGAGTTTGTACCGAAAGTGCGGCGTAGCGGTAGCCACTTTCGAAGGACATACAAGATACGAATCATATATAGGTATACACTTCAGAATGCGGTAATATTCACGTCTGTGAAGTTGGTATAACAATTTTCACCTAGCCTAACGGGACCTTAACAGGAATTTGCAGTTTTTTGCATTTATATTCCGGATTTTGCAGTTCACCAAATAGTGGGTGTAACTGTACTGCTAACTTCACAGTAAAGTCAGCAGTACATGTTGTTTTTTCAACAGCCAAGAAAGCTATCAGTTTGAAATAGGGCTCCAAATTTGCAGTTCTTTTGCAGAGGACTTCAAAATTTTGGTAAATTGTTAATGCAGTATGTAACTGAGTGATTAAGTGTTGTTGAAAGATACAACTTCTGATAATGTTTTAATTTATAGTATTATTGTGTATTGGTGCTAAAAACTCGGAATGAATTATGAAAAAAATAATTTCAGGCTACTACCCACAAATGTTTCTGATGATTGATTTTTTTTTTAAATAATAAAATATAAACATTAATAATAAAGTTGAAATTATATTAGTGTTTATATTTTATATGCATTTAGTAAATGGGCCATCCAAGTTAGGTAGGTACTGTTGCCCAAGAAAATTATTGACAAAATTCTGGAAAGAATTATGAAAATAAAACATTTCGAGCTTACCATATAAATCCACCAATGGTGAACTTATGGCAATTATTAGAAATTGTTTAACAAGACCTTTTATTTGTTAATATAGACATACATATGTAAAAACTTCATATCCTGACCTGTCTAACATAATCTACACAACACAAAAAAGTATCTATTAAAATTATGCAGTGATACGCTCATAACTGCCTTTATTCCCATTCGTGGTTAAAATTTTGCAATTCTCAAAAAAAATTAATTCAGAAATATTCATCTCGTCATCTTGAAGGCAAGTTTCTCTTAATTGCTTTTTATGGCATAGGTACCTATGTGCATGTATAAGATTTCCGGACAAAGATACGAACTTATATTAACGCGCCAAATTCAAGCTACAACTCTAACACCACATCTCATCATTATAATTTATAATTAGGTTTTCCGAAAGTTAATTAAAATTCGGTTATGAAAGCGGAAAAAGTTACTTGGTATATAAGGAACAAAAGTTTTCATTTGTTATTCTGTAAAATTCGTGCTTTTTGTCCTTTAAATCATCTACGTTTTTGGGTTGCCAGTCGTTCGTCTCCATTATATCTACCTACTCATGTAAAACCCCTTTTCTTTTAAGTTCCGTTAAAACAGAAATAGGTTGTTTGTAAAACGAAGAAACCTAAGGGTAAGTAAGAGAGAGGGAAGTATCTTCAAAGGTATACTATATACGTACCGATATATGCAAACTTTGTACGTGGTATACACATAAAGCTATTAATATACATATGTATATACCTAGCTATGTATATTATATTTGTGTCTGTAGTATATCCAATATTTCCAACAAAGACAAAGACGGACATATTAATTTTTCTGGAGATAGCTAAAATGGCTCTCTAGAATCTGTTATCTTGACTGACCAGCTGTAGAAATCGCTCCAAAATTATGTTGAACTGCATACAACTCAATAACGATAGTAAAGTCAAGCCCACGACCCAAAAGTCCTTAGTTTCAATTTCACAGAAGCAAAACAATTGCGCGACAACCCGACAAAGGGTGTGTCGTGTATATCGCCCCATTGTTATGGCTAATAATAATTGCCATGGCTTGAAAGGGGCTGATGGGATGTGCTCTATCATCGCTTTTTGAATTTTCGTCCGTGACCGTATGCTGTGTTAATGGATTATACATACCAACAAAGACTGGATCTACTCATCATTCAATGGATATTAAGGCAAGCAGCTTTGTTGTAAATATCAAGACTTACGTCAACGATACCAAATGTGTAATGTTGCCACTTTGGAACATTCAACTGGGTATATCGATTGCTCGCATGAGCAGAGCGTGAGTATGATTAAAACGGACTTTCTTCGATGACGTTGGTCAACATAATAGTAGGTGCCTATACATATGTATATTTTGGCCAATTTCCAATACTTTATGTGTAGCAACCAACAATCAGCATAGGTACATATTCCAATGTATATTGTATATGCAGGTACTTAGTAGGTAACTGTAAATTATAATGATAATAGACAAAATTTTAAACATTTAATAAACCTGCGCTTATTATTTTACATTTTAAATTCCATTCAAAATACCTATAGATTTATTTAGATTTACATAAAAAAATGATGTTTACATTTTTATATTTTAACGTGATCTATCTTGAGGAGAGAGCTAGGTATATGAATTTGACTATATTTTTTTTTCTCCGTGAAATTAGGCCCCGAAGAAAAAATAAAATAAGGGCCAATAACTATGCATACCTACCTACCATAACTAAGAAAAATTTTAAATTTTGGGGTGTTATTTCATTTCTTGGTTTTAGGGGCCTTATTTTGTAGTAGGAATAAAGCCCCAATGAAATATGATCTTTACATTAATTTTAAGGTTTAATTTCATTTTATTTTGAAAATCATTTGGGGTCCTTATTTCATTTTCTTAAAACATCATTGCTTTTCTCAAAATATATAGCACGAAAATCCGCTAATCACTCATATCTTGCAAAATACCGCTTGAATTGTGGACACAGAAATCATGTTTCAATGTAAGGGTCGTGTTGAAAACCATCAGCAAGTAACAGAATATAGTTAAAAATCAATTGTCGAAGGGCTTGCTGTATACGAATTGTATATAGGTACATATGTACAATATTTAAATCTAAATTAAAGGTAGCCTTAATATAATTTTGTGATGTACAAATAATTTGGCTATAGTAATACGATACCGAGTTCATTCTGGGTTGATTATTTTAATTGATACCTAATGATTAAGTACTTCATTACCTTATCATAACCTAACTTCTGAAAAATCAGCAAACACATTCCTTAATTGTAATATCTATAGTGTTAGGCGGGGTTCAAGATATTTTGAAAACGGTTTTTTCAATTAATGGGATAATTATTTATCTTTAAACCTCTCCAATTTTACTGTGCCAAACTATCATGATTTTGAACCGGAATCCAGTGCAATATCCTTATACCTTTACCTAACTAAATCACGTTACTTATCGGTGTATTGTGTATATTGCGCTGGCTCCCGCACTTTGATTATTATCTTATCATCAACAAATTTAATTCTACTATTAGGTATTAGTTCAATATCAATACGGTAGGTAAAAGTGATCCCTTACTGCAAAACAAGAGTCTTGTGATTTTTTAGCAAAAGTCATATTTTTTCTTTTAACAACTAGAGTCTAAAATTGGTGGTAGAATATTTTTACAATTTTACTTGATTAATTATACATACAAATACTGCGATGGTTTCGTTTTGTTGCTAACTTAACCACACGATGCCGACGCTAAATGTTCAAATCCTGGGTGACGGAGTTTTTTAAACATAATAAAATACGAAAAGTCCACAGTTAAATTGTATGCAATATGTAGGTGCTTATCGTAAACCTATTTCAATACCTATAAACATTACGATTTTTTTTTTCACACATTTTGAACAAGAAATTTAAGGTCCAAATTTCAATTTAAATCATTTATTGGATACTTTTGCTTAAAAAATAGGCACATAGATATCAGTTTCTTTCTCTTCAAAGGGCAACAAATAAATAAATATAACTACGGACAACTTTATATTTAGTACCAATTCAGAAACCTCATTTTCACATACGGGTAGATATAGGTAGATAATTTTATGTCACCTGATGATGGCAATGCAAACATTATTCTTGCTGAACTGAAGACCTTCACAGCCACTCAGCAAGAGAACACGATTGATGAATGATGAACCACTTGTGGTTTTGTGTGTTTTTGGTGTTGTTGGCAGCGGCACTTTCATTTGATTTCCATCAGCATACCTCTATGTAAAACATTTAAGTAACAGAGGACTATAAGAATACCTAATGCCGTCCGCTCATATACCTACCTATGTATATCCTTTTTTGTTTTGTGTTTTTAAGCGAAACATACTTGTTTCATGAAAACCTATACCATACACCTACCTACATATACCTACCTATATCTGCTGTTATTTTACTTGAAGTTGTTGTTTTTTTTATGCACTTTTGTCGGATGTATCCCAAGTCCCAACTACCAGCAGACAGACAGTTAGAAACAAAAGATAGAAAAGAAAACGAAGGCAATGTCTCTTATCGTCATTTGCCACTTATTCATGTAGATCAATTGCACAAACATTTCAATTTTTCAATTACAAGCCTACGAACATACATAGAAAAGCCATAATATTGACTGACTTCAGGGCGCATGTCCCCCCAGTATTCATCTTTTCGTGTATGGCTTTGTCGGCCATATTAACGCTGGGTGGTGAATCAGTTCACCCCATCTGGAAATCTATTTACAAAAGTCTTCTCGAGTATCTATGGTCTATTTCGTCTGTCCACCCCCGAGCGATGTGGCTCGTAGACGAATATGCCCCTCTTTTGGTTTGTACAAAATGTCGCTTAAAGCTGAGCGAATCGATGTCTCCTTGTAAGGACTCCACAGAACTATGAAGGTAGGTACATATATACATTCTTAGGTATATAGACAGATATATGTATACTCTTTTCATTCTGCTGGTAGTCATCTCTTTGAGTGTTAATGTTTCGACGATAGTTCATGGAGAATCTTCTTTGTGAGTCGTGTCGTGTTTGTGTCCCTGTTCGTATAGTGGTGTCGTGAGCTCTTCTTGCTCTCGCTCTCTATCTGCCGTTTTGTCCCTCTGCAAACAAACAGGTATCCTCATGGGCATACCAACCAGAGTCGGGGTTTATTTACACATGTTGTCTATGTATATACACATCCGAGTGGTGAAAACGTCTTACATATACTATGTACCTATGTATATATTTGTGTGAGCAGTATAAAGTGGAGGTTTTGTCGTTCCGGAGGGTTTGTGGGAGCCGAACAATTTTATACTGGGGCCCGTACCACCGGAACCCTTCCTTTTCTTTAATATTTTCTATATAAATATTTATACATATACCTATGTGTATCTGAATCTATATATCTAAGCCTAGGTAATGACATTTTATTGAAGAGACTTTAATGTCCTATATCCATGTACCAATATTCGTATATGATGTGCAGAAACGTCGTCATCGTCGCTCGACGACGACGATGTGGCATTAACGTCAGTTTGTGTAGCTTATAGCGAACGACATGACATGCGATACGAATAGGTACACGTACAGCTTTAGGCCTATAGCACATAACACACTAACCGCCTAGAACGCGGTGACATTTTACTTAACAATTTTTAGGTAAAGACTTGTCACTGTCATTCTTGTTTTTTATCAACTAACCTGTCAACTTTTTTTAAAAATTGTATTGCTATTCAAAATGGTAGGTGTTTTCACCTAACTTTATTTCTATGATTTTTAATTTATTTAGTACCTAATTAGATTGAGCATGGCCAAAATACGGCCAGATACCTATTTCCTACATATGCTGGTGTTTTTATTAGGTACATGGGTACAGCTACCTTAAATAATTTATCCCAATGAATTTCGATGTTTGTGCTTCATAGAGACATATATAAACGATAGACATGATCAGAGGTATAACCTACATATATAAGGAATGAGTGCAAATTTAGATAATGGGTATGGGATGCCGCCCTAAACCATCCTGGAATTTTTTAATATTCTTTAGTGGCAAAAAGAGATTTCATACCAAGTTCGTGGAAAAATATTCTGCGAAGGCTGCTTTTCTAGCATGGGCTATAGGCTGGTGAATTCACAACGAAAAGTGAGAGGAGATTGGAGATGCCCTTCATCCGAATTAGCTTTGCGGCTTTGAGAAAACTCTGTTGAATCTGTTGAACTCTACTATTTCAATGCTCCAGTGGCTTAAGTATTTGATTAAATGTCTATGGATTCAGTTTGGTGACAATCAAGAGTTGAGTTTTTGTTCAATTCATCCTATCATTTTTGGCCGTACAAACTACCAAACCACAAACGCTGTAAGCATATGAAGGCTTTGTTGATCTGTTTATTGGTGGATTTTTAAGTTGATGGCTGACCTCACCCCTTCTTCAGTTTTTTAACACTCTGTCAGGACCGAAACATGATTTGTGTTTATGACCAGGTTCTCCTTGCAGAATTCGTTTCTGACAGTGACGTTCAATTTGATTTCTAGACAGCAATGGCACAATGGCCCCTTTTTCAATTATGATTCTGTTTTAGCCCGAAGTCAATTTTGGCCGCCATCTCTTTCTTAAAAATATCGAACAGATCTATTGGATGTTGCAAAGGGAATGTGATTCTCTAAAGTTTTTGTACTTAAAATTTTATATTCAATTTGTAGCATTATCCAAAGCCCCCAACTCCACACAAGCGAATTTAGTCTAAAGACTGTTGTTGCGACGGCGGCGCAGCGTCTGGCCCTGGGGCAAACTGAAATAGGTCTTAGGAATAATTAAGTCTGTGTTAAATCAGTTTATAAATTAAATTAATGCATTCTTAACTTAATTTTTAATAGCTGACATTCATTGAATATCTCAACCAAAAGTCAGTAGAATTGTTTCTCAAACTGCAAGAAAATTGGCACTGCAGTTACCTAATTTAAAAAAATTAAGAACATGTTAGTTTCAACTTTTTTCGAAGAAAATGATCTGAAAGAAGACCAATATAAATACAAGAAGAAAATGATCTTGAAAGAATACCAATATAATTCACTATAGGTGGTACCTACTGCTTTTGGGGAAAATTCCTTGCCCTTTAATTTTTCAAAATCGACTTTTCGTTGTCGATTGGAAACAACAACTTTTCATATTTTATTTGGTGTTATCCGTTCTATTCGAATTTAATGAAGTTTTGGGAATTCCTATTTTTGGCGCTGTTGAAGAATTATTTATTAAGAATTATTAAGAATCGATTGGAAACAACAACTTTTCATATTTTATTTGGTGTTATCCGTTCTATTCGAATTTAATGAAGTCTTGGGAATTCCTATTTTTGGCGCTGTTGAAGAATTATTTTTGTTGTTTATTCGAATAACAAATTAGAGAATTGTTCGACCATATTGATTTGCATGCATCGCTTGAGTAACATTGTTAAAAAAATAACTTTTTTCATTTTGTGTGAATTTGGCCCTCTTAAAAAAGTTTTTCAATCTCGAAATTTCACTTAGCTCAAAAACTAAAAATAAAAATGAGGAAAGAACACAATTAACACAAAAGTCATGAAAAATATATCCAAATTCGAATCACGAACTACTGCATTGACACAGATTGCTCAGCACAACGGAAAGACCACGTTTGTACATTTAAAATTCTCTACTCCATGGATTGGTATACCTATTTACTCCTATATCTCTACAGTCTACTACATCATCATAGAAGCTAAGGGTTGTTGGCTGTTGGGTTAACGTAAGAACTAATCGATGCACAGCCAGTACTTATCGAACTGCGTTCCTGCGGTACCTATACATTTTCCGATGAAGCAATGATATCCATGTTGCTGCACTAGCTCGATGGCCTCAGAGCAATGGTTTTATCTAGGTTTGGTTCGCTGCGCTGAATCGCAGTCGTGTGTACTGTGCAACGATAATGGAATGGTTTCCCTGGTAGAAATCGAAACTCAAGCTTCATAATATTTTAGTAAGCTTATCAGTTTTCATTTTCACCATTATATAGGTGTATGTATCTATAAACAACTCAATATCAATGATTTAATGTCCTTCCTTCCTCTGTGACACTTATTCTATTACATCTATCTTCAGAATAATAAAGATAAGGATTGGCTTTTTGAATTCGCGGCAAACATCGATAAGAACTTTAATTAGTTGACAGACAATTTTACACTCATCTTCACCAAAGTGCATGGGGAAAAACACTCGCCGTATAAAATAATTATTTTCTTATCATTGTTTTTGTGTTTAAGTAAACGTGATTCAAGGTGTTCACTTTTGCGCACTGTGGTAGCAATGCACAACAATATATACAATACATACAAGGATATATACATAATATCTTTCCTTATTTTCTCTTATGTACCTATGTATACAGGCGTATTGTTATTTGTGGTGCATTGAATCCGAAAAAAAACCTTAAGTACCTACGATGTACAATGTACATATAGGCTTACTTGAATTAAATCGATGAGTATATCTATTCCTAAGTGTATAAAATTATAGTTTTGTAAGGAAAACAGATGTTACTCACCTACTTTCTTATTTCCCTGCGTAGGTATGATAATGTACCTAAATAATCGAATTGGTTTGCAAGTTCGAATAGAAAGTTCACAACAATTTTCGACAAAATCAAATAGTATTTTAAAATTTTTCTGTAATGGCGCCTGTAGTCTGTAAGTATACTGTTCTTCCATGCTCATTGATTCAATTAATTTATTATACAACCACATATATCAAATAAGTTTTTCTGGTTTCCTTCCTAAAGGTAGGACAGACTTTAAATTGTATCGATATAATAGATAAAATATTAGATAAGAAAAAACTTCAAACACCAATTCATTTCTATTACCTATAATAATTTTATTTGACATACTCGAAAGAACTGATAGTTTAGTAACATTTTTATATTTTGATAAAAATTACATAACATTTACATAGGAATCTATTTATACGTATACCATATACATTTATAATGTTCCTATTTTCCTGAGGAACTTACTTTGTTTTAGGTATGCATAGATATATGTAGTTATTGGTTGATAAGGGAGTTTTGATGATATAGTGTTTGTCTTGTTATACGAATTATGATAAATTCAAGTGTCTTTGAATCCATGAAGACCTACCTTTTCCGATTAATCTTAGATGTGTTATACGAGGTTAGTACAATAATCAATGCCTTGCCAAGACTGTTGCAATAGCGCGATTAATTTTATTTGCCAGAAAATTCTTTGAAACTCTTCTATTTCGAGAATTTATTCGACAATAATACCTGTATTAGAAAAAAATAGGAAATAGTATTTTTTTTAATCTATAAATTTCATAAAACGAATAAAATATTATAGACTGTATTGATGTTTTAAATAATAGTAAATAAAAGTCGTATAAAATCAATATATAGAGGAAGTGTGGATAAAGGTGCAGTGCAACAAGACATGTGGATTGTGGAAATAAAGCCCATGGGCTTTATTTTCAAAAAAAAAAAGAAATAACACCTGTGGAGTGGCAATAAGACCAACCATCAAAAAGCATTAAGACCCGCGAGAGTTATTCCCTTTCTGAATTTGCATTAAGACCCATACTTAAAGTAGGATTCAATAACTCTTTCACTTTCTACTGTTGTCCAGGAAAACTGTTGAGATTGGCGCCTGCCTGTCGCCTAAAGATACCCTAAGCGGATCAACGGAGTTGAGTGAGCGGGACAGATGACACAAAGTTGGAGTTTAAATCCTTGGAACCCTCGAAGCGGACCAAACAAAGTACCTACTGTTCTCCAAGAAAACTGTAGACATTGTCCATACTGCTGAGTTTTTTTCCCTATATTCTTCGAATTAAAACCTACCAGAAAAAGGAATTTAAACGCACAGCTTTTGTTTCAATTTCAAGAAGGGAAAAAAGCCCGGGGATGTTATTTCCTTTTATTTTGGGAAATGAGACCCGCCGGCTTTTTTTTCCATGGGGCTTATTGCACTGCACCGTGGATAAAACTGAACGAAAAATGTTTTTTTTGAATCATTGAAATAAATTGTGCTCGAAAACGAATATATGTATAGCGTCCTATTTACATTCACTTATGTCCAGGATTTCTTCATCATTTATGAGTCATTTAAAAGATTCATATATGTAAGGTTTCGTTACCCAGGACTTTGGATATAAATCGATTTAGAGATGAATTCAAAATCGAAGGTTTTGTTCACTTATTTCAATAAATTATGATTCAGTTATAAAGGAAAATGTTTACTGGATTTACAAGCTAAAATGAGAAAGTATGTGTGTAAAGGTTTCCACTTTGTGAGAAAGTGTGCACACTAAAAAAATAGTCTTTGGCGACAACAGAGTTCTTGTTGAATTTAGAAGACTTTCGTTAAGATTTGCTACCTAACTTGAATTATCAGTTGATTGTTTCCTTACCTAAATAAGATTAGATAGATTTTATTTCGTGAATTATTTTTATAAATTAGAATATAACTTATGATATACCTACCTAGGAGTGCAAATGTTTAAACCAAACATATATTTTTTAGTTTTTGTCTTCGAAAATTTGAAATGAGTCGGCCTTACCCTAAATAAAAAAAATAAAATTTTAAATATTTCCTCGAATAATTATGTATTAAACATTTAGCAAAATAAAAAATAGGTACATCCATGACATGAAAGATCGGATCGATAAAATTTAACGAATTTGTATCTGTATCTACATTATGTACATTATTAACCAAAATATAAGTATGAGGGTTTGTGGGTATATGCGTCGTCGTGATATCAGAATGCGAAATATTTCAAAATTTTAAGATTGAAAAAAAATCAAAATCTTTTGATTAAAACAACTCTATTTAAACAGAAAATTCCAGAATGGATTTTTGTCTAAGAAAAGCTAAAGATGTTGCTGTTTTTTTTTTTTTTTTATTTTGTCTATTTTACATCGTGTTTTTTTTTTTTGAAAATTGGCCCCTCCTTCCTATTTTTATTTTATTTTTTTTTACCCAACCTATACCTATACTTAAACGCTGTAGGAGTGTTTTTATGAATCTTATGCCAAACATACTGCATTTGTTATTATTTTAACTGTTTATTGTACTAATCGTTGTTATAATAAAGTTATAATGGCAAAATTTTGAAAAGCTGTATTTTGTAACCTATTGGTTCTCCCTTCTATATGGGACGACAATGTTACTGGCCTATATAAGCATAAAATCAAGAAACAAAGTCTCAAAAGAAAGCCTATAAGACTCTTTTAGTGTTAATGTCTGCAGTTCTATTAATCGGATTGTGAAATCTAAGCATTTGGAATTTTGAATTAGATGAAACCACAAAGCATTAATTCCTTTTTTTAAACACTCTGAAAATCGATATTATTAACCCCCACTTCCAACAAATGCGGAGCAAGAACCTGCAAGACTTTTGCATACGATATCATCACAAATACATCGTTATGTAACTGTAATCCTTAAATTTGCTGCCAGCAGGTCCTTTTATTATATTGTTTTATTTTGAAATTAATCGAATGAAATTATGTCCTATATGATTTAACTAAAAAAAATTAATTTGTTGAAAAATAATTTCAAAAGTATTTGAAAATAAATAAAGATTAGGACTTTTTGAAATGCATATAGGTATTCAACTAAAACATTGTATATTGATTTATTTGTGAAAACATTGTTATGTATACCTATATAAACTAAAAATTGCCCATTAAATTATATTAAATTATTATATTTCTTCAAAAAAAATAATCATATTATATACTTTCCTATATATGTACCTAATATGATTTTCTTTTTACACTCTTGAAACATATTCGTCCAAAGGTTTTGGCTGATAACTTGACTAAAATTATAACGTAACAATATTAGGGTATGACAATTAAAAGATTGAAATGTTCAATGCACTTTGCGTTTGATGTGTTAAATTGGCATACCATCTGATAGTATGAAGAAAACCACTTTCATTAATTCTCTGCATCATGAATCGTTCTGACGCTTGATTAAAACCTCAAGAAAATTTTAAGAAGATAAATACTTATTCATATAGATACATGTATGCAATAAGTATGTATGAACCTATATATTTAGAACAAAGTCATAAATAAACATTATCATTTCATTACTATGTTGTGTAGGTATGTATAATCACTTCATACAATTTTTTATAGGTATATTTTGCTTTTTGCCAGCATGTACATATGTAAATTTGATAAACGTCAATAACAATAAAATATGCATCACATGATGGCTCCACATTTTTTATTGAAGTTATGAAACATTTTATTTAAGTATGTAGGTGCATATAGGTATACAAATTAATTAAAACTTATTGTACCTACAAAAATCGGGAAAATTGATATACCTACTGCTTTTCTATGTAGCAATGCTTTCCGCTTTAAAATATCAGAACCTCTTCGATAAAAAAAAAGAAATGATGGTAAAAACGCTGCACCACGGGAATACCTACCTACGTTATGTAGACAAATTTGAATATTCCTATGCCATATTTTTGCTAAAAACATCTGCCAAGAATATACAAAATTATGCGAATACCTAAGTTGAAAAAAATAAAATAATTTTAACGATGTCAGTTGTGCTTCTGCTCATTCAATCCAGGTTTTCTTGATATAGATATTATGTATCTATATACATTGTACATAAATGTACCTTGCTAAAAGATAATTAAAACACAGTTATGTTAAATTTTAAACATTGAAAATATTTCTTTTTATTTACTGTGTTTATTATTTACATCTTTTTTGTTTTTATTACTCAGAGTAATATGGATTCGTGACAAAAACGCTATTTTTTAATCGTAATGTTTACTTAAGCTAATAAACTTATTAAATAATTAATAATTACAATAGCTACACTTTGTTGACATAACTTTCAATGGTTAATTTATGTTTTGTGGCTTTTGCTGTATGGTAATACATAAATTGCATTTAATTACATTTTAACAAGTTTTTTTTCTTTTTTTATACGTTGGTATAGAATGTATTTTTTTAAATGGAATAAGTCATTTTTTTTATTAACTCTTGCTTACTATCTAAGTTTAAAAACTGTACCTACCTTATAAAATAACCAATTTAAATTGCCTATTGAAGAATATTTTTTGAATTCGTTTGTTATCTATTGTTTAGCATTGATAGTAGATACTTTATGTATTACAAAATAAAAATATATTATATTACAATGTTTACATGAACAAATCAACAAAATTATGTACGAAAATAATAGGTAACTGTAAATATATAAATGTTTTATGTGCAGATTCTGTATATTATAATTATTTAATTCGATTTGTAAAATTCGATTTTGCATAAAATTGTGCTCAAATTGGAAAATTAAATTGCACTTTTTTTATTTATTATTATTATATGTTTTTATTTACATAGGAGAAAGTTATTGATTTTTATTTACGTTGTGTTTAGAAAATAAAAATCAAACAAAATGGCGGATATTGGATACGAAAATCTCAATTCCTGTCTTCTTAAAAACAAAAAAACGGATTATTTTAAAAATATTTAAATGTTTTTCTGGAGTGTTGATTCTATTAAAATTAAGGAAGATATATAATGGAAATATTTTTACCGCCAATATTGCAAAAGATAACTCTAATAAAACACAAATTTCAAAACATCTTATATACTATGCTTATCATCTAAATCACTTTTGATTGTTGCTTATTAGAAAAAAATTATAAGATCCATAAATAAAATTTAAGATTCTGGTAAAAAGGCATTAATCGAAAACGGAAAAGATATATGTATGTATTTACATTTACGAAAAGACGACTTGGGATTTACGTTTGGGAATATCTTCAACATATAAAGTTCTGCAGACTTTATGTGCCATATACCATCGTCGTTACACAATGTTTAACGCAAAATCGAATAACGTTAAAAATTCGTCAGAAACCGAAAGCCCGCCAAACACGCGAATTTTCTTCGCAGCCCGCTGTGAATGAGAGATTCAGGATTAATTTTGAGGTCGAAATATAAGCACACTTTTATTCGAAAAGCGGCATTAGCTTATGTTGCAATAATAGAACTTATCGGAATTCCAAATGCGCTTAAGCTAGCGGATACTGATGTCACAAGCTAGTAGTTCCTGTTGGTCCATGGTAACCTAAACTTTGGTAGTAGGAATCTTGACCCAAGGCAGCATGTGAATTCGTCAGGGGACTCAGAGCGTTATAGCTGGCGGCATATTGGCTCATATCGTACATCTTAATGTCCGCCTTGGACTCCGTCGGTAACAGGCGATTGATCGAGAACGGATGGTTTGAGGGAGTGTAGCCAGTGGGTTCCTGCTTCAAGTGATGCATAGAGGAATGATAATCGCTTATGAGCGATGGGTGACATCGGTTAACCATGGCGGATATTTCCTCTGGTTGCATTTGCTGATGGTGGTGGTGATGATGATGGCCGGGTGGAATATGCTGAGACGCCTGTTGCCCTAGGCACAATTCGGCATTGGCGTGTAACATGGCTAGAGTTTCAGCATCCTTGCTGTGTGAGGACCCTATAAGACCCGCAACTGAGCCGTCTTTGCTATGATGGTGATGGTGGTCTCGATTATGATGCTGATGATGATGGGAATGATCATCATGATGGTTATCCTTCTTACCGGGGCTTGTAGCTTCGAGACTACTGTGCGAAGGGCTTTTATGCAGTTGTCGAATAGCTTCCTTCTTTTCATCTTTAAAACGTTTCTGACGCCTTAAATAGCAGCCATTCTCAAACATATTGCCAGAATCTGGGTGTAACGTCCAAAATGATCCTTTCCCCGGCTTATCGGGAGTGCGAGGAATTTTGACAAAACAGTCATTAAAACTTAGCGAATGGCGAATTGAGTTTTGCCAACGCTGCTGATTCTGCCTGTAGAATGGAAACAGATCCATGATGAATTGATAAATTTCCGAAAGTGTTAGCATGCGGGTTGGATTGTTTTGTATTGCCATTGTTATAAGAGAGATGTACGAGTACGGAGGCTTAGCATGGGTGTAACTCCTTCGATAAGTTGTGGGTTTTTCAACCCGGGACCTCTGCAAAACACTTGAATTAGGCGACCCTGCATCTAAATCCCGAGCATTTGCCATTGATGTGTAGCCACCCATGGCAGCCATAGTCGACATTCCGCCTCCTCCCATGCATGATCCCATGTTCCCAAGCGGTGAACCCATTGATGCATAGCTTATGGAGCTAGGTGTCATGCAGTTATTTGCCATTGAATTCATTGCTGCCGCTGCTGCACCCATGCTGCTCATGCTTGCTGCTGCTGCTGAACCAAGTACACTGGAGCCGAAAGTTGCTGCACTTTGTGGTGAAACGGATGTCATGCCACCAACTGTCATACCCATAGGGTTCATACCGTAGGCCGACGGCGTCAAAGGACTCATGGTCCCGCCATTCGAAGACGGATTTGTAACTGCTCCACCACCACTGCTATTCCCACCACCTCCACCCGCACCTCCTCCGCCGCCACTATTTCCTCCGCCCGCCATACTAACGGATGCGCTGGTCGGGGCGTCCGCATACAGCTTTTGCATGATGTCAATTGTTAGGGCTTGAGGAGGGTATCCTCGGTCTGTTTGGAGCTTAATGTTTGCAGTTGATTGGTATCACTTAATTCAAGAATAAAATAGCTTAAGATTCTTTGTTTTTTTGTTTGCACCTTAATTAGGTAACTAAGTAGGTATATATTTTTCAGTACACAATGCAACTATGATGATTATGATTACTTCTTTTAAAATCACAATTCAGAGCAATCGATGAAACTGTTTCCACATTTAAATTATTGTTTTGTTTGTAGAATTTATTTAATTACAAGTGGGTAGGTAAATAAACTTGAGCGAATCCACACCGAAAATTATCGAAATTGGGATGTCAATGGATTTGGTAAACATAGTTCGATGTGATTTTGTGACCCGATAGGTAGTACCTATACACATTAGACAACAAATACAATTAATACTTCATGTATATTTAATCAATTAGACAATCGTTTGATAATATTTTAGTTAATATATCTTTTGTTTATTTACACAAACTCGCGTGGTAGGCATAGGCACCGACCTACCTATTCTTTTTATCTATCGCAACAGGTTCGCGTTTGCGTTCGCACTCGCTTTCGCCCCTGCAAATTTAAGTTAATTTAATCTAAGCGAATGTTGGTTCATCTTTATTGACAATTGCACAAGATTAATTTATTTATTTTAACCGCAATCGATTCGCAATAGAACAACAGCACGATATATGTGCGATTACAATGGTCGGTCGGTCTCGTTCTACTAGGTGGGTATAGATATATTGTGGGTATAGAAAGTAATTTCCGAAAACAAAACTTTTAAGAACCGTTTATTTTTGGTTGCAAATAAAAAAACCGAAATATCGACATAAAGTCGAGGTGATGACAATAATAGTAAAGACAACGACGGCGGTGATGATGCGCTGGTGATCTCTAGCTGCTCTCGAATGCGACTGTTTGCAGAGGGGAATACCTACTTACTATTTGGCTTACTAACAAACATTGAGCTCTCAAGTGTTCTTTGAACGCGGTGCTGGTGCAGGCCGCTGTTGTGCGTTATGTTCACGTTAACCCACCCCAAGTCTCACACACATTTGTCTGCTATCCATCCCGCCTTTCCTCGCCGGATGTACACATTCAAACGAAATCCAGCTTCTCTGACTGGATATGTGTGTATGTGCTGAAAGCGCGTGCGCTTCAACCATTAAGAACCAGTTGCTTGACGTCCCCTCTACACCGCAGGGCGTTACCTTGTATATTGAAGCGGCCTTTGTTTGGTTGCCAAGGTGACATTCGTTTGGCTCCTCCCATTTTGTTTCCATTGGGCACACCTCCGTTTGATTTTTAGGAATGTCGGCAATTATAGGTGTAAGCAGGCGTCTCTCCATTGCTCTCAATGTACACTTATGACGTAAGCTTGTACATCCCCGCAAGTCGTGATAAAGTGCAGCAGCTGTTCTCGGAAGAAAGCCGTCAAAACGATTATCGGTTCTTCTGGGATGATGTATGTGATTCGGACTGGTTCTGTCTGTTCTGCATGGCGATATACCCCTGTCTCACTCGATGTTTTCTATTTGTTCAGAGAATTATTAGGAGATATCAGAATGGAAGTCGGAAAAATAAAAATAAAACAGTAAAACCTAGAAAGAGGACAAACGGGAGGTATGTATCTCTATTGATGTTACTGCGTCCCATCTGCCACCCTTCACTCTCGAATTATTCTATTCAATGAAGGACATGAGGCGCGCATGAAGTTGACACGCCGCAAAACCAGTCTAGTCGCCATCTCAACTCGAATTTGACGCTTATTGCTGTTTTTTATGAGATTTCAAATTTTCGTTGATTTTTTTGCACACTGCGAGAACCTACTTTTGGTTGGCTAACAATAAAAATTTATAGATCCGAAAGATACTTTTACGATTTTTCGACGCTGCTTGAATGTTTCGTTGAATTCTTAAACTTGATTACATTCGGGGTGGAGGAGTTTTGTTATATTCCTACGTAATAAGGTGCCTCTAAAAGTTAATTTTTGCATAAGGAATTTTTGTTTGGCAAGAGGACGAGAGGGCTCCGCGAATAGGTATGAAATATTCGCGCGCATTCGTACGCGTTTGTTTGGCCTTGACGATAGAAATAAGCACTAGGAACATAAAAACCAAACCAAAACAAAAAATACATTCTCCTCGCTACAGTGACTCAAGTTTTCCAGAGCGTCTTATGTTTAATTGTGCCTCAACACTTTTATTTAACATGTGGTTGGCGATGGCAGCTTCGAGTCTTATTTCAAAAATAAAAGTTTTTCAAAGCTTGGAGTTATTTTACAATGGATTTTTCTTTAATCTCTCCAACCTAAAAACTCGGTGTTTAAAACAGTTCAATAAAATCAAGCGTCGCGGACAAAAAAAAAAACATGACTACATTTTTATTAAATTTTTGTATCAAATAGAAAAGTGATTGATATCAAGAATTTTCATACCTATGGTTTTGTGTTCTCCCTAACGTGTCTAAAAGTGTTTTACATCAGATCATCTCTTCCTCGCACAAAGGCAATTGCTAAAAGGATCCATGTGGAAACAAAGGTTACCTAGCTTTGTTACAAATTAAATATTAAATATTGCTAACCTAGGTACCTACCAACTTATCTCCTTACCTAAAGTGAAAAAAATTGTGACAGTTAAGTAGATAAATATTAAGGTACATATTATATCTTTCACCTGCAAAACTTGTGCTTACGGTGTCTGTGTCGTGCGTAGTTCAAACGGAAAAAAATACCTTGGTATATACCTATTTTGTTTGCAAAAATTGTTTAAACCCGGTGTACCTAGGTAGGTGTATGTAACTACCTTAGGTAGGTATAGAAGGTATTGAAATATTGTATAGTGAATAATAGTAAACTGACTAGGTATAATACTAACCCTAACTTAAAAAACTTTAAAAGTATATTTTTTGGGTATTTTGAAAAACCTTACTTTGTACCTTATTAAGAACACCTATTCTAAGGTGGTCCACACATTATTTTCCTCGATTACCTACCTATTTATATAGGCTTTTTGTTTTTCTGGTGAAAAAAAAATTATTTTATTCAAAAAGATGTATGTATGTAGATACCTACCTACCTAACTAAATCATTTACCATTCTGTCAGATTTCTTTTGATAGATTTGCTATAAGTTTTTACATTTTGTTTAAATGCAAACATATAAATAAAATTTATCATATACCTACCTAACTACATTTAAGAAGGCCCGATAATATTTTCGGTGGGCATTTTTCGAAGCATAAAAGACTTGTTTATATATGAAATTAAAAACAAAATTTTACGTAAACTGTTATACTAAATTATAGAGAGAATCGAGTTGGACTTGAACCAACCAAAATATTTCATGCATTTCTCTATTCTGCAATTTGTTGTCACTTTTTTTATTTGGCATTCAATTGGTTTGCAATAAAACTTCACCCGAAGTTTTAAGACATGAAATTTAATGGAATAATTTCCAATTTTCAAAAAAAAAATAAATGAAAAATGCGAAAGAATGATTTTGACATGTAGGTACTGGTATAATAGGTAGATACCCCTTTTTAAGCTTTGACCACTTTTGTCATTATTTTGCAATTTGGTGCTTCTTTATTTATTTATTTGAAACAAGCTAATTAATATCTAGCGAACAATATTTTCTTAAAACTATACATTATTAAAAATCTTTTTAAAACTGGTATTTGATACATCAGAAGTATTAATTAATAATTTATGGTTGACGTTATATAATTTCAACATATTATTTAGTGGTGAACTTTCTTCGTAGTTGGTACGATAGTGCGTTATATAAATAGGGTCAGGTAGACCTCTTAGATTCCGCTTTGGAACATTAAAATGAACTCGAGACAAAAGGTTCAAAGCATCGATTTGACCATCAATAAGTTTAACAATAAAAACAAAACATAAATAAGAACGTCTACTATCTAGACTAGGTAGGTCAATAAGTTTGAGCCTGTTATCATATGAAGGAAGATTCAATGGATTCTGCCATCCTAAACCTCTGAGAGCAAATTTCAGAAATCTTTTTTGAATCTGTTCGATTCTGATTTTATGGCAAGTATAATAGGGAGACCACACCTGGCAAGCATATTCTATGATGGGTCTAACAAATGAAATAAACAGTTGTTTGATAACGTAGGGGTCGGAAAACTGACGTGATTCTCTTTTAATCCATCCTAATATTGAATTAGCCTTATTGCAAATCATATTAATATGTTGCGTGAATTCAAGTTTTTTGTCAAACAAAACACCAAGAATAGACACTTCATTCACATTTAACAAATTAACGCCATTAAATTTGTACTCAAAAGACAGAACAGACATTTTACGTGTAAAATTTATTATCTTACATTTGTCTATGTTTAAATACAAACAATTGCGTGCACACCAGTTATAGAAAGAATTTAGATCAATTTGATTATCTTAACAAGTTTACATCATCTGCATAGATAAGACATTTCGAATATTTTAAAACTGATGGAAGATCATTTATGAATAATATAAATAGAATTGGGCCCAAATGGCTTCCTTGCGGAACTCCCGAGTTTACAATGAAACTTTTTGAATAATGTCCATTAAAATTTACAGTGTATGATCTGTCAAGCAAGTACGATTTGAGCCAAGCGATGAATTTAATGTTAAAGCCAAGTTTATTCATTTTTTGAAGCAAAACATGATGAGAAAGTTTATCAAATGCCTTACTAAAATCTGTAAGTACGCAATCAATTTGTTTTTTACTTTTGAAGGACTCTATACAAGTCTCTACTAGCTCCACAAGAAAAGTGACAGTCGAACGACCTTTCGAGAAACCATGTTGGTGAGGAACAATGAAAGATTTGGTGTAAAAGCTTAAAGTTTTGCAAATAATTTCTTCGAACAATTTTGGAATAGCTGACAGTTTAGCTATGGGACGATAGTTATCAATTTTGTCTTTTCTTCCTTTCTTATGAAGGGGAATTATGAAAGATTTTTTCCATGCATGCTTCTTAATAATTCAATCAATATTGCATTTAAAAATTTGGAAAATATTTTTTTTTAACTTTTGACTTTTTAACATTATTTGTTTAGGTAGGTATATACCTAGGTAGGTACATTATAGTTATTTACCACAAAAGTCATCTCGTGCGATCCAGTTTTCAATTCCTGATTTCTGGTATAGGTATGTATGTACATTGTACATACCTATGTACATTTTTGTTTTTAAAAATTCTAGATTTTTTTTTACTGAATTCTTCTAACATCATATGTTTTACTTGTCGGCTTTAAGTGTATTCAAAAATTGAATTTCAAGTTTTGAGACTATGAGCTTGAAAATCTATATTAATATTAAATGCCATCAGCCCATTAGTATGTAGATACATAAGGTAAGACAAAATCACACATACTATAGTAGAAACTACCTGACTATATGTATATACATACAAACGAGAATACTTTCTTATTTCTTTTAAATGATGTTTTTGCCCAAAAAAACGCTATCTGAATTTTTACCATGTAAATAGGTAGATAAAATATGTATTTTTGACATTTTGTTAACAAAAGGATAGAATAGAATACAGAAGACGCATTTGATTAATGAAATTTTAAAAATTAAAAACTATAATATACCTAGTAACTTATCTATTAAAATTCAAAATTCTGTAATGTAATCCTGAAAATTCGTTTCTCGGTTGTGCTGATTTTTTTAAACGATCAACCTTTCAATTTCAACAAAAAGACAACGACAACGAATGACTTAGTTTTCACAACGCATCATAACAGTTCAGAACTAGAAGTTTAATACCTAACCTGCATGTATAATGCGAGTGTTTTGATCAAAGAGTTTTTCAATGTAACAATACTTCCAAAAGATTGATAAACGCTTTGATGAACTTGTTATTTGTTATTCTATAGTATAGGTTTTAAAAAATTCATTGCAATTGAAAAAAAAATTGTCAAAAACAAAATGGACATGCTAGAGCTGAAACAGTCCAGATTGAACTTCTTTCAAATGCATTGTGCGTGCTTTAGAAGAAATAAAAAAAGATTCGTGACCTTCTAAAAAAGAACGTTCCTACTTTCGCTTCTGGACTTCTCCAGCAAAATTTTGATTTAAATGCAGTTCGTTTTTTTTTGTGACAATGTCCTTTGAAGTATCTAAACAAAATTACAAAAAAATTGGAAACTGAAGCATTGAACGACATTATAACGATTTATTGGTAATTCAAAGAAAGTTTCATTTCAAATAAACTAAAACTACGCATTGTTAAACAATTCGATTTCATTCGTTGACAAATTGCAGATCAGTTAACACAATTTTTCAATCTCTTTTTTATGAAGGTACAATAGGCGTTAAGATGTAAGTGGATAAAGTCGATAAGTAGTTTTAGTTTTAGTTTTATTTCATCAATCAGATTACAATCTTTATAGACTAGATACTAAATAATATAATTGTTGGGGGCTATATGATTATAAAATTAAATAAATTTAAATTTAAATTCAATAAATATTACCTACTAAATTGATTTATAATATCTATAATATATATTTTAAATATATCTCTCGAAACATCAAGTACATATATACAATATACATACATACTTATACATATGTACATATACATATACTTACTTAATAAGATAACTAAAAACAATGTACTTCAGACATACAAGCATACAAATATGTAGGTATACAGGTGTAGAAATAGAGCCATTCGGAAATATTCATATATTTACAATCAGACAAATTAACAATTATTCTCGTAGTGGAAAAAAGAAGCCAGCTTAGTTCGACGTAGACCTCGGCGTACCACAGCAGCTAAACGAAAATTCCACCCCAAACCTTCACCAATTTCATCACTTGACAATCGTAAAGGAATACATATTACGATTATACCTAGCACGAAATAACCTCACGTAATGGAAAGAACTAAAAAACATTGAAAAAACTTGTGATTACTTAATTTTTGTTTACATATAAATATTTATATTGTATATAACTATACGAGAATAAGAAGTTTTCTAATTTATTCTAACATATTTATGTTTTTATAAAAACATTGGAAATGTAAAGCTTTTGCCATCTTTTGTGTCAGCAAATCTTAAATGCATTACATCTTAATTAGTAAAAAATTTTAATAAGATATTTCTACGGATCCTAAATTTCTTTTAGGGATGTTTATGTTATAGAACATAAACAGATTTAAATATACTTAGAATAGTAAATAATTGGTAATCGGCTGAAATCTTATCTGAATAAAATTCACAACAGTAAGAAAATAAATCTTTTATTAATGTTTTTTTATACCCGCTTATTATATAGTACGTATATGTTTTTTTGTCTCAATAATAAAATCTAACGCTAACCAATAACTTCAATAATTATATCGATTATTCATTAACGGATAAAAAGAACTTTATTATGTACGTTGAATACAACAAAAGAAATTTCCAGAACCCTTGTGTAAACATTTCACCTACACTAATTAGGAAGTTTTGTCTTATTCTAAAGAATATGTTAGGTCTCACATTAGTCCTCTTCCATTGTACCATTAGGTTGGTATAGTTATGTTATTTATAATATATGTAGGTATACACATTGGCGGTGAAGTTATCAATGAATTACTCAGGTAGGTATTATGTAAATCGTCAGCCTGGAGAATGTTGGTAATGTTGCAAGTAGGTAGCTAAAATATAATATTCTGTTTTATGACAGGAAGTAGAAGGCGTCAAGTGCTTGTTATATTTTAACGTGATTTAGTAAATCTTCTTATAGAACAATAAATCTACATATACATACCTACCTATAGTACATTATGTATAGATATTTTTTAACTAATTATTAGGTAGATTTCGATCACTGTCTTACATTATAGGTACCTACTACCTATTGGTAAACAAAAACAGAAATCCATCTTTTTTAAATTGCATAATGTACCGTGTTGGCCAAAACTATATAGCACGAAATAACCTCACATTGGAAAAGACTTGTGATCACTTAATTTTTTAATTTTTTTTGTTATAATCACTACGTAATAGTCTTTAATTCGCGACCATTAATTTTACTATTAAATTATTTGTAAAACAAAAAAATAATTTAAAACTCATTAAAAGGTTAAGTATGGGCAAAACTAAAGCACAGCAAAGAGGTTGACAAATATGTGCATGGATGTGTTGTTCCAGGCAATTAGTGCTTGGTGTTATATGTATGTATATGGAGACTAAATTATTGCATTTCGTGCAATCTATATGATCTACATATGCCCATAGATTTTCTATGGGGTTGAGATCAGGGGATTGTGCTGGCCGTCTTCGTTAAACCAATCCTTCGAAAGTTTAGTGACATGTTTAAGATCGTTTTCATTGGAAAATTCATTGCAACGGTATATTCTCCACGTTATGCTTTAACGTTTTGAATGATTTTCCGGTACAAGAAACATTCCATTATACCACAAATTCTATGAATTTGTCTGAATCCTTGAATGGAAAAACAGCCCCAGACAATAATCTTGCCTCCACCATGCTCAAGCCCTTGGTGAATAAAGAATTTAGGCGTTGGCGCTGCGCCCTTCAAACAGTCCGAAAACCCGTCTGATTCCTTTGAATTTAATTTTTATTTATCGGAGAAAAGAACTGTTTTCAATGTTTTCACAGTCCAGTTAATGTGCCCCTTGAGAAACTCCATTCTTGCCCGTAGATTTTTTGGTGATATAAATAGTGTTTTTTATAGCTTGATAAGATTTCGAGCCACTATTACTAAAACAATGAATTTGTAGCATATTAGAAGAAAACGCTTAAATTTGTTAACTAAAAGGCATAACTAGGGTGCAATGTGCTTTAGTTTTGTCCACTTAAATGACTTTTTAATGAGTTTTAAATTATTTTTTGTTTCAAAATTAAGTTAAGAATTAAAGTAAAATTAATGGTCGCGAATGAAAGACTATTAGGTACGTTGTGATTATAAAAAAATAAATATTAAAGGTTTGAATGAAACAAAAACAATTGGGTGGGCTGCCACCAAGAAATAAATGATCACAACTTTTTTAAATGTTTACCTATCATTGTATTAACCGTGAATAATGTGATATTTATGTTTATTAAATAAAACATATTACCATCCAATTTGAAAATAGTTAGACAGCGTCTAAGTAGACATACATACGACTGATAGTGTTCTTCGAATCATAAATCGCCTTTATACGAAAACTTCTTTGAATTTATATTAAATAAATTCAATGCAAATTCAGTAAAATAGTTGAAAATCGAAGACTCGTCATCTTTCAAAATTTGCATTTGCATAATTATGTTTCATCAATCCAATATTATTACCTATATATGCTAAAATCGTAGAAATTTCGTATATTAGTGGGATGATTCCAACAACGTACCTATATAATTAAAATGTCTATTGTGATAAATGAGCCATAAAAGAGAGTAATATTGATGTCTATTGAATTTAAACTCATAAGGTGAACAAACGTGGGCCTGAGTACCACCAGTCTACCACGGCACCATTCGGCTTTAGACTAAAGCTCTAACCAGTAATAAGCTTGTTTGATTCAGTGTATAATCCCAATATACCAGCCCATGTATTAGTGCAGGTTTTTCCTGTATAGTAGCTTTGTAGCGTTTAAGTGCCTCTCGCGCGTCTATAACGCACTCGGTGTTATTTACAATTTAAGTGGATTCTAAAACGTCAGGCAAATATTGAATTTTAATTTAAAAAAAAATCTCCAGCCTCACCCGTACCATTGCTATTGGCTATTGGTGGTTGTTGGTTGGGCTGGGTTCCTTGCTGGTTTCAGTATTAGGTACAGCCAAGCCGGTGTATATCGGTGTACCTCTTTTATATAGGAAGGGGTCAGACGAAAGATGTGGAACGATTTTGTCTGTTAGTTTAAATTTTAATTTTTGTGTAATTTCTCGAGTACCTACCTAGGTAGGTAGATATACCGCTTTATGGATAATAGCGGTGAACACCGGCTTTGGCAGATAGTCTGGCACCATCTCCACTTTATCAACCTGTTACCTCGTCGTCATCGTTTTTTCGATTCTGTTTGGTTTTCAACTTTAGCTATTTGCTTAGCTTGGGAAGAGGCTTTAATGGATGACGATGAACGATAATAATATCGAGGTGGATATAGAGGTTTGTAAGTGATATGTATCATTTGTTTATATATCTATACGTTTACTTATATTGTCAGTTTTTTTTGTTACCTATATATATAAAAACAATAATATTAATCTATGTGATATCTATATACATATCATACATTGAATATACACATAGATAAGGTATACACATATGTAGTTGGCTTTTGAAATTTCTCTCGCTATTATGTTTCGGCGTTATATACAAATTTCCTACCAATTAGCGGAAATACCTATATACAGAGGCATACCTTCATACCTTCATAAGTGTAAATTCTTCGTCTAATTTTCACTAGATACCAACCTTTACGTGAAAACATCAATAATAAAATAAATAATTACAAATAGACACAACAATATAGGTATGTGTATATTAAACATGTATGCTTATTTTTGGCACTTGTGGCGTATAGATAGACAGTTTTTTGTAAGGTGTATACCTAAATAGTGAATAATACGTTTCAGATTTTGTCGCATGCTACATAATGTATATTTATTAAAATACTGTTTTGAATGTTCGCTTTTTGATTAAATATCCAACAATTTAGTACTGTTCTGAATGTTTTAAAAAAAACAATCAAGCAATCAAACAAAAATACAATATTGTAATTCAAAACGTTTCAAATATGATATGTAGGTAGAGGGAAAGTTTTTATAAAAAGTATAATAAACAAAATAGTTTCTTTGATTTGATATTTGTGAAATGTTAAAATGCAAAATTTATTCATACTATGTACGTATTAAGAAGTATAGGTATTTACCTAACGTCCCTTATTTTTTCTGACTTTTTTTAACGAAATCAAATAATTTAGGAAGGTACCTATCTGACTTTAATTAAATGCAAATTTTTATTTTGCGAAAACCAAACAAATTTTTTGCTGGAATTTTTTTTTTCTGTAATTCAAGTTTCCGCAAAAACATAAGTAAATCTAAAGTAGCGGACAAAATTTTAAATAAAAAGAATACATTTTTTTAATTTGAAGCTAATTAAATGCTCATAAGTTGCTCAAACCCTGATTTTGTAGGTGAAACGATTTTTTTTTAATATTCAAGTTTTAAAAAAAATGAGAAATTAATTTTTGTTTGCCAGAATTTGAAGATTTCTACAGCAAGGTTTATTTTACAAACCTTGATTTCTTGCTAAAATAGGGCGTAACATACATCAAGAAATTTATTTTTAAACTTTTTATATTACCTGAATTTGTAGCTTTTTTAAATTCGAATTAAGAAATTATCACTAAAAGCTACAAAATTAAATTTGGCGCAAAAAACTAGCATTAATAGCTTCAACATACGTCATATAAAAATCTTTAAAATTCGATGTTTTAGAAC
This sequence comes from Epistrophe eligans, assembly GCA_951394125.1. Classification (NCBI taxonomy): domain Eukaryota; kingdom Metazoa; phylum Arthropoda; class Insecta; order Diptera; family Syrphidae; genus Epistrophe; species Epistrophe eligans. Next base: position 189,373 of record OX596028.1, read on the forward strand.
TTATTTCCTATTTCAGACAGTGTAGTGGAAACGGGCGTCGCGATGTTAAATTTTTAATTACACAAAATTGATAAAAATTATAAAATAAATGTTTGCGCAAAAAATTAGCATTTTTTATTAATTTTATTTGATTTTGCCGGAAAGAATCTGTCAAAATAAGAACGTAGTCTCAAAAAACCTTAGAACCTTGATTCCGTTTTGTGATTTTTTTTTTTTGCAAAAATTTTGCAATTTTATTACAAGTTTAATCAAAAACAGGTATACTACAATATATGTACAGCAGCTATACCCGTTTTATATGAGCTAAAACAAAAATTAAAATTTTCCATCTATAGGAAATTTAAAAGAATGATCCTACCATCTCATCTTTCTTGGTTTGTTTATATAAGAATTTAAATGAAATATATAAATAGCCACTAGAGAAGTGAAGGGTGCAACAAAAATTGCCCAGTTTTCTATAGATCTCAGCACAAAAAGAGAAAAGTCTGTTGATTGCGATTAATTTTATATTGTGATGTCTTCATATATTGAAAGATGTAAAATGAATCGACATTAATTAACCAAAAAATTAAAAAAAAAATTAATAAGTTACTTAATTATTAACGATAGCTTAAGCTTATCGCATGTTTAACGTGTCTAAGTGAACATAAACGTCAGCATACGCATAGCACACGAAGCAGCTACTTTTATGTAGGAAGTAGGTAGTATAGGTATATATTTTTGTCACCTTAATAATTATTTATTTTCAAATTCGTCATTAATGTAATATACCCAAAATTCCAAATTACCAAACAGCTGTTTCGGACAAGTGTTGGTGGTATCGATTTTCAAATGTTACCAAATCTTTAAATGTTAATGTGGAATACCCGAAGAGAATGGGACGAAAAAAAACGAAGTCAGTTTCAAATTTACTTATTAATTATTAAAACGAAAGCGCAGAGAATGTTCCGGGCCTTTATTTTAAGTTTTTTTTTTTTGATCGGATTTTCGAACTGTTATACGTACACACTACTGAATTTCGTCATTTAACAAAAAGACGAGACTAAATAAATCCATATTTATAACAGTTATTATAGTTTATGCGCTTGAGTTGACTTGGAAAAAAAAACTCTGGGTCCCTGAAGTATGTCCACCGGTGAAGGGCTCTGTCCCTGGCCCTGGTTCTGCGGAGCCGCGTAGATAATACCAAAAAATCCTTCGTATAAAACAATAATGATTTTTATTTTTTTGTAACTTCCGGTTTAGTTTAAACAAATAAATAATTTTAAACGATCACTTCTGAGCAACTCTATTAAATTGCATTGGCATCTCATTATCATAACATGATTCCTAATTATATATGAACATTTATTTCAGCATTTAAGACCTTGACATTTTTATAGTCTAATTGGCTATTTTCCATCAATCAATTGAAGTGAGAAGAGTTTCAAAAGTCATATATAGTGTCTCGTATGTTCATTTGCCTCTTCAACGAAAATATTTTAGGAAATGGCATCAAAACAACAGACGTACCTACCTATTCGTTCTCTTCAGTTTAACAACAATGCACGATGAAGATGAAAATGAACAACTCTACAAAAGCTCTTAACGTCTAATTCAATAAGGAGTGATGATGTAGGTAGTCTTGGTCTTAAAGAGGACCCAAGACCAGATTCGAATCGCCGTCATCATAGTGTTACATCATCAACAGTATAAGAAGTCCACAATTCCAAAGATATGGAATGTGATGTGGAGTTATTTGTAAAAAGATCTCATATCTTATAGAATTTTCGGATTGGGCTGCTTCTGATCATTCCTGCTTTTCTCTGTCTCCCTGATGTGGTGCTTTTGAAAGATGTGGCGCTTATAAGAGATGCTACTTGACCCTTGAATGGAGAAGGTAAATGCACTAGGTTGATGAAGGTCAATGTCTGTTAACATCGGTATTATTTTTACTAAAATTCGGGAAATAATATAGCAAGACGACGAAAACGACGACGCGACGGTGTGCTCACTCATCCAGCAACATGTTTCGGAACCATGGCAATAATGAAGGTGCTTTCTTGATGTTCAATGACACTCGATGGATTACACAAATACACCGAGAGAATCTTTCTATCTCGCCGAACTTCAACGACCTGGGTGGCCAAGTGATCATACTATACACCTTAGCAATCGAATACGCGCAGGTGCATAGGCGATTGAATATAGGTAGGTACATGACTCTGATGTTGAAGAAATGTGTCGTATCTTTTACTGGAGTATACTGGTTATATTTATGCAGAGATTTTGTTAGCGAAATTTGAGATCTACATAATGTACAGGACAAGTATATGTCAGGAAAATGGTTGTTGACTTAAACTCCATGCGTCAAATTTTACAGTATTTTATAACCATTTATGATAAATATGTATGTGGGAATTACATATCTATATAAACACATACATACATCACACATCAGTCGTTCGATCTACCGATTGGATTTTAGAGGAAGAAGATAATAAGGACTTGTAGTTGAAAAAGGCATATTTTTTGTTTGAACTGGATGCCACATCTATATATATAACTCTATTATCTGTTATACAAGCCTTATAATAACAACCTGAATATTTAGCGTAATAGAAACCCTAACTTTATTTCATCGAAAAAAAAGAAAAACAGCCAAAAGAGCGGCTGTGGTATAATAATCATTTTGTTTTTATAACTTTGATGAATTTCGTGCCGGTAGTTCACAAAACAAAAACGCGGTTACTTTTCAAACGAATAAGTATAAAATAGAGAAAGGAAAAGGAAACAAAGTCCTCAACGTTTTACATCCTATATACACATACATATCCATAGGTACAATACACATTAGGCAGGCACCGAATATTCTGATGGGGATGACCAAGCCAACGTCCGTCGGCGGCGGCGGCGGCGACTGTTTATTGCACAGAAACAGGCATAAGGACGTAAGTAAGCACAGGCACACAGTCTCTGTTTACCTAACATGCTTTTACGTTCTGGAACAGGATAATGGGATAGCATTTGCTTAGGTAAACTTCCTTTTATGGTTCTCTTTGTCTTATGCGGTGTTCCACCAAAATGTTTTGGAATCTGGATCGGATTGTTTTTAAGTTGTGTGGTAAAATTAATATTGTTTCTTTTTCATTTGGTTCAGTAATAATTAATTAGGTACTGTTTTTCTAGACTAAATAAAAGTGTTTATGGTTTTGTCTCGCCACTTTGAGCGAATAGTTTATCTGGGGTGTGAACTTTTATTGTACAAAACGTTACATGTGTTTGCAGAATTTTGAACTTGCTCTCATGGCAATTTTGTTTTTGTTTTTGAGATTGAATGTTTGAAGTATATATTTGGGTCTGTATAGGTACCTAAGATACTTTTCTACACAGCTATACCTACACACCAAAATTAAACTTTGAATGTGATATATTTGCTTTTTAGTATCATTTTATCTATAATTTATTCCTTCTGTACATTAATTCACCTCGTAAAACCAAAAATACTATTTTTAAAATTATATCACAAAAAAAGGTTTATACAATTAATTATTAATAATTGTATTATTATTTCTTTTGGCTGTATCAACCAGTTTTCAAACCGCCAAGAACTTGTTTTTCTTATAAATAGGGTTTTTGGGTCTCCTGAACCATTTTTTTTATTTTCGACTTTCGATGTTTTGACAGAAAAGCGACGATTACGATTTATATATATGTGACTATAAGATCATCCATATAATATAAATATAAATTGGTACCAACCTCATTCAGAGCCAGCATAACTTTCGATTTACAATTTATTATACCTACCTATCGCCTCGATTCTGTCCTAACCACATATCTACAAAACAAATTTTTTGAAGACAAAGGCAAAACAAATGGCATTTCTTAAACTGAAGACAATTATGTACTATGTATGAACCTGATTTTCTTTTAACTAACCCAAAAATATTTAAAACTTAAATCATTTGTTTTGTGCAGCTCTTCAAAAATATTTGTTTTGTTGATACATAACGTATCAACATATAGTTTAGTTAAATTCAACAAAAAGGATAAACTGTCTTGTTTTGTAAAAGAAATATTATATACATATATGTATGTACATGTAAATTATTTTTCTTAGAATCTTATTTAATAATCAATTTATATGTAAACCAGATAATTATACAGCTATAATGCTTCTTATAACATACTGCAAAAACGATACACAGTATATAAGGTTTTATTATATTATATATACATTATGTAGGTATATGTAAGTATTCCGTTTCGAGGACTTTCGAAAAATGTGAATACTTTTTTTTATTTTCAAGCAACAGATAACGTTATCATGCAGTAAATGCTTAATGTACTTATATTATTTATCATTATAAGTACCTACCTACCCATAGGACCTAGCCTTTTTTCTTGGAATTGTTGCAGTGATATAAATAACCTTAGGTATGGTTATGATTTATGAATCATCATTTCATCAGTGGCACACATATCTTATTAGGGTTTCGTTTCGAAACTTCAAGATGTGTTATCTCACAGACACGATAAACAGTCATTATTTGTTCAAGATAAAATTTTAATAATATAATTGATACTCATCAACTAGGTATATATATGATACGTACCTTCTTATAACCGTGAATACAGAAAATATGAAAGATGTTGTTTTTCTTGGTTTGTTATCCTTAAGTAAACATCAACTAATTTACATCGTCTTGTAATATAATGTATATATGTATGTACATATGTATGTACCTACCTACTTTGTAGAAAGTGTATCTGTATATAAAAAAAAAATCTAAAGTTTATATGTATGTATGTCTGTATATATATATTTTGGAAATCAAACAACAACGTATTCTGGAATTCGTGACAACGCCAGCTTATTCGTGCCAATTCAATAAACTATATTAATATGAAGTGAATGGAATGGTATATTATGATAAGTGCCACAGGAGCCTTATAAACATGCGAGTCATTCTCTGCAATAGGAGGGAATAACGTCATGTTGTCGTCTTAAGGTCGGTTGACGGTTGTGTTCTTATTATGTTCACTTTTTACATTTTTGCTACAAAATGTGGCATGAGAGTGCTAATTGCTGGTTCGTTTTATCAAATTAACAACTTCGAACATCTCATGAGTATTTGTAAACTTAAGAATCATCGTTTCCAGATAATTTTTGTAGATTCAATTTAATTTAAATTTTGTTGGCTTAGCTCCAGGGAAAGGTATTTTAGGCAAACATTTCACTTTTCTTTATCTTAACACTTTTTATGTATACCTGTTCAGATATTTTCTTCTTAAGAATATTTTATGTTTGTAAAACTTGCTTGAAATATTTTTTTTTTATACAATAATGAAACAAAACATTCAGCTGATGAATATGCTACATACACATAAGAATTGATCGAAAGTCACGTGAATGTTTCATTCAATTTGCATCAAACTCGATATTTATTCTTTATAATCTTATATACATATATTATATCGTTTCTAATTGTTTTTTTTTTTATTTAATCGTAATTTTAATTTGTTTCTCTCGATTTTAGAAAAAAATTTTGTTTGTTTTTTACAGGAACTATCGCTGTTTAAGGCGTGTTTAACAGAAGTTGAGTTGTGAAAATAGGTATAGTATGATACTAGTTAAAAACCAATAACTTTTTAGTAAATACATAGCTTTAAAGTTGGAAAATTGTTAAGTAGTATGTTAGTTATACATGCATATATGTACATGCAAAACATTTAAAAACATTTCAAATGTTCTACGTTTATTTCTTAAAATTTTCTTTCCGAAATATTTTTGAAAAGTTTCTTTTTATGTTGACGGTATATCGTCGATGAAACAAAATTCTAAAATATCGCAGGTGCCTCGTATTTTGTTAAGTGTAATTTCCTTTAACATTAACATCATCTTTGCTCCCGATTTTAACATTTTTAATTTCTTTTTTTAAAGTAAAATAGATAATGTGTAATATGTAATTGATCTTAAGCTTGAGAAACACATAACCTAAATGTGTCTGAAATGTTTCTTTTGGTCCGGGAACATCTTTTTTAAAAGTTCAGTTCATGCGGTATTCAAAGTATTTAATCGTTTTCGAGCGTGAAAGAGATTTATGTATAAACAATTCAAAACAAACCACATCGACATTTTAAAACATTTTCTGTACCTACCTACATTTCTCCTGTTGAGGTAATTATATATGTATGTGTACAAAGGGACAAAGGCATGACTTTTTTGAAATCCTGGTAGGTTTTATAGGGTTCCAGAATAAATAAAAATGTGTCCAAAAAGCTTTTGAAAACACAACACACTGCTGGCTTTGAGAATCCGAACATATCAGCAATACCATGGTATTGATGAGCACCATTACCGAGCCAGTGTGACGTTATCAAAGAAGCTATGCTTTTTAGATGAGAGAGCCTTCGTTGAGCTTTGTACTGTGATGCATTGTTGGGCATGTGCTCCTCCACAACTTCTCACAAGTTGAAAAGTTTATCCTAATCTTTTTATAAATTTTATATTAAATTTCAAAATTTAGACGCTCTCCAATAAGAGTTGTTTTTGTCACTTTTATCACTTCCTATTAAAATAAAACTTTCAGAGCGTTTACTTTTTAGAAATTTATTTATTTAGCTATGTATGTACCTACCAAATTGATTATTTTTATTAAAATTTTGGAAACTCTCACTACATTGTCAACGTTTATAAATCTTCACACAAACAATGTTTGCTCAAAAATAATTATTCCATGCCAAGTTTTCTATTTCTACTTTTCATTTCAAACTGTGTACGAGTATATCATCATATAAAAAACATATACATAATATTATAAAATATCTATGATTCGCAGATCTAAACCAACAATCTGTGGAAAAAGCCGTTACAGAAATGAGTCCACTTCTATTGATGACAGATAAGCCGTTAAATTGTAAATCAACCAACAAAAAAATCGGCCTGCTGCCATAAGCGGCATATCATGATCGATAAGGTAATTAAATTAAGTTCTTATCGGGAGATCCAAATTGTTTTAACTTGTTCAACATTGATTTCATTTGTTTTCGACAGCAACCACTGTAGACAATTTGTTAGCCGATAATGTTGCTGGTTTTACTCTGTACACAGCAAGGTAGGCGAACAGCGAATACAAACAGATCTGGTTCCGCTACGGTTCTCAAATTATTATTTAAGGTAGGTCGCTACTGTTTTTCTGATACTAACATATTACCACTCAACAAATATTGATTACTTTTTTCCTCTGACAGATAACGAATCATATCGGTTTTAGCTTTTATAAGTGTCATTCCACATGTCAAATGGAAATATTGTATGAATGCGTATATAAAACAAGGGCGGAACGACTCATTCAAAATGTTAATTTAGACTCGTGGTTCGTTCTTCAGCTGTCAAAATGACCAATTTGAACTCTGGTACTACGTATGTACGTTAATTTGGTTGCCTACTTAGCGATCTGTAACCACTTCAGTTTTGACATTAAGTGAAATAAATTTCCAATATTGTACGAGTGAAAATAAAATTTGTGCAAGTCACTGGACAATATGGGTAAATACATATCCAAGCATATATGTATGTACATATTTTTGGTGAGGATACTCCGAACGGCAGAAAGTCGAGGACGCGAAGAGGATAATAATAAGGTGAATGACTGGCATGAAAAGCAAACTGCTGAACTACCCTTGTCGATAAAAATTAAATATTTTTTTTAAAGTGACAAGAATAATTTCCATTATATTAAATTACTTTCTTCGGTTAATAAATTGTACATTATAGTTATGGCAATAAGGTGACAAAATACATAAGTACCTATGTTGTTTTATGTTATTTTTATTTTCGTTTTTTTTTTTATTTTTCTCCAAAATAAATGGGTTTTTCTTTAGCATTTATTTGTATTTCGAGTTTAATTAATAAGCCAATGATATTCCTATATAATAAAAATGAAAATCATGTCATGCATGTATATAAAGTAGTTATAACAGAGTTTTAATATATGCATATGTATATTTTTTAACGTAGATATCTAATCTAGGTAGGAACCTACATAATATTGTTTCTACTTTTTTTTAGTAAATCATCCAAAATACATATGTATTTAAATAAATAAAAACGTTTAATTAATTGCATTATAGTCTAATAAATTAAAAGGTATAACCTTGACTTACAAAATGATACAGCAGCGTGTTTATATTTGTGAACAAGTAAGTATCGTCCTCAGCTCGTATGTCGCTCACTTTATTTCGAAAACAAAAGATAAAATTTAAAACGTTAATAAAAATTGGTATTAAAACACTTCCCTTTTTCATAACCCATCAAACTTTAATAAAAAAAAGCGAATCATTATATTGAGAAAAGCAAAGAAATGTTGTTAAATCGTATTTATATTGACGTATTATATTGATATAACTTAAAAAATTCGATTTTGAGAAAACAAAAAAATTATCAAATAACAACACAACAATAAACCTTTCTATGTTTTATTTTATTATGTTATGATAAATTTGTGTCTAATAAAATGTATGACTTAAAATTTATTGTTTTTTTTTTTAAATCGATGACATAGCATGTCATTTGAGTTTAAAGTTCAATCAAATGTAATGTAAAATAATGTAATATTTTAACCACTGAACTTCCTTTGAATATAATGAAACTATATGGGCTAGTCTAGATAGTAAATAGGTACTACACTACAACCGTAATGTAAATGAAAGTGAATCGAACAAAATTGTTGTGCAGATATAAAACAAATTTGCTCTGATGATTATCATCATCATGATTAACATATAGATACATATAATATTTCTATAGTCTGGCTGGATCCCTTTTCCGACTCTCATATAAAACCGATTTTGACAAATGATGTGTCAAACGAAGTGGAAGTATCTGCTGATTTGACGAATTATAATGTTCCTTGTTTAAACACTGCATTTGTTTGTTAAATATTATTCCAATAAAAAAGAACTCTAAAATGAACACTTCCACTATGCAATTGGTAATATTTTTTACTAATGTATTAGGTCCGTTAAAATTTTTTTTGAATAATTAGAAGTCATAAAAAGAGGGGAAAGAGTTTTAGTTCTTTTTAAATATCTCATTGATTTTACTTATATGAATAAATTGCAACTAATAATCTCAGAACACATCAGACTCTTTTCATAAGAGGAAGTAGCACCTGAAAAGTTTGTTTTCCTAAAAATTTACAATACAAAAAAGGCAAAGAAATTTACATAGCTATTACGAGCATGACGAAAATTGTTGTGCTAAAAAAATGTTATATATATCGACTTTTTTCAGTCTGACCTGACATAATTATGAGTCAACTCAACTATTTCTGTTGATTTATTATTAATGTCTTATGGGTCTTTATCTGTATTAGAAATTATGTGACGAACATAATTTATTTTCTTGTGATGGTATTGAAAACAAAAAAAAATTATCTTTACAATTCTTGTCATTTACAACTTAGTTGCTACTGGTTCTTTGTATTGAGAACTGTGATGTGACTAAAGAAAACATTATTTCCGACTTTTATTAGATGTACCGCGCCGCGAAGCTGAAGACTAAGAAACGCAAGTGTTGACAGGTACAAGAGTCATTTGTATTAATTTTCATTGGTTGTGAAGTATATTGTGTGTACAAATGGACATTGCTTTCAGTTTTACATCAGCCGTAAACTCTCTGGACCAGACTTAGAGTCCACTATAAGGTTTTATTATTTATCGTTTTTTTAATGAATGACAGCAATAAAGTGCCCAAAAGGTGCTAATAAAGTGGCTGGCAGTGAAGTATGTTTATGTTTGATGACTTTATCATACCGCTGCTGCAGTGTTTAAGACAAGATTAATGCCCTCTGGACTGCTCGCCGTCGGCGTCGCGTCGTGACCTATACCATCGTATTCATATTTTTATTGTATGAGTAATGTCCTGTCGGAGGAGCTCCCAGCATTCAAAAGCAAAAATATCTCATCGGTTTTATTTTCAGTAGCTGTATATTCAGTTTTGATTTCTCGGGTCTCTTCAACAGAAGTTTAAATTAATTGCTGTCCATTTGTAGTTTTATTGTGGTGGCTTCCTGTAAAGTGATTGTCAGGGCTGCGTGAAATGTTTTTATGATGAACTGTATCGACAGATATATGTATGCAAGCAGGTAAAAGTTCGTTTTCTCTAGCGATATAGCATGTATAGGCTAAGATATAGGTACACCTTCAAGTGGGATAAGTGATGTCGGCAAGTGTTTCATCTGCAAGACGTGTGGTCGGCCGACAGTTCGGTACCATCTAGGTGAGTGAAAAGTGTAAAAAGTCTGCACTAACAATTGGATTTGTTCCATTGATTAATACACCATTATGTTATTTGAGATAATAATGATTAGACAAACATGTTCCAAATTTTAACTCTTCAATAGGACTTATAAATATGGGCATTTATCTACTTGCGGATGTCTTTAGGTGTATCTATAAGATATTTTTTTTTTGTATACCCTACAAATGTTTTGGACTTCTGGAGTAGCTAAAGATATTATTGGTTATATTTTCTACTATGCATACATATTTTTAAGTGGTATATGACACGCGCATAGTCCTCCTCAATGATTATTAATCTACAGCTAGACTATATATTGTGATGGTTGTCTTCTTCATCATTTTCCCATCATTACAAAATCACGTGCATCAAATATTTGTCACGAGACATGCATAATATCTGCCTGCAGTGGGTAAGCGGTTAAACTACAAGTGCATATATACTTGAAATAATTGCATAATTTTAAATGAAATTTCATGATGTAAAACGACACGAGTTTGAATATTTTATTTATTGCATTACGTTATTCAACTGATGGGCAGTGTGGTTGGTTCAGTTTTGTATAATTGCAGGAGTGCGTGACTGCAAATAGTGTAGGTATAAGTTTTACTCGGTTTTTAGTTTAAAATATCATAAATCGATTTATAGAATTTTCAGTAAAATATTGAGAAATTTCACAAAGTTCCAGAAAGAGTATGATGTATTTCGCAAGAATTGTCTACTATACCTAAACTAACGTTTCGCGGGGGTTCATTTCGCCGTTATTCGTTTCTCTTTTTTTTTTTTGTCAAATTATCCTTTCACATTTTTTATTTTGCAATTAGGTGTGGTTTAGTTTATTGTTTGATTGAATTTTTTAATTTCGGCAAATTGCTTTAAAAATTCAATTTTAGTGCTTTAAATCAAAGCTGAAATACGTATTCAAGTTAATCCTTAATTGTTTTAGTGAATAAGCAAAAAAATTGCACGACTGGACGCACAAATTTACTCTTGTGTACAAGGCCGTAGCAAGGGGGGGATCACAGGGGTTTGATCCCCTCCCGAAATGTTTGAGGAGTGCATTTCTAAATCACACTTTTTCGCTTCAGTAAGTATGATATTATAGAACAATTCTCTCTGCACTTCAAACCATGGGCATAAATTGCAGCAATTTGATTGGACAAGGGTACGATGGTGCTTCTGCTATGAGTGGCAGTTTTAACGGAGTATAAGCTGTAGTACGCGAGTCTCATCCAGAAGCTTTATACGTGCATTGTAGCGCAAATCTGGGCATTCCTGTTAAATTCAGCATATTCGTAATACTATTGGTATCATAAAATCCGTTGGAAATTTTTTTAAATTATCGGCAAAGCGCACACATTTATTGCAGGAAATTATTAAACAGAATTATCCGCAAAATAACTGGAAAAATTTAACTGCCATGTGCGAAACCCGCTGGGTAGAAAACCGAGATTTAAGGAAATTTTTAAAGCGATAATCAATGCTTTGGAAGAGTTATGTAGTGATAAGGACTCTGAAACTTCATCGAAGGCAAGCCGCTTTTTAAGATCTATTTTAGCTAGTGATTTTGCAGTAAGTTTGTGTTGTTTGAGCGTTTTTTTACGTATACATTGCCACTTTGTAAGATCTTACAATCCCCTTAATGCGACTTAGTATCTGGTTTGGAGCATGTTGACGTATACCTCGCTAGGGCCGAATATCAAACACGTTCCAAGGAATTCGAAAAAAATATCACCACGGAATTCAAAGTAATTTTTGAGACTGCACAAAACTTACTAAATGTTGCAGATGAGAAACTAAAAATTCCACGAATAGTATCAAGGCAGCAGCATAGGCAAAACGTTAGCACAACAGATCCTGAACCTATTTTAGGATAATTATAATGATTCCTCTTTTAGATGATTTCTTAAGTCAGCTTAAAATGCGATTTGAAAAACATAAGTCTATACTTTTCTCTTTGTGCATTCTGATTCCATCAATTCAGGGAAAAAATGAACAAAATTTTAATGAAGAAAATTTAAAATTTTACAAAAAGTTTTTGGATTAAATGCTGAATAAATGCTATGGAAGACAAAATGTCATAAACAACTAGTTACACAGCGGTCAAAGAGTGCAATAGCAGCTCTTGGAGAGTGCAACAAAGATCTGTTTCCTAACATCCACAAGCTTCTAAGAATTCTGGCGACATTACCGGTTTCAACGTGCACACCGGAAAGAACATTTTCGACAATGAAACGTCTGAAAACTTATTTAAGAAATTCTACCGGTGAAGAAAGACTAACAGGATTGGCGTTAATATCAGTTCATCGACAAATTGAGATTGACACTGAGGAAGTTATCGATGTATTTGCAGCTAAGAAGGCCAGAAGACTGAATATAGTTTTGAAAAATATGTAATACTTTTGTAATGATAATAACTTTGAGATTATATTTTGTATAAATAATACCTTTTCGTAAATTTTTCTGCTTAGGTACCTATTTAACGGAACTGCATGATATATACATATGTACATATTATGTATATGCATAAACCTGCATTGCCCAAATGTTAATGTTACTAATTGGTGAATTTTTCTTTCCGAAAAATTATATCCCCCCCGAAAAAATTGTCTGGCTACGGCCTTGCTTGTGTAATAAAAAAAAAAAGTAATAAAGAATGTTTAAACGAAAAAATATTTTAAAAATCAGAAGGTGTCTTCTAACAGATGTTGACAGATGGGCAGACCACAACAAAAACGAAAACACTAATGTTATTGGCACAAAATTTTAAACGATTTAGTACGATGTTAAAGCCATTTTATCATACTAAAAAAGTCTTTAACATCGTACTAAATCGTTTAAAATTTTGCGCTATTATCTTTAATACACATATTAGCTAGTTGTACACGAATACATTAGGTACTTGCCCTATAGATTAAATAAAATTAAAAAAAAAAATTAATTAATTTACTCGTAATAACTGGCTTTTGTCACAAACGGCTTTGACTAAAATCATAAAAAAATAAGCGTAACTTTATTTTTACAGACATGATTTATCATTCCAATAGTCTCGTACATATTTGCATTGAAGGTACATATGTACATGCATTCTACATATGTACCTAATTGCCATTGATTTTTGAGACACCCCATTTTCCATACAGCCTTATTGTAAGTGTCACTCAAACAAAATTTCACCCGGAAAATTTGACATTTCACTTTTAGTCTATTGTGAGTTTGCCTCAAAATGTCGTGTTTGAAAAATTCCCCTTATTGTGAACATTCATTTCGGGCCATCAGACGTAATGCCATTGACAGTCTATTTGCTCACTTATTTTTTGTAAGTGAACGCAATTTCGTTTGAGTGAAAAAAATTTTAAATTGAAATATATACATATATTTCGGGTAAAACTCATATAAGGCTGATTATGTATTGATTTCCACAATACAGCATTTATTATTTTTTAGAATTGTAAAACTGATTCACAGAACAATGAAATGCGCAGAATTAGATACAATGTGTGTTCAATTGGATCAACTGTCAACTGTGAACAAAATTAAAACAATTAAAATAATTTTGCTAAAATTAAAATTGATTGAAAATAATTTTTTTAGATTTAGTTAATTTTGTTTGTGTTTCCATAGACATAATGTAGTATTAAACCTGTAAGATCATTACTTCTTTATGCACCAAAAATATAGTGAAAAGTAGATACTAAATATCGAAGAAATGGCACTGACACTGTTTTTTGGTTTTTGAATTTAAATACGATCTCACTCTTTTTGAAAATATTTTTGATGAGCTTCCCTTCTTATATGTTTTGACGCTTTAAACATTGAAAGGCATATTTGTCTATATTTTTTAGTGTTTTTTGAAATCTGTTTTTCGAGGTTGCAGTCTTAATATTTATGCCGGATTATTACTTATCATATATTTTGCATGGATTCGCTTTTTTTCGTTTTGTCCGAAGTATTGATACCATTTTAAATACAAAAACTATCAAGATTGTAAGTACTATTGTGTTAAATCATTTAATATAAATCATTATAAATGAATATACCACGGTACATGTCACGATACTGACATTTTGGGTTTACTTTTTTAAACCAAGGTTAGCAAATTTTTATAAAACATTTAATGCTTATTGTAGTACAAAATCATTTCCCCAATTCAAACCAGAAATTCATGAGAAAATTTTACATTAAGTAACAAAATAAAGCACTGGGCACAGAATTTTGGTTGGAATAGTGACCCATTCCGTATCATAAATACGAATTTCGTATTTGTTGTTGTTTGTTATACGAATTCTCTAACTTGCCTGATTTACATCGACAAAATACAAAAAAATGTATATGCATATATTTAATTGAAATATTTTGTACTCTTCAAAAAGTAATCCCGCTTTGTGCGGGTGCAATTCAGTCAGATAATCCCGGTATCACAAGCCTCTTAAGGCTTTATTTAAACAAACAGCTTTCACAAAAGTATTGGGTTGGCAGTAGCCTTATTTTTAAATTGTGAACAATGAGTTTCACCCTAAAACCTAGACTCTTGTTCTGAATTTATTTGAAAGCCTTCTTTAATCCTCCTCCATACAGAAATGGAATAATTCATTTATTACTTTTTGTTGAAGACCTGAACAGTTTTCAGGTTCAAACGGTGTGGGTGCTCATTTCCGTCAATAAACCAATGTTTTTTTTTAAAGAGGGTTGAACGATTATAAGTATTTGCATCACCTGATGAGTTATTATATTGGCACGTGACTTGTTCGTTTTCAAAATATTTTTATGTGACAATTTAATTGCAGGTAAGTTGATGCGTTTGTCCAGATCATAGGTACGAACATCAGCATAAATAGTGTCAAGCGCCATCAGAGGTAAATAGGTAGTCATTATCATTACATTACAATGTGATTCATTATGGTCACGAGGTATGAGCGCAGACACAAAAGGATGCGCTTACTTGCGGCGGCGTGCAGCGATGGTGGTTGGTATAGTTGGTGTGACTTTTTTTATTCCATTCACGTTAGTTAAAGATATACCTATACTCTATAGATTGCTTGTGTGTGAAATTCCTACCTTATCGTGGGAGAAGGTCGAGTTATATTAATGATGATGACCCTTTGAAATTTTTTGTGTTAAAGGCCATCAAGGGTGAACTGTTTCTCATTACTTTTGTTGTACAATAATAATGGGAGTAGGGGTTGTTGAAAATGTAAATGAAAGTGACTGTAGACACAAGAACTCGTGGCGACTATGAGAAATTAGTATTCATACATATTTAGCTTTTAATTGTTTCGCCCACCGTTTTTTATCGATCAATTTATAAATCTTCCAAATTCTTGTCTGCATTATTCTCCATATATAGTAGCTATGTATATCACTAGAAAATCGGTTGCCCAAACTTCGACTAAAGTAGAATTTTATTTTATTCAATAAAACATTATGTCCAACTATTAAACAAAATTATCATCGAAGCAAATACAGTGGCGTAGTTATACTCGCGAGGACGGAAAACAAAAAGGAGAGCCCTTAACGTTATATGTATGTATGTATACAAAAAAGTGATTTCGTTTTTTAATTAAAAAAAATGAAAACTTATGTTGATATTTTTGTTAAAACGCAAAAAATAAGTAGGTACCTATAATATTTTTTTTTTTTCAGAATACAAAAAAAAATTTAGAATATAAAATATGGTGCTTAAAAACATCCTTTTTTTCTTGTGGGTTTTTACAGCAATATGTAAAAATTTGCCAGAAATTTAAATCTACTAAAAATTGATTATTTTTTAGTTGTGTTTCCATTTCCATAAAAATTTCTGACGAACACAATTGATTAAGAATGTAGATATGTATTATTTTACAATTATGCCATATTTTATTTATCTACTTTCAGGATCTCTTTAGGTATAGCTATTTAAAGTAGGTACAGTGTGAATATTCTGTCCTTTTTAAGACAGAATATTGATATTTTAAATACTTAAATAGTGGAAAAATAATGAGAAAAATTACCCCCATCACAAAACTAGCGGTCAGAGTTTTCACGACTGCCACGTCGAAAGCTTGGCACCCTAACTGCGAGTGTGTTCATTTAAATAGAAAATATTGTTTCTGTTATTAGTAAGCTGTATTGGATGAAATTTAATCGGAATTATCTAGACGTAACTCAAGGGAGTACACAGGACAATTTTACACTTAAAAAAACAATTTCTCCATATAAATATTTATGTGGACTTTGGGTTCCCACAAATGAAATATTTATCAAAAGTTTCTTTAATATACCACAAAGATTTATAATTTTGTTGGTCTCTATCGATCCAACATTAAAAAGGATATTAAAGGCTTAAGTTTTCGGTTTTATTTATATACATACCTCCACCTCCACCTTTAATTCAATTCTTAAAATAACAATCAATAGTCTGCAAAATGTGTAGGTATAGGTATAAACATTTTTTGCGTGTACATAATATAGAACTATTATAAAAATGTTATTGTAATGTAAGTTAGTATTTATGATTTTTTTCCGGAATCCGCTATTTAGCTTAATCGCAAACAAGGAATGGAACGAAAGAAATTTTGTATGATATATTAATAGATTTAATTCTGTTTGCGTACAGCTCGTGAACCTTCCTTACAAAAAAACCTAAATATAAAGCATCATAAGCACAAAACATCAATTTAGGGTTCTCTGTGTTTTTACGTTTTCATCAATCAATTCCTCAAAAAAAGAATTTAGGTTATGTTTAATAGGCAATAAACGGAGAAACACCCTCTTAAGTTCTCTTTTTTTCGGGGTGATTGTTAAACTGGTACAACCAAAAGCCGCTGGAAGGCTAGTATAAGTACTTAACAGTTGGGTGAACTGAAATGAACAAACAAATCAGCATGAAACACCGAAACACTTCGAACTTCGAGCTGGGAAATGTAAAGATGGAAAGTAATTACTTTGCATAAGCAAACGGCACATGCATGTTTTTTTCAAGTGGCCGGTGGTGTGCCGCTGAGATATTATCTTAAGTGGGGGCGACAAAAATTTCTTTTAAATGTCTATGATATAGAGGCTTCACTGTAAATCACATAAATGTTTTTAAACAGCTTTTTTTTTTTTATAGAAGAATACAAATTAAGTCGGCAATGATAGGAAAAATTTCTTTATAAGTTTTATCAGACTCTTTTTTATCTTTTTTTAAATGTCCATACCTAAAGATAGAATCGCAAATGCAAATTATGCAAAAGCAAGGTTTAAGTCAGAATAAGAATATCCACAATAAACATATTTAATGTTGGGACATGACAATACCAAAAATTAAGTTTTTTTAAATTTTTTTTCCAAATATGAGTTTTTTATTATAGGTTGCAATTTTTTATTTATTGATATCTATTTAGATTTATAAACCATGTAAAGGTAAGTATGTATGTATGTACATATAGATACATACTTCAGTCAAACTTTTAACAAATTAAATAACATTTAAAGCTTTCCCTTGAAGGTAAAACCCAGGCAAAATTATCAAGTTTCTATATTCAATCAAATTTCGAAGAAAAACATTACGCTTTGATTCCTGCAATTGAATTAAAACACAATATCTAAATGTGATGATTAGATCCGTATCTGTCTAACGATTGATATCATAATTAAGTAGGCAGTGCATCTAATCATATGCTGTGGTCTATTCGATTTAATATAATAAACCACCCTTCCTTCACTTCCTATATCATTTGCTACTTGCATCATAAACAACTCAGTGTGTCGACTGACTGCGGTAAGTTTAATTTCAACAAATTAACGTCAACCTGCTGCTCGTGTTCTTTAGAAATCCCTTGAGTCCTTTGCCTTTTGTATTTTGCTATGCAATTCTCAACAAACCGTGCATGAGATAAACTTTGATTGTGTTCCGTTCACTCTGGCAAGTGTTTGCCCTGGGCGGCAGGCACACAACTTTCTGTTGAGGTTGAGGGTGCTTTGATTGAGAGATGATGAAAAGGGTGGTGAGGTTTTTTAATATCGTCAAGGACCTGCGTAATGTCAGAGATGAAATAATAAAATTGCTTGTTTCCCAACAAATATATGCCAAATAATAGTCGCCTAAACATCCCAAGGGCTAAATCTTCTTTTTATTTCAATCAAAATGAATGAAAAACCATTTTGTGGGGTGAAGCACGAGTAGGTATGAGTGGAATTTTTTATGGTGGCGCAATCTCACGCTGTTCAGTAAGGCATAATATAAAGGATAATAGAACTTGGGATGGATTTGCTGCATTTAAAAAACAAAGTGGGTATGCTTTACAGTAAATGACAAGTACTTACATTTCTTAAGAACTCAAAAACAAGAACTTAGGATATAAACACTAATGAAATTTGTAGGTTAACTTAGTTTAGTATATACTTAAATATTTTGAAAAAATGGAAGAACAATTACCTACGGTTATAGTGAGATTTTTTTTTTGAATTTAGGGAGTCGTATATAAAAATTTATTGTAGGTATATAATATACATACATACATATATTGGATTCTTATTATTTTTCAGTTTCAAAGTATGCATGGTACTTACGCTTTAGACTGAAAAATTAGAAATAAGTTGATTAAACAACTTCTGAAACTGTCTTGACACCAACACAATGTACACCATCTGATTTCTTACATAAATTTCAATTCATGAGAAAAATATTTGAAAAATCGCTGGAGACGCCATTTTCTAGAACTTATTAATGTGAAGTTAAAAAATTAATTAAAAAAAAAAATTAACCACCCATTTTCGAAATATCGAATTTTCAAAAATTAATTTTGATTTTTTTTTTAAATCTGAAATTTGTTTTTTTTTTGAAAATTATGATATGCGACATTATTTTATCTTATCAGAAGCTCATGTGTAAAAAATTTCATTAAAATTGCTAGAACAGATAATGAGATAGTCGAATACCAAAAAAATGGTTCTATATGAGAGATACCTTTTTAGACGATAGATAAAATTTTCTTTTCAATAATATGATAGATCGTACTGATACTAGCTCACATAAAAATTTGAATCAAAATCGTAGGAGGCGTTTTTTAGAAAAATGAGATTTTCCATACCATACCTTACCTTTTCAGTTATTGGCTACGTCACTGTTTATAGAATGAAACTAGTCCGGTTTCAAAACTATAGTGTTTGTTTTCAAAATATTCGAGCCGAAAACGTTTATCAACGATTTTTAGTATTTTCTTATAGTTTTTTTTTTTGTAAAAAAAAAAAAACAGTCAATTAATTTTTTTTAAAACCCATATCATTAATCAAATATGGCATTATGTAGAATAAAATTTGCCTGACGTTAATATCATTGTTTGTTCTCAAAACTGTCCGTTAATTTGTTTATGATTCAAAAAATACGTCATCCAGTGTAGAATAAAATTAACGAATAAAATTAACCTGAAGTTGATGACAATTCTTGTTCTTGAAATATTCGAGACGAAAGACTTTTTACAACTTTTTTTTTTAAATTGATGTGGTAAAATAACCGTTACTTTAATTTTGTTGAATATCCTTTCTGCACTTCATGACTTTATTATCTGTGAAATAAAATTAATTTGAAGTCAATATCTCTACTCCTTCTTGAGATACAGTGAACGATAGAAATTATCACGAACGTACGTACATCTCTCTAAAACAACGGATTCGGATTCCTGGAACCTCGAAACGAACCTCAAAATTTTTAATTACAATAAATTCCAATGGGAAGTTAATAAAATGTTTATAAAAAATAAATAATAAATATAATAATAAAAATTCTGTTATCTGGCATAGCCTACTACCTTCTCAGATGCTTAGATGACGTGTTGTATGTAAATATCCATGATTCATTTCCCATTTATTGCATCGAAATATGATTTTTTGGACTTTACCAATAAGAATGTCGCTGTTCAACTATCATTTTTCCTGATTTTCAATGAATCTTTCATACTATCTTCGATACTACTGGGTAATATGGGTCATCAGTAGTCGAATAGTCTTAACAATAATTCCCGTTCTAATTTCTATCAATTGGGATTAGCTTTACATTGCCTAAATCGACAACAGTCTTACAACCTATATATTTTTTAAAACATTGGTAAAATATTTCATAAAAATATTCTCACGAAAGTATATTATAAAATTCTTCAAACACTTATTTACGTATACATATGTATGTAGTATATGCATGCATATACATACATATGTATATACCTATTATGATATTTAATATCTAAGTTTGAAACTGATATCTTATATTCGATGTTCCTTTAATTCAGTCATTGATGGATTAAAAAGGGGACATCGACTTATGGACAACTCATCCATCACATCCACTTAACTGTTTAAATATTTGCCAAAGAATAACTCTTAGGATTCTTGAGTTTCCTTTCTGCAATGTTAAAATGTAAGGCAGTAAGCGCAATGCTAATGCTTAATGGAGTTTTAGATCCCATCGGCTTTATGAAATCGCCAATGGACATTGTTTTACTCAAATTCATAAAACTAATTGAACATGTGAGCAGATTCTTACTATATTGAGCTCAAACTATATTATACCACCCTTAAAATGATTTCGTCACCCATTGACGTTCACCAAAAAGTTAAAAACGAAAATCAAATCTCTCTAACGATTCAAAGGATAATTCCTTTATAATCTGAGACAGAGTCAATAGTGTTATTTTGAGCTTGTTTCTTGTCAAATAAGCGGGGACCTCCCACGTTGATTTAACTAAATAAACAAATAAACATCGGTGCATCATCAATAATAACATGAGTGGAAAAGGACTCATCCTTTTTTTCAAAACTACTTGCTAAAAGGTTACCGAAACGAAAATAACACTGACCGGTTCTAAGTGTTCAAGTCAAAAAGTCGAATTGAGTATAGTTTTAAAAAGGTGAGAAATTGAGGATTCCTAATGTAAATAAAATCTTAGATTTATATACAAAATCGTGTGTTTTAAATTAGACATTATTGGTACCTGCCGTCAGAATTTTTTTATTTGCGATATATGTATGTAGGTAGGTACTATATGGCAAGTTTTGAATTCGTTTACAAAAATGACCGAGACGAAAACGGAGGGTTCATTAATTCCGACTGTCTTAACCACTTAAACGATTTTTTTTTAATTTTGAAGTTTTTTAGTGATTCCTGAGAAGTAAATTTGAAATTTGTTTAGCTTCAAAAATGAAGGTATTTGCGATATAAGCGTAATAAAAGAGGTTATTTAAATATTTATCTCGGAAACGGATGTAAAGATTTTGATAAAAAAAAATTGTTTGTACCTACATACCTCCTATGCCTAGTATAGGTTTTTTGTTTACATTTTTTGTAAAAAAAAATCCCAAGCTCTGCTAATATCTGTATCTTTACCTTCCTTTTTTTTACTTTTGACTAGTTGAATAGTTGGTATAATACTAGAACTAAATTTTAGAAAAAAAATTAAGTGCTATTTTTTTTTTGACAACCAACAACCAACAATAAAATTGAAATAACACCAAGAGGCCTTTCCCGTTAACTATTTTAAGCAAAAAGTGATGGAAACCATTTTAGGGCAGAGCTATTTTCATCCCACTGAGTGTATTATAAGATGCAGATGCGGGATTGAAAATGAAAAAAATGAAACTTGATACTTTTTCCTAGAGATGGTGGACGAAAGCCAATCAGAATTTATATTTAACAGAGTCTTTCCCGCTTCATTAACTTAAACAAAATGAAACTTGATAACCATAACCTTAACTATTTACTTCCTTACCAAAGTGAATGTATTTTAAATAGGTATCTCAGATTTTAGGTATATATTTAGAAGCAAAATAATTATTCCCAGGTATATCTAACGTACATGGATTCGTGTTTTCTACACGAACATTATTTGGTTTTTCATTGGACGTCCAGGAGCGTATACGGAATCAAAAATAACCTTCTTGAAACCATTCCATCGACATTAACAATAATCTTTTGTCGATTCCGTGGAGAGAAATTTAGTTTTCGATTTTAAGTAAGAGTTAACTGAAGAAGCACTAATTCAATCGATGGAATGTCAACAAAAAGTGAAACTTAATGCATCTTTTGTTTGCCATTAAATACATATTATTAATACAAATTATTCTTCCACAAATGAGCAGAAATAATTTGGCCATATACATATATGAAGGTGCCACTGAATTTCAGAATGATAAAATTCCGTTTGAAACAATAATGGTAAAAGTGAATCAATAATGTTTTTTTTATACACACAACAAGAAAATTTTAACTTTTCAAAGTAACTTTTTATGCAAGTCATTTAAAAAAAATCGCTTAAATATTTGTGAATTTATGGCCCACTTTCTTTCTTAAACCAGGAAATATTGACCCACATAACTGTGGACTTTTGCTTTATCAGCGTGGCTGTTATAATTCCACAGTGTAATTTTGAAATTCTACAACCTGAAAAAAACTTTTCTGAACGGCTGTTTTGTTGATGTTTTGAATAAAGCTATGGGTTAGTATCCTCTATATCAACAGCCGGACATTATTGTGGTCGTATTATTTTTTTTTTTTCGTTTATTTTTCGGGCATATTTTTATTTTTATAGGGTCTTTTTTTCATAATTTAATTGTCATAAATTTATAAAATTAAATAACATTAATTACTCAATTAAGTTTCGAATCTTATTTCGAAAATAAAAAAAAGTTATATACGCATAGTTATATACAGCCGGACATTATTGTGGTCGTATTATTTTTTTTTTTCGTTTATTTTTCGGGCATATTTTTATTTTTATAGGGTCTTTTTTTCATAATTTAATTGTCATAAATTGATAAAATTAAATAACATTAATTACTCAATTTAGTTTGGAATCTTATTTCGAAAATAAAAAAAAGTTATATACGCAAGTCGTTTAATGGTTATGTTGCCCCGAAATGTTGATTTATGCCTTTCAAGTATTAAGTCTGATTTGGAACCGTCTATATAAAAATATCACAGATTATATTTTGTATCCTGTTGTTGCATTAAAACTTCACAAGCTGTCTTAGAAACCATTCTACAGTCTGAAGTACTAATTTTTACATTTAATGTCACTTCCCAGTTGGCGGTTAAATTAATGTTGTTAATTTTTTTGATAAGATGAATCTCAGTTTTATATTAATTAATACATATGTTTAAATCTATAGTGATTCGTACTTGCACAATCATACTAATTTTTATTCACATCGTTAAAGCTCCTATACACCAAATCAAAGAAACATAAGATATATCTTAACCTTTTTTGCCTAGCTTAGCTTTGCAGAAAGGTAACTGAATTATTACAGATCGATTAAACATTAAAGCATACATCATTATGAGAAACGAATGAACTTAGATCTCGACTCAGTCAGTTGTTTTTCAACCCTTTTGTTGGCTTTCATAAAAACTTTCTATATTATAAAATCTTTAGTTGCTAAGAATAATTGTATTCTAATCTCTATCATCCCTATTCTGCTAAACGTTCACGTCAATTTTCGTATTCTGCTATCCGTCGGAGGGAAACGAATTTTCCAAAAAGCATATAAATTGCAATAAAAATGAAATTTTAAAAATTAGATTCTCTCAAGAACTTCAAAATTAATTATTGATAGAGCTTTGAAACTCGTAAGACTGGAAAGTTTATAGAATTTGTGACAAATTATGTGAACAATTCACGTGAATCGAATGATTCGATCGGATCGGATAGCAGAATAGGGCTGTATATGTTAAAAATATTCTACCTAAAAAGAAATAAATTTGAATTTGATTTACAAGTCTTTTAAGTCATTAAACTATGTATATAGCCAAGTTACTTGATTTACTTTCAAAGTAAATCTCGCGACCAAATTTACAAAGAATTGGATGTGTAGCTTAACTTTACTGCTACCTAATTGTTTTCATTCTATAATATTTTGCATTTTGAACTCATCAAACTCCAGTCGTGTAATTTTTTTAGACAATAATAATATTTTTGATAGTTGAAGATGATTTCTTTTAACTGAGTTTATGGAGTGTGTGGTCAAGCATCAATTTAGTTGACAACCAATGTGAATCATAGATAATAAAATAATAAAATGTTAGGCTTCATCTCAGAGCAGTCCATAGTTCTGAGATGAAGCCTAACATTTTATTTGCATTTGAAAATTGCATTTTAAAACTAAAGTTATGAGTTTATTAAAGAGGTTCAAGTAGCTAGTTTTGTTACATACATATGTACATTGTGTAGCCCGCATATTTATTTAAAGAGCTTAACCTCAAATATCCTATTATAAGAACAGCAGTTATAAGCTAATCCTTTTCGCATCGCTTCTTGTGTTCTTTTCTTCATTTTATTCATTTTGGTAAAGTCTTTGGTAACACCAACCAAAAATTCGATCGTTCTCCCCCGCCAGAGTGAAGACTTAATTTCGGATCCTTAAAATAGATCCAGATACAGAGCAGGATCCAAAGTTGTTGTTGTATTACGTTTTAAAAGATGATCCCGATCCAGATCCGTAGATAAACATGTCGATTATGGAATACGCAATACTGCATCGCAGTGCAGTACTCTCTTTTCTCTTCAAATATTTGTCGTGAAAAGAAAAGAGAACACTGTTCTTAGAATCACTGCGGATTCAGTATTGCGTATTCCATAATCGACATGAATAAAACGCGGCTAATGTTAAAAGAACGCAAATGCAAAAAAACATTCATGCCGATTATGGAATCCGCAATACTAGATCCGCAGTGATTCGCAGTACAGGGCTTTTTTTTTCTTTACTCATTAGTCGTAAAAAGATGAGATAACACTATACTGCGAATCACTGCGGATCCAGTATTGCGAATTCTATAATCGGCATGATTATTTATGAATTCTTCCCAAGCAATTCACCTCCTGATGGGTCTAGTTTTTTTTTTCAAATTTCTAAAATATTGTTGTATCAAGTAATGTTATCTTGTTGTTGTCTTCTAGTAAATTTTGCTTAATTTTCCAATTTGCTTTAAAAACAAATAAATAAAGATCAGACATGCCAATGCCAATGCCTACTTCACAGCCTTGAACACCACAGGTGACATTTTTTGCGGAAAATTGAACCTTGGGAGGGATGGTTTTCTTTGACAATTTCTTTATAAAAAAAAACTTTAATAGTAAGCAACGCTTTCAACTAATGGTATTGATGGTGACTGAATAAACTAAATCGTGCTGCCATCTGTCTCTTCAGGTTGCATTGCGGGTGTCAGGTGTCTATGGCGTATATCTAAAAATTTTAGTACATCGGGTTTGTGTCAAAATGTTAGCAAAGTTTTCTATCGTTTCTGCGTATTTAAGAAACGTGTTAACGTAGAGATTTATATTACTGGTTCGGGTACCTGATAACGTATTTGCAGGGTGACACCACAGGTATTCGGTGAATGGTGAGCTCGCACTAGTTCGTAATTGCAAGTTTAGATGCACATGCATTGCTTAAAATATTTCCCAAAAGCATTTACACAACTACAACATCATGGGCGCAGTCGTTATACTATGATTAAAATGAGTTCATAGTTATTGTTCAAATAGAAATTTTTGAAAAAATAAGATTAATATACATAATTATACATTTGTCAATAATTTTTGATTTATATTATAATTGTTTACCTTTAAAAATATCTTTCCTTTTCGTCAGAGTGGCAAAATGAATACATTTCAAGAAAAAAGTGAATGTGGATTCAGGGACTTGATAACGGATTTGCAGGGTGACACCATAATTTTCTTGAAGAAAAAAAGAAAACTACATTATTTTATACGAGGTAGAGCATATATTTATCTTGTATCCCCTATGTTTTGCAGAAATGGCATAGAAATACATTTAAATCCACCTTATCCGACTTTGAAAAGAATATTTCAAATTATTGCCTGCGGACAAAAAGGTAACATACTACTTTTCATTACTTAGATTGTGCAAGTGTATCCGATAACACATTGTTTTTCGAAGACGACAACCCGAAAGTAAAATAAAAATACTGGGCTTATCGAATGCATGATCCAGAAAATGTATTCCTAAAAAATAAAAGATGTGTTCCATCGCAAAGTGCCCTTCAGTACTTTAAAGTCGATAATGAATGGAACGCTTTCATTTTATCAAAAGTAAACCACAATATAAATGTAATACTGTTTTTTTATATCGTTTATTTTTTGCATTTTAGATTAAATCAACAATAATAATTTACTACGTTGGTACTTAGTAATAGATAGCTTCTGGAATCGATTTGATCATATCTAATATGCAAGGGTTTTTTAACATTTACCTAATAACGCATTTGCACGAGCGTTAAAGTGTCATAATTTCTTTAATTTTCTTGATATTAATGACCTAATCCTGTAAATGGTTTAAAATCTGCCATTGTTTTTTATTATATATTTTATTTTATTCATATTTTATTATTAAAAGAAACAAAATATTGGCATTCTTTACACCTATGATACATTTTTTTTTGAATTTAAGAAAAATGTAACGAACACAACACAACGCAACTGCTGTCGGTGCCGCGAGAGTTCACCAACTTTTTACGTGCAGCACTTTTGACGTTTCAATTTGTATGAAGGAAAAAAGAGCCGGAAAAAAATATTGAAGCTTTTTGAGCTTATTTGTTTCGCGAAAAATGTTATCGGAAATAAAAAAAAGTGGATAATAAGCCCGTGATTGTTTATTTTTTCCTCTAAAATATACACAAAGCTGTAAAGCTGCATTGTTGGACACATAGAAAATAGCACGTACGACACTTTTTCACAGCTGTTGCATCTCCAGCTCCAGTTCCCGTTGCAGCATTATATTGTGTAACGAATAAATAAATGTATGTTGGTATGTTTATTAAATTTCCTCACTGATCACCGAGTATCTTCTTGTATCATGTTATTCTTTTGTTTTGTTTCTTAATTTTTCTCCATTCTTCATATTATGGATACAAATTGTATTTTTATTTTCTATTCTATTTCTCACCGGAATTCTCACAAGAAAGCTAAAATCTGTGTAATTTTAGACATTAATTTTAACACTGCAAAATCAAAGCAACGCCACCTAGAATCCATTTTGATGGTCGTTCTTTAGTACTAAGATTAAATGTCCATACATAAGTAGATCCTCGTGACCTATTACAAAGTAGAAAAAAGTTAAATAAATTTAGTTAAAATTCGCAAGTACAAGGTCGAAAATGCGAAAGCGTCGCATATAGAGGTGTTTGCAGCAAAAATCCGGCCAAAATTCGATTTTCCAAAAAGAAAATTCAAGAAATAAAAGCTTGGTAGGTATAGCGAATCCTAAATATACACGTGTCAATGAGCTTCAGCTTTTTTTCGTAGATTTTATAAAATGTGTGTTGTTATAAAATAAGTTAAAAATTCAGTGTTTACATTTTTCTCTGAGTACATGCAACTTCGTCAAGCGTTCTCCAATAAGTGATTTTTTAATTTTAAATATTTTAATTTAGTAAACCGACACACGCTACATTGGCAACACCAGTTTGCTGTAATTGTCACTCAAATTATAAAAGTTATATACTCAACTCTTGGTATATAAAAAACTAACATGTCATGTAATAAAATATTCCGCAATAAATCATTGAATTATCACTACACAATAGCTTTAACTTTATAAGTTAATTTAAATTTTGTCAATCCAATGCAAAAAAATTTGGCAGCTACTATCTGCTACCCGAAATTTTATAAGCGAATTATAGTTTTTTACTTTCGTTAAAAAAATCACTCATACGCCATACAACGTTTTTTTAATAAATTGTTCATTGCTATGTTATTGCACTGTTCTTCTTCATTTTGCTTTCGAAGAGTAATGGTATACTGAGATATGTTTTTATTTTAGTAAAAGTGTGCGCAGAGAGGAATTGGGAAAGGGAAAGCAAGCAAGCAATGTTTTTTCAGAGGATTCGAATAAAACACATATCTACAAAGGCTTTTTTTTAAATAATACAAGTTGTATATATGTATCTTCTATAATGAAATACATCATACAAGTAGAAAACAAATTTAGCACTAGTTTAATTGGACTTATTTTTTTATTTATTCAAAAAAAAATATCTTTAATGTCTTTAGAAAACACGATTTAAATAAAATTATTTCAAATATTTATAGGTATCAGCGTCTACATATCTGCTGTATCTGCTGTATCTGCCATTTTTTTTTTTCAAACTAATCCCTGTAACTCAAAGCTGTGATTTAAGACATAATGGCGCAAAATTTTGACCGATGTTAAAGCTTTTTTATCATACTAAAATTACTTTAACATCGTACTAAATCGTTTAAAATTTTGTGCTAATGTCACTTTGTCTAAACTTTATAGATGTAGTTCCCCAAGAAATATGCGTTTGCTATATATGTACGTAATAATGTGTATTCTATTGAATACGATTTTAGTTTAAAGTAAATCATAGTATTAAGAATGTTATCTGTGGGATCATGAGTTAACTTTTCCAATGGGACAAATGGTTTGTATTCCATTTGCAAAGTGATGCAAGTTCTAAATCATTAGTTTTAATGTTCGTAAACAGTACCATCTTTTTTCTTATGTTTATTTTTGTAAGCTATGTACATTTTTGACTTGATTGCTTAGCTACAATGATGGATGTAAAAGCAATTAATAGCTTGGTAGGTAATGTACCCATAGTTTTAGCTATTATTACCTTATAATATTTAATATGCTTTAGTATAAATAAAAATATTCATAGTTTTAAACTGGAAGCGAATAGGTATTAAACATCTAATATTTTCATAACAATAATAAACTAACAAATTAAAAAATATACAAATTTAATTTTCCTTCAACCTTTTACCTTGTTTTATAAAGTGGACACTCATAAATTCGCTTAATAACATCTTGCTTCTCTTGAACTATTGATTTTATGTAGATAACGGGCATTGTGCAAATAATTTCCTTCGAACGTAAATTAACAAGAGTTTTAAGGTTACAATCCCAACTGGCCCCATCTAAGTAAAGCGAATGCACAAATGCTCCTTCCATTGGGGGTAAGCTGAAATGATACAAAAGGAAGGATTTTTGAGGTACACACACAGATGGAAGGCAGTTCTATCGCACTTTATATCTTCTTTATCCTTTTTGGTGACATCACAGCTTAGGCACATTCGGTCGAGGGGTAAATCATGCTTCCTCGCTGATTCCTGCATAATTGCTGTTAGAAAGCTTTGCGGATTAAAAAGTCCACCTAACCAAATGACACATGGGAGCTTAAAGTCGTTAAGCCAGATTGCTAATTCTTTAATACGATGGATCAAATCGGCAAACCATCCCTGCAGGCCCATCATGCTTGGGTATGCCAATCTCGACCAGCTGTTTGGTAAGTAATTGTAAAAGATGGCATTATGCAACTTTTCCATTTTTGCAGTGATTGTCAATTCTCCCTTAAGTCCCAGAAGAAGCTCTCGAAGAGATCTCTTAATCTCTCTTATAAGTGCATTTGTTCGTTCGCATTCCTGCAGGGCAACAACTACAAAAGGTGTTTTCTTTTCGATTCGATTGAGTAGGCTGTATAAATTGAACTCATCCTGCAATTTGTCTAAAAAATCATCAATTGCAATTTTAACCAATTCTTCTCTGGGTGCTTCATAGCTTGAGTAAATTTCCGACTCGCGAGGTTGTAATTCGAAAATTGATGTCAAAAGGTTCTCAGAAGCAGTCGTAAGAAAGCTTATTTCGGCATTTGGATGAAGGCCATATAGGATTGGTGATTCATTTGGCAAAATTTCATTTATGTAATTATGATAACCATTAAAATCCATATTTGGAGGAGATGGGAACCCTGGACAAAGTTCAAACTCTCCATCGATGAGGTCTTGCCTCAACAGTTCTTCTAGGTATGTTTGACAGAGTCTTCGGTCCCAATCATCTGTTACATGCCCACCATACATTATTTCTCCAAAAAGATATCGAAGATCTTCCCAAGGAATTCTGTTGCTTCCTTCTAAGTAGTTGTACAGAACATAAGCACTGATATTAAGGTCGCCAATATTAAAAGGATAAACCTTGTTCCAACCTAATGGCCCAAATTTCCTTCGCTCTCCAACTACTGAGTGAAAATAACACAGTGTAAAGAGAATGGACTTAAATTCTGCCTCTTGAGTGCATTTCTCCAAGAACTCTTGATTGAAATTATCCCAAGCCTTGTGTAGATTTGAAGCCATGCCTGTCGGTGGCTCATTAACTATCTTAACTGATGACTCAAGCACTCCTTGAGGTATTATATGGTATTGCGGATCCAGAGCAGGTTCAGCACTTATAAACAGTCTGAAATCTGGATGAACGCTTTCGTCAATGGTTTCTATTATTTTGTCTAGTTTTACAAGCCAATTAACTACCAGGTGGATATTTTGAAGAATAACCCATTGACCCAGCTTCATAGCCATTTCAAGAGCCTTTTCAGCTGCAACTTCTTGTCCTTGTCCAAGGGATATATTATAGAGATTTTCTTGTTCAACAGAAAAGTTCAGTTGAACCCCTAGTTTCTCAACGTTTTGCATAGGATCGACACCCGATGACAGGATAAAAAGGACCGGTGTATTTGGAGATACTTCTTGGAAGGTGTCGGAAAATGGAACTACTTTAAACTCTGAGTACTTTTTACCCATGGTTTTTTCAACAAAGTACCTCAAAAATAAAAATTTGTTAGTTAGAACCTCAATGATAATGGATATCTTACCTCATAGAGTATGTCAGGCGATCAGGTCGAAGAGCACGAATGATACAAAGCTTTTGTAATGAACTTCTGTGTTTCCATTCACCAGGGAAGGTCTCTTGTTCAGGAACACTTGTTTCGAGGAATTTTTTCCAACGTTTTGGATAGTTTTCAATATCCTTGTCTATACCATAAAAGTGTTCCATTGATGCAAGATGTCGTATGCCCCCCCAGGCGGTACGACTTAAAAAATCAACAGGTGAAATGGCATTAGGGTCGTAAGGATATCTAAGCAAAAAATCGATTTCGTCTTTGGTAATGGATTTTGAATGAAGCATTATGCGTATTATCATATGAAAGGTAAAAATAAGTTTATCTCGTTCAAAGAGTCCTCTCATTGTATACATAAAACATTGATATGTTATAGAGTCCACCAGTGAGACTACACGTTTCTCTAAGCTTTTCTGCTGGGTTGGAGCCAGAGCTATTGCTCGTCGAAAGACAACCATAAATGTTTTAAGGGAGAACTTATACATAGGGTTTATTTTGTTCAAATCACTCAGAACGAAAAATAATATGGAGGCGCGTTGAGCTGCATTTCGGTAAATGTTTCGCGTTTTATCTACCTGTAGAGTGGTAATATTTGCCTCTTTGACCTTAATTTCAATTTCATCAACAGTGTTCTTAGTATTCTCAAGATTGAGGACTAGTGCATGATCTTCGAGAACGTTTTCGCCAGAGGATGCCAGTCTAGCTAAAAGTTCGTCCTCTAAATCCTTGAGAGATATTTTAAATTTGTTTTGTTGGATTGTAACTTGAATTTTCATTTCTTCCAAATCTGGTCGTTCAATGCGAACAACCTCAGCTAGCAGTTGTTCTTCTAGTCCGTCTTGAGTGACAGTAAAATTAATTAATGTCATCTGGGCTTGAAGTTCAGGTTTGTAATGCGGATTAGCTAACTTCGTTTGCAGAATTAAACGAAAATTTGAATTAAATTCGATTTCCTTATCTCCAATTTTTATGTATCGCCCTTTCTTTATGAGGGCACGATTTAACAAGGGCTCAAGGACTGTGTCGATTGTTTCTTCGATTTGCTCGATGAGAACAATATTTCCAGCAGACATTGACTTCTCTAAAATTTCCAAATAACCTTTCTGATTCAAATGTATCATGACCAGCTTACTAGCAAATGTGTTTTTAATCCACTTAACACCTTGTCTGTTGAATAATAAATTATAAGTTCAGAAAACTTAAACCATATAAATATAATCTTACAATTGTGGATCAATCATTAGAGGCCATCTGCTAGAATATGTTAAAATTGTTGCATTTTCAGTCGACATTTGATCCATGGGCAAACCCTGATTATTCCAAATAGCAATTCGAGCTTCATCGTGTAAAGATGTAAAGAAGTCTGCATTCGCTGAATGTGGTATTTTCGGCTCCGGAGAAGATAAAAATTGCAAATAATGAATCAAAAATTCAAGTTTATACTAATTTAGTAAAAAAATACCAAAACGCTTTTGAAATAAGGCATCCACATTTGCTCTCGTAGCTCAAGTCTATATCTGCGGGTAAAACTTCCCACATACGATAGAAATGAGGATATTAAGAGAATGTCTCCTGGAAGAGCTTCAATTTTTTCCTTAAGACTGTGATTCAAAGAAAAATCAAGTTATGAGGTAAAATCTTGTTTCTTATAAAAAAAAAATTGTGTGCAAATACTCAGTAAGGCGAGCATGGTATATAAATTTAGTTAAAGCTTAAAATTGGACTAGCATTTTCCGATTTAAATGGACCCCTTGATATCTGAATCAGAAGTATTAATAACAAGAATTCTATAACGAAATGCTTGCCAATTTGCCAAATTACTACTAAAAACGGTGTCATCCAACTCCTAAAAATTTTAAAATTAAAATTCTTAAAAAGTATAATACCTCAACACAGATTCCTTCCAGCGAATATTTTCACTAGCAAGACCATTCACAAGTCTATGCGCCAAATTAATTGTTAAAGCAGTTCTATCAGCTTCTTGTTGGCATTTTTGTTTTTGAGCTACGGCCTCTTCAAATTCAGATTGAATTTCGTGTAATTTTTCTTCAAGATTAGAAATTTTAGTTTTCAAATATTTAAGACGTTCTCTTGCTGATTTAAGTTCGTCTTGAGAATCCTGCAGAGCCTTCTGCTTAGGACCAACAATAAGAAATACTTGATGATATCGGTGCAAATTGATAACCCAAGCACAAAGTCCTGCAGCTGCTACCGATTTTTGAACAACCTTATCCGGATTGAACTCAGGATCCTGCAAAAAATACGCAACCTTTATTAAAATCAACAAATTATTATTTTTATTAATTTCACTTACCCTTAAATATTCTTGTAACGTCTCAATAATATTAGGATGTATGTTATCTCGATTATAATTTACCAAATCATTTAAGAATTGATCTATCCGAACCATCATTAGTTTGGCTGACTTCCAGCTGCGATCACGTGGTATTCTTCCATTCACTGCTAAGAGCACCATAACTGCAGCACAGACGTTAACAACAGCTTTTGGAGGTGAACCAAATGATTTTAATTCGGTTATATTATTTTTGTTAAGTGTATTTAGGGCAGCTTGTGCTGCCACTAGAGCAGGTTCAGCTTTACGCAAATCTTCTTCGAACATTTGGGTTTTGATGGAAACGTCTTCCTCAATTATTCGAACACGCCTTTCTTCATCGGATGCTATTAGTTTTTCTTTTTGTACTTTATTACTTTCTTCAGTAATGATTACAATGAGTTTATCTGCTGCCATATTTTTGGAATTCAGTTGAACTTCTTGGATTGCTAGTTGATTCTGTTAAAAATACTTTTATATTATATATAGCGCTCTATAATTACCGCCATAAGCTTTGATTCTGAGGCAATATTTCTCATCGGAAAAATGGAGCCTTACAATTTTCAATATATGTATGTACGTTACGTACATATCTACTTCTTAAAAAGAATTTTTCGAATTCTACACTATTCACATCTTAAAATCTGCACTAAGTGTTTTTAAGACAAATAAACTTACCTTCAAAGTATCTACTTGTCGGGCGCATTCTGCAAGTTTAGACATTCCACTCTCAAGCCTTTTAATGCGACAACAATGTTCACTATTTTTTTCCAACATAAGCTTTCGGTATAAAAATATGTACTCTAGGAACGTTTTTGGAGTTGTGTAGTTAAAGCGTTTTTCATTCTGTAGGTACATTTTCGATATTTGATTCACAGTTTCATGAACATATGCCATAAAACCGCCAACTGGTTCAACGATGTTTGTCTGTTAAAATGTAAAAATTTGGAGAAGCACATGTTTATCAAACGTTTCGTAGAAAATTATGTGAAATAAAAATATTTGCAAACAAATATTAAAACGCAATTAAAAAGAATAAAGTATTTTAAATATAATATTGCCGAAATAAATGGGTATATTAGGAACTATTCCACACTTTATCACCTTAACAGGCCCGAATAAGACACATAGAGGCCCCAAGGCAATCCAAATCGCGGCCCCTATGAAAAAAATATCGGTTACTACTGTCAGTTAAACATTTTCAAATTAATTTTAGAAAACTGTCAATTGTAAAACTTGGGTTTTGAGAAAAAATTATTACGAAGAATTATAAAATTCATAATCTCCAACCTAAACAGCATAGTTCCAAAACTCTTCATTATGTCGGTGTGTTTAATTTATTATTTAAAAAATTAAGTAGATAGCAAATTTAAGTACTTTAACAAAAAATTGTATCTCTACAACCGCTGGGCCTCTAGGGCACTGGGCTCTAGAAAGTTGCCTTTATTGTTTTATGGTCCATCCGGCTCCATTCAAAATCACCATATTTAAAAAGAGAAGATTTCTATTCACTTCCCTTTATTAAATGAGTACGAAGTGTATTTCTTATAGGAAAATCGTGGAAAAGTAAGAAGGTTAAGAAAAAAAGAAGTTATGTATTTCTAAGTGATTGAAATAAATCAAGGTACATGGGTATTATGAGCCGCACCTTAACACAACATACACAAATGGTAGGTCTTAAGGTGGGTTTATTTTCTTCAATACACCTATGCCCCACTCCCCACTTTCTCTTTAACTGCACCCTTCAGATTGAGGTTTAAAAGCCTTTAGTTACTCTATAGTCGACTTCGATGGTTTTATTTATGAACCAA
Source organism: Epistrophe eligans (assembly GCA_951394125.1). Lineage (NCBI taxonomy): Eukaryota > Metazoa > Arthropoda > Insecta > Diptera > Syrphidae > Epistrophe > Epistrophe eligans. The sequence goes on from OX596028.1 coordinate 224,469, forward strand.
CGCATCATATTTCATCATTTTGATTATTATTATGGACTGTTTTCGGGTGCAGCGCCAGCACGTGCTATTGTTGGCAAAGTGTTTGTCTGTATCTCTGTCTGTATCCAAAGATTTCTATTTCAAATTTTATAATTCAATTTTTCTAATAATTATTAATATAATTTCCAATTAGGCGACAAAAATGACTTCAAGTTAATACTAGGAAAACTGCTCCCACTTTAAGTTTAAATTATTACATATTAAGGGTATTCATGCAATGTCGTAAGTTTACAAATTGTGTAAAATATTAAGTTTACACAAAAGTTTGCATGTACGCCATTTTTAATTCATTTGGTTTAATGCTGTGTAATTGAATCAGCTGTTCGTTAAACGTATGGGGGCTAAATGTAGAACTATAACTGTCGCAAACTCACGGCGACGGCGGTGATCGAACAGAAATGAGTGAATACAAGAAAAATCATATGGCGCGCCCATAATGGTGGGTATCTAAATTTTCCTTCACTTTAATTCACTTTCGTTTTCGATAGTAAAAGTTGTCCCAAGGTCAACTCAACTGAAATTTGTTCAATTAGGAATCAATAAAAGTCAGAAAATGTAGACGTCCTAATTATTTTGTTTGTATAAACTACGTTTTTATTCCCAACTTTTATTGCCAACTAATTTTTTGGTTCTCTGGGGTAGGATATATCATACTATATACATGTTTATATTTCTGAACAAGCCTAATTTTAAATGTCACAATAGGTGCGTTCCTTTGGGCTACAATATCTGCTGGCAAGTACTTCTGGCTGCAGTCAACTACTTCTACTCTGTGGTCAAAGTAGTTCAAAGCACTTCAATAATGCACTAACTAAATGAATCCATGCAAGAAAGCGACACCATCACTTTCTCTTATCTAAAATAAAATACAAATACAAACAACAAAAATTACATCTGGCAACATTATAGCGTTTCATTCATCCTATCTACTGGGAAGTACTAAAAAAGTACTTTTCAAGGCCCAGAGGAACACACCTGATGACGTTTGGTTAAGTTTACCAAAAACATTTGGTTAATTTACTGCAGCAAAATCCTTGAGGAATTTTAACCAAATTGTGTAAATATTTCTCATACAAAATTTGGCAGTTCAATAAGCAAATGGTGTACTTAACCAAGTAACTTATCCAGTGTTTTACATCATTTCGTGAATACCCTTAATATAGAACTAAGGTAATTTTACATATATCACACATTATTGTTTAACTTTTTTATTTGAAATTTATTTTTTATAAACTTACCGGTAATACCATATCAATTTCGGATAAAAACTTTTTTGATACTGATTGCAATGCTGTGTTTGGCCACTCATGAAACCAATCGATACAAGTTCTACTAACAATAGCTCGAAACTTCCTCACTCTGATTCGTAATGTCGGTCCAACGGGAGAAAAACTAAGGACGATTTTTAACATACGACGAACTTTATTGATGAAAAAGCGCCAACAATTATCCTTCGTGTCTATCTGCCCACTTTGTTTCACTTCATTGCGTATTCCATTATATATCATCTCTACTTGGTCCTCAGTAAAAAGTTGAGGAATATCTCCTGATGCAAGCATGTCATTACAAAGTGTCAATAGCGAATCATTTGGAATTTGAGCGTCAGATAGCAAAAAAACAGACATGACATTTTTTAGACCAACTTTAATGTAAAGACCTGCGATATCTTCCTTCATGTCCTGCAGACAATAACCTCTTTTCATTTGCATTTGAAAGACACTGAGTGAGGATATAAATGCAGCAAGGCGGGCAAGAGTTTGTTTGCCGCTCCCTCCAACCCCAACAAGAAGTGCATTGCCTGAATTTTCTAAGATTCTGTTTATTCTATAAAAAGTTAAAAAAAAACATTAAATTCATAAACAGATCTGGGTTTAACCTAAAATTGTAATAGAATCAAGTAGTAAGAATTTTTAAATAAAAGTCAGTCTTGAACATATAGTGGCATCCTGCCCTTATTATCAGCGAGCTGCGCTTAATATAGCATAATATAGCGTGCTACGCTATAATAGCTTAGGGCTTATATAAATAAATAATTTGGAAGAAATAAACGTTAGGAATGATTCTTGTATACAAGTGCACCCAAACACAAATGAAATTTTCGAAAACTAAATTTATAATATCTATCTCAAGTAAATATTTGGTGAAGGAATTTGTACATAGGATTTTACTTTAGTGTGGAACCCATTAACTATGTAACAAACATTGTGTTACGAATTAACACATTGTGTATCAAATATAAAAGTTTGGCAAGTTTTTTTTTTTTTTAATCTTTTAAAAATAACGGTTTTCCGATTTTTGTATCAGAGATATTAGCACTTGAGAATTTATGCTAAATGCTAAATGCACTGTAACATAAAAATAGTAAATGATGCTCTGTCATTTTCCCTAAGTCCAGGAGTATAAAATCAATTATTTTTTTAATAAAAAAGCCAGGGCTAGTGACTTACAACTCTCAACCATTCCTGTGTGCGTGTTATTTGCAGGAATTGAATTATTTTAATAATACAAATTCTATATACTACTGAAATACATCAGCCAAGTAGAAGACTTAGCACTATTTTAATTGGATTGATTCAAAGTAGCTTTTAACGGCCTTTATCCAGAAATTGTTTTTTTTTTTTATTTTTGAAGATTTGAATCGAATTAGTGGTGCCACCCTTCTAGACATAATATCTTCTTTTTTTTTGAGTCAAATGTAAAAAAAAAATAATTTGAATTCACATTTCTGAAAGAGCGCGATACCCAATTTGTTCATTGGAAGCCGTTTTCGAGAAAATTTCAAAAAACTGAAATCGTATAGAAGCTACCCTTTTTAGATGGACTTAGACAAAAATTCAAATTTAGCTTCTAGGAAATCAGTCCGTACTAAATTTGAAGCAAATCGGCCAATTACTTTAGGCCCCAGCTCAAATTACAGTGAATGGACGGGCACATAAACGTATATATCAATGTATGGTATGACGAAACCCACTTTTTCGAACTTCTCCATCATAATAGTATTTCTTTTGATTACACTTCTAAATTTTGTTTAAGCTAAACCAATACCTGCCTTATTAAGCAAGTAAAAAACAAGATAGATATTTATATAAAAGTACAATTTGCATTACACATGTCCCTATTATACTTGACAACTCAACTTTTGAGTTGAACCAAAAAATGTTCCCAACTATTACGAGCAAAGTCGAACCAAAAAATTGTCTTAACTATAATAATTCAATAAATAAAAACAAAGCCAGAAAATCCATCCACCCACAAAATGTTATTTCGAAAAAAAGTATTATTTTTCATATAGCAAAAGAATACAAATTTACCAACCATACCTGCAAACATGTAGCATGGCATCCTCAAACATTACCAGATTCATAAATCCCACGGATTCGTTATAACTCGCCTGAGCTTCATTGAGCAACTGGTAGAGTACATCCCAGGTTGGAATCGGTAGATATTTCTGATCTACCAAAGACTGCCCAAAGTGACTGTACACAAGGGGCTGCGCAAACACAAACTCCTCGTCAAAGTCTTCGAAATTCTTCTTGAGGACATCCCTGATTAAGACATCAAATGCCCTTAAATCATGTTGGTCCACAAATCTGTCATGATATACGCGAAAGGCTTCATGCACATAGAGACGCACCAATTCAATTGGTTTTGTGCAGGTGGCTCCCGAACAGTTCATAAGGCCCTGGTAGATGTTAGTCATGTCTTGCAAGTTAAAAATGTAGTGAAACTTTAATGCGGTTGGGAGGAAGGCATTTTCAACACGACATTGCAAACACACGCTTACGTTAACCAAGAGTGAACTGAGGGATCTAATTTCTTTGGAGAATCCATTAAGAGGGTTGTCGAGGTGATGACTGAAGATGGCCGAGTAAATTCTATTTAGGGCTGCCTCATTTGGTGTATGCACAGAGAACACACAAAAGTGGCGTTGGAGCCTGGGATCAATGGTAAAGGAGCCAGCTGTGGGGTTCATGGAGGCAACAAATTGGCAATTTCGAATGTCCTTCAAGGCAAGCCGACTGCGGTCATACCATTGCCGGTAGTCCATAAACTGCCGTATAATTGTGTGGGGCTGGACAGTACCATATGCATCAACTTCCGGCATATTCAGGTCGTTTATATAGTAAATCAAGTGTTTGTTTGCATTTGGCCCATAACATCTACCAGACTTCTTTTCAAGTGGTTTGTCGAGGACCTTTTGAAACATTTCCGAAGTGGTGTAGAAGTTGAAATGTGTTGTTTGCAATATTCGTTCCGGGTGTGAAGTTTGCCAGTCCGAAGTTGTAGTGTTGAAAATGTCCCTTAGAATAGCACCCTTACCACATCCAGATGTACCGACAAGCAATATTGGAAGGTTACGCTTTATTAACAGCTTCATGAAATATTCCAAGCGAATGGTATCAGCTGTTGGCACCAGAATATTCTATAAATATAGCAAAGAATGTAAAACAATTATTTATGTATCACACAAATATATATACATACAATATACATACATATATGAATAAAGTTCTGAGAGGAAATATTCACTGTATACCTGCAAGGGAACGTCTGGCTGAACTTTAATTTCCTCAATTTGTGTATCCCAACGATGAAACTTTTGAGTTAAATTATTTGGGAAGTAGTCGAAGATGGTGCCATGCGAAGGGAATTTAACATCCTTGAATTCACTCGTCCACCATTTATGGAACTCCCGATGCCAATCTATTATGTTATCCTTGCATAGTGCTGAGCCGAATCCCCAAATTGCAGCGAATGCGAAAATAATCTCCAAGGTGGTTTCCATAGACTCAGCCTCAATTCTTTGATTGCTATCCAATAGACTCTCTATTAGGTGGCAGGTCATTTGGATCATTGCCATATCGGTGATTGGGGTTGTCTTTCGGAACTCTTGGCTTCGGTTTACCATACTGGGGAAGTATTTTTCAAAAAAACGGGTTAATAGACCGCGTTCAACGATATCCGGGCGAGTTTCCAGCCACGATGACACATAACTGCAAGAGTTTTCATTATTTATGGAACTTTCAAATTATTGTCTCATAAAATTGACTGAAAAAGACTAAGTTTTATTATTTTATTTCTTACAAAAAGGATAGTTATTTTATTTCAAACTGAGATAGATATGTTTGTATATGTATATCAATAAAATTAATCAATTCACAAACCAAACCAACTCAATGTCTTTTCAGTTATCTATATGAGGTTGTGCTTCTGTTGGATAAACTGATGTGCGCAAATCTAAGAAAATGTAATATTTTTTATTTCCTAGTGCTGCTGGTTCAATATGAATGGATACTTATAGGAATATTAATTCAAAGATTAATTAAATAAGCTCATATCTCTGCTTAAATCGTTTATTGGAGATCCAATTACATAATGGTGATGTTATATGTATGAGCAGTTGTGGGAAAGCTGCCGCACCTTTAACATCTCAGTTTGACTACACTTTTATTTCCATTTTTTTAGGACCAAAACTAACAGTAGGTAGCTGCCATAAATTAAGTTTTACCAAACAATTTGTCTCAAAACAGTGCCCATAGTTAATTAAAAAACACTCTTGAAAAATTTACCAAAAATTTCAATTGTTTTTTCTGGATTTTTATAAGAGAGTTTGACTTTTTTTTACATTTACCATTATTAAATGTAGCTGTCGTAGTAAAACCATCTTTTTATTTTCGACTTCCCCGTAATATTGAAATAATAACGCCGGTAACACAGTTTTTCTATGCGCTTATGTTTAGTGCAGAGAATTCTCTGGGTTTAGCTTAGCCCGTAGGGTATTAGTTATTGTTGCATTTCACATGGTGATTATTAAGCACCGATATAGTTTTTTTCGTTCAATTTCCACGGGCCTGCAAAAAAAAAAACACGGAACACATACCTAACCTATGTATGTATATTGTTAAATCCTTAAAATTGACATAGCATTTTTTTTTAAATGAAAGAAATTTCAAATATTAAAAACAATTTTTTAAGAAAACCGCTCCTTTTTGCATAAATTTATATTTTTTCAAGAATTCAAATGTCTTGCTTTTTTATCATTTCAAGTTTTTTAATAGGTAGGTACTACTAGTGATTTCAACCAAAAGAGAATGTTCAGTTCAGGTATGAGGTACAAATATGGGAACAAAGAAATGACGCACGACAGATAGTATGACACTTAAACTTCCTGTTATTAAATACTTACGGAAACCATCCCAGGTCTTGAGGGTTTATATAAAGAACTCCAGCCCGTGATACAGTTGCCGGTGTTGCGGCTTTTAGGTGACCAACCTCAAATAATAATCGCATCTCCTTTGACAAGACTATTCGTTCATTACTAGCTAGTGTTAACACCTTATTGTCATCCATTAAAGTGTTCAAACTCTCAATCCACATTGGGTCAATGTCACCATCTAAAACAATCCATTTGGGACTATTCACTTGATCTCCTTTGATATTTGCCTGATCTCGCATTATTGACGAAAATAAACCATCCTTCCACTCTCTTGTTGTAGGATTAACTACACCAAAAAGCTCATCACTAGACATGGCTTTTGGATTAAGAACGCTACAAAGCGGCTTGATTTTTTGAATAATATATGTTTGCAAAAGTGTTTGCCAAATCTTCGTTTTACCCGTTCCAGCATCACCAACGACAAATACAGAATGCCTCACATTAAGTAATTCCTGCAATTGCACCACTTTCATTAGAAAACTTTCTTGAGGTTGTAATTTTAATTCATGAGCTGCTTTTCGAACCGTCCTTTCAAAATCAAACAATCGCTTACGAGGTACTTCAATCGCAGGAAACAAATCTCCTATTAAACCCATAAATATCGAAACATCTTGGGTGACAATTTTTGGTATATTGAAATCCCGCAATGCTCTCATTAGCACTTGATCTTCAGGACGCGTGTGGTCTTCACGTTTGAGCCCACCCGCTACCACCAACACAGATTTAATGGCCCTCAAACCCCAATCGTAGTGATCTTGTTGTGACAACAGCTCACGACACAGAGTATACAAGGTAATAAATTTTCTCGCCAACAATCGTGCGTCCTGGAATCCTTCGGCTACAAGCATTATTTCGCATATAAGTGCAAAGTCCGGTACAATCATTGCACATGGACGGAACAACATTTTTAAGTTCTCTGGGAGTTCGGTACGTCCAGCATAGCCTGGATTCATGGTGATAAAGATACCCACAGTGCTTACCAGGGAAATATTCTCGCCCATGAAGGCAAATTTTGTCTTCTTCATCTGAAAATAAGTGAACAATCACATGAAATTGGTATTGCAAAACTACTTTATGCTCCCAGCCCTGGAGTGTTTGTACCTTTATTGCTTCTTGAATGGTTTTCACCTGCACTGCAACCACGGATAAAACTTCCACTGATATCCGGTTGAATTCGTCAAAGCATCCCCATGCACCGGTCTGTGACAGTCCTTTATAAATATTTCCACAGGACTTGTAGTCCATTTGTTCAGAACAGTTGAAAACGTATACCATCACTCCCAATGCCCGACCCAGATCCTTTGTGGTTTCGGTTTTTCCAGTTCCAGCTGGGCCAGCAGGTGCACCACCCATTACCAAATGCAATGACTGATGGCATATGGAATGGAAAAGAAATGTTTAAAAATAGTAGGTAACGTGTGGTTGGAGCTTTGGGAAAAGGAAAAAAAAAGGAGTTTTCCTACGAAAACTCCTGCAACACTGCACCCTTTATAAAAGCCTTTATATATATTCAGATCTGTGTATACTGGATAGTGGTAGTGCATTAAAAAAATGCTCACAGCAAAGACTTTTAGGTAAAGATGAATGTATGACTAGCCCGCATTTGAACCGTCTAGAAAAATTTGCTTAATTTGCAATATAGGTAAAACAGTAGGTCTGTACAAATTTAAGGGGGATTTAAACTGGGTTTGTGGTATACCTTCGCAATTCAGGTATTTAAAGTGTTTATGGTGGGGGAATATGTTCTGTCTCTTTGAGAGCAATGTGGTCTGCCAAAAGATGTTTATAAGGTAAACGCACTAATTATAACAGTTCCTATTACCCACATTGAATTGACAAAAAGATTTACTAACAAATTAGATAAATATAATATGATAATCATTAACTGGCCGAAAAGGCTGAAAGTATACAATCTTGAATTTAGTAACATAACATGTGCTCCAGAAATGGAGAGACAGAGAAACGAGATGATTAGCTTATTCGAGGAAATTATTGCAGATGATCAAATTGTAACAGGTCGAATAATTGTCTTTATGTCTTTTATACAGAACATATATAAATAGTTCTCAGACCATCAAAATTTAATTTCAATCTTATTCAACCAATTTATTGAGATTTTTGTTTTAGTAACAATTTAGTTTTATTTAATTCATTGATAAGCTATATCAATGGTGGATTTATAAGAAAGATAAACCAAAATTGATATTATTTCTGAAATTTTAAGGGCGTGAGACAGAGAAGGGTATAGATTGAACTGAAAGGATTTTTTATTCAGGGTGATCGACCACATACACAGGCATTAACAAAACGTCAGTTGATATCGGTTCATTTCCACATTCTATATGCATGTACCTAATTATGGCAGAAAAATACTGACAAAATTAAGACCATTTCCATGATGAACTTAAAAATGGTAAAGAAATATCAGTCGTTTCAACGGCGAAATGAAGATAGCAGATATAACGTATTACGATAAAATGCAATCAGATTCAATATTAAATAAAAGTTACTAATTTTGCATATATAAATACTTGCACTTATACGCATATTCAAATAAACACAAAAAATAATATGGATTTTACTTTCATTCCTGAAACATTCTCATTTAAATAGTTGTATTTTTTTGGCTTACTTGTGTCAGAGTAATATAGCATCGATCTGTCAGCGGTGTTATTACCAAACGTGATGTATTTCCAAGGTATTCAAAGTCGTATTTAAACTCAGCATCACATATATTCGCATAACAGTTATCGAAGGCGTCATCCCATCGGTGCCGAAGCTGACTTTGCCACTGAAATGCCAATGCGTTTTCAACTTTCTGTTGAATTATTTTTAAAACAACATCCCGATTGTGCACATCAATAGTACAGATGGTCATAATTTTCTGTCGATCCCCCGGTTTAAGTTCGCGCAAGAGTAAATTTATGAGAGTATTGAGTTGAACGATCTGATGTTTTTGAAGATCTTTCATGGCACTTTCATAGCCTTCTTCCATCCATGCAAATGCATTATTAACTGCTGATGTCCAGCTTATCTGGCTACAGCAAAGGGCAACTTGCGCAGGCCAATCCAAAAGCCAGTTTTCTGTAGATCTGTTAGCGATCTCCTTTAGGGCCTCTTTGAACAATATATGCAGGGTTCTCTTCATTTGCTTTGTTACTTCATTTAGCCAGCTTTCAACTTGCCCGGTGCATTCAACTACATCTCCAATAAAATTAACATATTCGTCATTTTCCTTAGAATGCAAACCAATTGCCGTATTGGATTGTTCATGCAAAAACTCGAGGAGCAGAACAGAATCGAAAAGTTTTATCAGGTGACGACACACTACCCTGGGAGTGTTTCCATTTGACAATATATCGAGGAGGTCCGCTGATGATATAAAATAGAATCGAGGAAATGCCAAACGCTTTGTTTCTAAGTAATCGCATAGTGCTTTCTCGCAAATACTCAACTTTTGTTCCAATTCTCCTAGAAGAGCGTAAATTTGTTTATTTTTTGCTACACGAACAACCAACTTAACTGTCCCGACCTCCTTAAGAAGACGGATGAATTCAAAGTCAATGGCCTCGAAGCGTTGCGCATCATCGGGCAATTGTGTTCGAATATCCTCGGAGCCAATGAAAATACTTTCCAAATAAATCCATTTTCTTTGCACATCGAACCAACGCGTTATGACTAAATCTACATTCGATAGAATCTCTTGCCAGTGATTAAGTTTCGGAAGCACAAAGTCTATGTGTTTGGATGTGGATATATTCTGCAATTGCATTTGATTATCATCCAAAGTTTCGATTAACTCCTCCGAGACCCGAAGGAGCTGTAGTTGCCTTGGCTTGTGTAGCTCACTGTTGAACTCCATCTGAGCCCAAGTTGTTTTGATTTCTTCCAGAGCTTTGGTAACTGTTATTTCCTTAATGGCCTTGTCAACTGTACTTTTGACTTCCTCGTCGAATCTGTGCAGACCCAATGAGAGCAAGTCGTTCAATGTAGTTGTTTTGTCGCAGTGAAATTGCATCTGTAAAAATTTGTAAATATACGTTTCTAATTTATTTAGGAAATTATAATGGGGTTAAGTTCTAATGATAATAAATGAGTGAAAAGTACTTAGCATCATCAGAACATGCAAGGTGCCGCATTTTGCGAATTAGTGTCTTTAAAGTTTTTAATTTAATCCCCAAACAAACACATATTATGTAGTGAATATAGGAAGGATACATTTACTCTCCTAGATAGTTCCTTTATATTCTTTTTTCAATTAAAACTCATAGGGAAAATAATGAGACGCTGACTATTAATGAAATTATGTTAAAGCATATTATAATCATAAATCAAATGAGGTGAGAATAGTAGATGATTCACGGCTTTTGTTAATAATCTAAAGATCTGTGCATATACATTTTATTTACAGTACTCATAAAGGTTATAACTCATACTCATAACAGGTATTTATAAGCAACTATCGTGCTTCTCGTGACTTGTTCGCGAAAAATAGTATACCCACCGGTGGAGGGCCGTTATAAACAAAAATGTTATAAATTGACATTTCGTAATAGCATATTCCCGTATTCAAAAAATTGAAATATACAGGCGTCGTGGTGCGTCGGAGGAAAACGAATGTTCCTAAAGGCATATAATTTGCGGTAAAAATAAAATGTTAACTCGAAAGATTGAAGAGTTTAAAGAATAATTTGTGACAAATTAATTGAACAATTTACTTATATCGATAAATTCGATTGGATCGGATAGACGAATATAGAGCTCATAGTTTTTAACGGTATATAGAGCTTGCGAGTCGCTACAAATTTTACCTTTCTATTTCTATGAATTTCTCTTCCAGAAGTTTTGTGTGAATTTGTATTTGCAAGAATTTCATCCCATTGAAATTCGACATCACTTATGACATTATGAGTGACAATCAAAGAAGTACTTATATAAAATTTTATAAATAGAATGGTGCTCCACTTGCAAAAATACCGCTTTGAAGAAAGCCGATCTCTTTTGCAATTATTAAGATTATTACTTTTAAGTAAAAGATTTCGTTTATGGCAGACTTATTATTAGAAAAAGTCATATATTTATTGCCGTTATTTGAAATATATCCATTATTGAAGAGTCCGCTAGATAGAGTATACTAACGGGTGATTTTTTAAGAGGTTTAGAACTTTTAAAAAAAAAAAACACAAAAAATTCGAAAAAATGAATGAAATATTTATTTGAATCGATAGTTTGAACCTTGCAATTTAATGTTTAAAGATAATTTCATGCAAATGTTGACCGCGGCTGCGTCTCAGGTAGCCCATCCGCTGAGTCCAATTTTGGCATACTCTTTCACACATATCGGCCGGTATCTCACGAATGAATGCATGGATGTTGGCTTCCAGTGCGTCAATCGAAGCGGGCTTGTCCCTATAGACATCAGCCTTGACATACCCCCACAAAAAATAATCTAATGGTGTCAAATCGCACGATCTAGGCGGCCAATTGACCGGCCCGAAACGTGAAATTAACTGTTCACCAAACTCGCCTCGCAATTGCGCCATTGTTTCGCGTGCTGTGTGGCATGTGGCACCGTCTTGTTGAAACCACATATCATGCAAGTCAAGAACTTCCATTTCGGGCAAAAAAAAGTTTGTTATCATCGCTCGGTAGCGTTCACCATTGACAGTAACGCTGCGATTCGCATCATCTTTGAAGAAATATGGCCCAATAATGCCGCCGGCCCATAAACCGCACCAAACAGTGGCTTTTTCGGGATGCATTGGTAGCTGTTGCAATGCTTCTGGCTGATCTTCACTCCAAATGCGGCAATTTTGCTTATTTACGTACCCATTCAACCAAAAATGAGCCTCATCGCTGAACACAATTTTTCGATAAACAACTTTTCGAACCGAGCACGAATTTTGATAGTAAAATTCAATAATTTGCAAGCGTTGTTCATTTGTAAGACGATCCATGGTTAAATTGCAAACCAAACTGAAGCTGTTTGACAGTGACACAAGGTACTAAACACACGTCAGCTGTCAAAACCAGTGTTGCCAAAACCAAACCAGCTTAAAAATCACCCGTTATAAACTGTATGTTTTCTTTATATCCGAAAATAGATTGTTTCAAATACATGTATATTTATTAAAATCACCGTGATTTAAGAACAAAATGATATAACAAAACAATGATTAATTAATTTAATTTGTAATTAAATAATACCTACTCTATGTGTATAAGTTTCGCCTAAGTATAGAGTGAATTTTTTACAACACAAAATGTCACAGCGTTAGGTAATACAAATTGAATATTTATCTTTATATCTATATCTACAATTCGTCAACGATAGGATTTTTTGTGTCCCATCTTCCAAAAATATACATGAATATTTAAAAAAAAAAATTAAACATACCAAATTATTTATTCCATGAAAACTCGTGAGCTTTTAACCAAATTTAAAAAAAAATATTCATAAAAAAAATTATCAAATTCAGCGTTGAAAATTTGAGCAACTCACTTTGGTACAAGTCATCAATTCCATCCAATGTCTTTCCGTTATTGCTGGATTTTGAAGTTCGGTGATTACACGTAATGATGAAACTAAATCCTTCAATACAGACACAATATATTCGTACGGTTTCCATGTTCGAACACCCTTATCCAGCGTCCTTAGTTCCCTGGTGAATTTCTTGCATTCATTTTCCACATCATCAGTGTCGATTCGGCACCATGGTGTTGATTTCCAATCAATAATACAAGACTGAATGACATGAACAAAATCCCACAGTTGCTGCATCACAAAAAAATAGAAAATGGACAAAAAAACGGAAGGAAAAGAAATTCTGTTTTAATGGAGCAGTTATATATGTATGCGATTGATGGAGTTGTGTACTTTAACCCTTTTTACTTCAGCTTCGCATAGAACGAGTTTTGTGCCATCAGAAGTTGGTATTTCTAAAAGCCTTGCACAATGCAGAATCCGCTCTCGAGACTTTTTAAATCCACCCAAACGTCTGTATACAACATCGCACAGGGAATACACGTCATCACATGGAACGGAAAAAAACTGTGAAATAAAACCGTGTGTTAAAGTCAGCGTGATAAAGGGACAATTAAGTTCCTGGATGAGGAACTGACGTAACTGACAACCCAACGCTTACCTCAATCATCAGGAAGGACTCAAAAAAGCTATTTACATGGCTGTTAAAAATTTCTACAACACCTCGAATGGCATTCTGTTGGTACTCCCTAACTTCCGCCAGACTATCAATTTTAGTTTCGGCAGTGTCCTTTAGAGTCTTCCATTTATTTGGCAAATGGTCGATGTCTTTTAACAAGCCAGGATCAAAATCCGTGTTGTATGACTTCAGCAGGGTTATAATGTCTTTTAATGGCTTAAAAATATTGTTAGCTAAACATTCGCGCTGCTTTATTTCGAATTTTATTGATAAAATTTCCAATAAAGAACGGAAATCATTCAATTTGATGGGAAGCGATAATGCCTTCATACCGGAGGTGATAAAACTGTCAAGTTGCTGCGGTTTAAAACAAAATCAAATTTACTGAAAATTATTGTATTATACTTTAATTGGAAATCTATCAACAAATTGGATGAACAGAATAGATTGTTTTGTCTAATTGTTTATTTGCAAGCAAACCGAAGAGACGACGACAATGTACATTGCTTGTACAATACGATTAAATATTTGCAAACAAAGTGGTTCCGTCGCAATTAGCGAAAAAGTGTCAATACAAACAATCAATAACCGAGTATTTCACGATCCAATCTGCACCCAATTTACCGCTATTTACATTGCAACCAACACCATCCTACCTCTAGAGTGTCCAACACATATTGCAGCAACCATTGTTTGAATGAATTAGCCCATTTGCAAGCGTTATTTAGCAGAGCATGTTTAAGCGGATTAACGTCTATTGCTAACCAACCATTGATTACATGATAGCTTTCAAAATGTTCGATGTCCTCATATATGTCATTATAACGGTCAATCTAAATACATAATAAATATATTAAAAATATGTTTTAAGTAAAAATGGTAGTTAAAAATGTAAGTAAAAATGATTAAGATGGTAAACGCTTAGTATTATTGATATTGAATTACAAGTGTCGATAAAATCTGCAACCCTTATAGTAGGTATTAATGTTGACCGAGACGACCCACTTAGCTCATGAATTTAAAGGTCTTAATGGCAATCAACCAATAGACATATCCAAGAAAAACAAAATGTACATAGTTTAGCCTTTTGCTAGTTCTTGTTTCATCTCGCATGATATCTAAAACATCAGGTTATTTCTTCTACAACTTTTCGACTGTAACTTAGTTCATGAATTAAAAATTAAAAAATATACCAAAAACAAATATTTAGCTAAACAGTAAGCTTATATATTTTCGAATTTTCCTTTTTAATGGATGCACTCAAACTGTCAACTTAACACTATGTAACGCTATACTTTTTCAAACATCTAGAACTCAAGTAGATAGATAGATAAAATTCTTTATTTATATCTTTATACAATAAAATAAAAACTTAGATTAAGGACATGGCTTTGCTGCCGTCTGCCTGATGGACAATTCTTACACAATGAAATATAGAAATTAAAGTACCTACATGTTAATTAAATGGTTATGAATTAGTTTTCAATTTTGAGTCAGAATACTAGATTTTTTCATATAAGTATATATTTATATTATTTTTTTATCTAGTAATAGCCTAAAAAGTAGAATTAAAAATTTGAGTGGTAATATAATTTTAGAATGATTTGATACACAAAATAATCAATTTTGGAATTATTTGAAGCATAAAAATATCAATTTTACCATGATTTGAAACATAAAAAGAAGAAAACTTTAACTGGTGAAATGCGAAGAATCTTCGGAAGTAGTATTTATTAGAAGCTGTTGCGGTACCTACACTAGAGCATTCTTACCAAATTTAAAAAGGTTTGACCATCCTAAGGAACCGTTCAATATATTAATAAGCTCTTCTAGCGACAAAAATCTCTTTTGAAAGTAAAGCCGGTGAATTTCTTGTAGTATTGGGCAAAATCCGATGAAGAGATAACTATCTTCGCGTTCTCTTCTATTACAGAGATTATAATTTTGAGTAACTTTTGGTAAGGATAAAATCTAAGCAGGTTTTTTTTATAGAGAATTGTGAAACGAATCAACAATATAAAAAGAAGAGTAGGTAGGCATTATCCTAAATATACCTACCTATCTAACACACACCATACTACCCAACGCACTACCCCAGCTAGGAATATATGGGCATTACAATTAAACATCTCAAAGAGTTAAGACGTGTTTACTGATAATAAATATTTTCTTAAACTTACAAGTGTGCGATCTTTATTAAAGAACTTGGGTAATTTCCTAGCATCGCATTTAAGATTTTCGTAAAAATTGATTTTTTTTAAATTTTTGTTTAAATACTTTTTACTGAAAAATTTAAAAAAAAAGGTAAAAAAATCAAATTTATTTTACAAATATATTAGGTTTTTTAGGTAATTGCGCCATTTATACATACTTCAGAGCAACTTCAGTTAAGACAAACGAAATAAAAAAATAAGTACCTACCTCTTTTTTGAATGCTTCCAGAATTGAAAAACCATTTACAGCAGGAGAGTTACCGCAGTTTTCAACCATAATAGTATGCAAAACCTTTGTCATTGACTTAGTCCACAAAAATCTCATATTGGTGAATTGTCCAGCAAACTTTTTAGCTTCTTCAATTGTTGTTGAAGTTTTATTGAGAATATCGCATACATATCTCTCAAGATCAATGTTTTGCGTATAATCGACTACAATACACAAAATATTATCATTAACTTTATAAATTGAATGTAAATTCAAATAATCTTACTTTTTTCTTCAAATAATGTAGGCACACTAGAAGCTGCATCAAAAATGTCATCGATTAAACTTTTTACCATGAATGTAACACTTTCTCCCGAAGTTGTTTCAAGGGAAGGTTTAAAAACAACATTCTTGTCTATTAGCTCCAATTTAACTTCAAAAATTGGAACTTTTTCAATTTCAGGATCTCCATATGTCATCTCTGTCTTCAAATATTCTAAGCTTTAAAATTGTTTAAAACGATATTGAGAAAGTTTTTAATATATAATGAAAGTTTTTTTTGTTTATACCTTTGCCTAACTGAATTATAAATTTGAGTTTTTATTAATTTGTTAATAAACAGAAGATAATTTCCAAAATCAGTTTCGAACTTTAAATGCTAGAATAAAGAGAAGTTTATCACTTATGGCATAATCATTAAAGGATTTATTTTTAATAAGAGCCGATAGGAAATTTTGGCAGTGGAAGTAAAATGCATGAATGACTTAAGCAATGTCATATATCGATTAAAAAAGTCTGTCAGGTCTGATTTCCGTTCCGAATCAAATCCGTAAACGGAATTGATTTCCACACAGATTTAAAATATGTGTTCACTTTCACGTTAGTCAATATTCAAACCTTTTTTTCTTTCGAAATCCAGTTTATATCAAATTTAAAATTTAAAACTTGTCGAAAAAAATTAAATACATAAATTAATAAAAAAGGGAATTAAATAGTACTGTACCGTACTGAAACAAACATTTTGTCAAAACCCATTCGAATGTGAATTTTCCAAACGTCAAGAATTTTCAAACGAAACACACTCATTCCACAAGTATTGAAAGCGAATATTTTAAAATACATAGGGTTTGAAAACGAAAGGATTTAAAAACGAATCGCAATTCAGAACAAGGGTGAATATGTAATATGTTCTTGAGATTTTTATATAACATAAATTTAAATACTCTTTTCAAAACACTGATATTTTTGCGTGTGTAACCAATTATTTCAATGCAAGTTCTTAAACCTTTGTTTGCCTACTCGTGCCTTTTCACATTCCATTCCTCGGTGTATTTATTTTAATATTGTAAACATATCTGTACATACAACTATACATGTATGTACATATATACATATCTTCATATACATGGAATACGAATATTTTATTAGCAGCAGACATAAAATTTATTCAGTTCACATATCCAAATCGATATTATGTACGTATATCTGCATACATAGGTACATATGCACGTACATTACATGCAGTAATTTTGCGGTGAACTTGGTACAATATTCGCATATAAAAGTAATTTTTTATTGAAGTTGGTATTCCTTTTAATCAAGATTGGTCTCAATTTTAATTGAAACGAAAACCGGTTCTTTTAATTAATCGAGATTGGTTTATTATATAGGCAGTGTCCTCTTGGTGCCTTTGTTATATTTTATTCTTCAAGATGCAAGGAAAAACAATTAGATATATAAGTTGTAAAAAACTTAAATCTTGATACAAATTTAAATATCAAATGAGGAGATAAGACTTCAAGAAACTATATTTTTTTAAGTACTCAGGGACTAAATTATTAAAAAATAAATATCTGTATTGAAATATGTATTTATGTATTTATAAAAAAATAAATTATAGTACCTTATGAACTAATGTCACCCTTTTGTTTATTAGTGTTACCTCACTAATTTATAAATGTTTTAAATGTTGTGTGATCTCTTACCTCACTTTCACCGTATTCTTTAGTATTGAAAAAGAGCCTTAAGTTTTCTTGTACAAGCCCATTTACAATTGATTTACTTTCATCGCAAAGTTTTTTACGAGAATGAAATCGTTCCTTCTGAAGTTGTAAATTCAAGGTACTCTTCCCAAATGAAGAACGTTGATGTAAAGGCTCAAAGCAACAATTACTAATAACCTTTAACAATTTTTCTAAATTATGTTGCGTACGAAACAATCTTTTGTGTAGTGATGAAACTTTTTCAAGAATATTATTCAATAGTTGAGAATCTTTAAAAACGGAAATTCCAATAAATTGAGAGGAATATTTAACTGTCGACGAATTTACCGTAACACTTCCAATTTACATTTACACAAGATAGTTCAATGAGATCGATAATATTTAGAAGTTCGTCAAATATAAGTTTTAATTCACAGGGCTTAGCGGAATCATTTATCTCATTATAGAAGTCTTCAATTTGCATAAGCATGTTGTTTCTAGTCCACATGTCGTTCCGCAAACTATACAGTTGAAGGCTCTTCGAAGTCAGCAAATTATCTTTTAACTCAACGCTCTTTAAGTATTTCACATCTTTGATTGTTGTAAAAATTATATTTGGAAGATTTGCTAATAGCCGACGAGACGTTTGATTTGCTAAGCTAAGTACCGGGCAATCATTCTCAATTTGCCATCGAAAAACTGGCTCGTTTAAGGAGCTTTCGATTTTAGTATCTATTGATTCTATCCAATCTATCCATACTTCAGAATGAATTTCTTTCAAATTTTCTAACAAAGTATTGCGTTTTTCCTTTATTTCTAGATATTCGTTATTACAGGTGAGGAACCTTGGAAGTAAAATTAGTTTTATTAACAAACACAATATCATCTATAACGGTTCTGGTCTTACAGAGCATTTTCAAAAACTTCACAACACAGTAACTCAGCCCGTTTTTTAATTTGATGAAGCCACATTAAGACTCCGACTAATGAAGATATCTTTATTTTTTGAGGTGTTTGAACTTCATTAGCACTCAAAAACAAATTTTTCAACTCTTCATTCAAGATTTTCAAAATACCAGGAATCGTAATTCGAAGTTCGTTTCGAATAATCGTCCTTTGAAGAAAATCACGAAACATTATAACCAACTGAAAATTAGGTTGCTTTTTATTTAAATGTATCCTTAAATTAAAATATCTATATGCACCTTTGTGATTTGTTCAACGCTGCAGCAGTCTGCAAAAGCTCTTATTAAAACAGTCGCCAAACGTTTTTCCAAAATATCTGTTTTCCGGAAAAACGCGTTCTGTTTCATGTTGTACTTCTTGTATTTGGGGTTAATTTTATTGTGGTCTATTTCTTCTTGCGACCAATCAGACAAAACTTGTTTAAAGTCATCATGAACCTTAAGCATACTCGGTTAAGTTAAAAAAAAAACACAAAAACAAAATTGATGCCGACCCTTAAAAGTTGTTCTTTAAAGTATTTGCCACGAATTCCACCGATTTCCAGTTTTTCCAAACACTGAAAGGATGCTGCCAACTGAAATATGTTTTTCAACCCAGAAAGCTGATTGAGAAATCCATCCAGCCGACCAAAAACTTCATCGGCAGAAAACTTCCACAGATCCGAAGAGTTATGGGAGTTTGCCGAATGTCTGGATGAATACTGGTTTTTGTACTCGCACATTTTCGCCCTAAAAAAGAGGAATATTTTACTATCCGGATAAAAAACTTTAACGTGTTTAAATAAATCATGTAATTAATTACTTAAAATATTCCAGTATGTTGACAGTACAGGTTATTTTTGCAAGTCCCTCATCGGCCTCAGCTTCGCTCTGAAATAAAATTGCAAACTCCAAATCCTCACTCGCCCTATACACCAACAGATTACATATTGATTTCAGTAGGACTGACATCCTTTTTAATGTACAATAGTAACGAGAGTTTGTCCAAATTAAATGAATTATGTGGACCAAAGGCTCTACCAGATCCATAGAATTAATAAAATTGACCGCACTGAAGGCTGTGGTCTGTCGTATAATCGGACTGAGCCATAAAGTTATATCTTGGGCTTCGTGGAGTGCCATTATTAGATCCTTGAATATTTTATGAAAGGATTCTGAATAAACTATTGACCCGAAGCGCTCGAGGGTTTGGGCAACAGATACGATGGCTGGAGACTTCATTTGCTCATAAACATCTTGTAAATGAAATTTTCTGTTATTCCAAAAGGATACTTCGTTGGCAGGAAGTAAATTATCGTTATTATTATTAATGCCTTCGGATTTAACACTCAAGATTTCATGAATTTGTGCTGTCCAATTTATAATCATTTCCTCGAACGTATTTTGAAATTTCTCATGGAATGCAGATGTTTCACTGAGAAATATTATTAATTGTTAATTACGTACACAAATGCATACCTTACCTATTGTTTTTTTATTAATCTAAATAAATGTAGTCTTTGTCAACGTCGATTTATTTTTTTAATGATAAATTGTATGCTTTATTGTAGGGTGTAAACCTTTTAAACCTAAACTTCTGATAAAATGATTCGTTTTTAAAACGCTCTTCTTAAGTAAATATCTGCTTGCATTGAAATATTTATAATAAATATAAATTCCCAGGCTCTTTACTTCTGGAAAATAAGATTGGGGAGAATGTTTAAGGCAAATCCGAAATATGGTTAGCCCTTCTTAATTTTCAATAAAGTAATTTAATTTCAAAAAGGTATCGAATAACTTCAAATGGTGGCCTTCACAAAAATAAGAATTTGATCCGTAATTGTTATCATGGGTATAATAAGGCGCACCTTATATTATTCTAACTAAGTAAGGCAGGCAAACAAAATTAATAGAAAATTTTTTAAGCAATGTTTTTTTTTCGTAATAAGTTTATTTGTTTTGTTGGCTTTTAGATCAGATGTAGGAAATATATTTTGGTTTGATAACTTTTCGTTAAATTTCTATGGAATAATATGTAATAGCTATGCAATTCAAAAACGATTTGGTCGATTTTTAACAAACTTGTGGCAATGGCACAGTGGATGTAGTGCTTCACTTCTAACTTAGCGTCGAATTTTATTATTATTTTTTATTTTATTTATTTATTATTTTTTATAATTTTTATTATGTTAGTTCAATACTAAACTAAAAAAATAGATTTTTAGTTCCTTCTAACACTCTACACTATATTGGGATTTAAAGAATTTGAAATAGAAAAATTCAGAATCCGAATTTCATCATATAAAATATTATGACTCCAACGCTAGTATAGAAGCCTTTTTTAATATTTTATTAATTATATTGCATCGAATAACTTAAATGTAAGCTGAAGAAACAAAACATTGTAAATCTTTCTATCTCTTTAATAAACAAAACTACTTTCAATAAAATAAATTAAAAAAACGTACCCATTCTCAACCTTGTCCCCTAATTCCAAAATTTCAGTTGATGAGAGCAGCAACGATAGAATCGTTTTATTGTTCGTTTTCCCCTTGATCTATATTTTAAAATGAGATTAAAAAAACTCAAACAATAAACCTAATCCTATACAGAATTGCCAAGAAGTATCAATTGTTATCACACAAATGTTTAATTAAAATGAACTTACCTCTTGCACTTTGTTCCGGATGTCCTTCATTTGAGCATTGAGATCCTGCGATACTGTCTCGGGCCACAATTTGTTATTGAGCGGATTGCTAAGCAATGGAATGTAAATTTGTTCCAGCAATATAGCCAAAGTTTCCACCTTGCTATGCATGGGCAAGTCACCAAATAAAATCTCATTATGGAAATTGTGCAAAGTTACAACCAGAGATGCCTTTTTTAAAAAGAATGCTGCTTTGCCACGTGGTACGCCATCCAGAGTCGAGAAACTACTTCCGGGCAGGGGGAGAGTGACGTTACTAATTGCATTGATGGTGGGGGCAATTGTCACTGACGTTGCAGCAACTGCAATGCTAGTAGCAGCTTCTCTGAACATTGCGCCGGTGGAGTTTTGTGAAAAACTCGTCCTTCTGATATCGCTTAGCGAATTTATTGGAACCAAAAATCCCGCCGGGTTGAGTGTAAAGAGCAGAACTCTTCTGTTCGTATTATTAAGCCAGTCTAAGACAATGAGCTGGAAAATTCCATTCAAAATGGGAAACATTAAAGTTTGTAGTAGTTGGCAAACTGTGTACGATGTACATAGATACGTGTTCCGGTAATTAATTGCGCAAAATAAAGAGAAAGTATTCTTGTTTTCCTAGCAGGTACGTTTTTATTGCTTTCAAAGAGAAGTTGTGTCGGAGCTAGCTTACAAGTTTGCATAATATCAAGAAGTTGTGTTAAAAATAGAAGACATTTTTAAATGGATTGTTGAATTTTGAAAACAACGTTTATATGTGTACAGTACATAGTATAGCTCATTTGCTGCAATAGCATGTGACAACTCAAACTATATTTTACAAAATGGCTATTGACAGTTTTCCAAAAAATAAGATGGTTAAATGTTAAATTGATAAGAGATATCAGTACATGAACTTTTTAAAAAATTATTATAGAGGAAGAAATTTAAATTTTTACTTTCGGAACTTGTGTTAAACAACTTCAATTGTACCTACATCGTGATTTCCATCAAGAAAGTGAACCTATTATACGAATGATCCGAAAATCGGAAAGTTTTGTAATTTTGAGCATTTTGCTATTATTTATATTTTTTTAGATAAATAGATAGATATATTTATTGTGCCCACTTAGAATTAACATTTTTTACAATATGAGAAGTCATTGCACAGTACAGAGATATGATAAGTTATTTTATCTTACAACTGAAAAGTAAATTTTTTGATTTTAAATTGCTTGATTGATTTTAACATAAAAGTTGTAAGGAAAAATATATTTTTTTAATTTTTATTAATTATTAATAAAACGAAGATTTAAAAAGGATATGCACATAGTATTTATATAAAATGGTTGAAACAATAGATGGAAAATTAAGGGATCTCATTTGTATAAAAAATAAAAAAAATATATATACCTACCTACTTTTAAGCTCAATTTTCTTCACCTATATCTAAGGTAAATGTTTTGGGTAGATATAAGAAAAAAATAGAATTAAAATAACTTGATTGCTGGAGAACCGCTATATATATTAGGTATGAATGTATGATGTATATATACGTATATTTACTTGTATAAATGAGTAATATATTCAGCCTTTTTATGAGTTTCCCCGAAATATATTTCACCCGAACAAAATTTCGTTTGAAAATTCGGGTGAAACGCACAATAGACGAAAGTGAAATGTCAAATTTCCCGGGTGGAATTATGTTCGAAATGTGAAAGTGAAATGCCACATTTTCCGGGTGGAATTATATTCGTGCGAAACTCTCAATAAGGCTAATTATGTATGCACCTTTAGGTACTTACCTTGAATCCTGCAGTTACTATCATTGTTTGCCATTTTTCCAGATTAAGTCCCATAGTCGTCATGGTGTATGAACAAATTTTATCCAATCGAGCATCCTCAATCACAGTTTCCGAAGCTGCAAGCTCATCTAAACTCAATTGTTCGTCGTCAGTCATTTTAATTTACAAAGATATTTATTTATCTTTTTTTTTAATATTCCCTTCTAAGGACGTTGTTAAGAATGTATGTTGTGTAACTTTCAGTCGCAAGCACTGCCTTGTAAGTGTATATTGAATTTTTTTTTCTTCGCCCGATTAGTACCCATATAAAACGAACACTGAATGAGATTGGCCCATGGAAAGTGACCATGGGTGTAAGTTAGCTCACAGTGCAACTGCACCTCGCATATCGATCAAACGAAATGTGCTTTTGCAATTAAGAATACCACCTTGCAATTATCAGGGCTTTTAATCAATGATTATTGAGCAAATTTTCAAACTATTTACTTGTACATTATATGCATATGCAAGTACGTGATTGGCATGTTGAATTGTTGGTGGTGTTGAATTTGGGTATTTGGAAATATTAAATATTTAATTATAATTTTCTACTGAAGTAAAAATAAATTTCGTAAAAGAATGAGATAAAATAGCTTTTAATAATTTAGAACGATTTAGATTTTTGAATTCAACTGAGATTGAGATCTAATAAAAACATTTTAGAACAAAATGCTCATAAGAATAGTTTTGGGGAAGCTGCGGATCTAGGATATAGTTAAAAGCTTTTAGGATTTTGATTAATTAATTTTTATGTGTCATGGTGGTAAAAAAAATACTAAAATTATTAAAATTATGAATACTTGCCATAGAAACATTTTTTATCTTCGATTTTCTCGTTGATGGCTTAACAGATTTCGATCATAATCGTTTTTGGTATGTGTGTATATTTTTTTCTTAAGAAAACCTGCTTATAGATTTTTGATGTTTTTTGGTATAAAAATGGGTTTTTGTTTTAAATCCAAAAATGGATATTTTGAAAAATATATATATATTTTTTTTTCAAATAGTAGATATGCAACTGCAATCCATATTTTTGAAGCTTTAATATACATATTTATGTTTTTAAATGTATGACATTTATTTTTAATTAACATATTTAACAATTTTGAATTTTTTGACATATCACAAAACACAATATATCGCGACATTTTTCTTTTGATCAAATCTTTAGTAGAATCATGTTGTTAATTAATAAAACTAATTATACAAGGCAGGTGTGCAATTTATTGAAACATATTTTTCATATTTCCCTTTGCTTATAATTTTAAAGAATTTTCCCAGAGAAAATTGAACTCATATGCAACAAAAACAGTTAAAGGCATTGAAAATAATTTAATAACTAATCAAATCAATAAAAACTCACAAACAAGAAAACAAATCAAAGAATAAAATTAACCAGAAATGAAAACATCCCCAATTTCGCATTGGGAATAGTAAATGAATGACACCGTATTTACATTGCCTTCTCTTATTTATGTTTGTAGGAGGAGACAAACACCCGCAAGAGTCCATTTCGCAGCCTTCTCTTTGGTCTTCAAATTGAAAGTCCACACAAATGTGGGGCCTCGCATTCTGAGTCATTCAACAGGAAATGAGTTCGATTTCAAGAGTCCGAGATTCCCAGAGACGCCAAGCCGTCCGATGTAGCATTTACAGTTTTTTTTTTTTTTATTTAGTTTATTTTGGCAGAGTGGTTGGTGGTCCACAGAGCATCGAGGGAGTTTCGACGAAAATATCCAGCGATCCCAGTAGAAGGACAGAGCCAGTCCAATGGTGAAATAACGAAGTGGCAAGTGTAAGAATTGTTTGCGTTTTGGAGCACGTTACAAAGCACCAAAAATAGTCGTCCACAAAGAAAAGACAGAAATGAAAAGAATGGAATTGATTCAATGATGATTGCGAAAATCTAGTGAATGCCAAAGAACACATTCTATCTTCAATGAAGATAAGAATATGGTCGTTGACGACTTAAGAATAACCAATAAAGTGATACATTATATTTAGATAGATTGCTGATCCTTTATCCTCCCACACCCAAGGACAATGAATTTTCTTACCTTATTTTATAGACAGGACATTCGTAGATATTTTTCGTGTCCTGCTTGTCTTGGGTGACAGCCTTTATAAATAACACTGGCATTGAGGGAAAAAGTTCCTTCATAAAAGCTGTGGTAATAGTTCCATTTTGAGTATCCCAGCGGGCTCCTTCCATATATAAACCATTTATGTAGGCTCCCTCCCTTGGTGGACCACTGAAAAAATTAAATTTAAATTATATATATCAATTTTAATATGCGCCATTTACCTTATTTCTTCTTTCCTTTTCTTGGTGACATCACAATTGAGGCACATACGATCTAATGGCCATTCATTTTTGCGGGCAGTCTGTTGCATAATGGCAGTAAGGAAGCTCTGAGGGTTAAAAAACCCACCTAACCATACAGATGAAGGCATCTTGAAATCCGCTACCCATCCTTCCAGCTCCCTCAGACGCATCATCAAATCGGCAAACCATGATTGTAGTCCCCATAGACTTGGATAGGCCAGTTTCGTCCAGGCTTCTGGAACTTGGTCCATATAAAGTGATTGCATTAGGTTCTCCATGTCCAATGAAATAGTTAACTCTCCTTTCAAGCCCAATTCGAGTTCTTTAAGAGACCGGAATAGTTCTCGCATAAGTATGTTCATGCGTTCACACTCCTGAAAGGCCACTATGATAAATGGATTTCTATCTTCAACCCTTGCCATTAGCTCAAGAATATTGAACGGCTGAGGAATTTTGTCAAGCAGGTCCTCTAGAGTTGCTTTTACAATATCATCTTCAGACTGATCTGTTTCTCCCGAAGATCCCGAACCAACGGGGAGACGTGGTTGTAGCTCGAATACTATACGGAAAAGACGCTCGGATACTGTGGTTAGGAAGCCAATTTCAGCGTTCAAGTGTAATCCGTACAGGTTGGGACTTTCGGGCGGGAGGTTATCGTCTATGTACTCATGGTAGCCATCGTATCGGAGTATTCCCGGGGCAGGAAAACCCTGACAGTACTCCAATTCACCATCAACTAATTCTTGCTGCATAAATTCCTCCAAATACGTACGACATAGTCTACGGTCCCAGTCGTCCGTAATATGACCTCCATACATTATTTCTCCAAAGAGGTAGCGTAGGTCCTCCCAGGGAACTCGACTGTTAGCTTCCAGATAGTTATATAACACATAAACACATATGGTCAGGTCACCAACATTAAAAGGATACACCCTGTTCCATCCTTGAGGCCCAAATTTCCTTCGCTCTGCTACAACGGCATGAAAATAGCATAACGAAAATAGTATCGCCTTGAACTCAGTTTCCTTTGAGCACATTTCAAGTGTTTCATCACTAAAATTATCCAAGGCCTTGTGTATATTTGCCTGCATTCCAGTCGGTGGTTCGTTGGTTATCTTAATTGCCGATTCAAGAATTGCTTGCGGTAGAATGTGATATGCAGGGTCCGCAGCTGGTTCGGCGCTTAAGAAGAGTCTATAGTCTGGATGAACATTTACCAGAGTAGCTTCTATCTTCTTTTCAAGACTAGGTAGCCAACGTGCAACCAAATGAATATTTTGTAAAATTACCCAATGTCCGTTTTGAGACGCAGTTTCCATTGCATTCTCAGCAATGATTTCTTGCCCTTGTCCCAGAGACACACTGTGAAAGTTTTCGTTGTCAGTTTTGAATCCAAGCACCTTGCCTAGTTTTTCAACATCCTTAAGCGGGTCTACTCCTGGTGAAAGAACAAAGAATATGTGGGTTTCTGGGCTTGATTCTTCAAAGGTTTTCGAAAACTCCATCGTACGGTTGTCGATATACTTCGAACCCAGTTTCTCTTCGATAAAAACTTTTATAGCATATGACATCCGATCTGGCCGTAAACATCGCATTATACAAAGTCTTTCGATTGCAGTTTTATTTTTCCATTCTCCAGGGAACTTTTCGTTCTCCGGGCACTCTGCATCTATGAATTTTTGCCACCGTTTTTGTGAAGTTTCAATATCTTTATCTAGACCTCGGAAAGCTTCAAGATTAATGAGAGCCTTTATACCGCCCCAAGCGACATTGGTGAGAAATGGAATGTTCGATGTAAAATTTGGCAAATACGGAAACCGGAGCAGAAAATCCAGTTCAGTTGGTTCTATTTCTCCAGAATTCAAGAGTATCTGGATAGCAACTTGAGTTAGGAATATGAGTTTGTCAGCTTCGAAGAGGCCCCGTGACACGTATACAAAGCTATAGAAGGTGATCGCATCTATCAGGTTTTCAACTCGTTCTTTCACTTTTTCCGCTGGTGTAGACTTGACTATTGCATTTGAGAATACAACCGTGTATGCTTTTAAAGAGAATTGGTATATCGGATTGATCTTAAAGAGATCGTTCAATATGAAGTAAATAATGGACGCCCTTTCGGAGGCAGGCCTGTAGTGCTCACGAGCTGAGTCAATTTGTACAGCGGTTATCTTAGCTTCAGCTACTTTAACTTCTATTTCTTCAGCGGTCTTCTTTGTCTTTTCTAGATTCATAACGAGAGTAACATCTTGGAGAACATTCTCGCCAGCAGAAGAGAGTCGCTGGAGCAAATCGTCTTCTAGGAACTTCAATGTTATTTTAAACTGGTTCTGCTGTTGAGTTAGATTGGCACGCATTATTTCCAGATCTGGACGTTCAGCTTTTACTACTTCAGCGAGTAGTTGGTCCTCTAGGCCATCGCGGGTGACAGTAAAATTAATCAAGGTAGTTTGTGCTTGAATTTCCGGCTTATAGTGAGGATTTGCTAATTTCGTATGCAAAACTAATCGAAAATTTGTATTGAAATCGATTTCCTTGTCGCCTAATTTTAAGCACGTTCCCTTCTTAATCAACATACGGCCGAGCAATGGATTCAGAACTGCATCAACGCTCTCGCCGATATTTTCAATCAAAAGAACATTTCCGTTGCTCACTGCACGTTCCACTACATCTAGGTAGCCTCGTTGGGTTAAACGTAAAACTACTAGGTTATTATGGTACTTTTGTTTGACCCATTTGATGCCTTGCCTGTGTGATGATAAAACCAATCAAAATTTCAATTCAAAATTAGGAAAATCAGGGTATGGTTATTTTGTTTGTGAGTAAATGAGAATTGGCACACTGAAACAGGTCCACTCGTATATAAAAGAAAGATTTTGAATGAATAAAAACCAAAAAAAAACGTGTTGAAAGTTTAAATCAAAGAAAAACTTTTATTCCGCATGTTTTTCTTTTTTTAACCTGCTATAACAGTGATTGTTAGAACAAATATACATAGGTACATACATATGTATGTTTGTTCACGGTAGTATTATATGTCAACGTTTTGAATTGGGAAAATTTGTGTGCATTGCATTTATGTAGAAATATATGTAGGTACATAGAGTTGTACTCATACCTTGTTCTACTAATTGATAGAACCATACCATTGCATCCAACCGTTGTTGCAGCACTTGGGTTTGAATAAAATATTTGGTTACGCGTTACAAAACTTAACGCTTTCACAGTAGTTTTGAAAAAACAGCGAAATTGGGGAGAAAATTGATAACGGATTTTTGTAGAGGGGTCAAATACAAGCATTTTTTACTATGGAAGGGGGGGTCTATCTCGCCCCGTTTAGGGGGTAGGGGCGATTTTCGAAGGAAACGACTTAAATGGAAAAACAAATATTAAAAAACAACGGCAATACTTAAAATGCAAAATAATTACAATTAAAAGCCAGAAGTTTGTTCTTTAATTCTACATTTAAATTATATTATTTGTGTTAATAGTTTTCAAAAAATTTGCATTCAAACTCAAAATTTTGATAAAAAAACGCAAAAAAAAATGTTTGGATCAATTTTTCTCAAAATTGTGCAAAGAAAAACTTAATTTTCTTTTTGTGGTCAATGCTCATATTGATTTTGAATCGAACACAAGAAACCGAAAGATTTTATGTTTCTAGTTTTCGAGAACATTGAAAATTACTAGAACTTCTTTTTTATGAGATTTTTTTTTTTTGATATTTTATGTGATCTTTTTTTGATAAAAATTAATGTTGGTGTTAGGTTGATCTTTGTTAGTTATTTAAAGAACAGCAATTCATTTGGCGTTACCCAGAATGCACTAAGAAGAGGTAGAATTGCGTCCTAGTCAGTCAGTTTGTGGTTAAGTTTAAGGTTTATGTGCGAAAATTTTAAATGTGTATACTGTATATATCATAATATGTAGCTGTTGAAATTAGTAGATATTGACATGGGAAACAGAGAATACTTTAAAAGTTCTTTAAATGCAAACGAAATTTGGCATACATCGAACCTCGCACATACCCCAAATCCTATAGTGTGCCCAAGCAGCGAGGTTGCAGGGGGGCAGCATGCCCCCCCATACATATCTCACTTTTAAAACGCAGCCGTAAAGCTGGGTACTAGCACTTTATTTAAACATCAAATTTTGCATACACCGAACCTCGCACAAACCCCAAATCCTATAGTGAGCCCAAACAAGGGGGTTGCAGGGGGGCAGCATGTTCTCCCAGACATATCTCACTTTTAAAACGCAGCCGTAATGCTGGCAATGCCAACAAATTGAACATATCTCAAAAAAGTAGTATCAGTAATTTTCAATTTTCTCAAAAACTAGAAGACATAAAAGCTTTCGGTTTTTTGTGTTCGATTCAAAATTGATATGAGCATTGACCGCAGGAAGAAAATTTAATTTTTATTTTCACAATTTTGAGAAAAATTGATCCAAATATTTTTGTTGGCGTTTTTTCATCAAAATTTTGAATTTGAATGCAAATTTTTTGAAAACTCTTGACACAAATAATATAATTTAAATGTAGAATTAAAGCACAGACTTTTGGCTTTTAAAACCGTTAATGTTTTTTATTTTAAGTATTGCCGTTGTTTTTTTAATATTTGTTTTTCCATTTAATTCGTTTCCTTCGAAAATCACCCCTACCCCCTAAACGGGGCGAGATAGACCCCCCCCTTCCATAGTAAAAAATGCTTGTATTTGACCCCTCTATAAAAATCCGTTATCAGTTTTCGGCGCCCAAGTTATCATACTCGTGCCGCGAAATTGATTAAACAATTTTTGAAGTTGCTGTGACACCAACGCCCCATCTGATTTTTTATAAAAATCTCAGTTTATGAGAAAAAAAAATTAAAAATCGTTCGCGGGTTTTAAAAAACAATAATTTTGTATATATGTATGTATAAAAATTTGAATTTTTGGTAAGTACGCCATTTTTTATTCTTTTTTATTGCGGAGTTAAAAATTAATTTTGATAAAAAATCATCCATCTTATTTTCGAAATATCCAATTTTCAAAAAATAAATTTGAAAAATCCAATTTTTTTTTTGAAAATTTTGATACGGAATATTATTTAAACTTATCAGATACACTTCTGTAAAAAATGTCATTTAAATCGGTTCAACAAATAATGAGATAGTCGAAAACCAAAAAAATGGTTCTACCAGATACTATTTTTAATCGATGGATAAAATTTATTTCCAAATGAAATGGTAGATCGTATTGAAATTTGTTCACATACAAATTTTAATAAAAATGCCGTTTTTGATAAAATGAGATTATTATTACCGGTTTTTAAACACTTATATGGGAAAATTTTGAAACTTCCATGGGAGGTACCATTTTTAACCATTTTCCGTTTGTTTATTTTATAAAATAGTATAGCCTATCTGAACAAAAAATTTCTGATTTTTTTTTTTCAAATGAGCCGTGGGCACGTTTTTGAGAAAAATAAGATTTTCATAATTTGGTTAAAAAAATTGTACAGCAGGAACAATTTTTCAAGTTTTTCTCAAAGTAAAAATTATAGACAGTCAAATTTCGAATATTTTGATATATTTTTGAAGATTCTATACCATGACTGTGACAGTCTAACGCGTATAGGTTAAAAACTTTATAAAACTCATTCTGTTTTTTTAAGCAGCGAGGATATTTTTTTGAATATAATTTTGTTTCAGCCATTTAAAAAAACAATATTTTTCTCCAGTATGATGATCAGTATGATTTTTTTTGGAAAAGATGAAAGTCAGAAGTTATTGGAATAGTAATAGTAAAAGATTTTATTTCATCACCAAATAAATTTTACATGGTGATTTTTTTTTGGAAAAGATAACAGGTCACAAGTTATTGTGTATTTGTTTCAATGCAATCAAAAATTACAACAAAAATTAAATAAGATTTCAAAAACTTTTGAACTTGTTAATCATGCAGTTCTATATTAACATTTTAACGTTTAAATATGACCATTAACTTAGACTTAAGCTTTTCTAATAAGTTTTTTATTTCGTTCCACGAAAAATTCAATCTTTACTGTATTAATATTGTGAAGTTAAAACTGCTAAGGGTCACACCTCTAATTTTAAATTACCAAAAATATAAACTATTTCATACAGATGTAGAACTTTTGAAGAAAGATCTTATTTTATTATTATAAATGTTGTTATTTATCAAACAAGATACTTACAGTTGTGGATCAATCATTAGTGGATACCGCTCTGAGTGAACCAAAATTGCGGCATTTTCAGCCGACATTCGATCGCTTGGCAAACCCTGGTTATTCCATTCCGCAATCTGGGCATCATCACAAATCATAGCAAAAGGGTCACTGTCTTCCGACACCGGAATAGGAGGCTAAGATAAATCAAATTGATAAATTAACGCATTAACTATATTCAGTATGCTAAATAAAATAATTATCTATCTCTATATTACCCACCTCCAATGTCTTAAAGGTAGGCATCCATAATTTTGTTTGCAACTCGACCCTGTAGACTCGCGTGAAACACCCCACGTACGAAATGAAACAAGATATGAGTAGAATATCTCCAGGCAATGTAATTTGACTAGCATTTAGGCTAAAATGGAAACATCAAGCATTTTAGGGTTGGGAATTAATAGAGAACAAGAGTTTGCATAGGTATATAAAGCAATAAATCGTGCTCACAGCACGTTTTCCGTGTGTGTTGTGTGTGTGAAAACATTTATCGTTAAAACACCTTAAACCTCCACTCCACCCACCTTTTTACCGACTCTGTCCAACGAATCTTCTCGGATGCAAGCCCACCAATCAATCTGTTTGCCAAGTCAATCGTGAATGCGGTTTTATCAGCTTCGTCCTGGCATTTTTGTTTCTTTGCCAGAGCATTGTCGAAGTCTGCCTGCAGAATGTTCAATTTCTCCTCGAGTTCATTCAAGCGATTATTGAGGGCTGTTAGCTTATCTCTGGCATCTTGCAGTTCCCGTTCAGCGTCCACCAATGCTCGTTCCTTTGGCTCCACCACCAAATACACATCGTAGAATCGATTAATGTTTATCACCCACGAACAGAGACCGGCAGCGGCTTGCGACTTTGAAACAATTTTCTCCGGATTGAATTCTGGGTCATTAATGTATGGCTGCAGAGCCTTAATCACATCCGGGTGGATGTGTTTTTTGTCATAGTTTATCAAATCGTTGAGAAACTTATCAACATTACCCATCATCACTCGAGCTGCCTTCCAGCTTCGATCTTTTGGTATTTTACCTTTAGGAGCGAAAAGGACCAAAACAGCACCGCACACGTTGACCACGGCATCGGGGGGAGAGCCAAATGATTTAAGTTCGGTTAGATTGTTTTTATTGAGGGTATTAAGGGCTTCTTGTGCGGCCAGGAGAGCAGGTTGAGCCTTTCGAAAATCTTCCTCACAAAGCGAAGCCTTCGCAGTTACATCTTCTTCAATTTGCCGGACCTTTTTTTCCTCCTGTGTGGCAAAGACTCGCTCCTTGGATACCTTTTCGTTCTCTGAACTCACAACAATGATAAGATTATCTGCTTCTTTATTCTTGACTGCCAATTCAACTTCCTGCACCTTGAGGACATCTTGCAGGCCGTCAACTTCTTGCGAACACGACGCCAATTTTATCAGTCCATTCTCGAGACGAACTATTCTCTCCTTATTAACTTTGACCTTTTCCACTAACAGCTTCGTGTATAAACTTATCAGCTCTAAAAAGGATTTGGGGGTTGTGTAATTATACCTCTTGTCATTGAGTAAGTAAAGCTGTGATATATCATTCACCGTTTTATGAACGTAAGCCATGAACTTGGAAACAGGAGGGGCCAAGTAATTTGGAAGAGATTCGATTTCAGACAGAAAACGGTATGCAACATTTTCTAGGGCTTCTCTTGGCCATTCATGGAACCAATCGATTGTTGTATTATTGACAAGAGCTGGGAATTTTCTGGCACGTATTCTGAGAGTGGGGCCGACCGGAGAGAAGCACAGCACGATTTTCAGTAGTCCACGTACTTTTTCAATAAAAAACTTCCAACAGTTTTCTCGGCTATCAAAAATGCCTGCTTGTTTGACTTCATTTCGGATAGCTCCGATGATGTTTTCTACTTCCTCATCGGAGAACAGTTCGTGAATATCACCCGAGGCAAGTAAATCATTTATAAGCACAAGAAAGTCTTCCTTTGCCACTTCGGCGTCAGTCATAAGAAAACAACACGGATTGGACTTGATGCCGCATTTCATGTAAAGCATTGCGATATTTGATTTAAGGTCATTTATGTTGTAGTCTTTGGTCAGTTGGATTTGAAAGACATCCAACGATGAAATAAAACTGGCCAATCGAGTAAGTGACTGTTTGCCTGAGCCACCTACGCCAATCAGGAGAGCGTATCCTCTTGAAGATTCCATTATCCGGCTGATGCGACATACGTGACTCATGGCATCTTCAAAAAGGACTAGGTTCATGGCGCCAACGAAATCATTGTAACGTTCTTGAGCTTCTTCCAAAAGTTTACTCAGGCGCTCCCAACCTTTCACTGGCATGTATTTGACGTCCGACAACCCTTTCGCATAATGGAAAAAAATGTGGGGTTTTTCAAACACAACATCTTCATTATACACTTCGACGCCCTTGCGCACGTTTTCTGCAATCAACTTTTGGTAGGTGCTTGTATCACTTTGGTCCACCAACTTGTCACCATAAACCCGGTTACATTCATGTACCCATAATCGGAGAAGCATATTTGGATTGGGACATGTCTCTGCGTTTGAATATAACATGCCCTAAATTAATATGTAAAAAGAAAAAAAAATTTACATCTCCATTCGTAAGGTGTAGTATTTTTATTTATAATTTTTAATTTCGATATAAGTACGCAAATTGAATATTTTATGCCTTAGACCTTAAGAAAGAAGAAAACCAACAAAAAGAGATTTTGATTTTTTTCAAAGACTTTAACAATTAAAGCTAACTTGGTCTTAAGCATTAAACTATATTTTTGTTAGGATATTGAATATAAACCAAACAAGCAACAAGTTCGTAATTAAAATAAATTTTAAGTATATAACAATTTTTTTTCAAGAACTTCATTTAAATCCAGAGTTTTAAAACATTTTTTCAAGATTGCATACTTCCTACTTTTGTTATATACAAATTTTGTCTTTATAATTATAATGTCCTTAGAACTTTTAATAAATTGCTCTTGTGCAAAAGTAATGAAATGTGATTTCTTTTTTTTTTTTAACCCGCCTAAGACCACGCCCACTTTAATTATATTTCTAGAAAGTTGAAACTTAAACCTAAAGCATGACATTTGTAATTTTTTTTAAGCCCCCCTACTGCCACATCCACTTACATATGTATATCTCATACATATAGAATTTTCTTTGAAAGTTGATATTTTGTAATTTGATAAATATCAGATAAGTGGCAATGCTAACCTAAGTAAAATATAATAAATTAGTGAAAATGATAAATAAATATGAAACTCGTTTTTTTTTTTTAATTTCCAAAACAACTCCTAAAAATGTTTAATCCCAAATCTGAATTATTTATTTATTCTTCTACGATTATACACCCACAGATATTAAAAGCTACTTGTCTTAAACTTATTGAAAAAATATGAATTTATGCAAATTCTTAAAAAATAATTTTGTATAAGCATATACAATTTATTTAATGCATATTTTGAAAATTTTTTTAAAAATTCTAAAATTTTTAAGGGGTTTTTGTGTGATAACACACTTGCAGGTGTTAATGTAATTTTTCAAAAGTAGAATGCGAAACGTCAAATAAAAAATACCCCAATCAACAAATATACCATTCCCATTACGAAACTCTATACTACATATGTTCATTCTTTTTTTTATTTATTTTAGCTTGTCAGTTGTAGGTAAGTACACTTTTCAATAGAATAACACCTTACATAGGCATCCACAGGCGTTTGCCTTAACTACTTCAAAAAGCTTATTTTTTTCTTTAATTTGATAATAGCCTACTTATAGGTCTATGACAATAATAGTAAAATTATTAATATCAGGAATTTAATACCCTTTCAGGATAGGACGGCTTTCTCCAACAAATAAAATTTGATAAAAAAAAAACAGAAACAGAAACAAACTCACCGAAAATATATTTGCCAGATCCCGCAAATTAAAATTGTAATGAAATTTAACGGCAGTCGGGAGAAAAGTCTGTGAAATTTTCTGGTGCATTGCAATAGCTGTTCTGATAAGTGGCTCGCATATATCCTTCGTTGCCTTGGAAAACCTATGCTGGGAAGCATCCATGTGCTGGGAGAGGATTGAATGCAAAATATGGAACAAGGCCTCTCCACCAGGAGCACTATATGAAATTGATGAAAATTTAAATTTGATACGGTAAATCGTGAAAGTGGAATGGCGAATATGGGTTTACTTACTTTACGGCAAACGAACAAAAATGTCGTTGCAGTCTCGGATTTATGGTAAATGAACCAGCAGTGGGATTCATGCAGGAAGCAAACTGGCAGTGATGAATATCCTTCAGCGACATTTTTGCACGGTCATACCAGTGGCGATAGTCCATAAATTGTCGTATCAAAGTATGTGGTTGCACGGTTCCATATTTGTCAACTTCAGGCATATTCATATCGTCAACAAAATAAACCATCTGCTTATTGCCCGGAGGTCCGAAATTGCGACCAGCTTTCTTCTCGAGAGGTTTCTCGAGAATCCCTTGCAACATCTCAGAGGTCGTGTAGAAATTAAATGGCACGTTTGTTACAGCAAACTTCGCTTCAGGTAATGCATTCAGTTTTGCTCCCATTATTATGGTTTTTCCAGATCCCGGGGGGCCAATAAACATTATGGGATGGTGTTCAGCAATGAGAATATCTGTGAAATATTTCAGTCGGGTAGTCTCCGATGTGTGTACCAAATTTGATTGCAATGGAACGTCCGGGTCTAGTTCGAAGAGCGGTACAAGATTCGTCCATGGTGCAAATTTTTTTGTTTCATTGTCCACATAGTAACTGAATACATTCCCTCCAGGGGGGAAGGTAACGGTTTTAAATTCATTAATCCACCATTTGTGGAATTCGTTGCGCCAATCAATAATTTGGTCCTGAAACAGGGTAGAACCGAATCCCCAGATAATGCAGAACACAAAATATATTTCATACCAATCCTTTGGACAATCTGTGGGTACATTTTGGGGTGTAAGCAGACAGTCAAGCAAATAGCAAGTCATCTGTAGCATAGCTATGTCTGATATTGGAGTTATTTTCTTTAGTCTGGTTTTTAAGGCTTCGAGTAAGGGAGGGACATATTTTTCGAATAGAATTATTAAAACTGATTGTTCGGTATTATTCTGACGCGTCTGCAACCATGACGCCACGGAGGGATTCCAACCGAGGTCTTGTGGATTAATATAGAGAATACCAGCTCTAGACACAGTTGCTGGGGTCGCTGTTTTGAGATTAGCAATTTCGAAAAGCAGGCGCATTTCTTTTGTGAGAGCAATCCGTTCGTTGCTGGCTAGCGTTAGAACTTTATTGTCGTCCAT
This sequence comes from Epistrophe eligans, assembly GCA_951394125.1. Taxonomy (NCBI): domain Eukaryota; kingdom Metazoa; phylum Arthropoda; class Insecta; order Diptera; family Syrphidae; genus Epistrophe; species Epistrophe eligans. The sequence continues at coordinate 261,620 of OX596028.1, forward strand.
GACCGTGTTCAAACTTTCAATCCACATTGGATCAATATCACCATCAAGCACAATCCACTTAGGTCCATTTCCGGGAGTGTTTGCTTGGTCCCGCATTATGATCGAAAAAAGGCCATCTTTCCATTCTCTTGTTGCTGGATTAACTATCCCAAATAGCTCATCATTTGTCACTGCCTTGGGATTAAGGTCGTTGTAAAGAGGTTTCCGTTTTTGATTTTGATATGTTTTAAATAAAGTTTTCCAAACAGCACTTTTTCCAGTACCAGCATTTCCTATGATAAACACTGAGTGTCGAACAGCAAATAGTTCTTCTAATTGAACAATTTTTAATATAAAACCGGCTTCGGGTTGGAGTGACAAATCTATGGCTGATTTCTTAATAATTACTTCGAAGTCTAAATTTCTTTTACGTGGTACGTCTAGAGCTGGGAATAGATCTCCAATGAGGCCCATAAATATACTAACGTCATCGGTAACTATTTTGGGAGTATTAAAGTCACGAAGAGCCCGCATTAGTACTTGATCTTCTGGACGGTATCTATCATCTCTCTTAAAAATTCAATAAGGTAAAAACAATAAGTACATTTGGAAATTAATGCTAGAACAGTTAGATCTAATCTATGATATAATTTCCCTGATAAAAGTTGTATGAATAGAGGTTTTGGGCCTTTTTTTTGCGGTTATAATGAAATTTATCAATTATGAAAAATGGTCAAATGCTTTAAATCCTTAACATAATAATGAAAAAATTAAAAAAACTGTATTTGCGAGTACAAACAACAGCAATGAAAATTGCCCGCTTTTTTTGAATATCACACCATATTTTTTTATACTTTAGGTTGGGGTGAATTTCATAGTGGAGAATGGCCTTAATTTTACCTAGGTAATTAAATCTGATTAAAATATCGTATATCAAAAAATTTCCCGATTTTGTGTAAGAATAATCTTTTCAATTTTTTAAAAAATCTGACTTAATCATCGTTTGGGGTGGATATTTCCATATTTTTAATTTTTAAATTGATGACATTTTTAATAAGATCATATTTCGTGTCTTTTTTATTTTCGATTTGAGTATTTTTTCCTTTTTAATTTAATTTGGTTTTAAATTTATTGTGTTTTGTATAAAAATAATGAAAAAAAAAAATTAAAAAATAATTTTGTCCTATGTTTTAACATACAAATTACTTGCTACCGTGTTTTCCTATGAATCAAATTATAAGTATATAAACAAAACATATCTTACATTTACAAGCAAATCTCATTTTTTACATAAACACACACATTGAATTCATGATACATTTATTTAAAATACCTTCAAATAGTGTAAAGAATGAATTAATTGTAAAAGATTTATCCAGTGTCTCCTAAATGTCATCAACTTGCAAACGACACATTACGCTAATTGTATAGCATTAAAACTAGCTAAAAGATACCCACGGATACATACCCTCAGTGATCCAGCGACTACGAGAACTGATTTTATTGCTCTCAGTCCCCAGTCGTAATGATCCTGTTTTGATAAAAGCTCTTTGCACAGAGTATATAATGTAATAAATTTTCGAGCCAAAAGACGTGCTTCTTGAAATCCCTCTGCGACCAACATGATTTCACAGATTAGGGCAAAGTCGGGCACAACCATTGCACAAGGACGATATAGTGCTTTTAAGTTCTCTGGAAGTTCGGCTCGACCTGCATACCCTGGATTCATTGTTATGAACATCCCCACTGTTGGCCTTAATGCTATTATCTCGCCAAGGAAATTGAACACAACCTTTTTAGCCTAAATATATTAAAAGTTAGGTAGGTATATGGAATAGAGAATGTACGGTTATACAGCTAGGATACACATGTATGTAGGTATGTAATGAACATGGCGAAATTGATTTAAAATTATGGTCTACCTTTATTGCGTCCTGTATGCACTTCACCTGAACAGCGACGACAGACAGTACTTCGACCGAAATTCTATTGAATTCATCGAAGCAACCCCACGCCCCCGTTTGAGCCAATCCCTTGTGAATGTTGCCGCAGGATTTGTAATCCATTTGTTCGGAGCAGTTAAATACGTATACCATCATTCCCAGTGCGCGACCTAGATCTTTGGTAGTTTCGGTTTTGCCGGTTCCAGCTGGCCCGGCAGGAGCACCACCCATTATCAGATGTAGAGACTGGGTTAGGGTGATGTAGCAACGGTCAGTTAGTGGTGTTATAACCAATCGTGGAGTGTTTCCAAGATACTCGTAGTCGTATTTAAATTGGGCATCACAGATGTTAGCAAAACAGTCGTCGTGTTTTGTGTCCCATCTGTGGCGAAGTTGACTCTGCCATTGGAATGCCGTGGCAACATCTACTTTTTGTTGGATTATTTTCGATACAACATCTCGACTGTGGACGTCAATTGTACAAACCGTCATAATTTTCTGCCTTTCCCCAGGAGTCAAGTCACCAAGTAAAAGTGTGATGAGGGCGTTCAATTGGTTGATTTGCTTTCTGTTATAGTCCTTTAAAGCATTTTCGTATCGCATGCTTACTTTGACAAAGGCATCATCTGTTTCTGTTGTCCACCAAATTTGTGTAGTGACGAGGGCTGGTTGAGCTGGCCACTCGAATATCCAAACATGACGGGGTTTTTTCTCATAGGCAATGACTGCTTGGCGAAAATGATGACGGAGAGTATTTCGCATCTCGTCAGTAACACGATTTAACCAAACCTCAACCTTTCCACTGCAGTCGCATTTTTGCATAAATGGTACGAATTCTTCTAGTTCTTTAGCTACCATGCCTTTGGAAAGTTTAGTACCATCAATCAAAGACAGACTACCTAAAGAATCATATAGTTTTGTCAAATGACGACTGACCATTTTTGGGTTATTTCCATTCGATAGGATATCAAGCAAGTCGGCGGATGAAACGAAGTAGAATCTGGGGTATGCAAGACGTTTGGTCTCCAAATAGTCGTTTAAGGCTTTTTCGCATAGCAGCAGTTGTTTCAAAAGTTTTTCAAGTGTATCATAAAGTCTTCCCCCACCTCTATTCGTCGATTTTACCACATTTCGGTCATTACCCATTTGTTCAAGTAGACCCTTAAATTCTCTGTCAATCGAATCAAACCGCTTTGAGTCTTCTGGTAACTGATTTCGAATGTCCTCAGAACCAATAAATATGCTCTCCAAGTACTGCCACTTTCGTTGCACCTCAAACCAGGCAGATATAACTTGGTCAGCGTTTGAGAGCTTATTTTGCCAGTCAGTAACTTGTTTGATGAAATACCCAATAAATTTCGAGGAAAGCATGTTTTGCAGTTGAACTTGGTGGTCTTCCAAGGTTTCAATCATTTCTTCTGACGCTTTAAGAAGTTTAAGTCCAGTGCGGTCATGAGCTTCTGTTCCAAACTCCATTTCACTCCAAGTAGATTGAAGATCCCGTAGGACCTTCTCCATTGCCATTTCCTTAACGGACTTGTCTACAATGTTTTTTACTTCCTCTTCGAACTTGTGTAGATTGAGGTCAATCAAGTCCTTAAGCGTAGTTGAGTCATGCATGCTGAACTTAACTTTAGTCGTTTGCATGAGTTCGGTCCAGTGGCGCTCTTTAATGGCTGGATTTTGAAGCTCTGTAATGGCTCGCAAGGAAGTCATAAGGTTCTTTAATGAATTTTCCATGTAAACATAGGGGGCCCATAGCCGCATTTCCTTGCCTAGGGCTCGTAAATCTTTGCCAATTTTTTTGCATTCCATATCCATTGATTCTATATCGATTTTCTTCCATGGCGTTGTTTTCCAATCACTTATAGTTGACTCTGTACTTATAAAGTAGTCCCACATCTGTTTCAGCAAACTAAGGTCACTTCTGCATCGTTTTATTTTTACTAAATCAGGCCCCTGTAACTCGAATAAAACAGCTGAACTTGTAAGATGTTCTTGTCGTTTTTCGATCTCAGTAAGTTCAAGACTGGTCTTATCAATAAGATAGTAAGGATTTTTACATGTCGAAAGAAAAAGCTAGAAAATAAAATTGTTCAATGTCAAAAAACCTGTCATTATATAGCAACATTACTTCTCCATCAAGGAACCTATTTCTATACAAGGTTGACATATTGTTGAATAAAATAATTCGCTTCTCAATCAAGTCAACTTGATACGCCTGCATAGGTCCTATTGTTTGCTTCACGCTTACAGCATCTCGCTTAGTTTTGAGCCACATGTCTGGCAAATCGGCCAACTAAATTCATATAAGTTAAATTTGATACATTTGAATAATTACAAGGCCTTTATACTTGAGTTAAGACACTACTCGGAAATTCATAGCTGTAGACTTTAAGAAGCTCGACAATTTCTTTGATTGGATCAAACAAATCGTCATAGGTGAATTGTTTTTCATTTATCGCGCTTAGAATTGACATGATCTTCAGTAGACCATCTAAATTTTCCTTATCCAGTTCTAATGATAAACTTGTCTTTGCTTCAATGATAAAATCTTGAAGTTCCTTAAAAAACATTAAATATTAGAATTTTCAAATAATTTCATTAGCGCAAAATTATAAACGATTTAGTACGATGTTAAAGCATTTTTAAGTATGATAAAATGGTTTTAACATCGTACTAAATCGTTTAAAATTTTGCGCCATTAATTTTTTCAATTATATCAACCTGCAATGAATTCACTACGCGGTCAATCAAATCGCACTTAAAGAGACTTATCCATTTGCCAATTTCATTTAGAACATTGTTTTTGAATCCTTTTTTGTTGAGTCGTAACCACACATTAAAATCTTGGAAAGTATCCCATTTATTTACTTCATCTCTGAGTGTTATAAACTTGTCCAACTAAATAATAAAAACCAGTTAGTATAGCCTGCTTTTAGAAAAATCTGCAATATTAAGATTCACCTGTTCTTTGTATACGGTCAGCGGTGGATAATCTTGCTTAAGTGGGACAACTTTGACTTCTCCCTCGTCAGGATTTCGTTCAGAGGGAGTTAAAGGCCGCCCATAACATTTAATTTCTTTTAAGTAGTTGGCTCTTGTTTCCACCCAGATAAAACTATAATCGGAATAGTATTTGACGTGGGTGCGGATAGCTTGTAATCCATATTTAACTTTTTGCAAAATATCATTACGGGTTTTGTGGATCTCCAATTTGTCTCTTAAATCATCTATTTTATTTTTAGATAGATAGCATGGTTACTATTTTTATACAAAAACAAAAGATTTACCCATGAAGTCATGTCCTTTTGCATCCTCGCCTGGTACGACGACATTTGGCGAGACTCGATTGAGCATTGCAAGCTGACGAAAAATATCTTCAGTTATACCTTCTATCAGGTAGGTAAACCCATGGCTTTTGGAAGTTTCTATGTTCGGAAAAAAAACAACATGAGGTTCCTGTAGTTCCATTAATATCTCAAATATCGGAGCGTCATTTTCAAAGCGGTTCTCAAACTCCATGCGCAGGTAAGTCAAACTTGTGGTCACTACATCCAATAGTTGTTCGGCGATTTGTTCATCAACATAGTTTTCATATTTATGAAAAATTGCAACTTTGTCTGCTGGAAAATTTTCAAGCAACTCAAGTCTGTGCTTTGCAGTAAAAATCTTTTGAAATAAACCAAAACAATTTTAAAACATAATAACAATCTCGTACATATATACCGCTTCATCAGAAAGTGATCCTTGCCTGTTCGTAACCTTAGGCTCTTTTTCTGGCATAACTGTCGGCTCAGCAGTTATACTTTCCAACCGTTTAACAGTATCATCTGTGAGTTCCACTGGCACTTCGGAATCATCAATCGGCAAATCAAAAAACAATTTCAAATTCAGCATCATAATTTGTTCTATGAGTTTCATCGTGCCATTTGCAAAATGCTTGCGACGCTGAATAATGGATATCCTGTCCTTGTAATCGAGCAAAGCCTTTGGGTTCTTATCTTTTCTTAGATACAGTGGGGTTTTTCCCCACGATTGGATGCTCCGCTTGATTGCATCAATATTATTTTGACTTTGCTGGAGACGCGTGTGTAACCTCTCAACAGTCATGAAAACTCTCGCAATATATTCAATATCTTTCAAGAAGAAATGATTTCCATAAATACGATGTTTTTATTTGTTTCATAAAGAGGATTGCCTACCAAATTGCTTCCATAGATACGTGGTTAGGAGAGGAACCAAACGTACATCGATTTCTGCCAATTCCAAGCGAAGCAAATTCAATTCATAAGAGTTGGCTCTATTGTTGATATCATTGTACCACTCAACAATTCGCATTAATTTCACTCTAGCCTCCTGAGAAGTTAAACAGTTTTATATATGACATAATGGCAATATTGAATAGAAAACTAACCCATAGTTTATTGTCCCTATTGTAGAATTCAAGTATAGACTCGGAGATAGAACAGCCAAGAAGTAATAAAGTCTTTGCGTTTTTGAGGGTATCTTGCAGCTGCAGTTACAATGCATATTAAATTATTTTTTCTATAGAGATAATTATTTATCTTTGTCTCAAAATACATCGTAATTTGATTACGAGTAATACTAAAATTCTAAATACTAAAAAAACAACTAATCTGATTACGATGAATTCTGTATATATATGTATATCGTTACAAAACCTCAATATCAAAGTTAACAAAAACTTTAGACTTGGCAACATTTTTATTGATTTCTTCTTTCTTCAAAACCGATTGATTCATTTTGCTTTGAATGATTTCTTTCACACGAGTTTCCCATGTTTCTACGATTTCAAGTTTAAGTTCTATAATGTATTTGAGAAGTTTGTCATATCGTGCGATTGTTTCAATACCGAATTCATTTTCAAAGAACCTAAAGAGAGACTTTAAATCAAATTTCATAATATTACCTAGTAAATACAAAATATTACTAAATTTTAAGTTGCGTGACTAAAACTCATAACTTACATTTACGTTTACATTTGTTTGTCATAATGTGAACTCAACTTATTACCGAGGCACGCCCGCTAACAGGTGCCTACTACCTAACCTACTCATATTTTATGAGAAAATCAATTTGCCCTTTTGGTAAGGGTATTTCGATTGTTTCAATTTTTTTTTTTTTAATTATAGCTTTATAACAGAACAAATGTAGTTAAAATAAGATCACGTAATTTTTTTTAAAAATAAAAATAAAAATAAAAATAAAAATAAAAATAAAAATAAAAATAAAAATAAAAATAAAAATAAAAATAAAAATAAAAATAAAAATAAAAACAAAAATAAAAATAAAAATAAAAATAAAAATAAAAATAAAAATAAAAATAAAAATAAAAATAAAAATAAAAATAAAAATAAAAATAAAAATAAAAATAAAAATAAAAATAAAAATAAAAATAAAAATAAAAATAAAAATAAAAATAAAAATAAAAATAAAAATAAAAATAAAAATAAAAATAAAAATAAAAATAAAAATAAAAATAAAAATAAAAATAAAAATAAAAATAAAAATAAAAACAAAAATAAAAATAAAAATAAAAATAAAAATAAAAATAAAAATAAAAATAAAAATAAAAATAAAAATAAAAATAAAAATAAAAATAAAAATAAAAATAAAAATAAAAATAAAAATAAAAATAAAAATAAAAATAAAAATAAAAATAAAAATAAAAATAAAAATAAAAATAAAAATAAAAATAAAAATAAAAATAAAAATAAAAATAAAAATAAAAATAAAAATAAAAATAAAAATAAAAATAAAAATAAAAATAAAAATAAAAATAAAAATAAAAATAAAAATAAAAACAAAAATAAAAATAAAAATAAAAATAAAAATAAAAATAAAAATAAAAATAAAAATAAAAATAAAAATAAAAATAAAAATAAAAATAAAAATAAAAATAAAAATAAAAATAAAAATAAAAATAAAAATAAAAATAAAAATAAAAATAAAAATAAAAATAAAAATAAAAATAAAAATAAAAATAAAAATAAAAATAAAAATAAAAATAAAAACAAAAACAAAAATAAAAATAAAAATAAAAATAAAAATAAAAATAAAAACAAAAATAAAAATAAAAATAAAAATAAAAATAAAAATAAAAATAAAAATAAAAATAAAAATAAAAATAAAAATAAAAATAAAAATAAAAATAAAAATAAAAATAAAAATAAAAATAAAAATAAAAATAAAAATAAAAATAAAAATAAAAATAAAAATAAAAATAAAAATAAAAATAAAAATAAAAATAAAAATAAAAATAAAAATAAAAATAAAAATAAAAATAAAAATAAAAATAAAAATAAAAATAAAAATAAAAATAAAAATAAAAATAAAAATAAAAATAAAAATAAAAATAAAAATAAAAATAAAAATAAAAATAAAAATAAAAATAAAAATAAAAATAAAAATAAAAATAAAAATAAAAATAAAAATAAAAATAAAAATAAAAATAAAAATAAAAATAAAAATAAAAATAAAAATAAAAATAAAAATAAAAATAAAAATAAAAATAAAAATAAAAATAAAAATAAAAATAAAAATAAAAATAAAAATAAAAATAAAAATAAAAATAAAAATAAAAATAAAAATAAAAATAAAAATAAAAATAAAAATAAAAATAAAAATAAAAATAAAAATAAAAATAAAAATAAAAATAAAAATAAAAATAAAAATAAAAATAAAAATAAAAATAAAAATAAAAATAAAAATAAAAATAAAAATAAAAATAAAAATAAAAATAAAAATAAAAATAAAAATAAAAATAAAAATAAAAATAAAAATAAAAATAAAAATAAAAATAAAAATAAAAATAAAAATAAAAATAAAAATAAAAATAAAAATAAAAATAAAAATAAAAATAAAAATAAAAATAAAAATAAAAATAAAAATAAAAATAAAAATAAAAATAAAAATAAAAATAAAAATAAAAATAAAAATAAAAATAAAAATAAAAATAAAAATAAAAATAAAAATAAAAATAAAAATAAAAATAAAAATAAAAATAAAAATAAAAATAAAAATAAAAATAAAAATAAAAATAAAAATAAAAATAAAAATAAAAATAAAAATAAAAATAAAAATAAAAATAAAAATAAAAATAAAAATAAAAATAAAAATAAAAATAAAAATAAAAATAAAAATAAAAATAAAAATAAAAATAAAAATAAAAATAAAAATAAAAATAAAAATAAAAATAAAAATAAAAATAAAAATAAAAATAAAAATAAAAATAAAAATAAAAATAAAAATAAAAATAAAAATAAAAATAAAAATAAAAATAAAAATAAAAATAAAAATAAAAATAAAAATAAAAATAAAAATAAAAATAAAAATAAAAATAAAAATAAAAATAAAAATAAAAATAAAAATAAAAATAAAAATAAAAATAAAAATAAAAATAAAAATAAAAATAAAAATAAAAATAAAAATAAAAATAAAAATAAAAATAAAAATAAAAATAAAAATAAAAATAAAAATAAAAATAAAAATAAAAATAAAACACTATATATAATATTCCTTTTTCGTGATAAAATATTTAACGACTTAAAACATAGAATTTTATATACTTACTGAACGTCATAGAGTCCAAAGTCCGTCTTTATCGAAGTAACGCGGTTACTGAGCTTTGTAAGCCAAGAAATTGCACCCGATACCTTAGGAAAGTAGCTGTCAGAAGATATGACCTTTAAAATAAAAATAAGCAAACAAATTCATTAAACTTAAAGAGGTAGCTGGGGCAAACCTCGATTCCATTTGCTTTAAAAGCTTGAGCCAACTTTGAAAAATCATTTGCCACAGCATTAAGTTCATCATTGAAGTCCTCAACATACGCAACGAATTGGTTTTCTAATTGTTCTTTTATAATTGGTCGAGTAAGTAAGCTTCCGCAAATTTTAAGTTCACGGCAATCCTCAAAAGTCTGCTCAAATAGAAAAGCCAGTCTTCTCTCTAGAATTTCAGCCTTGATGTCAAACTTTTCCTTTTCTTTCAAAAAGTCTAGAATATTTGGATCTGGATCAAGTGCATTAAAAGCAATATTGCCCCATTCTCGATAAGCGTTATTATATTCTTCTAAAATAACATCAACTGAATGACTTATGCTGCGACCCTTAAGTCCACCAATAATTATTTTTTCTAATTTGTTAAAACTGATGCCAATGGTAAAAATTTCTTTCAACTTATGAAGCCTTTCGATAAATGCATCAAATCTCGAAAAAATCTTATCATGTTGCCAAGTCCAATCTTGTGAATTAAACTCGCTGTTTTGCTTGAATTTCAGCAAATTCAATCGGCACTCATGATAGATTTTCCTAAGTCAAAGATAAATTTGTATTACAAATTAATATGTCTGTGGATATCGTAAAATATTTTAAAACCTGTAATATTCCAAGTGCCCAATGACAAGATTTACTCGGTTGTGTGCCTCATCAACGTCACCTTGAAATATGGCATCGGGCTCTATGGTTCTACTAGCACAATCGATTAGCGTATTGTGGACCATAACGAACAAGAGTGACATATTATCAACTGTATGGAAGTACTTGGAATGTGCCCAAACTAGTCCAATACTGAGTAAAAGTGGTCGAATATCTTTGGCAGTTTCATTCAAATCATTCGTTTCAAATCGGTCAACTATTTTTTTCTAAATATTCATAAATATAAAATTACTTCGGATTTGTTGTTGTTATTAGGTAATTTACCATTATATCTCGTGCTTCAACCAGAGCTTCCAATATCTTTTCAACAATAGATCTAAATGATGTTTCGAAAACAGAGTTTATTTTTTCCAAAATGAATCCGATTGTTTTGATTCGAATGTCACCCAATTGGTCAACTAGATTTTCCAAATTTTCCAGTCGAGCTTCCCAGAAATTAATGAGGTGTTCAGGGCGTGGATGCTTTTCTTTTTTGAAAATAAATTCTCTTGTAGATATACCAATGAAATCGTTTATAGAATCAATCCATTTGACGATCATTCCTTCGAGTGAATGTTTCATTAGACTCGTGAATTTTGAAAAATCACTGTAAATTTTCAAAAATATATTTTTTAATTTTTGTAAATATGTATATCATATTCGATGATTTTAGCATTGTAGTTTTAACATTCCAGAACCATAAAGAAGAAAAATTGTTTGCTTTTTAGGGTCGTACAAGAAAGGGAAAATATTATAAAATAAGACGTGACAGTGGGCGAATTTTATTCAATCAACTTTGCAAATCTTCCCACTGTTAATTGGGACCATGAAAAATTATATATTTTTAAATTTTGTTGTTCAGCGTGGTCGACTTTTTGGAAGTCTTGAAATTTTTTGTTTTGCGCGAACTTCGCACTTAATAAGAAATCTGTGTAAGTTTTATCTCACCCTGATTGTTAGATTTTTAGTTTTAAGCGCTAAACGAGCAGGTTATATTTCAATACCATAAAATGTATTAAATAAAAGAATTAATTTATTTTGTTTACCCTTGAGCCATATTTGGAACCATATTCATAACTTCATCAATGCAAATCGGCAAAGGTAAAATTGTTCGATTAATCATTTGTCCTTTCATTTGAGCTATACAATTTCTAAGGTCTTGACTCTCAGTTTTCATATCATTCACCATAACAGAGGTCCATCCATTTTGGTTTGCTGGATTGTTAAGAAGTGGAAAAATAACTTCATCAAATAAAACAACCAAATTTTCAAGAACATTCGGTAACAAATCACCATAAAGAAGAGTCTAAATATCGGAATTAAACCACATCATTAGCAAACTTTAAATAATTTATTTTTGTGTATGGTATTTAATTTTACTTACAGTTCTTATATTTTCTTGGGTCAATGTTGATGGTAAATTTTGTCGAACGAAAAAAACTATTTTACTTCGAGGCTTTGGAGGGAAATCATATGAAGGAACTGGTAGTGAAGCAGCATTCATTGAAAATATAAGTCTTTCTTGATATGGTTCGTCTATGAATCCCATAATAATTTCCTGTAATAATAAATCAATAATTCTTTCTCTGTTTCCAATGTTTTCAAAGTATGTTCCTAATATCTATGTACATATTATTATATAAAAGGCTAAAGATATAAGATTCGGTGCATTAGAATTCAATGTATTTATGTATTTGAAAACTGTTCAACTATTCTGTAATAAGTTTTTTAAATATTTTTATTATGCGTGCTTTTATGGGAACCTATATACATAGTACAGTAAAAAAATTAAAAAAAACGCTTCGGCAATACCATGGTTTTTATACTTCACATTTGGTACTATGAAACACCTGTCAAAATAATTTGAAATTTAACAAAATCCATCCACATTAGGATTCTAGTTGTTATCGACCGTAATCCATACTGTCGATGTTGTATTTGTTATGTACATATGTAAAAGCGCAGTTTACAACAGATATCTTCTCCAATAAAACATGCTTATTTCTTATATTTAATATTTAATTTTCAATTTATAATTGCCAATAGTAATTAGGGTCACATTTATGATATTTGAGATAAAATAGTGCATATAATGTTAAGCTATATTCAAATCCGCAATACTGGATCCGCAGTGATTCTCAGTGCAGGGCTCTCTTTTCTCTTTACTCATTTGTCGTGAAAAGAAAAGTGATCATGATCACTATACTGCGATTCAATGCGGAGCCAGTATTTCGAATTCCGTAATCGACATGAATATTAAATTTTTATCTGAAAAACTTCTCACATGAGTCAAAAATTAATATTTATTTCATTTTTAATTATTTTTCTTCGATAATATATGATAAAGAACCACTTTAACCAAAACATTATAACAAACGTGAAAAAAAACAAGTTACAGAACAATGAAGTTCAACTTGGTGATAAAATATAACAGCTGATAGGTACTCTGACAGAAATACACTTGACTTAATCAGAAAGAAATTTTCTGACCAATCACAGACATGAAACTTGCTTTACTTTCTATAGTTCCTATATGTGCTTCTGAACGTACCCATTGTTTTGTTTTTTTTTTCAAAACGGTGCAGGTAATCAGTTATATATTTACCCAAAAGGTAAAGTGGCTTAAGTCGATTTTTAGCATTTTTATTTAGACTAGACAAAGTCATAATAAATATACCTACATCTGCCTTGTGCTATAATGATTGTTAAAAATATATAAACAGTTTTGTTTTTTCTTAAAAATACATATAATAAAAAAATTAAAACATTATGATCAAGAGCCTAAAGGTGTATAAAAATTGTATAACCTACTCGCAAAATTATGACAGCTTACATTATTTAATGCATTTACCTACTAAACTAATACATCATTTGCATTCATACATATCTACATTTATTCAAGAATCTTATCTCAATTCATATAATTTTTGGCACCCATAGTAGTATGAATATGAGGGTACCAGGCCAGCGGCTCGGCGGCTAAAATGGGCGTATGGGCGTGGCAGTGGGCGTAGGGCGTGGCAGGGGTGGTGGGCGTGGTAGATATTGAGCTTTAGGGGCGTGGCAAGTGGGTGGAGCTTTTGTGGGCGTATAAAGGGGCGGGGGGGGCGTGGTAAAATTTGTGTTTTTGGGGGGGCGTGGCATTTTTGAAGCTTTGGTAGGCGTGACAGGGGGTGGTTATTTTAGGGGGTGGGTCAAAGGGGTGGAGCTTTTGGGGGCGTGTCAAGGGGGCGTGTTTTTTTTTTTTTTTTTTTTTTTTTTTTCTTCATATGGCCTTAGCGGCTCAGCGGCTCATATCCTTGGCGGCTCAGCGGCTCATATCCTTGGCGGCTCAGCGGCTCATATTCTTGGCGGCTCGGTACTTGGCGGCTCATGGACTTGGTGGCTCATAGACTTGGCGGCTCAGGTTAAGCAACATAACATTAGAACCAAAAACGTAGCTTAAAACATGACGTTATAACCCAAATAACCCAAAACGTGACGTAAACAACGTAAAACGTAACGTTATAACCTAAAACGAGTCGTTAAGAAGCTAAAAACGTGACGATAAGAACCTGATATTGGGGTTCGTAGGTTAGCTTCCAACACATGGGTTGTTAATAGTGCGTCGAGAGAGAAAAAAGAAGTCCTCGAATACAAAAATAAAAAAACAGATAAATAGTTTTAAAATTTATGAAATTTATTTATTCAATGGTTTACATTTTTTTTTAACTCTTGTATATCTAAATTTTATTTTTAAACGATTCTGTTGACTACTTGATCAAGTGGATTATATTCAATAATTCGATCATGAAGCATAATGCAGTATGCTGAAGTGTTTGCAGGAATGTTTTTTGATGTCCTCATCTCCAAGCGTATATCAATAGGTCCGGTTTTCAATGTTTCATTTTGATGTCTGCAGTCTAGGTTTTTTTTTTTAGTTTGTAGAGTAAAAAAAAAATCTTTTTTTAAGAGGATCTATGAAAGACAATGATTCCATAAGTAAAAACGCATAGATTTATTTTCATAGGTTTGAATTTTTTTATTTTTTCAAAATAATTTAACTTATTTCTTATTAATACATTTTTTTTTTTTTTTATAATTTAGTTTTCTTCTTATAAATCACAGTTTTGTTCTTACTATCAGATATAATATTTACAAAAAGTATATAAATATATGTGTGTGTGTGTATATACATAAGCATTTTGGTAGAAGATTCTGTTCTAATAAAAAAATAAGTGTCATACAAAAATTAAAAAAAAATCAAGTTTCAGGTTCATTTATACTATAATGACCCCAGGCTAAAGTATTAACATTATTACTACAAATGAACCTTTTGTCATCTGAAGAATTTAAACTTAATTTAGTTATACTTTCCGTATAAATAGTGTGATGCCTCGATCTAAAATTTAACATTTTGCTGTAGAAATTTTGTTTATTTAGCAAACAGTCTCTATAATTTTGTAGCGTTAATTTTTTTACGGCTGCTGCTTTAACGCCCTTGGCTTTTTTTATTAGGGCAGAATCTTCTACATCTACACTATACATTTTTGCTCTTAAGCCTATAAATTCCTTCATTATATTTCCGTTATTCTCATCCTTCATAAACCCTAATTTTTTCTTGTTTAGCTGGGGGATATCAAAGGGGTTATTAAGGGGATAGTCTGAAGTATCAAATTTTTCGTGAATGTCATTTTTAATATCATTATAAATGTCCCCCGTTCGTATTTGATAAATAAAGGAATCAGTATCCATGTAAGCTAGTCGTAGGTTATTTGTGAACTTAGGTTTCATATACGCATAATGGAAGTCATACATTTTATGCTTGGAAAGCTCTAAAACACAAAAACCTAGGTATACTGGCTTATTATACTCACTATAAACTCTATTCAGCTGAACAGCAGCCATGGTTTCACTGATTTCCAAAATGCTATGAAAATTAGGTTTTGCTATAAGAGCACGACTCCCAAGGTGTCTTCCATTACTCTCAATAGAATCTGCGATTCGAACATCTTTACGTTTATCCACATTTTCCATGGTTTTTCCAAATACTGCATTATTGCATAGTTTGCGCAGATCTTTTTCAAACTTATTTGTGGCTCTGGTTCTAAGGTCATTGTTCAAATCAATATATTCCTTCAACCAAGGAGATTGTTCGAATCGCATCACTCTATTAATTTTTTTCAGCACCAAACCATTTTCAATACATTGGATTAGATTTTTATAGTGGATAATATAATTATTTTTATTTCTCAAATCCGCAACTAATTTTGTAGGGGATTTGTCACTTACTTTAACATTAGACGGACAGAATGGCAAATCGTTATGAGCATCGTGTATTTCACGAGGATACTCGAGGTCGACTTCTAAAACATAGCCTGTGTTTGCATTAGAAGTTAACCATTCTTTAATATTAGTTAACTCGGTTGGAGGCTCAATCCATTCAAAGTTTGAATGAGGAAGATACTCAGACATTGCCCAACCGTACAGGTTATTGGCATCCAAATACATTAAATAATCAGACGGCTTATTTGAATCGAATTCGGGCATATACTTATTGTTTGCCTTACAGTGGCGTAAGCTACACTGAGTCAAACCTCCTCTTATTCCCTTAGCAAAGAAATTGTACATGGTTATCTCTGTAAAAAGTTCCAGCTTGATTTCTGTTACTTTTAACATAGCATCCCATGAGAAACCCGGTAATGTGAAATAGTGGCAAGGATCAAGACCATAATGTGTAAGAGAATCTGACCTAAATTTTTCAAAAATGTCGGCCAGAATCAAGACATCTGTTATCATGTAGTGTTCAAGGTATTGACCTAGACTCTCACATTTAAAATACGACCACACTTTAGCAGCATGCTTATAATCATCGAGACTACAGTCTTCTTCAATCAAAGAATTTCTGAATGAGACTCTTGAAGGAAGATTTGATTCAGCTAATTTTTCAATACAATCTATATGATCATAGCAAAAAACCCCCTTGCGAGTCATAAGCTCGATAGACTCTGCATCATTTTCAACATATTTCGATAATATGGAAAAATCGTGTTTTTCGAGGGTTTTTGCTATGGTATCAATGCTAGAAGGTAGAAATCTGAATGAGTCTAAGAATCGTAGTTCTAAGAATTGTCCTTGCACACTATTTATTAATATCTTCTTGGACATTGAAATGTATTTTTCTTTATTAAGAGGGATAATATTAATACCCCCACTGATATCACCCAGCTCTTGTATAAAAAGATGAGAATCGTACCCGGTAAAATTATGGAAGAAAATAGGAATAAACTTAGCTACCTGATAGCTTAAATTACATTTTGAATGCGCTGCTCCTCTGAACTCGCCAGTCAAGTGGTCGTGATCTCGAACTTTTTTGCTACCCCACACTGCTTTCCTGCAAATGTGACATCTTGTTGCTTGCTGGAACGTTCTCTCATCGTCGGTTGTCAAGGTGAGTGGGATCTTCTTACACATATAATGTCTATGAATATGTTTAGCGTCTTCAACTAAATTCATCATAAACACTCTAGCGCAATCTTCACCTAGAATGATAAGAAATTTAAAGGATTGAGATTTATATAATACTGATTGTAAGGTGAAACTTATAAAGAACAATTTAACTTACCAGTATATTTGAAAAGTTTATCCAACGAATCGTCAAATGAACATTTTATAAAATATGATACGGCAATGGGAACATGTTGTTTAATTGGTGTTGTCGATGATGTTGAGAAGTCGGGGTGACAGCCAGCAATATTAGTAAGCATGCACTCAAAATCAGCATAGATTACGAATGGTACTTTAAGTGATCTCCACTGATTTTTGAACTCCAGAATTTTGTTTGTGTCATTTGGGAGGCTTGTTACTATTTTATTACATTCAGCTCCATGCTTCACAAACGCCTCTTCTGAGCTAAATGAGAGCAAACAGGTATTGCACATTTTTAGTGAGCGCTTGCCATGAGTTATTTGGCTTGCTATCAGTGCAGACATATGCTTTATCCAAACATAGTGGCTACAAGATCCCTCTTGTATGAGTAGCAAATTTATATGCTGCTCTCTGGTATGTTTTGAATTAAAGTATGGGCCCACAACTCTATACTTTGATTCACCCTCATTTTTTTCAACACCGAAAACATTTATACTTATTGAAGGGTTAAGAGTCTCAAAAGTATAAATGTCTTTTACTTTTAATGGGAAAGTCAAACCAGTGAAATTAAGTGTTGCTCCGTTTCCTAGGGTAATAATGCTGCTCTGAATGTTCTGTACTCCATATTTGCTCGGTCGTTCTGCATGTTGCTCCATAGGATGAATAGCTGATATTACGGCCCATTTGAAGCAGTATATATCATTGTTTTGTACATTGATACAAGCCCTTTTTGAATCAATACTTTTTGGTAGCCTCAAAAAGCTTGATCCTCTTAATGGTCTATACTCATTTATATTTACCTCAATGTGTTTAATACAAAACAATGACCATCCAGAATCACGATCCTGGAACTCTTCGCTTTGAATCTGAATTTTTTCAGACATTTTTTTCACGATATCTTCCAAATCGCTACTCTGCAGAGCTATTTCCATCGGGCAATTGAAGGACTTAAGACTTAAATCCATATCTCCTTCTACATCGGATGATAAGAATTTCACAAACTCTGCATACAGTTCCATGGTGAACTTAACACTACTTTTTGTCACAAATGAGGTCCTTATTAAATTTATAATATCGTTTCTAATATTGTCCAAAAATTGTTTGATGTCTATTAGCCCTTCATCAGTATTTTTCAACAAATATGTCTCCACAGTTTCTTGAAAGCATTTCCTTATTTTCTGAAATGGAGTATTTTCAACTGGAATTGCATTTTTTAACTTATGGGCATTCGTTCTAGTGTGATGACCCCATCCAGATACTAGTACATCTACTTCACAGTTTTCGCATCTTCGTTTCTTTGCTGACGAGTGTGGGGGGACTATGGAATTATCCGTATTTTCGGGGAGTTTCCTTTTACTGCTACCGGGCTCATTAATTACACAATCTTGAGAAGAAATGTTACTATGTTCCTTTCGGAAGTGCTTTAACATTGAATCTTTTCGTGTGTAGGTTTTTTCACATTTAGGACATTTAATTACATCGCCATGAGTAGCTTTCATGTGTCTCTTAAGCGAGCACGAATGAGCGAATTTACCTCCGCAAATATTGCAAGTTAAATTCTCCATTATAATCTTTTTTTTTTTTTTTTGTTATTTAATGTATCAACAATAAATTCACTAGGACTTACTTACTCTCACGCAGCTGTATATAGCTTTTTGTTCTCACACTTAAGTAGCCGTTCTTGGACACAGATAAAAAATATCTTTTAGTGGTTTTACTTTTTTTTCTCGTACTAATAAGTTTTTAAAAAATATTAAAATTCACAGTTATTTTTTTTTTTTTTTGTCTCTCACTAATATTAATAGCACACACGAAGGAAAAAAAAAGAATAACAAAAAAAATGTTAAAATTCACAGTTTGCGAACACGAGTAGGTATTTCACAGAGCAACTTTTATTTTTGCCAAAATTTTTTTTCGCTTGTTTTTCTTTTTTGTCAATTTTTAAAAATTCACAGTTGGCGAACACAGAATTTTCACTTTAGAGGTACTTGGGTTTTTTTTTTTCAAATTTTATCACACTTTGCCGTTTCAACGAAAAAAGGAATACCGAATAGTCGCGAAGGAATCAGTCTATTAAACTGTTTAACTCGAATACCCTGCTTTTATATCGTAAAATTGGGATCCTACAACAAATATAAAAAACTATCCCCCTCAAATATTCTAATAGAAAATTATCGTATTCTACTCCAATACTTCTTACTCTTATCTTCTAATCTAATGGATACGAGAATTTAGAAGGAAAGTTTTATTGCTTAAAACCGAACAATGATCGTGGGATCATTTTGTATGCCTTATTATCCTCTCCATCTAACGTCCATGGTAATAAAGTCTAGACATTGTCCCTTTCATGGTAAACACTTGCTATGAATATGTAAACAAAATGATGATAATGAAGCAAGGATCTTTTTCATCCCAAGCATCTATATATCATTCAATCTAATGGGCAATAAACTATGGTTTTTTATTAGGATGATAAAAGAATTTGGAAGGAAAGTTTTATTATTTAAAATAATTCCATTATCCTCTTTCGTTGTGAAGACCCGCACTGAATAAAAACCGAAAAATGATCGTGGGAACATTTTGTATAACTTATTATCCTTTCCATCTAACGCCCATGGTAATAAAGTCTAGACGTTGTCCCTTTCATAGTAAATACTTGCTATGAATATGTAACCAAAATGATGATAATGAAGCTAGGATCTTTTTCATCCCGAGTATCTATATATCATTCAATCTAATGGGCAATAAACTGTGGTTTTCTATTAGGATGATAAAAGTCTTTTTCTTTTAATGTACTTTCTTAAAAAAAAAATTAAAAAAAAAACATTGTCTACTTTCGTTGTGCACACCTGCCATGAATAACAAAACAAAAAAAAAAAAAAAAAAATGATCATTTTGTATACCTTATTATCCTTTTCATCTAACACCTTTTCATCTAACACACATTTACATATAGCATTCAAATAACTGCTAATAAACATAGGTTTCTTATGAGGCTAATAAAAGTCGAGACGAAATATTTTCTTTTAAAAAACTCCGCTGTCCACGTCCGTTGTATATATTATATCATTCGAACTAATGGGAGTATAAACACTGTCAGATGCTATTTTTTTCCAACTATTGTTAACGTGATTGAACATGAAAATTTTCAAAACTTCCACATGCAAATGTATTGGAAAAGTCTTATATGAAAATTGAGAAGGGATACTTCTATAAAAGGAAAATTATTTTCTACTGATGAGCACAGTTGTTTACAAGAAGCTACAAAGAATAAACGTATTTTTACAAAAATGCATTTCGAAGAGCCTGATTACTCCATATTTACCCTAGATGATTTCGCGGCAAGAGAGGCTAACTCTTTAAACGAAATTGGTAATTTTAAACCTACGAAGAAGCTGGCTGATCTTGAAATGGGGGTCAAATATAGTATTTACGCTCTGCGAAAAGTAAATACACGTTGGGGTGAACGGATTATAGCAGATCTTGGAGAATATTCGGTAAGCTATAAAGCTATTCTTATTCTGCAACAATATATCATATATGTGTGTGTAATGTTAAATAATTTAAATTTTTTTTTTATTTCAGGTCTTCCTACCAATAAAATACTCGAAGCTGTCATCAGACAGCATAACTTTAATTGGAGGAGGTTCATATACCTTTGAAAAAACATGTCAAATTGGAACATCATACCAACTTCAATTTACAAAAATAAAATAATTTGTATGTTAAAGACAATAATTATTAAATATAAACGAAGAAAATATAAATATTTATAGAAAAAAAAAGAAAGAGGAAAAATTAAATGTTTTAAAATCAAATGTATTTCTTTTATTACTTTCTTATTTTACAGAATTTTGTTTTTATCGATCCAGGAGTTGTGTTCTGAGGGGAATCCCAACCATTTCACATAAACTTTATTTCCTCTTGTTCGTATAACATTTTCAACTAGATATATATCTGCACACTTAGTTTTCATCAGTTCTGCTTCATAAAAACCCCCCTGAACTGCTTTTCCTTGATAGTCTTCAAGAAGATATGTAGTCGGTTTTGTTGTTTGAACTTTTCTTATTTTAAAAACCTCAGTAGTCCAGTTTGGTGTATAGCCTTTTTCGAATGTATGTTTATACTTACTGATTCGTACTTTGTCGCCAACCTTAAATTTTCGTTTACTTGCTTTTTCTTTCTTATTTTTGAAAATTGATAATAAGGACTTTGAATTTTTCGTGTTTACATCCGCAGGTTTACATTTAATGGTTCGGTGAAAAGAATGATTGTAGTCATAAAGTAATTTCTTAAAAATATTTATCCACTTGTAACTTCCATTGAAACTAAATTCTTTCCACATTTTTTCCTTAAAGGTTCTATTAAATCTTTCAATAATTGAAGCCTTCAATGAGCTGAATGTAGAGTAGTGATTAATTTTATATTTTTCCATCAAACTTTTGAAGTTTGTGTTGAAAAATTCTTTTCCATCGTCAGTCTGCAAGTTTTTTGGAACCCTAGAAGAATTTTTAAATATTTCATGCATCCCTTTTGAAATAGTAATCCCCTTTTTGTTTTTCATTGGGATAACCCACGCGAACTTTGAAAAAGTATCGATAACTGTCATCAAATAATTAAACCCATTATTTTGATCACTGTAAGGTATCATTTCAACCAGATCGGCTTGCCACAAATCATCATAACCTTTAATGATAACATTACGACGTTTAAAATTTCGCCGTGCAGCCCTATGCAACTCTTCAACGACCTCTCGCTTACTCATAATTAAAAAGAGTGAATTCAACAGAATAAAAAACAACTCTTTTATATTTTTATTTTTATTTTAATCTTTTATACAATAACATCAATTTCTTAATTCTAACCAAACGGTTTTCTACCATATAGCAGGCACAAGTATCCGGTCCTAGTTTACATTGGTTGGATGCCCAGCAACAATTAGAATAGTGATGCCCGTGAATAGATTCAGTGTAATGTACGTTTTGGAATCTTTTAAGTAGGGAAATACAATTTAAAAACTCTTCGTAATGCTCATCTAATACAGTTTCGCTATACGTTTTTAAAAAATCACAAATGTTTTTAAGTATTGTTTCTGAGTCCATTTCTTTAGATGTTATTGTTTGGAGT
This sequence comes from Epistrophe eligans, assembly GCA_951394125.1. Lineage (NCBI taxonomy): Eukaryota > Metazoa > Arthropoda > Insecta > Diptera > Syrphidae > Epistrophe > Epistrophe eligans. The sequence goes on from OX596028.1 coordinate 283,737, forward strand.
GTTGAAAGCTTACTAAGAATTTTTACTTTTTTAAATGGAAAATAAACATCATATATGTATATCAACATTTCAAGACCCCCACTCCTTTACGTTTCATCCGTAGGTATAAAGGATACTTTAGGAAATAACGCCTTCATGATCATCTCAACTTTTTTTTTAATCTTTTCGTCAACCTGTTTATCATCAATATTCATGAGATCTTCAGGTTTCCTCGAAAGTGATAAAAACTTCATGTTTTCTCGCTTCATAGTTGTTATTGTTTCCTTTAAAGATAAGTCCATAAGGTTTCGTAGTATGTTGCATTCCTTATTCAAAGTTGTAATTAACTCCTTCAAAGAAGAGTCTATGTGGTTTCTCATACTATTTTCCTTAAGGTTTAACTGCTCATCAACATATCCTTTGGAGACGGCTTGGTGGGGGTGCTTAGGTTTAATACCAATATTGTTTAAATGCTTATTATCTATATCAAAGTCACCAGACGGTAGGAGTTTAAAGCCTATTCCTGGAGGACCTGCAAAACCATTGTTTTTTGGAACAGGTTTGAAGTTCCTACCGAACTTGTCAACGTTCATTGTTTATATGTATAGATTTTTGTTTGAGTGCTAATATATAATATTTGATTCCTTCAGTTCTTCAATTATAGAAGTGATTTCATTCTGGTGGTTGTTGTTACCAGCATTTTTAGATGCTACTAAAAGTCGAAGTCTATTAACGAGTTCATTCGGATCATTCCAGTAGACATATTCAATATTTTTGTTTGTGTATTTCATTTCAGTAATATTAGAATAGGATTTTCCTGTTTTTGCATTTTCATTTTTAAGCCCAGCGACAATAGCCTTTATTATTTTGGTATATTTCATACCTCTGTTACTCTTGATTCGAGAAGAACTATCATGATTAACTCTATATGCATTAGTTTTTTGGAGGATTTTCGAATATTGTTCTAAGTCTTCCTTAGTATATTTTTGCTTTTGAGGATTTTTCTTTACCACCAATTCAATAAGACCAGGAGTTCGAGTAAAAATTTCATCGTCAATTATAATATGCTGATCATTCATTTTAAAGCTGCATTTTCCTATTTTTACAGATTGAGTGTTTACATCAAAATATGGTCCATAGGCTGTATCACGATTTGAATCTGACAACAGTTTTTGTTGATTGAAAGAAGACGATTTATCAGGGCTAGGGAAATTTTTTGGTGTACTGAATAAAAAAGTGTTATCTGGACTATCCAATTCTAGTGATGGTGATCCTGCTCGTTCATGATCTTCTTCCTCATCCTTTTTATAAAACGATTCAAAATGTAGCTTGCGACGTTTAAGTGTTTTAATATCATCCTCTTGTTGTGCTTCGTTTTTTTTAATATTCCCGACCAATTTTTTCAATGGCTCAACAATGGGTTTGAACGTGTTTTCCAAATCAGTTTCTCTCATCATTTTACCACTTTTTAGTTGAAAATATTTATTTTTAAGCACATTTTTTGTTTTTATAAGATCATTCAACACACTTTCTTCCATTTTTTATAGTTTAAAATAGTATATATGAGGAGGAAGAAAACAAGTATTTATATGTTTTGATACTTTTATATGAAGGACTAGTTTTCCCAAACAGTGTTGCTGCCGTAATGTGTTGATTTTAAATGAAATATGTATATTTATAGTATTGCAATTTTGTGAAAACTGTTTTTATAACGACCCTTTTCAATACTGCTTTCCTTGTCTATAACGAGAAATCCAAAATTATCAGCCCAACAATGCGAACACAACTCTTTAAATTGATTGAATGTCATATCAGAGTTTATATGATCTTTGTAAACATGTTTCAAATTCAATTCGTCTTGTTTGAAAAGAATAATAAAATTAGCATTGTCTCTAATCAAGTGTTTTGGTATATGTGTATAGGATTGACATAAATAAAAACTATCAACTCCATTATGACGACCCATACAAAAATAGTCTCTTATATTGTTTTGTTTTTGACATGCGACATCGTCGAATATAAATATTGAATTATTTTTGGCGTCTGATGGAGGCATTACATCGGAATTGTTTGAGAATTCATTATATTCCATTCCTTTCACGGATGTAATAAGCTTTTTTAGATAAAGATATTTTGGTTGATGTAATGATTTTGAATAAATATAAATATTTTCAAACTTTAATCCGTTAGGGTCAAGAAGAATGCTTAGCATAACATTTGTTTTACCACAATTTGATGGACCAACGATAATTCCTCGAATGCTGTTTGGAAATAATGAACCATGTTTTTTTTTAATTTTGACTTTAGAATCAAAATTTTTTACTTTAATAATTTCTGACTGCTTTACGAAGCGCATAATGCTGACTAACAGTTCTCACAATAAAACATATCATTTTTATAGGCTTACATTCATAAACGTTTCAACCTTCAACTAGGAAGGTGTGTGTAAATCATAATATGATTGAGCATAATAAAAGAAAAGCAATTAAAGGAGAAGGGTTTTTGAATACAATTATAGACAAATTACCATTTGAACTACATCTTCCTTCTTATAATTATTGTGGGCCTGGAACTAAATTGAAAGAACGCTTACGCAGAGGAGATAAAGGAATTAATCAACTGGATGAAGCTTGTCGCTTACATGATATTGCATATTCTAAGAGTAGCTCTGACTCAGATCGACACGTTGCCGATAAAATTTTAACCGAACAAGCGTGGAAAAGATTCAAAGCAAACGACTCTTCAACCTCTGAAAAGTTAAGTGGACTTTTAGTCACTAACATGATGAAAGCTAAGACAAAATTTGGTATGGGTAATAAAGAGCCTAAAAACAAAACTATTAAAACTAGTAAACAAAAAAAGAAACCTTGTAAAAAAAATATTTTTAAAAAGGCGATAACTGAAGCAAGAAATGCTATTAAAACCAATATTAATTGTTGTGGTACAACATCAATGGCTAATATTGCTGTAAAGGCTGCAAAAAATGTTATTAAAAATAATAAGAAACGATACATTCAAACGCCAAGAATAATACCACTTCCAAAGCGTGGTGGTTTTTTGCCATTTTTAGCTCCAATTCTCGCTGGTTTATCAGCTGTTGGATCTTTAACTGGTGGAGCAGCTGGTGTTGCAAAAGCTCTTAATGATGTACGTGCTGCTAAAAGAACTTTTGAAGAAAACAAACGACATAATAAGGCTATGGAAGCCATTCCTATTCAAGGAAAGGGGTTATTTTTACAACCATATAAAAATGGACTTGGTCTTTTTCTAAACACACCCAACACAAAAAACTGATTGATCTGCTACCCAACCGACCCTTAAACAATTTTGATATTCAAAGGTTTGGAGAGAAAAACTTGGATCATTTTAGAGGAGTTTTTATGCGAGACTCATTACCCAAAACATCGATGGATAAGGAGTGCGGTGTAATAAATTTGGATAGTCAATCTGGTAATGGCACTCATTGGGTAGCATATGTTAAAAATAGAAAAAATAATATTGTAAAGTATTTTGATAGTTTTGGAAATTTAAGACCACCAACTGAAGTAATAAGCTATCTTGGTAATCAAATAAATTATAATTATATTCAAGAACAAGATTTTGATACATTTATATGTGGTCATTTATGCTTAAGGTTTTTATTAGAACAATGTTATAATGTTTTCAAAAACTAAATTGAAAAAGAATAAAATGAAGTGAACAATCAAAACTGTGTCATTTATCTTTTAATCGGGATGTCGCTAACATTAACATTAAGTGGGAACGACTCAAATCTCAGTGCTGAGTATTTTCCACCAATTGTACTGAAATCTAATTATGTTTGCGGGCTTATAGATTTCCAAACTTATAACTCTATACCAAATGTAGATGAGTTTAATAACTTGCTGCATATTGGTGATAATATTATATCGTTTCCTATTGGTTCATATGAGATAGAAGATATCAATAATTTAATACAAAAAAAACTTATTGATATTAACAAAAAAAAGAATAGCTTAAGAAAAAGTGAAATTAAAATAAAAGCAAATAACAACACTCTGAAATGTGAAATATTCAGCTCGGAAGATATTGACTTCTCTAAAACGAATTCTATTGGATCTCTTCTAGGGTTTAGTAAGAAACTATTGAAGTCAAAAGTGTTACATGAATCAGATCTCTACGTTGACATAAACAGAGTGAATGCCATACGTGTTGAATGTAATATTATAGATGGAACGTATATAAATAATAAATCGGCACATATTTTACATGAATTTGCTGTTAAAGTAAGTCCGGGCTATAAAATCATAGAAGTTCCGAGGAATGTTATTTATTTGCCTGTGAACGTCAAACGAATAACATCGCTGTGTTTAAAGTTTATCGATCAAGACGGACAACATATTAACTTCAGAGGAGAAAAAATAACAGTTCGATTACATTTACAGCCTGAGCCATGATTGTATATGAGCACATAATTGAGTCAATTCCTTATAAAAATACTGTAGAAAATAATACAATACTCAATCAAGCTTCGAACTTTGCTGCGGTAACACATCGACTTACAAAGCATAATCAAGACTTTTTAATAATATTAGGACATATCTTAAAACATTGAAAACAAAACAAACATAAAAAAAAAATATGTTGAACATTTTTCAAGACCCTGAGATCAGTGATAGTATTTCTAAATATGAATATCATACATATTCACCATATCAAAACAATTTTGAACGAAATGATATCATTCAGATTTGTATACAACATCAAAATCTTAATGTTTTTCCTTCGGAAAGTTTTTTATATGTTGAAGGATCACTATCGACAACAGATGGAAAAGAAATCGTCAACACAAAACTTGTGAACAATGCAATGGCTTTTCTCTTTGATGAAATACGCTATGAACTTAATGGAAAGGAAATTGACTATAACCGAAATGTGGGGATTACAACAACGATCAAAAACTATTTATCCTTAAATAAAAATGAGAGTGATATGCTTTTAAATGCATCCTGGTCTCCTGATGCATCTATAAAATTGACACCAGTTCATTTTAATTACTGTATTCCATTAAATAGACTTTTGGGTTTCGCCGAAGATTATAAAAAAATTATTCCCAATGCTCGACACGATCTAATTCTCACTCGTGCTAGGATGGATGAAAACGCACTAATCTCTGCAACTAATGAAAATGTTCAAGTACAACTTCATAAAGTACAGTGGAAAGTACCACATGTGACTTTATCAGATACCATGAAATTAAACCTATACAAATCTATAAATAAAAACAGTTTTATGAAAATTGCCTTTCGAAACTGGGATCTCTATGAATACCCCATGTTATCGAGCTCTGACCATCATATATGGAACGTTAAGACAACAACACAAATAGAAAAACCTCGATACATTGTTTTTGCACTACAAACTGAAAAAAATAAAAAACTATCTGCTGATCCAACAACGTTTGATCATTGTAATCTAACAGACTTAAAAGTATATCTAAACTCTGATGTATATCCCCATGAAGACCTCAATGTTTCATTTGAAAAAAACAGATATAGCTTGTTTTATAAAATGTATACCGATTTTCAAAAAACTTACTACAATAAAAATACTGCCGAGCCTCTTCTTTCCTGGGATATATTTAAATCACGTGCTCCAATTTTTGTTATAGACTGCAGACATCAAAATGAAACATTGAAAACCGGACCTATTGATATACGCTTGGAGATGAGGACATCAAAAAACATTCCTGCAAACACTTCAGCATACTGCATTATGCTTCATGATCGAATTATTGAATATAATCCACTTGATCAAGTAGTCAACAGAATCGTTTAAAAATAAAATTTAGATATACAAGAGTTAAAAAAAAATGTAAACCATTGAATAAATAAATTTCATAAATTTTAAAACTATTTATCTGTTTTTTTATTTTTGTATTCGAGGACTTCTTTTTTCTCTCTCGACGCACTATTAACAACCCATGTGTTGGAAGCTAACCTACGAACCCCAATATCAGGTTCTTATCGTCACGTTTTTAGCTTCTTAACGACTCGTTTTAGGTTATAACGTTACGTTTTACGTTGTTTACGTCACGTTTTGGGTTATTTGGGTTATAACGTCATGTTTTAAGCTACGTTTTTGGTTCTAATGTTATGTTGCTTAACCTGAGCCGCCAAGTCTATGAGCCACCAAGTCCATGAGCCGCCAAGTACCGAGCCGCCAAGAATATGAGCCGCTGAGCCGCCAAGGATATGAGCCGCTGAGCCGCCAAGGATATGAGCCGCTGAGCCGCTAAGGCCATATGAAGAAAAAAAAAAAAAAAAAAAAAAAAAAACACGCCCCCTTGACACGCCCCCAAAAGCTCCACCCCTTTGACCCACCCCCTAAAATAACCACCCCCTGTCACGCCTACCAAAGCTTCAAAAATGCCACGCCCCCCCAAAAACACAAATTTTACCACGCCCCCCCCGCCCCTTTATACGCCCACAAAAGCTCCACCCACTTGCCACGCCCCTAAAGCTCAATATCTACCACGCCCACCACCCCTGCCACGCCCTACGCCCACTGCCACGCCCATACGCCCATTTTAGCCGCCGAGCCGCTGGCCTGGTACCCTCATATTCATACTACTACCCATCATTCAATGGATTATTTAATTCAAACCAATATTATAACTGAAACCAACTAACGAATAACAATTACACGCACTCGTGTTCATCCCGTAATAAAATTAAAGAAAGCAAAAATGAAAGAATCTTTAGGCAAAAGTTTGTACATTCCCATGTTGCCCTACTTAATCTAAAATGCCTTATAATGGAGAACTATTTTATTTTCTGATATTTACAAATGCAAAACTATAACTACAAACTCATTCTACCTCTGACACACTTTCTTGCTGAATTCAGCGAAATTGTTTTCCGACTCCGGTATCAGAAATTTGTACAGATATTTGTTATACATAATAGTATTGTTCGTATCTCAAAGCTTTGGCGGGGCAAATGAAGTACGTACTTTATTATATATGTACATATATGTATATGTATGTATTTATTTATTTGTTGTAGCCAAGGGTTTGAAGGAGGGAATGTATTATGTATTTATATGTATATTGTATATGAATAACTAGGAAGGTGGTAGGTAAAGTCTGAAGCCGTGAAAGAGCTACGCGACACAACCAAAAAAAATTAGGTTACCCGGTTTCAGAAACACGAATTTGCCTTTCCAAACTATGAACGTGGGTCAACACTTTTCAAGGTGCTTTTTAATATCTCCATTTCGCTTTTGTTGAAATGTTCTTTGAGTTACCTTGAGTTGAAATAATAGGTACAGATAAAAGACTGACATCTTTATTTACTAATACTTACGTTTTCCATTTAAAAATAAACTTATTGCAAATCTTAAATCTTCTTTGTTTGTGAACTATGCAAAAGGATAAGACTAACGGATTAAATTGAAAGTATCGTAAATATACAGTTAAAAAAAAAAGCTATGATAAAATTTAAATTTAACATTTAAAAATAATGGAAACAAATTTTGTTTTGCTGGATGTTAATCAGCATGAAAAAATAAACATACCTGTGTTGTTGACAAGTTTGGATATATAATGCTAATGTGTATGTACTAGTTAAGTACGAATAAAATAAAGACAACATTTCTGAACAAAGATTTGTTTGACACGTCGTTAGTGTCACAGAAGTCCTTCCGAACTTCTTAACATAAATGGCACCCGAATATTAAAAAAGTTATGAGTAAGCACCATTTGCTTTTAATTTGAAAACAGGAGAACTAAAACAAAGCTTTTTAATAGGTTCATTTATTGGACAATTAAAATTAAACATGTAAAATCTTCAACCAAAACAGTAATTTGTACATAGAAAGTTTTTAAATAATTTGAAAGTTTTACCTTATACATTTCCGTCGTTATCATTTTTGACCATTTTTCTTGTTTAATTCTTAACGTTTTAAGAACATAGTTCTCCAAAAAATATAATCTTTCCACCATTTTTTGTTATTTCGTACCAACATACATATATATTTGTCTAATATTGTACAATAATCACATTAAATTAAAAAAAAATACTCTCGATTGCAAAAATATTTTTAGAATTATTTTCTGTTTTAATTAAAAGTACATGCTTACTTTTCAAAATATTTTTTACGGAAATCTATAATGGGATGTAACTAGATGTCCCAGTGGTTTCTTTTCAAATCATAGGTTATTTTGAGACTGACTGCTGTTTACCGCTCGAAATCTTGACAGACTGTCAGTATCATACCTTCGTGGCTCGAAATGAGTCGCTTTACGTTTGAACAACGTTGGGAAATATTGAAAACTTATTTCCAAAGTGAGTGCTGTGTAGCCCAAACCAAACAGTGCGTTTTTTGAAAAAAAAAAAAATGGATTTGGACGACCTCTGGTTCATGCAGGATGGAGCGTCATGTCACACAGCCCATGTCACAAACGCACCAAATTCCGAAATCGTGTTATCAGCCGCCTCGGTGCTGCGATTTGACCACTTTTGACTTTTTTTTGTGGGGAACCGTGAAAAAACGATGTTATGCTAACATTCCGGAAACGATTCAAATACTTAAAGTCAATATCATCCACATCCAAGCAATCCATGAGCTACAGCCCGAAACCATCAACAAGGAGTGACAGAATGCGCTACTGCGAAGTGCGAAGCCAGCCGAGGCAGCCACTTGAACGACATTGTGTTCCATATTTAATAGGAATGTTTGCTCTTACTAATAAAGGCATAATACATGGACAAAATTTAATTTTGTTCATTTTATTGCATTTTTTAAAAGAAACTCGTATTTGGCCCACCTTGTATAGTATTTTAAGTGTAAGGATTATATATGTACATATCTATCATGTATATAAATATTATGTAAGGATGGTCAGCAAATTCTATTTGTCAAGAAAATTATAAGAGGTAACATGTTTGCAGAATACAAATTAGTAAATCGTAAAAGAAGGACGAATTTAATTTATAATTCACATACTTTCTTCATAAATGGACAATTAAATTAAATAACAAAAAATCATATTTTAATTTAACGTTAAAAGTGTGCATGTGTGCGTGCTTCTGATATTGATCATTCTTCAAATCTAGAATCGATTTTTTTATAAAAAAAAAACTTTTATGACATCTTTACAGCCACTACCAAAAAATATCCTAAAATCATGTGTATACACTATACACAGCCTATATTGAACCAAGATATTTTTTTTTTACTTGTCAAAATACACCTTTTCACAAGAGAAATTTCTAATTAATGAACAAGATTTAGATAATTACATTAAAATAGGTTGTTTCAATCTTAATCTTTTACTATATGAGATTACTTTAATAATATTTAAGCCATTACGATTGTTTAGTTCTTAAACATAAAATAAACCAAAGTAATATTATTAACTTCTGTATTTAGGTTAAGATAGAGTATACTTTACATATTTATATTAAATTTAAGCGAAATTCTCTCAACGCGATTATTTTCCAAATAAATCAAATTGCCCTCAATTTAAACATGAAAACGAAAAAATGATGAAAGTAAGTTTCTATTGTCACCCATTTATTGAATAATAGCAGCCAAGGCTATGACCTAGAAATAATTTCGTTAACAAGCATTTTTTGGTCATTCTTTCATGTTCATGAAGACTCCAGGATATGGATGTACTTCAAGTTTACTAATAATAATGATTTTATTAAAAGCTCATTTAGTGTTTGTGGTCCGGCCATTGAATGTGTATACTGCCGACTTACAGTCAATAAAGGCAACTTCAATAAAGGTCTATATATTTGATGTTGGTGTCCAAGTCCAACATTTATATTTAGGACGACTCATTTGCATAATATGCATAATTGAGATCTAGGGCACCGAGCTAAAGAAAATCGAAAGTTTCGACCCTTTGACAAAAAAAGAAAATAAAAGAAGAGAAGTGGAGTGGAGTTGAAAACGTTGCTTAGAAAAGGTGTTACTGTTGACCAACACAATGGATGGAAAAATCTTACCTACGGAGTAGAGCACGCGCGAACTTACTCAATGAATACACTAACATTATAAAGAGGGCTCTTACTAAGTAAACTCGAAATAGAAAAGAAAATGCTTAAGGAATCGTAACGTGTTTTGTCTCTGGCCAGTGTAGCTACTTGCAATGCAAGTACACATTCGAACGAAGAAGTGAAAGTAAGAGCTGACTGTCCGTCCATCCGAGGATTTAAGTTTTGATGTGTATTATAAACGAAAACAAAACTAGTGAATATTCAAGAGTTTTGTCGAGAAGTTGTGCCTGATCTTCTGGTCCTAAATAAATATGTGAGTAGTTCCTATTCAATTCAATTTGTTTAAAAATGAAACTTGAAAGATATGCATGTTTGCATGTAGATTTTGAGATTCCTCAGTAGTCAGTATACCTATGAAAGCATACTTACAAGTGAATTGAAAGAATCATGCATTCATGTTAGTGATTAGATGATTTGTTTAATATGTATGTATTTTATGTTTCTAAGTTAATCTCTGATTCGATATGAAGCATTTTCTTGCGATGATTGAAAAACTATTTAGAGTATTTGCAATCCATGTCAATATTTAAATTAGTAGGAGTGTTTTTGTTGAATTTTTCTCTTGTACAATGAAGTAAAAGCAAATGATACTTCAAAGAATCTGAAAGGGTTAATTTATCGAATACTAACGTACATAATAATAAGATAATCTTTTGAGTTATTTATTTCTATGGAGATATTATTTTCCACTTAGACACTCACAGTTCGTAGACAATACAAATACATGTAAATTATTTAACTTGCATCAGGATAGGTATGCTCTTTTTCTTTTATTTTCTAGTGAACTGCTATAACAGATTGTTTAATTAAATTATAATAATATTTTGTATCCTTAATTAACCTAATTATTAGAAAAAATGTTCAAAAGCGTGACATTAATGTTTAAAATTTATAAACAAAAATTTGAAATAGTTTGAACTACAAAAAATGTCAGTGGTTTTTCTTTAACATCAAAACATCACTAACATCAAAAAAATATTCACGACTGCATTGCACGAACTTGATCTGGTTCAACGCTACAATTTGGCTAGATATTGGACATTAATTCATTTAATTTTAATGATTCCATAATTTTAGGATATATCTTTAGACAGAGTGTTAAAAAGTCAAGATTCGGAGCGAATATGCGACGACCGAAGAATGTTCAAATATTTGCATGGCGCCACTGTGGTTACTGTCATTAATTACTACGTAAATTACTTTAGAAAGCTAAATGTTTCATTGTACAACACATATTGATGTTGGTTCGGGAGAGCTTTTAAGCGGTAGTTCTTTATATCACCGTTATATCAGATTTGATTTAAATCTAGAGTTCGATTTTATTTTAAGAATCCAAAACTTGCCTATTAAGACAACATCAAAAGATTCAAGGATTTTAAAAGAATCAGGTGCAGGTTCTAATGTGATAAAGTAATAGTAATTTTTTTCTGATTCACCCAGTGGTGGATTAATGCCCCGGTAAAACATCAAGTGGATGAAAGGAACTATGTTATTCATGATCCCGGTTTACATGTATTTTGAAACGAATCAACGGATCCAAAAATCCCATTTGAATCCAATTCAGGTCTTGAAGAAATTGAGTTCAGATTCAATTCTCCTCTATAACATAAACGGAGTAATAAACTTCAACTTTTTCGTCTTTGATTTTGATTTCGTTTAATTTAAATTTTGATTAGGTTGGGCTCTAGTTTTTTTATTATCTGCGATTATATCTGACTTTTATATTATTTTATTTTATATTAATAATATGAAGTGGAACACTTGTTGACTTTATACAGCGTTGTATTGTGTATTTTTATTTATTGTTGCGATAAATTATTGGAGTAATGATGAAATTGCAGCTTTAGTCGTAGCTCTGATGTTGTGTTTACATCTACATATATACATATATATATATTTATAAGCACTCTTTTTCTAATAAATAATAATTTTATTTTTTAGTTATGTTATTGAATTTCATCATTAAACATTCAAATGATAACGTCGATAAAAGCTTCCAAAATACAAGCGACGATTTTCTTTGCTATAAAATCACAGCTTGAAAATTTTATCGCAGCTCCAAAAAAAAAAAATACACCCAAGTCATTTGGTAATAATAACTCTTTTTATACACCCAAATTAAAATTGTATACCGTTCCTTCCTTTACTACTCATAATAAAGAGTACAAAGGTGAATCTTGAACTTTATATATACAGAAAAATAAACATACATAGGTATCTGAAAATTATTATAATGGCAGAAAAAAATCGAAACTTTTTGTTTTTTTATTCAACTATCAAACTACACAACAGTCAACTTTAAGTTTTAAGCTGACGTTAGGTTAGTCCTTCAGCAGTTGTTTAGTACTGTGATACTGAGTATATTTTCAGTCCTCCACATCCGTATCCTCAATTTCCACTTTTAACGTGTTCATATACAGTTTTTATTCAGGTTCTGTGTTTCTCTTTTATTTTTTATTTTTTGTTGTATTTTTTGTATTTCGATTGTGAGCTCTTATCGTGGAGCTGGAGCCGGAGTAAAACTTTTCTGAATGAAGTTTCCTGATTTATCATGTATAACTTTTCTCTCCTGAAACAACATATCTGTACAAGGCGATTCCTATGTTCGGAGCAATATTATAATGCGAAAGTCCTTCCGTTTGTATGTTTCGAATAAACATTGCAGAAGGATACCAAGCAATGCATTATGTAAGCAAAATCGTGCACAACCAAGAAACTTGCAAAATTTATATTTATACGTTTATCAGGTTTGCATTTGATCCCCTTCTGGATACATGATATACGCTCTATTCGACATACATATACCTCGCCTAAAGTATATGAAGTTCTTTATTTTTTTTGTCTGTCAAAAAAAAAAAATAAATATATAGACAAGTGTGTTGTTGCAAGAGGGTTCCGACATTAGACAACCTGAACTTTTGTTTGATTTTATTATTCCTTAAAATATATTTAGCTAAACAATATTTAAGCAATGGAAGGATAAGACACTAACATTTTCTTTGTTTAACTTCGTTGAAGTGTAAACAAAAATGTTGTATAAAGCTCATGCTAAATTATTGACAAAGACAAACTAATATACAATAAAAACGTTATATAACGAGTAGGTATGTTAAGGTGAGATAAGATTTTAAAATGGTATAGGAGTGGTTTTCGAAATATCAAATTTTCCAAAAAAAAATTAAATAACTATTTTTGATAATTTCAATATTTGCCTCTCATTTTTAAAAATTTTAATAATTTTAAAGCCGATAACTAGAAAAAAAAACTGTTGTATGAGAGTTAGGTACTATTAATAATTCCCCAATATAAAACATGGCCCTGTTAAATTGTAGATAGATAGCATTTAACTAAGTATTTTAATTAAGTGCTTTGTTTTAATTTGTCCGCACGTAAACCGCTTACAAAATTTGTATGTTAAGGATCGTTATTTTTTTTCCTAAAAATTAAAAAAAAAACATGTTAAGGGAGTGTCCATAAAATCCTTAGGCTCTAGCTTTCAAGAAAATCAACCAATAATTTAAGGGTTTAGTTGAATAGACAGACGCTTTTAGTCTTCCCTATCATCGTATAATATCAAGTCCGATCAAAATATTAAGTTCAATTTATATCCATAACTTTCTTTTTTCCCAATTTATTTACATGTAGTAAACTTAGTAGGCAAGTAAAAATTTGCCAAAAAACAAAAAATGTTAAATTGATGGGGTAACTATGAAAATCCAATGATATTTCCCTGATTCATTTAATGAATTGCGAAAAATTCTTTTCGAAACATTATAATTTTGCACCTCGAAGTGGTAAAAGGCATGCACTGGGAAACAAGTTAAATTATATTTAACAATACAAAACATTTAGCACGGCAATGACACCTTTGGGGAACGGAAACTTGAAATGCCTTTATTACATGAAATACAACTCACTACTGTTATTTTATTATTATTTATTTGGACTTTTTGCAATATGTTCCGTAAGCAACTAATAAGTCCCGATATTAAGGCGATCTCAGCAACTTATTCTGCGACCGTAAATTTAATTTTTTAAAAGATTTCTCTTTTTTCACATAAATATCAATTTTGCTGGGGACAGTGATTTAAATTAATTTAACTCAACTTTTTATGCCTTCAAAAATAAGCTGGACATAAGTCACCATCAGGGTTAGAACATCATGTACTAAAATTTCGGAGCAAATTAAAAAAAAAAGTGGAGTAAATAGAAAGTTTCCGGAGTAGATTTGAAAGAAAGAAAAACTCGAGTTTTCAAAAACTTTATTTTTAACGAAAAAAAATATTTTTACAAATATAAATATTTATTTTCTTTCTTAAAATTGGAGTAAAGGATGATGGGCAAATTGGGCGTAAGACCAACAGAAATAAAATGTATACCAAATGAAAGGTTATTTTATGTACATCAATTTTTACTATGGGGGCAAAACCCAAAACCGCCGGAGAACAGAAATAGGGCCAATTGAATAAACGCATATATTACCGAAATTATGTGCTTATACATAGCCTTAGACCTGAATTACATGGATATCTTACTAACTAAAAAGCTGAAACTTTGGTCACAGACAGAGTTATGACCAGAAAATATAAAAACAATACGTTTACACTACGATTCAGTCGATTAGGTTTGTTTATATTAAAAATTCTAAAAATAAGTAACTATTCAATCTAACCAGAGTGTTAGGCTTTAGTTTTTTTTATTTTATGATTTGTCTTGCCATTGAGCCCTAATCCAATACCAAACGGTTCTCCGCAACCAAACCAGTTCAAATTCAGTTTAGTTAGGTATTATGTTGTACCCGCATTGTGTTTTTCGCTTTCGACTGCAGTTAATTACCACGTCTTGGCCCCGGGTTTTGTTATTGAATTACTTTTAATAAACTCTGATTAATTAACGGTTTAAAACTTTTTGATTCTCATGCTTCTCGTTACTGAATTAATATTATCTTTTATGAATAAAAAATGAAACGATTGATTAATTTGCAGTTTTTGTATTTTATTGCATCCTTCTAAAAAAATGTTTTTCAAGCTCTAAGTAGTGTAAATGTTATCTTTATATGTAACGGGTGATTTTTTAAGAGGTTTAGAACTTTAAAAAAAAAAAAAAAACACAAAAAATTCGAAAAAATGAATGAAATATTTATTTGAATCGATAGTTTGAACCTTGCAATTTAATGTTTAAAGATAATTTCATGCAAATGTTGACCGCGGCTGCGTCTCAGGTAGCCCATCCGCTGAGTCCAATTTTGGCATACTCTTTCACACATATCGGCCGGTATCTCCCGAATGAATGCATGGATGTTGGCTTCCAGTGCGTCAATCGAAGCGGGCTTGTCCCTATAGACATTAGCCTTGACATACCCCCACAAAAAATAATCTAATGGTGTCAAATCGCACGATCTAGGCGGCCAATTGACCGGCCCGAAACGTGAAATTAACTGTTCACCAAACTCGCCTCGCAATTGCGCCATTGTTTCGCGTGCTGTGTGGCATGTGGCACCGTCTTGTTGAAACCACATATCGTGCAAGTCAAGAACTTCCATTTCGGGCAAAAAAAAGTTTGTTATCATCGCTCGGTAGCGTTCACCATTGACAGTAACGCTGCGATTCGCATCATCTTTGAAGAAATATGGCCCAATAATGCCGCCGGCCCATAAACCGCACCAAACAGTGGCTTTTTCGGGATGCATTGGTAGCTGTTGCAATGCTTCTGGCTGATCTTCACTCCAAATGCGGCAATTTTGCTTATTTACGTACCCATTCAACCAAAAATGAGCCTCATCGCTGAACACAATTTTTCGATAAACAACATTTCGAACCGAGCACGAATTTTGATAGTAAAATTCAATAATTTGCAAGCGTTGTTCATTTGTAAGACGATCCATGGTTAAATTGCAAACCAAACTGAAGCTGTTTGACAGTGACACAAGGTACTAAACACACGTCAGCTGTCAAAACCAGTGTTGCCAAAACCAAACTAGCTTAAAAATCACCCGTTATAAAAACATTTCAAGCATCCTTACATTTCAGTTGGTCTTATTCGTATATACTTATACTCATAGACTCAAGATCTATCTTCTGATTTACTTATAAATATATACAAGAATAAAAATTTGCTCACAGAAAGATTTGTGGTCTTCAGAAATATAAAACTAAAGTCTTACACTCTGGTTAGATTGAATAGTTACTTATTTTTAGAATTTTTAATATATATAGACCTAATCGACTGAACCGGAGTGTAAACGTATTGTTTTTATATTTTCTGATCATAACTCTGTCTGTGACAAAAGTTTCAGCTTTTTAGGTAGTAAGATATCCATGTATAATTCAGGTCTAAGTCTATGTATAAGCACATAATTTCGGTAATATATGCGTTTCTTCAATTGGCCCTATCTCTGTTCTCCGGCGGTTTTTAGTTTTGCCCCCATAGTAAAAATTGATGTACAAAAAATAACCTTTCATTTGGTATACAATTCATTTCTGTTGGTCTTACGCCCAAGCTCCATACAAATTTGCATATGGTTCTTTACTCCGATTGGAGTAAGGTTCTAGCGCTGGTCACCAGTGTTCTTTTTTCTTCAAAGATTAATTAATACATTTTTCACACCTATTAACAACTTAAAAATAATATGCATTTGATAAGTAAATTGTAACTTGGGACATGCCACGGTAATGGCATTTTCGGTATTTAAGTTAATATTTCGGAATAAATAAAAATTTTTATTTTTATTATTTTCAAATGAAGCGTTTCTCGATAAAATATTTAAAAAACAATATGTTTCATAAGCATCAAACACCTGACCGCAGAATATAAACATTTTGAAATATTGATCCATATAGGGCGTCATTCGATTAGGACCACTTATATATAATAAACCTTTTGATAAGATTGGAAAAAAATTAAACGTATCATACAAACATTTTAACATTTTTAATTTTTTTTTAAACAATAATCTAGTATGTATATATAATTAATTATGAATTTGGCCACCATTTTGTAGAAAAAGAATTATTAAAAAGCTTTTAATTGAATTATATTTATTTTTTTTAAATCAAGTCAAATCTTGATTCAGCCGTCTTTGGTTAATTCGTGTTTGTTTCTAAACTGTCTACTGGGCTTATAATCCGTAAGGAAATCAATTTCATTTACAGATTTAAAACTTCTTAATGTTTTTTCGTTTTTGATACTACATTCCAACTTTTACCATTTCCCACTTTGTAAGCTGGCCACCCGCAGTATACATAGTGTTTTCCATAAAACTATTAACATTGGCGTCTGCCTGGCGACTGAATATTGAACATATTCTATAAGTGGAGCAACAATGTTGCGTGAGCGGTACAAAGGACGCAAAGAAGGAGTTCAAATCCTTGGAACCTGTAACGCGGGCCATCCAAGATACTATATTTTCCACAATCATTGTTGACAAAAATCTGTAATGATATACATATTAAAAACAAAAAAATATTTCCGACATTTTTCAATATTGGCGAAAAATTGTTAGATTTACTCGTAAATTTTAAAAATTTACATATTATGGAGTTATACATTAACATATCCATATCTATGCTATACATAAATACATAAATGTATCTGTATCTGTAGCACAAGCAACTTTTTAATTCAATTTGCGCAGTTCTTTTAACCAAGTTGTTGCTTTAAACTCTTATCTTTATCGCATCAACTTTTTTGTGTTGGTGTTTCGTTTGTGGTTAGGAAAAAAAATCATATCTTCTTTAAATCGCATTTTTTTAATGCTGAAAGACCCCCAATTTTTTTCATCATTTTCTTCCAAGCAACTCGGGTGTTTTTTTTTTTCTCGAAAAAACCTAATGAATCGTTATCGTCTCATCTTTAAATCGTTCCCCATCGCCATCGCCAAATAGTCAGTTCGAATTGAAAGAAAATTTTGCGTTGAAAGCTTTTTCTCACATCTCTTTGGCTTTAGCATTGCTTTTTCCACTGAAAGTGACCACATCTACAAGCAATGTAGAAAAATGGAGAAAAAAAAGCCATTCCCTTCGTTAGATTGTGTACGAGAAACCAGACTGACTTGTTGGAAATGTACGAGTATACAAGTCATTCAATGTCGTGTTATGGACGGGCTATTACCATAGTTACTATATAGGAAAGAAAAGTTTTGATTTCTGGCTAAAGCAGCTCTATCACATCAATGTCTCCTTTTCAAACTAAACCATATATTACATAGATGACTCCTCAAGTCATATTCAATCTGAGTCTAGTAGTTGTGGCAGTGTTTACCTATATGAGTTCATATATATTAGCATGCGATAGAGGCTAACATTGATGGCAATTAATTTGATTTGTTTTCAATACCGTTGCTCAAACAGTTTGCTACAAACTTTGAAATACTTTCACGCACACCGACTCTTAATCACTCTATCCCTTATACACAAACACCTTTTTGTAATGCACTAAGGCCGATTTATGTATCAGTCGGTAGTGGCGGTCGTGAAAGGTCAGAACTTCGTTCTGGGATTGGATTTTTCTTACCGGTTCGTGTCCGTCGTCGTCGAATAAGCGTCGAAGAGCGAGTCCTTGATATTATTATGAACTTTGTTCTATACTCTATCCAAGTTGAATTATTGTTAATGTTTAATTTACCAAAATACGATTTTCATAATATTTTTTTAAGTGGGTGAATTGAGCTAAATCACGCAATCTTTTGGTATTACTTATGTTTAAATTGGTTTTGATACCAACTGTGGTGGTGGCCGGCGGCTCGGCGCGGTGGCAACTGTGTAAACCTACTAAAATTATGGAATACCAGCAGACATCTTTTCAATTTGCATTCATGCCGAAAACATTTATAAATCTCTCCCTTGAGATTGTAGATACTTCCCATGTGTTACACACGTTCATTTATATTTTATCAAATAGGGATAGAGCCACGACAAATGGTTCCTCTCTGTATACCATTGGCTTATATGGTCCATAATAAACATGCATATTTCAGGCTAGAATAAGGGTGTGCCAATTTAAAGAAGAAATAATAATATGTATATGATTTTATATTCAACTAAGCGGGTGAACTTCTAAGAGTTTATTTTGTGATCTCACTTTCGTAGGACTTAAATGACAAAGCACCCAATCGATGTCGCCACAATAAAGAAAAATTCAGTCCGCACACTTAAGCATTTCCGGCGGAAGAGAAGTAACAAAAAAAAAATAAAAAGAAGAAAGAAATATAAACCACCCCCATTGAATATCGACGTAGGGAGGCAGGCAGGCAGGCAGGCAGACCATCAAAGTCTATTATGTAACGCAATAAGTGAACTGCGAGGAAAAGTAGAATAACAAGAAGATTTTGTTTCTTCAGGCTTCGCGCCTCATATCCCTGCTCTGGCCGTCTTCTATCCTTCATTTCAAGTATAGGTGTAGTGAAGTGGTGTTGTTTGTCCTCGGGTGTGTCACGAGTTGGATCAATTAAATTTCAAATTTTTGTTAAGTTGCTGCTACATAAATTTAAAGAGACATCAAGAAATTCCGAAAAGTGCTGTACGAAAATTATCAGGCTGGTACTGTGGAAATTCGCTGGTTTTGACGAAGATTTATTTTGTACATTATTTTAATAGTAAATGTACACAGTGCACAACTTTGAACTTTCGAAATATTTAAAATTCAATATACCTTGTACATATGTACATATACATATGTATATACATAACTGGGTATAAACTAGAATAGACGAATCAGTTAGGTACCAATCGAGAAGCTCAAAACACAAGATAAAACATTACGAACTGATTTCTTCAGTCCGTCTTGTTTGCCTCTTTGTTTTATTTTTGCCGTGGATACTCATTTCTGATGACCTACCATCCATGTTAGGGGAAAACTTTACACACGGAAAACACCAAAAATTCTGCGGATTTTGAGGTCAGGTTATTAGCAAATATTAAAGTGCCAATTTGAATCAGGGTTTCTTTTATGGCACAACTATTACGGTGTCTGTGATTTCTCTAACTATTTTTTTTAAATCGGTCACCCGATAAAAAACTGGTCAATCAATACCAATAGATTACCAGGGTACATTTTGAATTTTTTTGCTTACCATTTCCCCAAAGGCAAAAGCACATTTTTGAAAAACATAATCCTGACATTGGCTTGAGAAAAAAATAAATCCAAAAAAGGAAGTTCCTCACTTTCCTATGGGTTTTAAAAGCAATTTGTGAAATTTTGTGCAAAATCGAAAGTAATTTCACGTTACCAAACAGACCTATTAATTGTAGATCGCAATGGTATTTGAAACTTCGATTGTGCATAAGTTTAAAGAATATTAGTATAAGAGTAAAAATTTGTCTGTAAACATTTTTTCTCAGCTCTGTCGTTAGGTACATAGCGTTGCCACCCACTAAAAAAGTTCTTGTCTCAGCCTGGTTATGGAGCTTTTCGTGGTCCTACAAATAAACACTGGCTTCATTTTATCTTTATATGCAAATATTTTTGGTATGCATCATCCCCTTGGGTGCGGGGACAATAACCATATTTTACACAGCCAGATACATGCAAATAGGGTATTGTTCAAAGTCAAAAGTTTGTGGGCGAAGCCACATCATCACCCTTTTAAGCACACGTCACAATTGTTAAATCTTCACTTGATACGTATATCGTATACGAGTAGAGTATACACGTATACGTGTGACACGCAACTTGTTTTTGCATTAAATAGGTCACAATCACAAGTTTAGCGTTCGTTGTAAGCCTAAGCAAGTTTTACAACGAAGTGAAGGTTGAGTGAAATGGAATAATTAATTAAACTTTGCCGTCTTCTTTTAGAATTAACACAACTCGATTGAGTGGCTACACGGGGTGGTGTTGAATTTTTAGGGTTTAGGAAGAGTATAGCGGTTACTAGGAGACATAATATTTTCTGTCTTTTCTCACTCAAAAGAGCTGCGTGATGCGGCTCCATTCATCTCATTACATGTTTTTCTCAGACGTCTAGTTGTTCAAAGTATGTGATACATATAGCATACGTATTGTAACACCATATAGCTTAGCTATACAGAACGCTTCTTCTAGTTCAAACGCGGTGGTGATAAATTATCAAACTTATTCAATGAAGTGTAATAAGTACAGTGATGGTGTTGAGAGCTGGGTAAAAGCGAAGAGTAAAGAGGTCATTAAATATGGGTGGAATAGCGCCACCGCCAAAACCTCCGCGCTGTTATAATATCCTGTCGGTGGCGGCGGCGACGGCAACTGCGGGAGCCCCATTGCAGGCAGAAGCAGACTCTGGAAATATTACGAAAAGTGAGTTTGCAATAAAAACAAACGAAAATTTGTTTGCAAGTGCTTCAGCGAAAACAAATGAAAGTAGATGGAATGAAAATAGCTGCAGAGCAAAATCAAATTATCGATTTTCGAGGGGCTGTTCCCGTTTAATGTATGCTTGTCAGCATGGGCTAACGGACACTGTTGTTCGTGAACTAAGAACCAAGGTATTATGACGATATAAGTTTTTAATAGATTTTTTTAATAATAGAATTTGTTATGTCTGCAAATGGGCGTTAATTAATGAAAATTGTTTGTTTTTTTAAGTAGATATTAAATTTAACTTTCTTTTTTTTATCAATATTGACTACTATTTAGCCAGCCGTGGCGGTCATATGCCAAAAATCATATTTAAATTATAATGCCAGAAGACTATCTTTCGAATTAAGTAAATTTCATACCAATTTAAAAAAATCATCTTCGTTTTATTCCATTTCAAAGTTCTATACCTTTAAAAACACCCTTTACATACTTACATATACATATATATATGTACAATCAATTTTCTAAATTATATGTTAAGAATTACACAGTCAATTTTTTTTTTTTTTTTAATATTTTAAACTAAAACCCCTTATTTTAAATAAAATACATAAAATACAGTGCTCTACACTCTTCAAAGTGAACCCCTTTTGGCTATTAAATGGCTATATAAATCCTTCATCTTTAAAATAATATAGCTAATAGTATCTACCTATTTACGTTTTTGTAAAATTAATTCAGTATTTTTTTTAAGGGCTATCTATCACTTTGTAAAAAAAAAATTCCGAAAAGTAACTTTAAATGTTAAATTCCATAGAACAATTTTTTTTGTAATTGTTAAAATTTGATAATGACATCAAGTTTTTCATTGTTTTTAACTGACAATTATCTCGCATGCCAATATTTCAGGAGCTGTAGATTTGTCAGACAAATTTGTGGAAATGTCGCCAGTAAAATGTTAGGGGAATATGTCTATTTATTAGGTCTATTTCTTTACTCACCCGCGAGATTACCCAAATGTGTTTCTTAAGTTTTTTCTGGCACGAAAATGCCAGAGCTTTTGATTTTTTTTTTTAATTTATTTCATTTTCCCTCCAGCAAGAATCTACCCGAACATTTAACCTATTGCCTTTTCATGCTTGTTAAACTACTGAAAATTTCTGTTGTCAAATATGACGTTTACAAATCAGAAACATGCCAGATCCGTTTCTGGTACAAAATTACAACAACAACATCTGAACTTTTTCCCCAAATATTTAGAAATAGACATATTTTGTTTGAAAATTAAGTTATTTTAATTCATATAGTTTTTAAGGAACATACATATTTCAAAAAGTCGTATACCTTTTTTCTAAAATTGTAGGAAAATCAGTAGTTTTTTTGTAGAAAATTAAAAAATTTTGAAATCCTGTTTTTTTTGTAGATTAAATATTTAGGTTTAACTGATGTCAAAACTCCAGGCTATAAAAACCAAAGTGGTAGCTCACCCAAAGTTGGTGTTGATTCATTCAAACTTTCAATAAAATCAAAAACATTTTAATTTTTTTTCTACATTATATCAGTACAACGTTTGATTGCATCAGCGTTATGCTACAGCACTAAAGCCCATTTTAAAATGGGCTCTTATGCTCTACAAAATATCTTAGTCTAAAAAGTTATAAAAAAAAAAAATTAAATACCTACCTAGATGTAATATATCTACTAGACTATAAAGAAGAGAAGCCGAAATGCGTACAATTTATTATTTTCTACATCGCGTTTTCTCAATTTTCCATGTAGGTATAGGTACATTGTACATGTATTCAAAACTTTAGCATTTTCTTAGTAATTCCACGATGTCAACAGTGTTAGTTTTGAATTTCAACAGTTCAACACTATTATGTAGAATGAATGTTAGGTACAAAAGACGATGTTTTTCGCAATAATTAATATCACCACCTTTTATTTAACGGGCGATAAATTGTGACACTTTAGTTGAATTATCTTGAATTATTTGTCCCTTTATTCTGTTTTCTTTAAGTCACTAAAGGAAAAATACTTTTTGTTGATAAATAAATTAAAATGTTTGCCTCTATGATTTATCTTTAGGGGTAGTTGAAGTTTTTTTCACAAAAAAAGTCAAGGTTGGATAGAATTTCTTACCGAAGGTCAACAAAAGCAGAAAATTGGTAAGGTACAAACCTAAATCAATTTTTACACCCGCGTAGGGATGGGAAATTTATTTCAATCTGCATATTATGTGGTTTAGATATTGGGGTAGCTAAGAAGCTTAGCAATGCCATTAAATCTTTATGATAATTGCCTGTTAATTTAACTGCATTCCAGCTGTCAGGACAAAAAGATTTATATGTGAGTAAAACTGTTTAAGAAATACATAGATGTTTATTTTAATTGCTAGTTTGATGATATTTATATTTAGTTTTTAAACTTATTTCTATACATATCGTCGCTATTAAAGAAAACTGGCATAACTCAAAAAACTTAAATCTTCAGAAAACTGATTTAAAGTTTTTTTACTAAGCCAATTTCACACAAAATCAATTTTTTAATAATCCGTTTCTCGGGATTCTGAAGGGTTAGAGTTATGCCGACTTTACAGAAGTAATAGAAATTGTAGCCGATTGGCATCATTAACTAAAATATCGAGTTTTTTTTAGTTATGCCAGTTTTCTTGAATAGCGACGATATGTATCTAAAATATCTATACAATAGTACCCATGTTAGAATTTTAGGATAGTCCTACAACAACTTCCAATTAAAAAAGGAATCACTTGTAAATCTTCAATGGTTTGCAATCGCATATACTAACGTCGAAAGACAAAGGAAAGATTGGTTTACTTACGTAGGCTGCTTAAAGGCAAATATCTTATTTTCATATTATGACAGCATACAAATTAAAAAAATTTTTGGCTGTATAATTAAGTCGTAAAGAAAAATTTAAAGTACCTACATTTATCTTAGCGACCAAAAACTGTAAAAATCAAGATATGATAAGGAATCCGTATTGCTATATGTAACCAATTATTCAGCCGAATGGTAGATTAGGTTATTTCCTACTTTGGACAGAGTAAATGCTGTATATTAGGTATATATAGAGTCTCATCAGATCAATTTATACATATAGGTACCTTCATTAGAGACATAAAACACAATCAAAAAACAAAATAAATTAAAAATCAGGGTTCGTTAAATACAGAACTGAAGAAAAGGTCCTCCCATTGTGAAGGAAATTGATTGTGTCCTATTTTTAAGCTCGTGAATGCCATATTTAACTTTATACTTAACCTTCGCTACACCTTGCGTCGGAGAAAGCTTAATGATTGTGTACGAACAGCCCCGTTAACAGTTCCTATCCAATAAATTTTGTTCAATCTGAGAGCACCTACCTTACCAATGTTCATGTACAACAAAATAATTTATACAGATAAATAAGTAATAACAAAGTGAACTTTTCTAATCAAGGTGTGTTGTATCTATCCCTCTATATAGGGGGCAGAGACTTTACCATCATATCGGAACCAACACAAAGTTTCGTATATCGATTTTGACATGTTGCCGTAACTT
Organism: Epistrophe eligans; assembly: GCA_951394125.1. NCBI lineage: Eukaryota > Metazoa > Arthropoda > Insecta > Diptera > Syrphidae > Epistrophe > Epistrophe eligans. The sequence goes on from OX596028.1 coordinate 308,603, forward strand.
AAAGTAAACTTTGATCCTTTTCGTGTTTCATTGCAAAAACATATATGTACATACAATAACAGTTCTCCTCTATTTTTTTTCTATTTAATTAGCCAGACGTCAATTTATGGCGGTCAAAGGATATTTTTGCTTTATCTCTACTAAGATATATATTTTTTTTGCATTAGCTATGGTACATTGCTTTAATAACTTTTACTTTCAAAATTTAATAATAATGATTAAAATGTGATTACTTGAAAAATTATAAAGCCACTATTTAATCTAAAAGAGTAAAAGGTTTACGAAAAGCCCCTCCTCCAGTGACGTTAGCGTCTTCTGAACTCTTTGTTCAAATTTCTTTTATCGGGCTTTTGCAGTTTCCTTTTGTGTTATCATATTGTTTGTTAACTGCTGTATACCTACTGTTTGCCACCCCCTACTAGTTGACGAAAGAGAGTGGGCCTATTAAGGATAATAAAATAATCTCTCAAAAGGAAATGGTTCTTTTAATTGTTCTTCAACCTTTTATACTGGTACGAAATACGCTCCAGAGGATTTCGGAGCCAACAGAATATACAATAGCCTTGTAAGGGGGGTATGGGGAGCACTTTCGGGGAAAACCAATGGGTGTTTACTCTTGTTGATAAGCATTGTTATGTTAATAGGTCTCGCAGTACTAAATATATTTTGCGCAAACAATAAACAAATTAAAAACTTTTTGTGTAACAACTAAGACCTTTGTACACTGCTGCCGCCAAAAATAAGATACTTATCTTCCATTTTCGTTATGTTTCTGACGTAATTTTAGGAATTTTGTAGCGTTAAACTCAATGTTTTCAGTGATGCAGGGAAGTTAAGCTTCAGAAACTAAGTGGGGTTGGGGTTATGAAAAATAAAAAAAAATAATGTTAAAAACTTAGTTTTTTTTAAATAGTCGTATTTTTTTTATATTTGACCAGCGTTTTACGAATAAGGTAAGAGCTGAGTTGGTTAGGTTTTGCTGATAACGCTGTCGTTGTGAGGAACGGAAATTGACTTGAATGTCACAATAGCCCTCAGGTGTTTATTTGTAAGCTTGTATGAATGAAGGGGACCTACAATTTCCTAATGAATCCAAAGCACATATTTTTCACTTCCTCGGAAGAGGTAGTATCACTTAAAAAGACATTAATTTCTTAGGTGGCATAGGATAGGACTCTTTCTTGTTGCCTGACATTCTTAATCAAGGAAAATCCTTTCAAAAGCAACTGGTTCACCATTAATCAAGTATTTTAATCAAAAATTTAATTTTCACGAATGAATTAATTTTGCTGGGAACTAAAAAATATGATTCGTTCTTCAATTTATCATGCGGGATCATGAAGAATCATTCATGAACCGTTAAAATAATATATTGACTTATTTACTTTATTTTAATATATATATATTTATATCAAAATAAAATTATATTAATAAATTAACAAAATTGTATTTATTTTTTATTTTGGCAATTTTAAAAAATCACTTATTCGTGACCTAACTATGAATTTTTATATACATTACATATATCGCAAAATTTATCGTCCGCAAACTACTATTTTTCTTCGGTTCGTGAGAAAATCGAAAAAGTGTGAAAAATAGCCAAGCGCTATTTTACCAAAACTTATTCGTATTTGTTTTCGACATACATAAGCTGCCTATGAAAAACAAATCTCACTTCATCAAATTTCATAAAAATAAGCAGATAAAGTGGGTCACACAGTTATGTCGTCCTACTTTTCGACACCTGAAATAACTGTTACGTGTTAATAAAGATATGATGTACAATCTGTTAGATCAAAATCGTAGGAGTCCCTTTTGCGAAAAAATCGGTTTCAAGAAAAGTTGTATGGTAGTGTAGGTACCTTTTATTTTGTCTTAAGGAATAATGTTTGTTTTAAGTATCATAGATAATGTTGAAAATCTATTTGTCGCCCAGTTTAAAAATAATCGAAATATAGAGTTTAGTTTAGTTCAAACTTAAGAATCCAAATAAATATTTTTCTTAAAAATGTTGGTAGGTACCTATGCAATACAATTATATAGATTTTTCTAAACATCCTCCATTGATGTTTCCGAGAAAAGCGAAGATAAAATAAAATGGTTTTATGAGTGTAGGCTCCTATAATAATAGTGTATCAGCAATCTTTCCATTTCAACTTATACATACACAACCATTTATGAATTTTGAATTAAATTGAATTACATGTGTACATAAGTTATCTTAAAATTATTTAAAGTTAAACTGAACTGAATTACAATATAATTTAACTATAACATTGTTGGATATCGAGCTATTTGGGACCAGCGTTGCCACAATGTTACAAGTGTAACAAAAGTGTTACACTTTTCTTAATTTTTTTGTATTTGTTACTATGTTACTTTTTTTTTCTTTTTGTTACACTTTTTTCTCCAAATTTTTTTTTTTCTTTAAAATTTTACTTTATCATTTTTTTAATCAGTGTGAAGTGCGCTTAAACAACACTTCCACCTATTTATACACCTACGTCCTAAATTGAGTTGAAATCACCTTCATTCGACTCGATCGAGCTCGTTCAGTTACAGTATAGTCGAAATCTTGCTATCTTTCACTTCAAATTCCTCAAAGTATTCCAGTTTCCACATTGCAAAAAAATAATTTATTAACTTATTATTTAATGTATAGTTTTGTACTGAATTTAAAAACAGTGATGAAGAAAACTTGTTCCTATTAAAAAAAAAATTGAGTTCAAGAGCATTCTTTGCAATTAAATAATTTTTTCAATTTGTTACATTTTTTTCGCTTTTGTTACGTTTTTTAAAAAAATGTGTTACACTTTCATGAAGCCCAGCGGCAACGCTGTTTGGGACTTAAACTTCCAGTAAAATAAAAGCTCACATCCAATATATATAAATACAATTCAAGATTTATTTCTAATTATAAAAGAACTTACAAATGGAGACCAGATCGGTCGGGAGTCTAAAGTAAAAAGGAAAGGAAACTACGTTGGGACTTTGACACATAGGATTAAGTTTTGTATCTCAGATATTTCCGTCATGTTCGCAGCTAGCTTTCGACCAATGCAGCGGCAGCGTTTGGAAATATGCAACAGTCCTCACCACTAAAATGAAGCATAATCTAGACGATCTACAGGCTTCTTGTTGCGAGAGCTCCGTCTAACAGGTGCTTGATTTTCTATACTCGGCTGGCTTTCTTTTGTTGGTTCTTCAACAGCTTGAACAATGCGGTGAGAAGGCTCCACGGTCGGGTTGACGGTTTCTGATTCCTTTATAGGTGCTTCCAGGTTTTGGTCTATAAAGGTAATTGGAGTTTTAATAGAAGGAGTCAAAGATGTTACCCCGAAATCAGAATCCTTCGTAATATTTGATGGATCGATATTGCACTTCATAATTTGGTCCACATGTCTTCGCCACAGCTTCCCATTTACATTAATAAAGTAGTGTAATAACCCATCTCTGCGTACTATCTTACCGAACTCCCAATTCTTATCCTTGGAAGTATAGTTTCTCACCTGTACTGTATCACCAGAAAAGTACTGTGTTCCGTTTTCATATTCATTCTGTAGTTTCTGTTGAACCGTATCTTTTGCTTCAGAACGAACCAAATCCAGTCGAACACGAATATCTCTCTGCAGGAATAAAACACATGGAGGAATCCCAGTGGTAGAATTTGGTGTTTTTCGGTATTGCATAAGGTAGTTGGAGATCTTCAAACTTAAATCTCCAGAGTCCTTTACCATCTTGCGAAGCGCCACTTTCATATTCTGCACGAATCTTTCCACCTGGCCGTTAGTGGCGGGGTGGTATGGCGCAGAAAACTTGTGGATAAATCCATTTGCTCTGGTGAATTCCTTGAACTCCCCCGAAGTAAATGTAGAACCATTATCGCTCACTAAAGTGACAGGTAGCCCAAAACGAGCAAATATCTAGATAGATAGATTTATTTATTTTGAATCCAATATTATACAATAAATTAATAACATATTATATATAAATCATTAATTAAATCAAAATAAAATTAGTGACAATTATATATATATAAAAAAACAGTGTTATTGTCACTTCAATTAAGTTAAACATATTTTATATAGGTGGGGTGACCCTTGATAAGAAATACTTCAAGCAGAGGTAGGTACAATGAATAACAAGTTAAGGTTCATCAGTTCAAAGATAGATTAATTAAATTATAATACAAACTTAAATACAAAATTCAATTCTTGTAGAATATAAGATAGTTGCGATTCTATTATTTACGTTTGAGCATTTAATAAGCATTCAAGGTCCCTTGGTTGAAAGTCCAAAAGCAATTTTTTTAGATCTTTTTCTTTTTTTTTGTAAAATTTGGCATTCTAAGATTCCGGGGTATGTTGAAAATATGACAAGAAGTTACACTGTAGGAATTACGCAATGCTGTGGTACGGTATCTGGGAATCGAAACCATATTCATTGAATTTATTCGCAGGTTGTGACTGTCAAAAAATCTAAAGTTAAGATTACCAGACCTAAAGAAAAAAACTTTTAAAACCTTGAAACAGTATAAATGACGAACGGGAAGAATATCCACGTAACACAACTATTGTTTTCGATGCTGTAAAACACGTCATTGGAATAATCTCCGGCCATTTTAAATGAGCATCGACCATGATCAAAAAATATTTGTCCATAAATGGGCCCGCGAAGTCTACGTGGACTCTTTGCCATGCAATAGTTGGGTATTCCCATGGGTGTTGCACTTTTTTTATGGTCTGCTTTATAACACTTCTGCATGCAAGGCATTCGCGAGCTAAATTCTCTATATCCGAATCGATGCGCGGCCACCAAACGTAGCTCCTTGCAAGTGCCTTCATCTTCACTATACCAACGTGTGCCACGTGCAATTCGTTTAGGATGTGCTTCCTCAAACTTGTAGGTATCACCACTCGGCTATTTTTAAGGATTATACCATTAGACAATGAAAATTGTTCATCTTTACCTTGGAAATCCGGATGCTGGAGTTTCTTTCCTGCCCGTAATGAAAAATGTACAACTTTCAACACCTCATCTTTTGTTGTCTCCTTTGCAATTTCTTTTTGAGTAACCGGAAGTGTGTCAAATTGTTGCATTTGATAGTATGTGATGTCATCTTTTTCATCGGGATCATAAGATTTTAAAGGTAGCCGTGGGAGTGCATCTGCATTGGAATGTTCATCCGTCAACCGGTACACAATGTTGTAGCTGAACCCTTGAAGGAATTTAGCGTAATGCAACATTCGAGTTGCCACCATGCTTGGCGGACTGAAAATAGTAACCAATGGCTTATGGTCAGTGATTAAGGTAAACTTACGTCCATAGCAGTACTGAAAAAATCTTTTCAGTGCCCAAAAGATGGCTGTAGCTTCTTTGTCAATTTGACTATAATTCATCTCAGACTTTGATAAAGATCGAGAAGCATACGCAATCGGATGTTCTTGTCCACCAGGAAATGTGTGCGAGAGAACTGTTCCCAACCCGTATGGACTTGCATCAGTGGCCAAAACCAACGGGAGGGCTGGATCGTAAGCAACAAGTACCACATTCGAAGTTACTTCGTGTTTGATGAGATTAAAAGCGTCCTCGCATTCCTTGGTCCGGTTGAAAACAACATCCTTTTGCAACAGATGGTATAGTGGGTGCAGTTTAGATGAAAGATTTTTGAGAAATCTCTCATAATAATTTACCAACCCAAGCCAGCTTCGCACCTCCGTGATATTCTTCGGTGCAGGCGCATCCACAATTGCCTGAACCTTGTCTTTGGTCTTCTCTAATCCTCTCGCCGAAATCACATGACCTAGGTAAGTAATAGAATTTTCGAAAAATTTGCATTTTTTGAAATTTACCCGCAACCCGAATGTATTAAGTCGGCCAAGTACTTCCTCTAAACGACCTATGTGTTCTTGAAAATTTCTCCCATGTACCTTGATGTCATCAAGAAAAACACAAACTCCTTTGATGCCTTTCAGCTTCTGCTGAATATACCTCTGCCAAATAGCTGGTGCAACTTTGGTACCGTACATCAGCCTATTTACCTTGTAGTCACCTTGCATGGTTGAAATCGCTTGTATCTGTGTACTTTGCTGATCCATCGGCAAATAAATAAGCCTGTAAATAAGCCTCACTGATTTCCAAAGTTGTGAAACTTTTGCCACCTTCCATGGACGTAGCAAAAATGTCTTCTATTGGTGGAATCGGGAAATTATCACTTTTGAGTACTTTATTGAGCGTGATCTTGTAATATGCACACAATCTGATTGACCCGTCCTTCTTCAGAATTGGCACCACTGGTGTACCCCATTCGCTGAACTGCATTTTGGTAATATTTCCTGCCTTCTCCAGACGGTCAATTTCTTTCTCCATTTTGTCTTGCATGGTATACGGTACCTTACGTGCGGCAATATACACAGGTTGAGTGTTTTCTTGAAGATACAACTACAAGCTTCGTAGTCGTTAATTTTTCCCACTCCAGGTTGAAAAACGTCAGCGAACTTTGTCTTTAAACCACACATTGCTTCTTCCTTTATCTTAGGTGTGATTTCCTCCTTAACTTGGTGTATTTCTGCCAGCTTAACTGGAAAGACCTTTAGCCACTCTCTGCCAAAAATTGCGTCAACCTTCCCGGGCATTACGTACAAATTTGCCTTTGATACTTTTGCTCCATATTCGACCTGCATAGTGGCGTATCCCAGTGGATTTATCACCTCACCTGTGTACGTCTGAAAAGGAATAGAAGATTTATTAATATGTTTATCGCGCCACGTTTTGGTGAAATCCTCATGTGATATTGATGAAATCGCAGCTCCTGCGTCCAGTTCCATCTAACTTCACCTCCAACATAATTTTGTTCGGTTTCATTTTTTCTTCTGGGAGAATAATTTCACTCAGATGATTGATATAGAATAGATCATGATCATGTTCATCTGCCTGCAACTCAAGAGACTGCAGTTGATTTTGGCAAGTCGTTTTGCCTCTGTTTTGTTTTTGTGGAGGCTGCGGGGGAAGCAAGCCACTCATGCACACCCGTGCCAGATGTCCAATTTTTCTACATTTTGAACAAGTTGTATGAATGTGAAGACATTCATTACTTAGATGCTGCTTATCTCGTACTCTTGCTCGTGTGTACTTGTTTACCTGATATTTGTTGCCGTTGTTTGATAATTTTTTTTCCGATGGGGATTAAATTTCGTTAATTAATTTTGGTGATTCATCGAAGTTGTGGCTTGTAAATTTTGGATTTCTTTTGAATCTTTTTGTGCTGACTCCATTGCCAGAGTAGCCGTAACGCAATCAACGAATTTATTATTTGGTTCCTTGAGTTGAATTAGCTTCTCTAACCAGTGCGCATTTCGAAGGCCACTAATAAATTGTTGCCTTAAATGTGCATCGGCTGTTGATGCTTGACAAGATGTGCATTTAAAATTACAGTTTTTACACATTTTCTTCAAATCAGCCACAAAATTTGAAATACTTTCTCCCTCGTGTTGGGTACGTTTGGTGAACCGATTTTGTTCAGCGATTACACTGGGTGCTGGATGTAGATGATCTTTTACCAATTTTACCAACTCATCGTATGTTTTAGATTGAGGATCATCTGGGCTTGTCAAATTACAAAGAAGTTGTAATGTTTTTGCGCCAATTGCGTGGATAAGCCAATCTTTTTTTGCTTTTAAGTACTTCGTCAGTAGACCCAGTTAGTTTCTTCAACCTAAGTTTTTCAATCTTTTAATGAAGATTTCCCAACTTTCGTTATCTTCATTGAAGTTCTCGAGTTGGATAATTTCCTGCTGTGATTGACCGGTAGTGTTACCCTGAATCGCAGTTTTAATCGCAGACAAACGCGTCTTTAATTGTTCCGCATTCATCTTAACCAGATTTGGTTCTTGCTCTTCTTCGTCGCCACTGTTGGATATCGAGCTATTTGGTCCTTGAAAACTTCCAGTAAAATAAAAGCTCACATCCAATATATATAAATACAATTAGAGGAAAAAAATATCGAAGGGGGGAAGAATTAGGCAAGTGATCGTCTCTGACGTTCAGCTGTCTAGCTTATTGATCAAGAGAAAAACAAAACGAAGAGGTTAAAAAAGAACCAGGCGACCATAAAAGTCACCTGGTTCTTCCCCCCTTCGATATTTTTTTCCTCTTTGATCAATAAGCTATAGACAGCTGAATGTCAGAGACGGCCGATTGGCTTGTCAACAGGAAGATATTCATCTACTGCTGGACAATACACAACAGACAAGAACACCTACAACTATATACAGTAAGCGTAACAGCCACGCTTCAATAGCTATTAAAATTAACTGATTATTTTTTAAAATCCCTGGAGACATTATTGAAACATACATTTTTCTTCACGGCCAAATAATATTTGTACCTATGGCAGTTACAGTAATTTTGCTTAAAAGGGAACCTTGAACTTAAAAACACCTTTAATGGACAACACCAACATAAATAATTGCAAATTACATTTTGTTTTCAATATCAATAATTGGTTTCACGTTGAATTTGAAATAACCAATAAACGTCCCTACATGAACGTTAAAAATATTTTATTCTTATTTTAATAAGTTGAACACACCTACGTTAAGTTTCGAACGAAAATAGAAAAAAATCCTGGATTTAAATATTCTGTAAATTATAAAAGCAAAATTGTTTTTATAACGAAAAAATGTACACACTTTATTTTCATTGTCAAAACAATTTTTTTTTATAATTTACAGAATTTTGGAAAACAGAATTTGAAAATACCGATTTACCGGTTTACAGAATTTTGAACACAATTTTTTGGATTTTTAGAATTTTGAAATACAAAATTTTGGATTTACAGAATTTTTGAAACCGAGTTTTGGTAAATACCAGTATTGTTCGAATTTTTTACATTACATTTTTTACATAGTTTTTTACGTTAGTTTTTTACCTGCGTAAAAAAGGTACAAAAGTAAAAAAAAAAAACGTGGAACGGTTCTGTCGATGTCAATAATTGAATTTGATCTCAAAGTACTCGTTCAATCATGTAATAACACAATAATACACATAATACACAATTCAATACATGGCACTTGAACGACCGAAAAGTTTTGTTTATTTATTAAGATTTTAACAGATAATGACAATGGCGCAAAATTTTAAACGATTTAGTACGATGCTAAAGCCATTTTATCATACTTAAAAATGCTTTAACATCGTACTAAATCGTTTATAATTTTGCGCTTATGTCTCTCATTTTCTCTCTTTTTTCTCAGTAATTTACTTTATTTACCTTTTTTACGAGTTTTTTACGTTGCTTACACTTATTTACGCGTTTTTTACCTACTTTAACGTAGAAAAGGTAAAAAATAGTTTTTTACATAGATTTGAACATCACTGGTAAATACAGAGTTATGTCCCCAACCCCCTGAAAAATTCACTTTTTCTGTCAAAATTCGACTTCGATTTTTTTAAGAATCAATAACTTCCAATATAGGTAGATAATTATATAATATCGCATTTAAAAATGGAAAACCATTTTATATAGGTAGCTACTTACACACAAGAAAATATATTTAAAAAAAGCATCTATAAGGCATGAACCACTCAAGAAACTTGCAAAAAATCGCCGCTTCAAAACAATAAAAACATTGAAAATATCATCTGAATGGACAAAACGAAATGGTTCAAATTTTGTTCATTAGTCTCGCAACATTAAGGTACTATTAAATTTAAAAGCTATGAATTCTTATTCTGAATGGAAATTTTATGTATTTTAAAAAGTTGAGTAATTAGATTCCCCCTAAATGTGGAATGATAGTCGATGTGCACAAGAATATGGTGGATTTAATTCCCCGAAGTATAGCGCCACAGACTTTCAGTAAGCTTAAATAAAATCTAGAATTTCAATACAATCAATCTTTGTACACAATACAAACAACTGAACATGAACAAGGGTGAGGAGGCAACAGAAGACATATCCATAAATTTAAATGTTCGGTTCCATCTTTCCATCTTTTCGATCCACGCTTTCATAATACAATTTTTATCTCTTTTTTTCATCAACAGAAAATCTCATCCTTTGGAGAAATTTTTTCGCACAATTCCATGATAAATGGTGGTGTGCAAGCAATGATTTCAAACTTTATGTCATGTCGTTAAATCTAAGAATTCAGTGATTTTATCAAATTCAATTAAAGACCTTCCTCGATTGACTGCGGTTCCAAAACCCGGAATGGAGAAAGTAATTTATAATTTGAACTTATTCTTCTTGTCATCTTTCGACACGATAAGTACATATTTTGCAAAAAAAAAAACAAAAAGGAACGACGGACGAACGACTTCGTGTCGACTATACAGACATTTCAGTCATTTGACATGTCGCGCACTGACTAGCCGTTGGCTTTATGTGAAACTTTTCGGAAAAAGGTAGAAATTAATTTAATTTTTGGTTTCCTCATCTGAAACCTAATGTTGGTCGGGTTGGGTTGGGTTGGCTGCTTCACATTCCACCTTAAAGCCAAAAAGAAAAAGGGAAAATAAGTGTATAAATTTTCTTGCTCAATATTGAATTGATCTTCATTTCAAGTTGATTACATGCTAGGATTTCGGGGCTTCTTTGCGGTTGGTTTATTTTGGGAATTAAAATGTCATGAAAATGTCGATGAGTTCAGCACAATTGGAACTTTTATTGTCGTCCATAATTGCCTTTCCCGATAATTATGTTCTTTTGTGTCAAGACATTGTGCGTTCTTGTCTTTGTTAACGTAGAATGTTTGTGGCATGAAAATTGAATATTCTCGTATAAAATAAAACTTTCGGCAAGCTTGATATGAAATATTGAGTTACTTTGTGATAGACCGGATGTTTAATGACAGCCCAAAGTAATCGTCGTTAATATGAGTTTAGGTACTTGTATAATAACATTACCTATATGTGAGAAAACTTGAACCGCATTTTGAGATAATACAATCTAAATGTTGATCTAAAAATATTTTTGGGATTCAATTGGTTCAAGAGGTTATTTTTTTTATTTGCAATATACAGGATTGGAGAAAAGGGTAACTTTTGGATATTTGTAAAAATAAAACTCGAGAATCGAACAGAAAAAAGTGTGTCCTCTGCAATTCCGGGTGCCTGCTTTTTGGACAATTATATCCAAAAACACGGTTTTTTTTGCTTTTGGTTCAAAGTCATTGCATGAAAAATCTTCTCAAAGTTAAGCGGTTTATGAAATGGTTTTCATATCAAAACTTAAAAATGTATGACCAGTTAGACGCCCACTTACATTCCAACAATTTTAAAATGGTCATGGGTAATTCAAATCAATTAATATATTTCATTGTAATTATCTATTCTCCTGCAGGTAGGCATATTTAAGTTGACATTTTAAGGTTTGGTTATATTGTGATAATTAAATGTTGAAGTGGTATAAAGAAGTAACTCCACAGGATAAGATTCCACGATGTCGCATGGAAGATGAGTCCAAAGTCCAGAGGAAAAGTGGTAATAAAATAAAGTATATATAAAAGGAAATTTACGATGGTATTTTAATGGTGCTATAAGTGGGACGCAAGTACTTTTTGAAGCTATGCCTCTCCACCCTATTGAAGTGTATATAGATAGTAAATTTATTTATACAACGGAAAATATATTTTTATACCTTCTCTATCGTTCTGCTTGCTTTAAATGAGTCAAAGTCTCAAGTAATTTGCATAGATGAATTTCTATCACTCATCATTTTGTCGAATGATGTAATACACTTTCAGGGAATAATTAGGACTCAAACATAAATGCAAAGGCAAATTAAATTTTTTGTTTCTCTAATATATAAATATAATGTTGTTATAAAGTTGTCTTTAATTTCTATTTTATTTATTATTTTAAAAAATAACAATTAATAAGAAATGTTCTTGCTTTGATTGCCCTGCTTAATCATATGGTCCACATGGTTTCTAGGCAGAAGCACTTCATTAATAAACCCAGAATCCAATCGAACACAAATTAGTTTGACTTGAAAACACTAATTACTTCTTTTTTTAGCGGTAATATCGATACAGCAGCATCATTTCAGAGAACCATCATTGTTAAAATTTTTTCCGATTTTCAGTGGAGGTTTCAAGGCTTACCTAATTCAATTTTTAAAATATCACCTTAGATGTTAATTAAAGATTAACAAGAAAAACAGCTGTAAGCTTTCGGTTGCCGTTTAAGGATTTTTTTTTTAGTAAAGTTGCACTAGTTTTGGATTCAGGCTAAAAATATGAAATTAATTATAGTCTATTTAGTTCCTCTACTAAAAAAATTTAGAAGAACTTATACATACATAGTATCCGGGTAAATTCTTGCTGCGAAAATCAAATTCTTGAATTGAGTTAAAATTTCAATAAATTATATTTGAATATTTTCATATGAAAAATAAACAGAGTCCTCGAAAAACGAAATTTGTGTTTGGCATCTTTAGACTTTTTGTGGGTATCCAACTGTAATTTGTAGAATTCCATATAGCCTAATATACGTGTTTATACAGATAGTCTATTTAAATATAAAAAAAAATACACTTAACCTTAGTGAGGTTCATTGTTCATGTAAAACACGATGTTTCGGGGTTTTAAGTCGTTGTTTTGGAAAAAAGGGTGTACAAATTTTTCTATAATATATTGAAATTAAGTCCCTAAAAAAATTCTCAAAAGTTCAAAAATAGGTTGATAGGCAGTAAATAATTTGGTTCATTGAAATTTATCATCACGTAAGTTCCTTGGGTCGAAACTTAAAACGTTGCGTTTTCCTAACATATGCAGAAAATGGGTTAGTAAGTACCAAATTTAGGTACATATGTATTTGTATATACTGTTGAAGAAGCCAATTAAATATGAATTTTAAGTAAATGTTCCAAAGTGTGTTTCGTCACTTGAATTTTTAAATGAATTATATTCAATCGCTCCACCTAAACAGAAGAAATATTCTAATTTTCTTCTTCGTTATAATAATAAATTTAAAGGTTTTATTTGTAGTTAACAAACATATGAATATTCAATACAGTTCTCATCTCTCCTAACGTTGCGCTAAAAATTCATCAAGCGTCTTCAACCGGTCACCTGGTCAATAATCCAGGATTTCTTACGTTGAATCTTTTCTTTACTAAAATGAAAGCTAATGGCTGATTTAAGAAAAGCATCCCATTCGTACTCATATTTTTATATTAGCTCTATAAAAGCAATACACCTCTTTGAATAAAACTCCCGAAAATCCCTGTTGTATAAATTAGTATCTTCTTGTATATTGCATATACATATCTTAAGTGTAGTTTTAATCGGGTCAATTTCAGACTTCAATAGCTTGTTAAATGTGAAAAGTTTAAACATCATTCTTTGGAAGATAGGTCCCTAGCCAATTCTGCTATCCTTTATTTTTTTTTATTTTTTTTATTAAATATTAAAGGATATAAAAATATAAAAATGTGAACCCCAAAGCCGAGTGAAGTCGTTAGGGATCCCACAAATATCCATTCGCGTTCGCCCATCATCATAAACACTATTATGGCATTCTAAAAACAAACCAAGCTGGAGGAATATAGAAGAAGAGCAGAGCACTGAGCACCCACAGCAGGATAACTTCCGCTTTTTCACTCATGTATCCTGCCTTCTCCAAGCTTGATGATGTTCCTTTCATCAAGCAGACAGTGTCATTTAATATTATTCACGTTGTTGTTTATGTCCTGCCATCGATGTCCTGCTATGTTTTCACTGCTTTATTATGCTAATGTTCCTGACACATCCTAATGACCGTTAAAATAGAGCAAGCAAACAAATATAAAGAAAGGGAGAGAGCGAGAGCGAACGACATACCCTCATCAAGTACACAGCACCCAGCAGATGCACGGAAATGTTCCATGTTTTCCGACGAAGCTTCAGCTTCAGCCCCATTCGTTATAGCATCATCATGCAGTTGGCTGGCTATATACGTTAGAAGCATCGCATCGCATCGTTCCCAAAAGCAAAATCAAAAGCAAAAGGACATACCTACACCTCTATACCTTCTGAACACTGAACTGCCATAATAAAGTTCTATTCTTGTCTTGCGAAGCAACATAAGCCTTTTGTTTTCGAAGTGCATATGAGTGAACGACTTTGGTAGACATAGTGGACTACTTCCTGTGGTTTGTTCCCGAGTTCCCGACTCCGAATACCATAGTTTCATTATTCTGTTTGGAAATGCCCGGTAAACGTTGGTTTTATACTACCAGTACATAACCGAACAGAACCGAACCGACAACATTTGGTGGCTAGCTTCATTGTAGTTGTCACGTCATAAGCACTTCAACTGAGGAGATGAGCACAAACTTTTGTAAAAGATCTAAAAACAAAAAGTTTTGAGTTTCGTTTCCGCATTGGAAAAACAAATACCTACACCGGTGTACCGTACAGCCCGTCCCGTTACGTGTAAATAGAGTTGATGTTTGTTGGTAACATAGCAGATTTCTATTTGCTAAGTGTATTTCTTTTTATGTGTGGGTGGAAGGCAATAAATTAACAATTACCGCCGGTTTAACATAGAATATTCTTTTTTTAGCTCAAGCTTACATTGATAGGAAGGTACATATGTACGTACTATACCTTTTTTATTTAAAAAAAGTTGTTCGAGAAAAGTTCTAGGTGATGTTTAGATGTTTAAAGTTTGCTAGTAAAGAATTTTTAACATTTTAATGGAAGCGACCGAATAGAAATACGCAACCAGGTATACAAAATCTTAGAAATGCACAGGACAGTTTTTTGCCTTAAATGTACTTTGTTTAAAATGTAAATATGTGCATTCAGGAGAAGTGTCATCTTATTAAGGAAAAAAAATAAGTATCACTTATCAATTTCGAATAACTCCATTTATTTGCGTTTTGATTAATATATACCTAATATTTAAAAATTATAAAAAAAATAACTCAATGTTCCGACTTTTTGGCAAAAACTCACAAAATACAAAGCCAAATTAGAATTTATTAGGCTGTAAAGTATTGAGTTTTTGTCATTAATTATTGAAAATTTAGTTAAATTCTCAAAATCTAATTTTCAAGTAATTGTAACTAATGCATTCACTCAAAAGGACAAATAATGTTATAATGAAAGAAAATATACATAGAAGAAATGAGTAACAAATAGTGGCGTACGTAGAGGGAGGGCTAATGGGGCTTGAACCCCCAAGAAGCAAAATGATATAGTACTATGCTAAGATTTCCAATAATATCAAAGAATATTTTTTCGCTCAAATATCACTTTTGTTGTATTTTAGTTTTAACAATGTTCTTCAATTTTGAATTTTAATTTAAAAAACAACTAACTTAAGGTATGGATATTGTAATGAAGTCATCAGTTCATACCAAACATAATCTAGGTAGATTTCGTTTGATATTTCAAACGAATCTCAGTACAGTACAAGTTTCCGTTGTAATCATGCAAAATTCACAAACATTTAATTTTCTTTTCTTTTCGTAACTAATATTTAAAACAATTGACATATTGAAGGTTTGAATGAAGCAACAAACATCTTGGTGAACTATCACCAAGTTTTTTAGTTTAGTGGTGCTTGGTCTATTTGATCAATTTATTTTGACAACAATTTTGCTGTCACTGCGAATTGATACAGACCAAGCTACCTTCAAACTTCAGAGGTATAGGAAAAAATCAAAAGTGTTGTGGAAAATTATGTAATTTTTCAATCAATATGTTTTGTTTATAATATAAATTCGTAAAAAAAAATTATTTCGGATTAAATGGTTGCCTTTTCTAGCATTTTTATTTTCATCAGTAAGATAAAAGAACAAAACACGGAACTTAAAAATTCTTTTAGGAACTTTCAAAGTGAGTATAAGAAACTCAAAACTGAGTATCAAAAATTCATGTGAAAAATTAATTATCATTTCACGGGAGGTGAGTATAAGGTTGATAAATCCAAATAAAAATTAAATGAAACTCACTGAGGTAGCCTTAAAACTGTAAATATTCCTACTCCATTTCACCATTATTACTTTTAAGCGTGACCAATTGCTTTTGAATAAAACTTTACAAAGTAAAAAGTACTCTGAGATGGTTAAAATTTAAAAATTCGCATCTAAAAATGAACAAGTCGTGTCCCAATTGTGAACCATAGGGTTCACTTCGTCATTATCATACCAGTTTTAATTTGTTTTTCGAGTAATATCACTGATATTTTACAGAAATTGTGAATCATTTGATTTTCGTATATGATTTAACTTTCCTTAGTTACACCCTTTGTCCTTTGATACAACATTAAAAATGAAATGGCAACACCATTGTCGTTTGGCACCACTGCTTCCAAGCAAACAAATAATTGGTTGCTATAGAAAATTTAACCCCTCATTTGTTTGATATTTTATTATTTATATCCAGTCACATGGGAAAATTTAGCCAAACAACAAACAACAATAAAAGCAGCATAGGTACATTTTTTTGTATTAAATTTATAGAAAAAAAAGAATATAACTACCAAGTGTTTCTATTTGTAATTCTTTATTAATTTGTAGTAGATAAATAGATAACAGATGCTTTATCTAAAATTGAGAACAAATGTAATGTTCCCTGGTTGGTTGTTATTTAAGTGGGCAATGCAATAAGGGTCAGTGAAATGTGTGTCTATGGTCCCTTTATCATGAACGTTATTTAATATTACCATTGACTAAAAATAAAGACATGTAACTTTAATTAGACTTTTAATTTTTCTTAACAGCCAGAACAAATCCGCCAGCGTGATAACAGGAATAAGAGCGTTCTTCATTATTGCACTGTACAATCAAACCTCGTGGCTGCCGCAAGCGTTGCCGTCGCAGCTCCAGATCTTCTGGAGTCTGCTGACGAGGATGGTTTTACACCGCTTCACTTAGCTGTTATTCAGGGTAACTTGGCCATGGTCAATTTACTTCTAGCGAACAAAGCTGATGTGAATGCGGTTGATAACGAGGGACATTCCGTTGTTCACTGGGCTACAGGTAAATATAACTTGTATAATTTTTACATTTTATTTAAAAAAAAACTTTTTTATCACGCAAATATAGTTTGTGGTGAAGTAGAGGCGCTGCGATCTGTCTTACAAGCTGGAGCTAATGTTAAAACACCTGATATCAATGGGGGAAGTCCTCTTCATTATGCAGCTCAAATGTGTGGAGCAACCTACGAGAGTAAGTTGGGTCCCCCAACTTCGTCGAAGCTAGCCTTCGAAATATTAGACATACTGTTGTCACATCCTCAGTCGTCGGTGGATATCACTGATAAAGATGGTCGAAAACCATTACTTTGGGCAGCATCAGCTGGTTCTGCTAAAGCTGTCATTGCTCTTGTCAAAGCTGGATCAAGAGTAGAAAGTGCAGACAAGTAAGGGTTAGGTGTAATAATTTTATTAATTAACTCATTTATTTTATATTCCTTAGAGATGGCCTTACAGCTCTTCACTGTGCTGCTTCTCGAGGGCATACAGAATGTATAGACACCCTTATCAGCTTGTGCGGTGCACCAACAGACCTTATCGATTCAAATGGTTGCACAGCATTGCATTATGCAGTCACTCTGGGACATGCAGATGCAACATCTAGGCTTTTGGATCTTGACGCCGACCCTAATCGTCAAGATAGAAAAGGACGCACTCCTGCTCATTGCGGTTGCTCCAAGGGACAATTAGAAACAGTTAAACTCCTCAAGGAATGGGGTGCGAATTTATGGTTAAGAAACGCTAAGGGAGACCTGCCACTTCATGAAGCTGCATCATCTGGTAGAAGAGAGTTAGTTGAGTGGTTTTTAGAACAGAAACCGAAACAAGTTAACACAACTAGTAACGATGGTCGAAGCCTTTTGCATATATCTGCTTCCAATGACAACACAGACATTTGCAAACTGCTACTTGATTATGGTGCTGATGTAAATAGCATTTTGCGAAACTCCAGAGGAGTATCAATAACACCGCTTGATTGTGCACTCCAAAAGGGGTATAGGTCTACTGCTAAATTTTTACAATCCAACGGAGGACTTCCTGCTAGTAAACTTCGCTTATCGGCAAGACGTTCCAATGCCTTTAATGATCCAGAGCAAGTCAAACCGCTTAAGTATGTTGAAAAAGAAGAGTTCCAAAACATCAAGGATTCTAAAAAGTGCGTAGTTTATTCAAATCGCTCTGAATCAGAATCCGGTGGACACTGCAGTTGTAATAAGCACACTTACAAAAAAGAGCACACCTACAGTCACACTTGCAGGCATCATAGAAAAAGGTTTCGTCGACGGACTAGTAGTTGTGGAGAACCGAAAAATGTTTGCAGAGAAGATAGCTGCAGCGACATTTGCCGTTCCAAAAGTAACATAGAAATTCACAGGAAGAAATCACGTGAGCGCATTTTTACAAGTGATAGTGAATTGGATTCATGCGAAAACTGTTGTCATCATAGAAAAAAGCACAAATTGATGAAAAGGAAAGAGCGAACCTCACGCAGGACAAGGGGTATTCAAGATTTCAGAAGCGATTACGATGGAAAAAACAAAGAACTGCAGTATGAAAAAACCTCACATCCTGATGCCAAATTTACGGCCGATTCTACACAAAGGCCTCTATCACGTCCATCTTCCAAAACATCAAACAAAAGTCAGCCTCAATCTGCCAAGAATAAGCAACCCGATGATAACGTGAAATCTATTCCACCCATCCAACCAGTGGCCATGAGCTTGACCGACGAAGAAGGAGAGAATCCGGAGCGGGCTGAGCAGGTGGGGGTGACTCAGGCAGATATCCATGCCAGTGCAGAGCCACAAGCCACATCAGACACTCATCCACCTACAAATACATCTGAAAATACTTCCAAGACTCAGCAGCAGGATGGAGCAGAAGTGGTGAATGTTGAAGCAATTTCAAAAGAAATAAACAAAGTCTTAGAGACTGCCGCCACCGTTGTGAAAACTGCGGTCGAGAACGACGACGCTACAAATCAGGAAAAAAAATCAACCGTCGATGGTCATGTAACTGATAGCAAAGATGGACAAGATGAAGTCCCCCAAAAAATAATGGAAAACGCCCTGTCTATTCAACCACCAGTCCCAACAACTAAACGGAATAATGATGAAACTTCCGCAAATAGACCAAAAGAGGACGAAAAGAATCCAGCCGAACAATGCACCATTCAATCTGATTCCAAACCCAAGGATACTGAAAGCAATGAAATTCCAACATCGCAACCCACTTCTGAACCTCCAAAAATTCAAGAAATTCCGCAACAGTTGGCATCCGATAACGAGGACAAGGATTTAAAAGGAGGTGTTCATCCTTTAGACGATTCAACAAAAGAAAAGCAAGAAAAAACCCCTGCCGAAGCAGAAAAATGTGCAATGCGGGAAGATAAAGTTAGCCTTAACAATGAGGTATCACAGCCTAAAATTGAAAATATAGTTTCGAATGAAGCGGTGCCCACAACTCCACAACAGGAGCAAACAGTACAATCAACAACACGAACTCAACCCAGTCAGCCAATCCAGCCAACAAAACCAAAGCAATCAATTCAATCTCCACCAGTCTCCCCAACAAACGAAACTACGCAAAACATTCGTGACCAGGAATCCCGACGTTCCTTTACCCTGCTCCCTGATTCGCCCGGCGAGGTGGAAGCTCAATCGCGGAAGAGTAGCTTTCAAGTTTTGAAAAGCGATGAATCAGTCGACGTCGATGATGCCATGGAACAACTGAGGGAATCCGATGTCAGGACTTTTCAAATCGTTTCGGATGAACAAGCTAAATCTGACTTTAATGGCTGTGACCTAAGCAGTGATGGTGAAGCCGCAATGGATGATGATGAAAACAATGATGGCATGGGTAACAGGTCAACCAGCGCCGCCAATAGGGTGTTTTCATCCCATACCTCTGCTCCTGCGGTAGTCCATAATGGCTACAATGAGTACAATAATGGCAGGAAGCGGCGCCTAAAGAAACGCATTAAAAGTGGTGGCACAAGAGGTCGCAGTTCGCTCAAAGTGGCAACCAGAGCTACAAAAACACATAGTCAACACCAACAACTGAATAAAGACCAAGATTCTGGCTTTGAGCCAAGTCCACGTGCGGCAAACACTAAAATTCCTACACCCAGGACAACATATACAGCCCATGTACCACGAAAAGCCATCTATACCACTTTAGATGGTAGATTCTGCAGCAGCCGCCTAGAAAACCGAAAGCCAGGGGACAAGGGTGCATGTGATATGTCTGCTGTCACCCGTTCAATTCAAAGGAATATCCGCAGGTAGGTTTTTAGTTGATAATAATAATAATAATGATAATAATCGTTTGTGTCCGGGGTAGTTTTGCAATTCAAATTGAGAAAATAGATGTTTACTCTCTGGGACTCGGAAGCACTATTGTGTATCCCACTTTTATATTATTACCTACCCTTATGAATATTATTAGACATGTCAGTAGAGGGAAAATTTCATTTTTTTGAAAAGCAGTTATTTCAGATAAATGCATTTCAAAAAAAGTTTGTTTTTAGATAATATAAAATACAGAACTTTAAGTAATTTACCTCTTTACCATTTTCTTGTGCAAGTATATTTGATTTTAATAAAAATGCACAAAAAGACGCACATTGCCACTTAAGAAAAAAACAAAAAATCTTGGCCTCTTGGCAGTAATGATATTTTAATAACATTTCAGCTTTTAGCTATTTTGAAATATGTATGCATATGTGATTATGAGCATTTTTAAAAAATAGATAATATTTTCTTTTCAATAATGTTTTATATCGTACTGATATTACTCACATACAAATTTTAATCAAAATCGTAGGAGTCATATTTGAGAAAAATGAGATTTTCCATACGGGTTTTATAACATTTGTATGGGAGATACCGTTATTTTTGGTTATAAGGATAATTTTTATTTAAAATCTGCTAGATAATGTCGAAAAACTGCTGGATGCCAAATTTAAAAAAAAATCGACCAAGTCGTTTTCGAAATATTAAGTTCTCAAAAAAAAAATTGAAAATTTTGGTATGAAATACTTTTTGAAAAATTCTCTCAAATTCAGTCGAACCATTTTTGAGAAAATCAAAATCAAAAAATGGTTCTATTGGAGGTACCTACCATTTATAACAATTTTTCGTATTTTTTTTAAATGGTAGCCTTTTTTAAAAAAAAATTACTGGATTTATTTTTTAAAAAAGTTATGGGTACGTTTTTGACAAAAATAAGATTTTCATCTTTTGTTAAAAAAAATGTACAGCAGCTACCGTCTTAAAAAAATGAAAAAAACCTATGGGAGCAATGCCAAAAATGCTAGGTACCAAGTTTAAAGAAAATCGATCCACCCGTTTAGGCTACAGCCGAAAGGATAGACAG
This sequence comes from Epistrophe eligans, assembly GCA_951394125.1. NCBI lineage: Eukaryota > Metazoa > Arthropoda > Insecta > Diptera > Syrphidae > Epistrophe > Epistrophe eligans. Next base: position 329,951 of record OX596028.1, read on the forward strand.
AATTACGAGACCCACTTTTTTGACATCATCGTAATGTCAACTTTGATCAATATCTCGACTTCGATTTTTTTTACGAGTTATATAGTTATACTTATATATCACAAGTAAAAAAAACATTAGGATATATCCATGTTCTCAAATTTTCTAATATTTTCAACAAACAAAAAACTAGAATGTAGTTTTTAACAGAATAGGGCTTTCGAGAAACAACAAAATTTCCCTACCAATTTCTGTCACAGAAATTTTGTATGTTTGGGAGTTATTCAATATTCAGTCCTATATTCTAAAAGCTACAATTGTATACTGATGTAAAATGTAACTTCCTAGAAATTCTATACACAACACATTTACAAATATTCGTAGATATATTACAAAATATACCTATACCTTAATTTTGTAGGAGTATGCTAAATTTGTTGTTCAGTTCTCTTCCTGATTGAGAAACAATTTTCCTAACTTAATATTTGAAAATAGGATTTAAAATTTCCAATAATTCAATAATTCAAATCTATATTCAACTTATACTAAAAATTCAATTACGAGTGGGATTTCTTAAATGTTAAGTCCTTAGGCTACGTTCAAAGCACAAAGTTATTATTTTCCATCCAGTCATCATCATCGGTCAATCTGCTGCTAATATCATTTGACGCTATTTTAAATATTGTCACCATCGATTCGATGAGATCTGACAGAAGATAAAAATGATAGGTTACAGGAAATTTAAATCGATTTTTAAATAAACATCCGGTTAACCACCCACTTTGTAGCAGTTCTACTATACATTATTGAGAAGAAGATTGCTAAAGTATATATGTAACAACAATGTACGGAAAGAAAGAGTGTCAGGTTCCAACTTACAGTATAATAATGTTGGTGATGATTTTAAGCAATAACCCTATAAAAATTCACAGCGAATTTTGCGAATAAAGGAATCTCTTTCAGGTTGTGGTTCTCCTTATCCCAATACCAGCTCAGCTAGCCGGTATGTCGGATGAAAACATCTTAGTTTATGTATACAATCTTCCGCTCATATGATGGTTGGCAGGGTGTTATAGACGAAACTTTTTTTAAGTAGATACATATTTAAAAATAATTAAATATGTACCCCAATTAATTTTTGTCTTTTTATATTTTTGGTTATTTTATAATTCTGGTTATCGCGTCTGGAGAGCTGCAATTAAAAAATCATAATTTAGATACAAATTCATTCAACTTTATGGTTTTTCAATTGCACTCCTCATCGCACTACTTAACTGTAACGGAAAATAAGCATGCCCATATGAAAAAAAAAATTAATTTTTCCTGGCATTATTTTGAAAAACATGCACATGTGCACAAATTTTACAAAAAGCTTTTGTTTGGGTGACCTTTCCCGCTCACGCAACTACGTTGCTCCGCTTCGTGTTTAGTCATCAGGCAGGCGCCAATGCCAAGGGTTTTCTTGGCCAACAGAATAAAGTTGAAGTAAAGTATATGTGTATATGAATTATCGAAACACACACATCAAGAAGAGAGGCAATAACTCCGCGGGTCTTAGTACCTTTTTGTTGTGGGTCTTATTGCCACTCCAAAAAGGAAAAAAAGAACCCACAGGTGTTATTTCCCTTGATTTTGAAAATAGAACCCACGTGCTTTATTTCCGCGGCTCTTATTGCACTGCACCAATTTTTGTGCAATTTTATAAAAAAAATTACTACAGAAAGATCTTATTAAAAAAACCCTTATAGTCGTATTTATTAGATTTTTGTCTACTTAGACACTGTCTAACTATTTTCAAATTGGTGGAAATATGCTTTATTTAAACAAAATAAATAGTTAGTTTTAGTTTTTAGTTAGTTATTTTATTATTTTATTTTGAATCCAATATTATACAATAAATTAATAACATATTATATATAAATCATTAATTAAATCAAAATAAAATTAGTGACAATTATATTTATAAAAAAACAGTGTTATTGTCACTTCAATTAAGTTAAACATATTTTATATGGGTGGGTTGACCCTTGATAAGAAATACTTCAAGCAGAGGTAGGTACAATGAATAACAAGTTAAGGTTCATCAGTTCAAAGATAGATTAATTAAATTACAATACAAACTTAAATACAAAATTCAATTCTTGTAGAATATAAGATAGTTGCGATTCTATTATTTACGTTTGAGCATTTAATAAGCATTCAAGGTCCCTTGGTTTAAAGTCCAAAAGCCATTTTTTTAGATCTTTTTCATTTTTTTTTTGTAAAATTTGGCATTCTAAGATTCCGGGGTAATTTGTTGAAAATACGACAAGAAGCTACACTATAGAAATTATGCAATGCTGTGGTACGGTATCTGGGAATCGAAACCATTTTCATTGAATTTATTCTCAGGTTGTGACTGTCAAAAAATCTAAAGTTAAGATTACCAGACCTAAAGAAAAAAACTTTTAAAACCTTGAAACAGTATAAATGACGAACGGGAAGAATATCACATTATTCACGGTTAAGACAATCTACTCTTGTGTCTAGGTTGGACAGCTTTAAGACAACGATAAACAAGGTTTTTTGAACACATTTTCCAAAGTTGGATCGTTGTCTAAAGCTAGACAACGTTTATAAATAATACCACTAGTCTTTAATTTCTGTTTAAAACAAGCTCTTGTAGTGAACAGTTCTTAAAAAATTAATTTTCAAACTCGAAATTTTAATAAAAATTAACAACAATAAATTGCAAACTGATTTGTTAAAAATTCTATAATATTAATTGTACACCACTAGTTAAAATTCTAATATAGTAAAATTAAACACTTTTTTCGGTTGCTTTTGTTATTCAATGAACCGTTTGAATAAGATGTTAGAGAACAATGAATCACTGAACGAATAAACTACAGTTGACAAGGACTTTGTGTATTCGATAAACGTGTTAAGCTGAATATGTTTTTTTTTGCAAAAAATAGTGTCGTATGAACGGTTCTATGTAAAATGTTTACGCTTCCGTACGCGTATCCGTATAATACAATGCAATGGCCTTACGTTCAATTTGCTCTCTAAGCTTTAATCTTCAACGCAATCCAGTTTTCAAAAGTTAGTCGTTTGAGGAAAGTATACCCTACTTTGGGCCAGTTGAAGACTAGTAGCTAAGCTATCCTTCTTGTGCTTTAAAAAATTGTAGCATGACATTTTAAATAATGTACCATTTTTAGGAATAATTTTTGGTAATTTAAGTTTTTTTAAGAAAATTTGTCATTCCACCTAAGCAGGAGAAATAGACCCTCGCATATTGTTTTTCTTTTTTCGACAAAACCTATATTGCTTCTTGCGACAACATCCTGCAAAGTGTATTGTTTTGGACTGTCATGCCGAAGGAAATATCCTGAATTTCAGGATATTCCACCTAACAATAGTATCCCTTTATTTTTCAGGTGCACTGCATCTTGTTAAATTAATGTGTCATCTTGTGTCATTTCCAAATTTAATTTGGCAATTGATTGCTTATGATTTAATTTCCTCTTTTTTGATTCTATACTTCCCATATATGTACGTACATGTATGCAGGTATTTAATTAAAATTCTTCGTTCAAAAGCTATAAAATTGTATTAATTGTTAAATTGGTTTTTGTTTTGTTTTTACCTAATTTCCAATATTTAATTGGACCCTAGCGAAAACTCTTCAAATTATGATGGCGAAGACCCTGCAAGGGGTTAAATGTTAGAAACTGGTATTTGGACTTCATAATATAAAGTACTCTATCGATGATGGCAAAACCAAAAAGCCTTCTTCAATGAATTATTATGTGAGTTTATTCCAATAGGTATATTTATTAAATATTTGTACTAGACTATGCGTCAATATTGAGCAAATTTCGAGACTGGCATTCCGACCAGTTCAAGACATAAAAAACTTAAGCGGAATTATAATCTTTCATCGACCTAGCCAAAAATGTGTTGACCGCAAAAACATCAACAAACCATTGAATTCTTTTAAGCTGCCGGATATATTTAAACTAAATCCGGCGGTCGTGTATCTTCTACCAGGAGGGTTGGCCACACTCCCTAATTGTGGCAAACAAACAATATGGTGTATAATCTTCAATTGGAGACTCATACAAAACTATTAAGTTCTAGCAACTTGTTATGTAAACTAAATCCATAAAAAAATATTTTTTCTTTGAAAATGCCCAACAAATTCCGGTTAAATCTTTAACACCTTGTATAAGTCCTGTAGTACTGTAAACTTTATGGGTTCCTTTTTTTAAGAGCTGTGGTTACTGAAAAGATATTGTACGAGTATGAAGAGCTTTTTAATACAGTGTTCGCATAGTTGTCTGTTGGGGTATGCAATGCATCGATTGTTCTGAATTCGCATGAATTTATACAGCCAAGTGTAGCAACGCTATTTATGTCCTCCTTAATGTAAATTTCATACTTGCAAATTGCGATGTGCATTATCTACTTTATGGTTGGTTTTCGGTTACGAAATATTTTGTTCTTGGTTTTGTGATCTTTTTTGATCAATATTTATTCTGTATGTGTGTAAAAAATGGAATAATGCAAATATGGAAACAAAAATTGGAAGTTATTTTGGAACCTAACTTAACGGGAAGTTGTTTCACAATGGGAAACAACTTCTGAGAAATAATTTTTTTCAATTCAATTGACTACCAACTTAACTCTGAGATAGACCAGACTTGGTTTTAATTGGGTTATAAATTAGTTGTTTGTTATTATTAAATATTATATATAAAATATATCTGATATTAAATATATCTTCTTAGTAAATCTAATAGCTACAAAAGTGAACAAATATGGTGAATTTAAATTAACTTGAAAACAAGTGTAAGGATTTCTAATTGCTGACATAGGCACTACTGTTTTTAATTTTTCAAGGTCTTCTTTTGTATTTAGTTCCCTATGTCAGAGCTCAAACAGTAGATATCAGCAGTATTTTTCAGCTTCTATTAGAATTATTTTTTTAATGGTGAATTAAACTTTGCCAACAAATCCTGATTCAGAATTCCATTCACTAACATACTCATACAGGTAAGTATAAAGCGTTCAATTTATTGATTTAGTTCACGAACTTCTGTAATTTTGTTTGTAGATTCAATAAATTGCTAACAATTGCATATTTTCACCTGTGTTCGCATTCCGAGTCGATTTGGAAACAAATAAGTCTATATGTATGTTATAGGACGTTTTATGTGTAAGGCCAAATATTAATTTGCAACGCTGTCGTTTTAGATATATTAATTAAAATCAATTCCCAAAATCGTAATGTAACCCTTTACTTACCTAAATTCCACATTTGGATGAACAGCTGGAATGCTTGCAATGACTGGTACTACTTATACACAAAGCAAAGCAAAATTACAGCCAAACTAATAAAGTCTGATTAATTTTAAATTGTGGGAATATTATTCCCGAATTGATTCAGATTGTCTGTTGATATCGGTTTTTGTATTGGTGTTGTTGATGGGGTTTTTGCAGTACTTCCGGCTGTTCTGGATCCAATTTAAAATTGTTTTCGGCCCACAGAACTCTGCATTTTAAACACTATCATGATATTGGACTGTATAGTGTATATGTAGGTCCTAATAATAAAACTAAAATGTCTACCGAACGGATGTAAATGCGTTTGAAAATTTGGTTAAGTTGAGTGTGGCTTATACGTATAAGTTCGCTTGAAAGTTTCGTTGCAAACACCCCATGGTTGGGTTATAGCATTTCATTTATCCATTTTAGATACAAAATTTATGTATTAGAGTTGATTTCCATTGATGTGGTTGTCTATTTCTCATAGCAAAGCCAGAAAGCTATGTACAGCTATATTCAAAGGATATACATATGTATGTATGAGTTAACAAGATTAATTCTATTGTGTTCGTAGATAAATGGGACTTATAAAAGATTTATTTATTAAATTTTAATTAATTCAAATAAGTCAAATAAACTATGCAACTTCTAATCATATAAATATCTGTCATTTTGAAAGCTTAAATAGTCAAATAAGAAAATACCGATGTTCAGGTTAAATTTACTTTAGTTGTATCATAATTAAATATCATCCTTATGTGACTTTAAAGTTTAAAACCCCTAACTGGGAAAAATCCTATATAGATAAAATGTAAGGTTCATATACCTCCATAAACGATCAGAAAAGGGTATTGAACAAATGTAATGTTTTATAATTAAAGTATATACCTAATATGAATGGGTCCAAGTGTTTAAAGCTTTGAGACATCCATAGTGTTTGTTTTAGATCACTCGAAAGTTAGTCTTAGGAGCTGTGAAAGAATTTTGCCAGATAGCAAGTCACTTAGAGTAACGAATTGAAATGTGTTTTATTTTTCGATGAAAAATAGTTTAATATTGACAAACCCTATAGTTTTATCTTTTATTATACCGATTTGTGATAAAAAGAACTTGACCAAATGTCAAGAAATCACACCTGTACGCCAGATGTTATTGTTTGGGGAGCTATCATCTAGTATAAAGCCCAATAACGCAGGTCTCGCAAGGAAAACTGTACTTCAATCACATTTTGTCACGCGTTTTTGGCAAAACGTTCTTCAGACCATTATCTAGTGTTGCGATAGCAATATGTGTTGTACGTTAGTTGATTTATATAGTTTACAAAAGTTCGTGCTGTGCTGCTTCATGCCTCATGCGTTGGGCTCTTCTCAATATGCGTCTCACCTTACAAAGTAGCTGTAGAAGCATGAATTCAATCAGAAACTGTTGGTATATGGTCAATTTATACACCGGTCAAAAAAATCATCAAGAGTTAATGGGAACTTATAAAATAAAATGCATGTATGGGTCGCACGAACTTGCTCTTATGATTAAAAATTAAAATTTAGCTTCATATTGGAGATATATGTTAAGACTTAAGAGGGTTCAATAATGTAAAAACAAAACTTTTGTTTTAAATTGGAATATCTTTGGGCTATTTGAAGCAATTGTAAAAATCTTTGTTAACATTCTCTATTAAGGTGTCTATGGTTTTCTATATTTATGTCAACAAGAAATCTAAATAACTTCTAAATAAATAAATATGATTTAAAATCACGAAAATAAATATAAACCAGCATAAAAGTGTTCATATATGCGTTTCGCCCCGATGTAATGGTTGGGCTCATCAGAAGATGACCATTACACCTTGTCTTGACGCATATTTTCCCGAATAAATCGAGATTCCATATAATCCGAGCTACATAGAGCAACTGCGAATTATATAGTTGCTACAAGTCTTCAAAGAAGATAAATTGTAGCTATTTTTATTGCCTTGCTATGGGACTTTTGAAGAAGAAATATTTGACTGTTAACAGTCGAATTGTTTTTTCCTGAACACCGTTTGTTTTAATAAATATGATTTAAAATCACGAAAATAAATATAAACCAGCATAAAAGTGTTCATATATGCGTTTCGCCCCGATGTAATGGTTGGGCTCATCAGAAGATGACCATTACACCTTGTCTTGACGCATATTTTCCCGAATAAATCGAGATTCCATATAATCCGAGCTACATAGAGCAACTGCGAATTATATAGTTGCTACAAGTCTTCAAAGAAGATAAATTGTAGCTATTTTTATTGCCTTGCTATGGGACTTTTGAAGAAGAAATATTTGACTGTTAACAGTCGAATTGTTTTTTCCTGAACACCGTTTGTTTTAATAAATATGATTTAAAATCACGAAAATAAATATAAACCAGCATAAAAGTGTTCATATATGCGTTTCGCCCCGATGTAATGGTTGGGCTCATCAGAAGATGACCATTACACCTTGTCTTGACGCATATTTTCCCGAATAAATCGAGATTCCATATAATCCGAGCTACATAGAGCAACTGCGAATTATATAGTTGCTACAAGTCTTCAAAGAAGATAAATTGTAGCTATTACAAACGGTGTTCAGGAAAAAACAATTCGACTGTTAACAGTCAAATATTTCTTCTTCAAAAGTCCCATAGCAAGGCAATAAAAATAGCTACAATTTATCTTCTTTGAAGACTTGTAGCAACTATATAATTCGCAGTTGCTCTATGTAGCTCGGATTATATGGAATCTCGATTTATTCGGGAAAATATGCGTCAAGACAAGGTGTAATGGTCATCTTCTGATGAGCCCAACCATTACATCGGGGCGAAACGCATATATGAACACTTTTATGCTGGTTTATATTTATTTTCGTGATTTTAAATCATATTTATTAAAACAAACGGTGTTCAGGAAAAAACAATTCGACTGTTAACAGTCAAATATTTCTTCTTCAAAAGTCCCATAGCAAGGCAATAAAAATAGCTACAATTTATCTTCTTTGAAGACTTGTAGCAACTATATAATTCGCAGTTGCTCTATGTAGCTCGGATTATATGGAATCTCGATTTATTCGGGAAAATATGCGTCAAGACAAGGTGTAATGGTCATCTTCTGATGAGCCCAACCATTACATCGGGGCGAAACGCATATATGAACACTTTTATGCTGGTTTATATTTATTTTCGTGATTTTAAATCATATTTATTAAAACAAACGGTGTTCAGGAAAAAACAATTCGACTGTTAACAGTCAAATATTTCTTCTTCTAAATAAAACTTTTCGCTCTAATAAATATTTCTTGTACCAACCCATTTTCGTTTTAAAAGAATCTTTAATACAAATCTAGATGTATTATAATTACATTTTTTATTACAACGCTATAACTTCTGGATAATATTATATATAAAGCACTTGGTTCGTTTTTATTTATTTTTTTTTCTATGTTTTACCCTCTCAACTTATTTAAAATAAAAACTGTCAACCAAAAAATAAGTTGGCTGGAAATATCAAACATTTTCCTGTCATCTTTTTTGTCCTTGCTGAAATGAACTTGCACTTTTTCGTATTCGCTTCTTTAAAAAAAAAAGTCAATATACATAATGCTATCAAAAGTTGAACATCAAGCTCATTCATTTCCCTTTTCCATTGAGAGTACATCCTAGTGGGGTATTTCCATTGTCCTTTGTCTGAAAATAAAATGGCAATTTACTCTGTTATTTGTTTCCTTGAATGCAGAAAAGAGGAGAGAGAAAAATATACAGAAGCTATTTTATGGAAATATCTTTAGCACTCTTTTATTTGTTTTGCATTTTCAATTGTATGTTTTCTCATTTCTTTTAGCTCCAAATATTATATTATCTTGATGAGTTTTACTTCTTTCATATACATGCATAGATATTACATGGAAAGAAAGATATTTCAGCATCTTTTGGAACTAAAGAGCCTACAAATACGTTCTAACAAGCTAAACGAAGCAGTCCTGGTAAAACGTGCTGTTGATGAGTACCACAAATCATGTGTTGCCTTAGGGGGTGAGACGGGTACCACACTCCGAAGGTATTCCTTCAGCGAGTATACTTTTAAGAATTTTGAGCTCTTTTTATATGAAACTCTCAAGACCCTCCAGAGGCCGGGAACATTTAATTTTCAAAATATAAATGATGTCTATGAAGAGGTAAGACTTTCCACACCAAGTAAATTATTCTTATATATGATTTTCTTGTGTTTTCAGGCTGAACGACGACTTAGTCCCGACTATAATGCTTACGAAAAGGCTTTGCAGTGCACCACAAAAACTCATAGATGTTTACATGCAGCCCATGCCTACACAGGTATTCCTTGTGCAGCATACAGTAAGTACCTATCTTTACAAAAATAAACAAATAAAAAATGTTTCAGCTTTATGTTGAAGCCCTAATTTTGTGAATTAAAGAAAAATTGTAGGCAAGGCGTAGGTTATAAATAAAGTCCACAAGTGTGTTGTACAGAACCGTTTTATATGTTATATATTATATAAAACTCCAATATTTTCCAAGCTATATGCGAGTGTTTCAAATGAAACACTGGGAACACATAACTATCACTATTAGATTCATACACTTAAAGTTTAAAAATACAAATATTTACAAAACTTAGTGAAAGACAAAATTAATATAAATAGTATATTGGCGTTTACAATAAACACTCCGATATGAATACTTTTATCTTTTTTGGTAAATCAAGCTTCCTGAATAATTATGAATATCATCAGATAGATTCACTTCGTTTTAAACAAGGCACAGAGATGACATTAAATACCGATGATTTACGAATCTCAGTTAGTAATAACTTTTATAACCCTTATGTTCTTCCAGTGTTGCCGGGAAGAAATATTTCAAGGTAGTACTGAAGCCAAAAAAGAGGAGTATTTTGAAAAAAATAGTAGTACAGACATTTTTTAGCCTTCAAACTTTATTTTAAAAAAATCATCAAGAAAAAAAATCTGTTAGAAAAAAAAAACATAAATAAATAAATTATTAATTCTAAGAACAAAAATAAGTAAATATCTTTTCTATCACACAAAATCTGTCTTGTGGCAGATAGCGTAATGCATAGTTATATTTGCCTTTTTTTGCCTATACCTGCTCCAAGGAATCCAATTTCACTAAATATCTATACAATAAAAGTTTACTTTGAATTTTTCTAACAGGAATTACAATATTTCAAACATTAATTAACAAACCTTTTCATTTTATTGAACTACATATACATACAAATTTACGGAGCTCAAAAAAAAAAAAAAAACAACCACCAAATCAAAATTTCAGGTAATGAGGTAACCATAAAATAAATACCGAACTTACAGATGTAAATTGAACGTAGACGTCCACGCCAACGAAAAACAAAAAGAAACAAGAAAGAGGGAAATTCCCTTTTTGATGGCAGTTTGGAAGATTAAAGTGCTGCCAAATTTGATTTAAATTTGAAGTGAATTAAATTTATTAAGGTTAACATTACACTTTGCTGCAAGTGTAAGATATTTTAGGTCTTTAAAAAAAAATAGGAGTACAATAATGTAAAAGGAGGAGTACAGGAGTACGGAGGTGTTGAAAGGAGTACAATACTCCTATGGGAGTACTTTCGGCAACACTGTGTTCTTCTGACATTTGATACGGTTGACCACAAGGTTTTAGTAAATATGGTTTTATAAATAATATTTTTCCTCTCATAAAATGCTCCAAGAGCGTAACGAAACTAAAGTAATCTTGAAGAATACTACGAGATTGTTATAATCATAATACATTTAAAAGCGTTAAATGGCCTAGTTATGGGAGGATCTCACCTCACCTAATGTTGCTATGAGAATGCGTCTCTTCAAATGCGATTCGGTCAAAAGAGAACAGAGATTTTGTAAACTTTAAAAATGTATACATATACATTTGTATATCTTTGTCATTAAGCATTTAGTAAGAAAGAAATAAACTACTTTTTGGTTTTTGTGTGAATGTCTTACAGGGTTAGAACTTCAGTACTAAAATTTCGAAGCAAATTTGTAAAAAAAAAGTGGAATAAATAGAAAATTTCCGGAGTAGATTTGAAAGAAAGAAATAAAGAAAAACTCGAGTTTTGAAAAACTGTATTTAAAAAAAAATATTTTTGCAAATATAAAAATTAAAAAAAAAAATTTACAGATTTCACTCATAGAGTAACTATGGGGACATTGAAAATGACTTGTATTACGTCGATAAAACAAAATCATGCCTAATCTTAGAGATTTTTATTTTGTATATTATTGTTGCAATATAACTTCACAAACTGTCTTAGAAACCATTCTACAGTCTGAAGTACCAATTTGTATATTTAGTGTCACTTCCCAGTTGGCGGTTAAATTAATATTGTTAATTTTTTTAATAAGATCTTAGTCTTAATTGTAGCTTAATTTGCAATTACACAATCATACACATTTTCATCCGCACCGGTACAGCACTTATACACGAAATTAAAGTTACATACCATCTATCTTAACGTAAATCTAGATATTTGACATTTTTGCATATAGCTAACCATTGCAGAAAGGTAAGTGAATTATTACAGATCGATTAAAGCATACATCATATACGGTTCAACTTAGTTCTCCACTCAGTCGGTTGTTATTCAAATCAACCCGTGTGTTGGCTTGTTATTTGATCAATTTGACAGTTGATGAAAAAATCAAAAGATTTTGAATTTTTTTCAAATTGATTTACAAGTATTTCAAAACCAAGACATTTGATTTCCAGGTCCAGGTAAACCTTTCTAAATCGAGACAAAATTTACAAAGAATTTGATGCGAAGCCCAACCCCACTGCTAATTGTTTTTATTCTATAATATTTTATTTTAAAATATTTTGAACTCATCTTTTAATCAATTTAACAATATCGAGTCGCGTAATTTATTTTAGACAAAAATAATGTTTTTGAGACTTGGAGCTGTATTCTTTTAACTGAGTTTATGAAATGTGTGGCCGAGCGGCAAGATCAATTCAGTTGACAACCAAATTAAATAGTTTATGGACTACTTTAAGATAAAGCCTAAAATTTTATTTGCATTTGAGGACCTTAACCATGAAGATCTGACCATTAGGGCTTAAGTTATAAGTTTATATTAAAGAGGTTCGAGTAGGTACCTATGCACATTCTAGGTTAAACAATCAAACTGATTCAGAAGTAAATCAAGTTTTGTCAAAAGCATTTTCTAGTCTGTCATTTTACATTAATTTTCAGACCTTAACCTCAAAAATCCGATAATTAGAACAGAACATATCAGCTTACAAAATCGACTTTTTTCGATTATAATATTTCAATTGTTTAGCTAAGTTAATTCTACCTCGTGCCTGATTTGCCTAAACATACCTTAACCTTGAGGATCTAGCCCTTAGAACTTAAGTAATAATTTTATATAAGAGGTTCAAGTAGGTACCTAGGTTAAAAAAATCAAATTGATTTAGAAATTAGTAAAGTTTTTATCCAAAAGTTGTCTAGCATATTCTAGGTTCTTAAGGTTGATATATAAAAAAATTACTTTTTCCATATTTTACCTTAATTTTGAGACTTTAACCTCGAACATCCGATTATTAGAATAAAAGTTAGAAGCTAACCAAGACCTTAACCTTGATGATTTGTTCCTTAGAACTTAAGTTATAATTTTGTATAAGAGGTTTAAGTAGTTACCTATGCATATTCTAGGTTAAACTGATTAACTGATTCAGAAGTAAGTCAAGTTTTGTCAAAAGCATTTTCGAGTCTGACATTTTACCATTATTTTCAGACCGTAACCTCAAACATCAGATGATTAGAACAGAATATATCAGCTTACAAAATCGACCCTTTTCGATTATAATATTTTAGTTGTTTTACTAAGTTAATTTTCTAAGTGGGCTCAAATCGAGCATTTTTCGAATTTTATACAATGCTCCACTGAATCTCGTCGGTTGGAGATGATCAACATTTAGGTACGCTGGCTGAAATTCATCACTTGTGTTTTTTTCTTCATTTTATTCATTTTGGTAGTTTCTTTGGTAACACCAACCAAAAATTCAATCTTTCTCCCCCTATACGCTAGAGTTCATTCTCTATCTTTATTCATTTTGGTAACACCATACTTTTATCAAAACGACCCTATAAACATTTTCAATGTTAAAGTAAATCCCATAAATTCAATTTAAAACTGAATAGAATTTTAGATTAAAAAAGTCAAAGTCAGTCTCAGAGTTGGTTAGAAAATTGAATAACACAGCGCTGTCATTTCTTTTTGTATGGTTTGGCTGAAACATTTTTTTAATTTTTCAATGTGGGAAAAAAGGAGTAGATCTTAAAGAAAGCGAAGTGGAGGAGTAGATTTATTTTCTTTCTTAAAATTGGGGTAAATTTACTCTGATTGGAGTAAGGTTCTAACGCTGAGTCTTATAACAAAAACTAATAGGATTTTAGTGTGGTGAGAGTATTTATTTTGTATGTAAGCGATACACTATATTTATTTGGTTTGGGAACCAAAGAATATATACGGTTGAAAATGTATCCACTTATTTTAACTTTTACCTCGAAAAAAAGTGCCTTCAAAATAATGCATATTTAAATTATTTTATTTATAATTTTTAAATGTTAATGATCTCAATAGCATCCTATTGCAAAACTTTTGGTATTTGGACTCCAGATGTATGAGACTTGAGACTCACATTGTATAAGGGTTTTATTAGAAGCATAACATTTCTAATGCTCTTAAATATGTGTTGTTATGGGATTAAGACTGAGCCCCCGATGTGGCAGTTTTGTTTGTTAACGTAGCCGCCGACATGAACATGCTCCTGTTTGGGCTACACAGCACTCACTTTGGAAATAAGTTTTCAATATTTTTCCAACGTTGTTCAAGTGTAAAGCGACTACTCATTTCATTCCGCGGAGTCGCTTGCTGTGAAGATTTCGAGCGGAAAACAGCTGTTAGTGTCGAAATAACCTATGATTTAAAAATAAACCACTAGATGGCCCGCCCTTTATAATACAATTGTTAGAAGAAAAATTGATTTAACTTTGTTTTCAATTTTTAAAAATTGTCTACCTTTTTTCATAACAAGACAATAATTCTTATGTACTATAGCAATGAGATATAAAAGAGTGTTATGGGAGTTTTTTCCTGATTTCAAGAGCTTAACTCTGGAAAGTTGTAAGTCGAAAAGCTTATAGGCGATATATTATCTTTGTAGAAGAAAACTATCAGCTTTTTCGAAGGATCATTCCAAATCATTCTCTCCTCTATCTGCTCTATCCTTATATAGATCATAATAAGGTCTACTGCTTTTTTCAATACTTATTAATGATTTATTCCAATGCAATACAGGAGCATATGTATACTGATAGCTGATGACGTACGTGGAACTTTTTTTTCCTGGAATCGCAGTTTGATTGAAGAATGAAGATGGTGTCTTTTGAACTTTGAGTAGACAAATATTATGAATTGACTTGAAACAGTTTGCAATTGAATAATAAAATTCGAAGAGTCTAGTTGTATATAAAATAATACCTGATTAAATCTAATTTCTAATTTCTAATGGAAAAAATTTAATACGCCAAAAAATAGAAAAATTTTAGAATCTGGTTCAGAAGATTTGCTGTAATAAAAATTAAATGGAATGAAATTAAATGAGAAACTAAACATACAATGCCCTTAATTAACTACTTTGTTGTGGTATACTTGATTCACTCTTATAGAGGTAGAGTAAATATTTCATGAAAGAATCGCTTTGATGTACGTAAATAATGGATGTTTTTTACTATAAACTTTACAGTAGAATACATTTTTAAAAATCGTATATACAGTTTCAGAATAGTATAACAGTTCATCCTGCCTCTACAGTCGACTCCAAGCTTTTATTAATACGCCCTTTTCAAATTTTCACCATTGTGATCCAATACTAAACAAACTAAGAAATATTTGAACACTTTAGTTCATCTAGGCAAATATAAACTTTTTTGAATCATTTATAAAACTAGGCCTCCAATAATTATAATATTTGTATGGTGCTCCAGTAGATTTTATTTGACAAAAATATAACTTGCCTTTAAGTAAGTATAAAAATTACATATTTTCATAACTAACTAACTGTGTTGCTAAGCAGGCGTTAAGACATCCACTACAGAATGATTTTTGTGAATGAACGGAAGCTGAGCATCATGTCATAGGAAATGATGGCAAGGAATTGTGAAAAAAAAATTTATAAGAAAACAGAAAATCAACACAAAAATAAAAAGAGTTATAATTAGGATGTCTATTTGTCTTTTTCAAGTATTATTATTCTTCAAAGAATGCTTAAAACACTAGTGCTGCATTTTCAGCTGCATTTTTTGGTTCAGCCTTAATGAGATGATTCTGAGAGGCAGTGTTTATGCTGTTTTGTTGATTTTTCATTTGTATAAAATTGTATAATGGGCTGTATATATTTCTCACTATATACACCTACTACCCTAAGTACGCCTTGAGATCATGTTGAATTAAATGGGACATAAGGAGCTTGTTTTAAGTTTGGAAGGCGGAAACGAACGCGTTTAACATGCATTTCTGTTATGCATAGTTTATGTAAATAAAATTTAATGTGTGGCACAATGTCTTCTTAACGTTTTTATATTTATAACATTTTCAAAGAGAAATAATTTTTTTAAGTTTCGTGATTGTTATTTATCATTCTTTTTTTTTGCAAAGATTAATTTATCTGTATCTTTCGTTTGGTTTTTGATAGACGGGGTTTTATTCTTCGTAAGGAAAATGTCAATCTTTAAATAGATGATTTACGAAATTTAATATTAATTTTAAAAAAGTTATAAAAATCAAAAATTGGATCTTTAAGTTTCAAAGTACATTTCAACTCTGGATGTGATTGCCCTGAGTAGCTCTGAAGATCCACATCTGAAGGGGTCGAAATAGTGGTAAGAAACGTAACACCTGCACAAAATTCCGCTTTTCAGAGCAGGTGTTCCATTTGG
This sequence comes from Epistrophe eligans, assembly GCA_951394125.1. Taxonomy (NCBI): domain Eukaryota; kingdom Metazoa; phylum Arthropoda; class Insecta; order Diptera; family Syrphidae; genus Epistrophe; species Epistrophe eligans. The sequence continues at coordinate 346,245 of OX596028.1, forward strand.
TAAGAATAACATTTTTAAATTCTAGCATTTTTAAAAAACCTTCTCAGCTTTTTTTTATTGAGCATTTGCTTTGAGTTGAGAACATGCTCCCAAAATGTACTGGTTTTCACGGAGAGCCTCAGCCATGGTCTCCACACAGATACCCAAAGTTATTTTGTTTTGTGATCTAGTACTCCTGGGATCGGTACCACTGGAAACTATTTTTTTTAAATTATTTTGCATCCATTAAAAGTGATGCGGTAAACCTACTATGAAACTGCTTAGGTTCAGTTGATTGCTACGTGTTATTCCCTTTACTGTTTTTCATTATTATTAACTAATTGATTAATAAATAAACATTATCTTATTTTAACAAACACATAGCAAGTTTATACATGAGCTTCGTAGTCAAAATTAATATTATTTCATATGTACGATTAAAAATTGAATTATTTTTATATATCATATACGCCTAAATAATATAATTGTCCATGTCGATTTGGAAAAGAAAATCAAAAAAATAAAAATCAAAAAGTAAAGATACAGTGCAACAGGACTAGTTAAATTGCTAAATTTTATTTTTGTTTAATAGTTTTTTTACCGATGCGATACTTACATAACATGGGTACTGAAAGGTAGCCAACCATATCCTCGCTTTTTTGCCATTATTGCCACTATAGATTATAAAGTTTAAAATGTTCAGATAAGATAGCTATAAATATAAGGTTGCCCAGAGGCTTTTCAGTGTTACCAAATTTTTTTAAACCATTACAAGAATGAATCGAAAGAATCATACATATATCGTCCCATACAAATAGAATGGGCCTTATCGGGAATCTCCCGGGGAATTTTAGTTCCCACGGAATATTTCATTCCCAAAAAATGTTTCTAGTTATCGTGAACTTCCCTCGGAATAAATTTTTCCCAGGAAAAAACTACCAACACTGAAAAAACAAAATTATTTTCGGAGATCAATTTCGAATTGTGTGCAGTGTTATCAAAGGATCATAATTAAAAAAAATTAAATTTAAGTTGAAATTTCCTTTACAATAAAACAAAATATCCCAAACAAATTCCCCATCCATGTGAAGAAAGAAATATATTGGGTGCGTTCATTTCAACTGAATTGTATAAAATTGAATAAAATTGTTCTCTTCGATACCTTGCTAGGGTGCAAAACAAACAAAATAATTGAATTGTTGCCAATTAGATTTTTCTGTTTGAACGAGTGTTAAATTTCGCAGAAGAACAAAATCCCTCCGTCTGAAAATACTGTCCACACATCGTCAGGCTTAGTGCATGTCTGCGTTTTTTCTGGCTGAAGGTGGGTACCAAAGAGGACTACGATGTAGGTCTTGCCCAGTCAACATTGTCGAACTTCCTTAACATTTTCGAGAAAAAGTTTTGTCCAGAATGGAAATATTGTTCACGATAGCTATAAATTCCGAGGGGAAGTTCTGTAGTTCATCTGCTGATGGGCTATGAAAAAAATAACTGTTTCAAGCACTTCAATTAAATGAAAAGTTGATTTTATTTACGCTCCATTTATTTTATCAAAGGGATGTATTTCGCCGGGGTTCATTTCGCCATTTGTTGTTTTGCATTTTTGTTTGTTTAGAATTTTAATTTTTCGTATTTCACTACATATTAGCAAATTATGTTCTGTTTTTAAACGATTTCTCAAGTCATCATTTTGAATTTTTCATTTTACAATTTTCGTTTGTTTATTTCAGGTTTTTAAAATTTTGTTTATAATATTATTGTTCTGCATTTTGCTGTTTTTCTCTTTAATTTTGCGTTTTGTTGTGTTCCGTTTATCGTGTTACGATTTGTTGGCTTTTATTAAATATTCATTAAAATATCGATCAAAACACCTATGCAGCGAATTGATCTATAAGCGAAATAAATAATAAAATAGTGAACAATTATTTCGCAAAAATCAAACATTTTAACAAAAAAAAACCTAAAATGCCAAATTAATGAATTATGAGAAATTATTGGAAATAATTTCAAAAAAAAAATAAACAAAAAAAGGAAAAAACACCAAATGCGAATTAAGAAATAATTGAAAAATTTAAGAAATATAAATGAAAACCGAAATATTGAACGACTAAGGGGTAACAAAGAAAATGCTAAATGAATTTTGCGAAATAATGGGGATTCAATGTGAAAAGGTGGTTTCCTGGCGTTCGCAGCAATTGAACGATTTTTTTTGGCCGGCGAATGAACATCATGACTTGGACGATATGTGGTTCCAACAAGCCACACAACACGTGAGAAGTTTCCTGGTCGCGTAATTTCACGTTTAAGCGACGTCAATTGGCCACCAACATCATGCGATTTGACACCATTAGATTTTTTTTTTCTGTGGAGCTACGCGAAAGACCGTCTTTACGCGAATAATCCCCGAACTCTAGATGCTTTAAAAACCAGCATTACTCAAGTTATGGCCGAGATACTGCCCGAAATATGCGAAAAAGTGGTTAAAAATTACCTCAAAAGAATCGCATGCTGCGAATTTTCCCGATGCCGCCATTTGAATGACATTGTTTTTTACACTTAATGTCAAAGTCCAAACTTTATAATGAAATAAAATTTTCATCAAAAATGTATTGCTGTGTGTGTTTTATAAAGCTTTACTTTCGAAACCGTAAAATGAATAACCCTGTAGGAAGCTTTTCAATTTTATTCAAAGCCCAAAACTGTATTATTTTGTTTATTTATTTTATTTTGATATAAATTCCTTTAATAAATCAGGATACCTTTGGTCACCTTTTCTACTGTTATCAAAAATGATAGGACATTCTATTTCGATGACATGAGCTTGGAGAATAATAAATTAACTATTATTACTTATCTATAGAAAAACTATTTTATTTCGTAACCCGAAAACAAAGAAACATGTTTACCATCACATCTCGAAAAAGGAAAGTTTTTTTTGTTGCATTTTCTTTCAACTTTATTCAGAAAATGAAAAAAAAAATATCACACACATGGCAAGTTTTCTCGAAGACAAAGAGCAACAAGAGAAAAGAAACTTTTAGAACTTGATTTTATTGCTTTTTGCTCAAAATATCACACAAACCGACATAACTAGTTCTTCTTCATAAAACTTGAAGCTTGTTAAAAACGGATTAAAGGAAAAAAGTGCCAAGTCAAAGCTTGTCTTCTAGACATCTGCACCCTTCTTTGGTATTGTAAATATATATCCTTCGAATGTATCCCTTCGGGATTATTTGCTACACTAAGATTAACTATTTTTCGCGAGAAGAAAGAGTGAGGTAGAGATATAGGGATTTCTCTTCAAAGTCACACTTAAGTGCTAAAGAAAGTTATCTTCAATTTACGCGAAATGGAGAAAGATAAAACTCTCTGGATGACACGCGGGAAAGTTGATATCTTAGTGAAAAATTGTAATATTTCATCGTTGAGTGCACCTTCGCTTCATTTTCCTGCTCCCCATTTTTTCATATTTCAATTTCACCCACAAAACGCGGAATGATGGTTTTATATCAAACTATACGAGGTATACATACGTATAGAACTTCATATTTCAGGCAGACAGTCAGTCCTCAGAAATCTAGAGCCAGGAATGAAGGGAAGACTTCCTTTTAATATTATTTCCTTTTTGCAGTTTCCGCTTCCTTTTTATTTGAAACAGCATCCAGTACCTACCGCTACCAATATAAAGACTACGTTCTTGTGTAAATAAGCATTCCGCAAGTTTCTTAAAAAGCATAGATGAAATTACTCAGAGGGTTGTTACAAACATCTTGTAGGTACGTTTGTACTTCCTTAAGTCACAAAAGGGAGTACCCACATTATATATATAAGAGTATCACTAAAGAATTGGTAGTTACCATAGCAGAGCGTCAAAAATGAATTTCATCTAAAGTGGAACATAATCGGTAAGATCTTTGAGGGATTTAAAGCTGATTAACAAAGAAAACTCTGACGAATGAAAATATGTACATACCTGCTTCACTTCAAAAATATCAACATAAAGGACAGTTTGCTAATCTTAGTTTTGAAAGTTTCAGTGTAAAATTATTCAATTCACATAAAGCTGGTTCAAGTTAAGAGTTTTAATAATGTTTCTTATTCTTTTTTCTATTGTGGGAACAAATATATTTTATAATACAAATTATATATATGTACTTCTTAGGAAGGGTTTAATTGGACTTATTGATTAATAATTATTGTTAACGCCCTTTTGTCTACAATGATTTAGAGTGTTTTGCTCAGTGTATTAAGGAATTGTTTTAATTACATTGAGTACTAATTTTATAGATTAATATTTTTGAAAATATAAATAAAAGATATTTGTGGTGTTTAAGAAAAAAACGATATCTAACAATTGAAAAATGAGGGGACCGATTTTCCATAAATCTAAATATTTAACAATAAATGTATGTGAATGTATTTTTAGGTCAACAGTCGACAGAAAATTTTGGAGTACTTTTTTTAAAAAATTGCATCTCCGCAGCCTTAACAGAGAGAAAAATACCATCTTTCCAGCATAATTTTTATTTCCATAAGTTGAAAACTAAAATTTTGTTAAAAATGTCAAATGGGCGTAAAAATTCATCTGTACATATATTTGTACAATGTACATACGTACATATTTAGATACATAAATTATTAAAAAGAAAATTATCAGTAAATTTGTTAAGGAACACGATCCTATACTTTTTCAAATAATCATGACTACATTACTTTTGTTTTAAACCGTGGGCGTGTCAGTGGGCGAAAATATTCTCTGGTAATTCCATATATACCATTATTTTTCATGTTTGAATGAAATTCGGAAGAGATTCAATCATCAACATTTGACATACATATTATACATCTAGAACCTTTTTTGTGTACATTTTGCAATCTGACAGTAAATTTGGGTGTCGGAGACCATTGAAGAGGTACAAATCAAAATAAGCAATTTGCAACCCACGAGTTCGCACTTCGCAACACGGTTTACTCTGATTTTGACTTTTCAACGCACATTGAGTGCTTGGTCTGAGAAACGTATGATGTAGCAATAGGAACAACTATAGATAGGTACCACCATGATGCATCATTTATTCGATTCGCACAAATTGGAGAAACTTTTTTTTACGATCCGATACGCTGGTAATATGTCTGATTGAAAGTATTTTATTGTTATTTTTGTCTCAAAATATCTTCGTCACTACATGTCCCTGAAAGTTGTATCTTATCTGCAGATCCATTTTATGGGACAGTATATTTTTTATTTTACATTTGTCTTATATCGTGTTTGAATTAATCTTCATCAAGAGCACATAATTTGCAGAAGCTAGAAAAGTTTTCAAGTACATACATACATATAAGTTGACACATTGCTAAAAAACAATATAAAAAAAAAACTTAATATCAATTTGTCATATTTGAATGATTAATTTCGTCTCAAAAGTCCCTCTTTTAGACAAATCAAGTAATAATTATTCACCCAGCAAACATAATCTCCCTTTTGTGTATCTACTAAAAAATCGTGTTTTCCTTTCTTCCCCTCACAGTTCCCATGATGAATCATCACACAATGCCGAAATTTGGCTTTGGACCTTACAAAAAGAACGGAGCCGGAAGTTTTTATCTACCCAAGATTTTAAGCAGCAACCCAAATTGTGGGAGTAAGGTCTCCCTTGAGCTGTCACATGGAAAAAACAAACAGCTTATATCACTGCCTTCAGAGAAGTTGGATAGCAATAAACGCTATTATGTGACATTTACTGTTAAAGAGTCTGGCGGAAAGCAACAAATTCACCAGCATCAACAACAAAAAGAACATTCCACCACCCACAGTGGGGAGGCGGCTGTTGTCGGGTTCGGGAATGGCAGTGAGAAAAGTTGCGACCAGAAAAAACCCAAACAGGACAAGGATGACAAATAGACATCCTTAACTACTTACATACAGATACACAGCAAGATTTCTACAAAAAGTATATTACCAACCTGCTAACTGCCAGCTTCATGAGAGTATAATAAAGCTGGCATAATAAGGATACCGAGTTTGTACGTAGAAGCTTCTATGAAAAAGTCAAACTTGTCGGAACAATACTTCACATATACATCCATACCAACATATTTATATATTGGAAACACACGAATACATAAACCACAGATAGGTATATTATAATAATGCGAACACCTGCCAAGGATACCTGTGTCCAGTTGAACATTAAAGTTAGTGACTATGGATGCTGATTTTCTCATTAGACTAGCAAACAGGCGAAATAAAGACAAAGACAAAGACAAAGGGAAAAACTTTTTGTCTTGTATAGCGCAAGGGTATCTGAAAATATATTTTATTCAAAGATTTTATGGCAGTTTCCGTGTTTTTCCTTTTTTATTTATTTAATTTTCAGTATTCTCTAGCTATGTTTGTATGTATTATATAAGGATGTAAAAGTATGTATGGATGTATGTATTTCTCTACACAATTTTGTTGCTTATATGATAGAATTAATAGCAATAAATAAATATGGTTGTTCAATAAAATGCCTTCTAACGAAAGCAACTAAAAATAAATAAAATAATAAGAAATAAACTGGTTAATAGCACCTTTATTACGGTTATTCCAGGTTGATGGAGGGCAGATTAACATTTTGTGTCTCAATAATTGGACTGAAGGAGTTTTTAGTTGTCAACATATCTGTTTGCAGAGGGTATGAATAATATATGTAGGTTCATATATTCTTACATATAATATGGTGTAAATATATGGTATAAATATAACAGTTAGGCACTAAATGATTGTACCAAATTATCTGGATTATTTGAAACACCTCCAAGCAAATTCGTTTAAAAAATAATATTTAACAAATAAAGTTTAATGAAGCAAAAAAACTAAGCTCTTTTAAATAATTAACTTCATCAGTTATTAAAATCAGCTTCTCAGTTTTAAATAAAACAATAAACCAAGACTGGAACGCACGTACTTGCTCTTTTAGTTATAGTCGTAAAAACGTACTAAAATGCCGAAGTCCACGATGATTGAATTATTTTATTCAAATGATAAGGTCCTATTAAAATTTGTTTTTTTTAATTATTCGAATAAATATAAGTATTTTATATGTACATAGATTTAACAAACATAGATGACAAAGAATTAAAAAAAAATTATATGCAGTTATTTAACGTACAGTTAAAAATTAAATTTCAAAAAAATTATCCACAAGTTTTTGATATATGAATATTTTTTTTTTGTTGAAAAATCCAGAAAAATATTTAAACATTTTGATATGCAATCGTATTTATTCTAACAGCTTCCCGTTCTAAATCGGTTTTGTCCATTTTCTTTTCCTCCAAAAACCCAAAAGTTAAAAAAAAAATATAAGGGCTTTTTGTGTGATAATGATAACACACTTGCCAAGCTTTCGCAAAATCATATTTATATTGAAGGTTTTATAGACTTTACCACGTGACCTCGGTAGCGAATTTGAAATGCTTAACTACTATTTATAATTTATAATTTTATTTACTGTTTAAGACTCAAAAACATTAATTGCTGATTAATATATACTATATTTATTAATTAGGGATTTATTATAATTTATATGTCACATATTTTATAATTTCATACACACTCATTTGCTTTGTATTTAAAATCACTTTGCTTCATTTTCAACCCTGGTCAATGTAAATAGTACTTTCCTAAATCTTGATCATTTACTACATAGTACATACTAAATTATATTTTCATCTTAAAGTTAACTAACTAAATTAAATTTCCTAAAAAACTTATTCTCTTAATTTAAAATCATATTTTGTTCTCATTGTTTCATTTTCGTTTGTTATCATTTTTTGTATTGATCTCATTGTTTCATTTCTTATTTAAACCTGCAAATTATTACTTGATTTGTTATATTATGTATTAAGTTTCATATGTATTGTACTGGAACAAGGTATGGTGAATTTAATTACTCTCTCGCTCTCGCTGCACACGCATATATAATCAATAAATAATTTAAGAGAGGCTGCATTCTTCGATAGATAAGACTGATAGTTTTATCAGCTCGTGCATTTGGATCTTGACCATAGAGTACCAACCACACCTGGACCAGAAGATTAAGTATCGCTCTAATAATAAATTAATAAATTAAATAATATATAAAATTTCGAATTTTATTTCTTTTGGGATATACGTATAATTTTGTTTTTGTGTGGTTTAATCCAAATCATTTACTATTTATAATTTTAAGAAGCTTCCGGGCAAAATTGTTATCAAAATCAAAAGGGTTATATAAAAGGGTTATATAAAGAAAATCAAACTATTCACTTAGGCTGTTACCAAGCGGAATTGCGAGATTCACTTTTACGCTTGCAAAATATTGAAACCCCGAGCTCGTGAACTCAGTGCTATGAAATTAGTTGCATTCAAAATTATTGTCTTTTTACATTCTAAAATGTATAAATAGTAAAAATTTCAAATTTTAGTACATTTCTTGCAGTCCAATGAATTTTCTTGCTTTAAAAACTATACAGTATTCAATAAAATAGTATTTTTCTTTCCACTATTGCATAATTAGATTTTAAAAAAAGTGCGTATACGCCTAAGTGTTCATATATTGTTTCTCAGAGTTATTATCATTAATATTATTTTTTTTAATTTTATCAGGGGTATCATACATATGTACATGTGTATATATATGCATATGTATTTGCTTCTATATTTAAATCCATATCCACTTTTACTATCACAACGCTTGTCACACAGTGGTCCATTTATGCAAAAGTAGTGGCAATAATCATATTTTTTCGGGTGGGTCTATAATGCAAAATTCTTGTTATTTATTGAATTTTTAAGAGCCAGTAGGTCACAAAACAAATACTTTTTTTTAAGTATCTTAATTTTTGTGAGTAATTTTTTTTAATTTAAAAATTGGCATCGTAGGGGTATGAATATGAAAGAAAAAAAGATAATCACAAACCAAAAAAATGCTTAGAAATGTCGTTAAAGCAGTGAAAAAGTTTAGATATCTATTCGAAGATAAGCATGGTAATTATTCTTGGTGAAAACGAGCAAAACATGTTAATATAATTGGCATAAGCAAAACCTATACCGCACATGGTTTTGTTTTTAAGTTAAAGTGGTAACAGATGAAGTACTCACAACATAACCCTCAAAGAAAGTGAAAAAATGACAGCTTATTTGAAGTTCTATTGTCCTCCTAGATGGTTGTAAATATTATAATGATAATACTTACTTTACAATTGTGCTTCACAAATGTGCGCTTATTTTTGTCATATTTTTTATTTTATCTCATCGCTCATCTTTTCAAGGAGCTCGAAAGATAATCGTTTTCGTTTTTCAAGTATGGTGTTAAGCTGATTTCACCATCGTAATAAAAAAATATCTACATTTTCCTGGAAGTCTAGACATCAACAATCCCACTTATACTTTGAGTTTTTTTTCTTTTCTTTTCTTTTATTTAATGTTGCTGGTTGAAAGTATTATACGCTTAGAGAGCAAAATATGTCTGTACAGCTATGTATAATTGTAGTGAAATACAATACGAAAAATGTGACAAATATAGATGAATATCTTTAAAATAAAAATGTATTCTTCTTCCCAACAACAACATGACATGTACAGTATTATAAACCTGCAGATACTCGACGGTTCATTCACATTAATCAGATTTCATAATAACGAGAAGAAAATGAATGCTCGTGCGTTAGATATCACAGTGGTAGAGATTAAAGATATCATTTTCTTTCTGAAGCCTAGTTTCTCGATTACTCTGAGACATTCGCATTGGGTTAATAAATAGATGTCACTGTGCATAAATATAGGATGGTCTGTCAGCAAAATAACTAAAATAACCATTCCTTGGCACAGGCAAAGAACACTCAAAAGATGTATTGATCCAAATACAAATAGAAATACTCGAATGCTCTCGTAACGATAATTATGTTGAAGACTTTTGATGACAGCATTTACTAAGCAGTTTCAGAAGATTAGGTCCTCAGATTTTCTTATCGATTCTTTACTTTTTTTTCTGATATGTTTGACAGAATAAAAGCATTGTATATACTCGGTTGCACGTATTTGCTTTTTTAAACTAAAGTTGTTGAATAAGAAATATCTTCTTTTTTTTACAGTTAATAGAAAAAAAAATATGCAATATCAAAACGGGATAAATTGTACAGTTATTATGGAATTCGTTTTCAATATTTCACATTTTTTTCTACGTCAGACTTAGCAAAATACTTCCATTTTTGTTTCTATCATACATGAATAACTTTGTTTTTAAATGCATACTAACATTTTGAATGTATGTACATATGTATGTATATGGATGTACATATGAATATTTTTGATTCAAGTCAATTGCAAGCACATTCAAAAAAAATTCTTTATATACATAAATATTCATTTCCACCACACCACACTACACACATTATTATATATTATTTAGGTATATGTGTCGGTATTGCACATTTTCAAATCTATTAAAATAAATAAGGAATGACGTCGGAAACAGAGGCAGGCAAATTGAAAAAAAATCGACCGAAATTAAATAAAATTTTTTTTTTTGACATTTTGTCCCTTTATTGACCTTAGGTTATTTTGTTTTTTTTTTGCCATTTGTAATTTTTTTGAAACTTTGTTTGCTTTTAAAAAGAAATATCAGTTTAAATTATACTTTGTATTAAGTTATTTAAAAAAGAAAAAAGAAGATTAAAAAACTTTATCTTAGGTTAATCTGCTAGTATATCAACAGAATATAAGTGCAGCTGTATATACTTAGAAATAACTTGACTTGGAAAATTAGACTCTACTTCAAAACAATAGTACCAAATTTTAAATATAAAAACCGGTGTGTTTTTTTTGGGAATTTCGTTCTGTACTATGTATTGTTTCCCAAAAACTAAACACGCCTATATTTTGATTTTTCAATACGAAACCAATACTTGCCCTATAACATACAGTTACGTACATTATATATGCAAACATATGTAGGTTCATATGTATATATTCCTATACAAATTTGAAATTTGCTTAAGGACATTGTGTTTGGATTCATTTGAATGATAGAACTCAAGTGTTGTTGGGTTGTTGTAAGAACGCTATATATTCACATCTATACAAATATTACTTTAATGTATCCATGCGTTTTTTTTTTTGGTTGCAGAAAACAGTGACTATGGTTTCTGCCAGGAAATTTTTGTGTATATATCTTTAAGTGGAATTCAATTTTTAAATTGGGTTTCAAGCATTTAGTTAAATGATATGGTGATGTTAAAAGAGTTCGCAGACATGTATGGAGGGGAGAATTGAGGAGACGAATTATTATAGTCATAAAACTTCAATCATTTTTTTTTTAATTTTTGTGTGTACAAGGTTAGCAGGTATACCCCTTCCTATTTAATGGATTGTTTTTTTTTCATTTTTTAAAATTAATTTTAAAACTATCACGTTCGACATTAATTATACATATAATTTTATATTTATGTATCGTATTGCATTTATAAAATTTTGACTTTCAAATACATGGATTTATTTGTCAAAAAATATTGTTTCGCAAAGAGTTGATGGTCTAAAAATTTAAAGCTTTTTAACACTAAAACTTTAAAACTCCAAGATATTGCAAACAAATTTGTTTTCTCATGTAATATTAAATTTCCTTTGGGAATTCTAATTTATTCTAATTCTTTCATTTTGTTGATTCAACTTTTTGTTAAAAACCAATAAACATAAAAAACTTTCGCTCTTAACGCTACATTTAACTATCATTGTAAACTGCAGAATTATAAATAGATTTTTGATTCGATAACTCAGTTTTCACTTGGAATATGTATGTATAGTATGTTGGGCTTTTTGTAAAGTATTGAAGTTTTGAATGAAACAAAAAAAAAACTTAGGGCTACAATCAAGTTCTTATAATAGGCTGGAGTTATAGCTATTTCGCGACTGACATGGTTATCATCAGACTCCTTTAAGTGGTGCTTGGTCTATCTTTGTTCAATTTAATTTGCAACCTTTTTTCCTTCGAACCTAAACCAAGCTTCTTCAGAGCCATATAAACTATCCGCAATGTGCTACTGAAGTCACGCCTGAAGACGTCTCAATTTAGGTTTTATTCTTTGAGAGCTGCATTTGAGTCAACCAGCATTTTTACTAGCGACAAACAAGTTGTTTGTTGCACATTCGGTTTTTTCTTTTTTCTCGGTACTCCAAAAAACAAATAAACCGAATGTACAACAAGTAGTAGGTAAGAATTTAATGGAGCCGAAAATTGGAAATTTCGACCAAAATAGTCGGAAAATCCTTAAAATCAGAAATTGCATACTTTGCAGGAGTGGATAAAGGCCATATCTGTAAATTCCATTTTGTATGGGAAAGAGAAATTATGATTCTATAAGGATGACAAACATTAAGGAATTGACAATGTGCTAATTTTGTCCCTTATGAAAATCGCCAACAGATGGCGTTACGCTCTCAGACTGCATTCTCTATATATACAAATGGAGTAACAATTGGAGCATCCCAAACAATTTATTGTAAACTGACTACTTCAGGCGTATTATAGAATCTATCGTGGAAAATCCCCGAATGTATTATTCCACTCCACACCCAGAGAAATAGGATTTCCAAAATCCGAATGGATGCGAAAAAAGCGATGTCTCATTCAAAGAACTAATTCTGAATTCCGAAATTAGCCAATTTCCAATACTCGTAGCTATTAAAAACAAAAATCCCTTCAACTTTTCAAAATGTCCCATTTTTGGTCTCTTTGTATTTTCCACAAAAAAAACTTAACATTTGTATTAAGTATGGGTAAAAAGATTTTTTTTAATAGAAGTCGGTTTTGAAAAGCTTTAGGTCTTTTGTATTCAATATGTAGTTCCAATTTTGATAACTCACTAGTGCAACACAGCTTCGAAAATCCCCAGTTATAAACTCATGTCGATTTTTATTTGCCATTAGAGATCAAAAATTTTGTATTTCCAAAAGAAAAAATGGATGATACTGAAAAACCTCATTTTTCATTTGACACAAGAAATAAAAATTTCCGAACCTCGATTTTTAGCCAAATTTGCCCCTTCTTGCGCCTAAACGCACTCTTTTAAATGAAATTCTACATAAGCTTTGCTTTTGGCCCTCGACATGAAAACTCTTGCAAACAAAAATCCCCTAATCCCTGAGCACTATTACAGCTGTCAAATTATTGAGATCGTGAAAAAAGATGTGTTATTGGTATTTGTTTATTTTTTCAATGTTTTAGAATTTTTTTCCGAAGAAAATAGTTTCATAAAAAATATGTTAAAGCTATAAAAATAAAATGGTTTCAAATGTACGAAGGAACTAATTTTGTTTTGAAAGTGATGTGTTCTTTTACTTCGTCGGGTTTTTTTAAGCGCATTATTTAATTTATGACTTCCTTTGTAAATTGTTTTGCATTCAATTATTTTAAGAGTTTAAACATTTTTAACAAAATAAATTTAAATTTATTTGCGTTTGCAACCATTGCAAATTGAAAAATTAGCAACAAAAATTCTTTTTACTAAAGCATAAGCCTTTTCCGCTACGAAAAGAATGAGTTGTTTTATAAAAGGAGTCATATTTTCGTTCAGAATCAGTGATTCTTAGTAAATTTTCTACAACGAATTCACTATACCAATGGATTCTGTAATACATTTTCGTGTTTCGTAGCACATTTTCTATTACGATGGAATTTGTGATAGGGCTTAGTGTTTATATTGGAGCATCCTTAAGCGAGATTTTTCTAATATTATTTATTAATTTAGTTTGAAGTTATTATATTTCTTCATTATTTGTTCATTTATTCTCAAAAAGAGCTTCGAAAATATCGTTTATCGCAGCTACAAATAAGCCAGTAGCTTCTTTGTAATATCTTGTTTGTAGCCTTTTTTATAACGAATGCTCTTCTTAAAGTAATAAACTAACGGCCACAATTTTTTCTAAAATCTATATATGTACATATAGTTTTAGAAAACAGTTGATTATTATTCAAAACAATAGCTGAGCTTAAATATTGTTTTCTTTTTCATATCAACTCAATTTTTCAGTCTTTATAAGCTGTATAGTCTTGTTGCTAGGATAATGTTATTATAATTTTACTTTATTGAACTGTTTTAGAGACTTTAGAGAAAAAAAACACGCCTATTGACTAGTTATCCGAATAATGCTTATAAAACGGAATAAATCTAGACACATTAAGTGCAGCCAAAATCATTATATTTCGACGAAAATGTACTTATTAATAGAGTTTTTTGTATTTGTATTTGTATTTATTATGAATGGTCACTTTATTTTAAGATTTAGATCTTATTTATAATTAAGTATAAATTAAGGAGTATAATAATATAAGGACATAATCATTAATTAAATTAAGATTAAAAAAAAATAAAAGTTTACAGAAAAAGAATACTAACAACGATTATAATTTAAAAGATTATTATAAAAAAAAAACAATTTAATAATTGTGCGTGTAAAATTAGAGAAAATAAATGAACAGAAAAGCAACGCCAAAAGCAATCAGGCAACATGGGAGCCAACTAGGATGAAGAATAATATAAAAAAAATATTTTTCCTAAATTTCCCCACTGTATCCACATCTCTAAAATGCCGTGGAAGCGAATTCCACAAACGAGCTACATTACATAGAAATTAATTAATATTACTGTTTGTAATTTGAATCTTTTTTTTATGCATATTATGTAACTTGTAATTTTAATTGTAAATATTTTTAAGCCATAAATGAGATATTATCTTAAGGCTTCTTTGTTTAAATAAATAAAATGAAAATGAAATTGTCGCTCGGACGTTAGGCATGAAAACCGGGGAATAATGATTTGGTTTGATCGTCTTGAAGGCGAGAACTGGAATGTATCGTACAGGTATGACGATACATGTGACCGTAGCGTCTAAGACCAAAGATGTATCGTGCAACATTATAGAATACAACATTCATCTTTCTCTGACTGATACTATCAAGCTTACAAAAAATTTCACAGCCGTATGTTAAGATGAGTACCACAAGTATTTTCGCAACATTTTTCTTGTATCCAGAGGGATGAAAGTTCTTGATGGCCACAATAGACGAAGAGCTCCATAAGCTTTCCCAACAATTTGATTAACATGGTCATTCCAACTTAAAGTTCTGTTAAAGCAAATACCCAGATTTTTTGCTGTTTCCACGAAGTCTATTTTTGAGTCACCAAGAAGAACATCTGAAAAACCGGACAAATCCACGGACCTCTTAGAAATAACGAGGCACTTGCTTTTTAGGGGATTTAAAGTAAGACCACATTTGACTGACCAACGTCTAATAGATGAGAGGTCCTCATTAATTGCATCAACACAATCCTCAACCTTACTAATATGGCAACTTTTCATTAGCTGGAGGTCATCAGCAAAGAGATGTTCTTCGCAGTGGCGTAAAAGCTTTGGGACTTCATTCACATATAATGGAGAAAAGTGATGGGCCTAAAATGGAACCTTGAGGAACTCCGCTAGATATTGGCAATTAATAAGAAGTTTTACTACCCACAACAACTGCCTGCCGTCTCTCAGAGAGATAAGAAGAAACAAGTCTCACTGCATCTAGAGAAAAGTTATACATTTTTAGTAGTTTTTGACACAGGATGTTGTGGTTTATAGTGTCAAATGCCTTGGAGTAATCAAGACGAACCAAAAACGAAAGTTTGTTAGCATCTATCGCTGGTCTCACCCGTTCTACAACCTCCAAGAGTGCTGTTGTACTGCTGTGACCTGGGCGAAAGCCTGATTGTTTAACGGCTAGAAGATCGTTTTGTAAGAGAAATCTAGATAGTTGTTTCTACATTATTTTTTCCAGAACTTTGGACAGGAATGGGAGGATAGCGATAGGTCGAAACTCAGTGTTATTTTTAGGGATGGGAATAATTTTAGAGTCTTTCCATTTGGAGGGAAAGATTCCCTTGGTAAGTATGGTATAGTAGATGTGGCAAGATTACTGGCAACATGGCTTTAAGAAAAGTGAGATGCAGGTTATCAAACACAACAGCATTAGATTTATTTGAAATAAAGCTTTCGACTACATCTACGTTGCTAATACATGAAAAACCAAAAGCCTCTCCAGCCTATGTGTTGGAAAACTCTTCTGCAGAAAAACTTGGAATGGAATCTATGGATGGCTTGGAAATCGATGCAATAAAAGAGTTGTTTATTACATTACAATCAAGTTCATCAGCAATGTAGTTATTTGGTTTGCTTACTATTTCTTTCAAGTTTTTCCAGAGCCTTCGTCGACTTAAGGAAGTATTTAAACGATGTTGGTACCAGTGGACTTTAGCCCCTCGAATAAGGCGAACCGCAGTGTTACGCAGACTGCGATATTCTTGAAAATCATCTGGAATATTAAATCGTTTCCATTTATTAAAGGCCAAGTCCCTTTGACGAAGTTTGTTTTGTATTTCGCGAGTAAACCAGGGACAGTTACTATGTTTAATATAGATTGTTTTTAGAGGACAATGGGTGTCGAACAAGCGAAATAGATTATCCTGTAGGAACTCTACTTGGTCGTCAGGTAGATGAAGATGTAAACAGTATCCCAGTTCACTCTTCTTGCCTTCCATTCGAGTGTTTGCTTATCTACATTCTTAAAGTCCCGAAATTGGAAAGTTCTCACGGGTCTACTGAGAGAAAAGTCAAATGAGAGATGGATCAGGTCGTGTTTAGAAAAACCGGGAGCATCAAGTTGATCAAAAGAAACTACTTTGTTGGAATCACTAACAAAAAAAATGTCGAGAAGTGTTTTTGAACTCTGCGAGAAGTGGGTGGGATAAGTTGTATTAACTGGAAATAAGTTGAATTAATTCATAATGGTTAAAAGGCTGTTGTCAATAAAAATATCGCAATTAAAGTCCCCACATATAATTACATTAGTGTAAAAAAAAGAATTATCTTCAAGAAGAGTTTTGAGCACTGACCATGACCAATCAACATATCGGTTTGGTCGGTAGACAACCCCAAGTAGTAAACTTTCATTCACGTTGACTATTTCAACACAAGCCAGCCTTTGTCACAAAGGAGGATTAATATGGATACTATATTTATTCATCAACTTATAACTGGCGTTATTGATGCACCTGATTTACTAAGTTGTATCGGTTTTAATTACCGTGGGGGAAACTACAATATTCGTAATGTGGAATTAATGCATTTATCCCAACACCGAACTATTTATGGCATGCATGAGCCTCTTACCCGCATGTGCAGGCTTTTGAATTTAAACTCAAACGTCTTTGATTTTAATATTAGTAAGATTAGTTTAAAACATACGTTAAGGACCAGTGCACCACGACCTTAAATGTTTATAATTACAATTTAGTTTCTTATTGTAATTGTATTTTTTTTATGTATTTATATTTATTCGTATATAATAGTTTTGTATTAATTGTTTTTAAGTGTATGTTTTGTAGTAGTTGATTTTTGCTTACTAACTACTAACACTGCACTAAGTGATGAGCCGGATAACACATATTTTGTGTTGGCAAATCTTTGGCCGCAAGATGTCGCTTGTACTAAGCTCTCTTCGGCAAAGATCTGATAGTGTGTTAAAAAAAAAAAAACAAAGATATTCAATAAGAGACTCGGGTGAAGAAACATATTTAACTCGGTGTTTAATAGACTCTCTTATGTATATGGCGACTCCACCACCTATCCGACGTTCCCTGTCATTTCGAAGAACCTTAAATCCCTTAAGTTCGATTAAGCTATTGGCAATATTGTCACATATTCGACATATTCCACACTCTTATTACCATGTCTATGATTTTGTTATGAATGTACATAATGTCAAACCATCATCCATATAGAAGCTCATCCCATAAAATTATTATAACAATACAAAGATATATAGATAGGTATATTTATTAAGCTTACTCACAATAAATGGAAACAGCATGTATTCAGCAATCCCTTACCTTATGAGTTCAATAAAAATTAATATCAATGATTTCTGTTTTAAAATGTACTTTATTTGATTTACAATTTAGTTAGTCTTTATGCTTAACACTCAATAATTTCATTTATTTTGATAATAATTACAGCATAACATTACTTTAAAACACAATTTGAACTTTTATTAAAAAATCGTAATATTCAGTTAATTTATAATTATTGTTTTTTTCTTTTATCGATAAATTGTTTTTTGTTACGTTGTTTTTTATTTATTTTTTTCGAAACACTACTTCAACAGTTCTTAAAATTTAATTTAGCCTATTACTTTATACAATTTTATTTATAACTTAATAATGTGCTAAAAGTCTATATATTTGTTTTATTTTATTATATATAAATATGGTTTTGGTATTTTATTTATTTTTTTATTAGAAATATTTTACACTAAACGTTAGTTTAAAAAAAAAAAAACAAGTTTGGACTTTTCATTTTATATTTAAGTATTGCTAAAAGTATACGTCATATTGATATTAATAATAACGAAAAGCACAATATGCACCTGGTAAATACATTCGAAGTTCTTTCATTAAAATGAGAACAACAGTCTAATACTATCGAAATATGAAGAAGAATATCTGCATTTCATAAGTTTTATTTGCAGTGTCCATCGAGAGTGGTGAATTCTATTTCTCCTCGCGATAATATCAAATCCGGGTCTGCAATATATACTGCTTTGCAAATGATTTGGAAAGAACAAATTTAAGGGGGCAAAAAATCAATGGATTAATTGTTAATTATAGTTAAGTTAGTGGAAACACACACATACATACATGTCTATTATCTACACAGAAGAATAAAATAGTTAAAAAATATGGCAAACAAAAATATGCAAAATATAAATTTATTGCGAAATACATTTAAAAATTTACAAACAAGTACATTACAATTAACATTATGAAGGTACCTTCATTCAAAGTTCTCGTGCTTGCATAATTAAATACTGTCATTTATAAGTAATAAAAATAAAAGGGGCCAAGAAGTCTACCTAGGACTTAGAGTACCCCAGATGTGACATAAATTTGACGAGAAATGACATCACAAAACCAGAAACACTGATTCCGATTTGACAAATAATATTTAAACCAAAGTGGAACTTTAACCATTCCATAATTTTTTATTTTAAAAATAAGAACTTTATCAAAAGCTTTGCAAGATTCCATGTAGATAGCATCTACAGTACACAAATCTAAGGTTATATATTGGGCAGATTGTCAAAGTTGAAAGTGTCAAAAATGGCTGCTCTAGTTTCCACAGGAACTCCAAACGCATCATCTCTTTTTTCCAGAGGAATGTGAGACGTATAATCTGCAAGATTAAAAGTCGTGGATCTACCTTTGTGGAAACCATGTTGATGCTCACTAATGACCAACTTCAGTTTCACACTAAACTTATGTGTTACTATTTTTTCTGTGTATAGATTCCCAAAAAAACACGCCTAATGACGTATCTAACAACTGATAAAGTTCGTAAAAACATTTAAAATCCATTTTTTAAGCTACTAATAACTGTTGGAAAATGTTTTTCGTCTCGAATGTTTCGAGAGCAAATGGCAAAAGTTTGCTTTTCACTTTTATGATCTTCGAAGATTTTGAATGAGAAATTTTCCTTAAACAATATTATAACCCCGTATCTCTTGTTTCAACAGTGTGAGTTACATCCAGCCTCTTTTTAATTTTTTTATTTATATGGAATCAATATAATTAATCTTATCGCATCAACACAACTTGGAGACGAAGCCGAAATGCAAATAAAGATAAATTGCAATTTCAATTCCCCTAAAAGACAAAACATCGATGATGATCAATATTATATTACAATTGTTGGTTTTATTTTGTTGCTTTACAGAATTCCTTATAAAGAGAATGAAATAAATACTTCCGCCCTGCTTTATTATTTCCTTCTATGTAATGTAACGTGTATTCTATATCTATACCTAATGGTGTACAGTTTGCATGGCGTCACTTTCAAGCCATAAAATCAACCATTCTATATTACTGTATTCAATGAAATTATTATATTGATGTGACGAATCCATAAAAAAGGAAAAATTCTAATAGAGTATTATTACCCTCTCGGCGTCTCGTCATCCTAAATTGTCCTTGCTTCAATCATGAATGAACTGTGTAGAAACGTTTTATTTCGATTATGTGGATACATAATATATTTTTTAATGGGAAGTTATTTCTTTTTCTTTTACTTCTTTGCTCCTCTTATACTCTTAATTACACTTCACATGGCGGGCGGCAAATTAATATATCGTCATCTTGTGGAAGATATGTGCCTCCTCTTTAGTGGTTGACATTTGACATTTATCTATACACAAGAAGTGTACGAACAAATATTTGCTTGGTACTGTGAAGGACGTGTCTAGGTAGAGGTCGAAATAGTTCAAGTTTTATATTAGATGCCCCTGAAGTTTAAAAATCTTTGAAATCGAATTAATTTTTTTCAGCCCTTAGCCATACGTTATTGCATTTAATGCTTTGAAAAGATTAAGTTAGGTGCGAATGCCAGAAAAACCTATTTTCTGATATTTATGTTTTTTTTTTTTTTTTAAATTAAAGTCAGATAGAAAGTCGTCCTTGTTGGTAATGTATATTTATACTTTCGGTGTAAGGTACATTTTTTATAAGTGAAAGTTATGGATTTGTGAATGACGACATTATTATAATGAGAGATAAATAAGATGCCATAAAATATGAAACATTTCATTTCATTTAAAAATATATTTTAGGTAGACCAAAATTAATAATTGTATACTTGAAAACCTGCAGGGTTGGCCAAATATCTACAAGTTTCTTTTTATAAATGAAATAAAATGAACAAAATTAAATTTTTCCCATGTATTATGGCTTTATTAGCAAGAGCAAACATTTAGGGTTATGATCACAATTATTGGCAGTAACATTTCTGTGATTTTTTAATGTGATTGCTTTTAAGTTATAAAACTTAAGTTTGTTTCTAAGTTTTCTAAGGATTCAATATGATTGTGCCTTTGAAATGTTTACATTACTTTTTACCTATATACCTACATTCTAAAGCAATCAGCAAATCTCTCACAAGTTACAAAAAAATTAATGAAATAATAATATAAATAATTAAACAAATAGTAAACGTAAACATTTTCTTTTAAAGTTAGTTCCAAGTTATAAGTAATCACTTTTCGCAAAAAGAAATTGTGATTATCACAAAACAATTTATCTTAATTCAACCCTTGTCTTGTTAAGTAGGAGTACCTACTACTCATGATAAAAAATAAACTTTTGAAGTTTTATGAGTCTTAGATTAAAAAAGTTTCATCTTCCAGGGCTAAATAACTGTATCGTAGGTGTGTACTGTGTGTTTAATTACATATTATTTCATTAAAGTTTTTGAACACAAATATTTTCATAATTTGTTGTTGTGAAGATTGTAGTGTAGTGTCCTCTCAGAAATTGGATTTCATTCATCAATCAAGTCTTTATATAGCTATTCAGCAGAGTTTACCTCCTTTAGCACAATTGACATACAGTGAACATTGGAAAACGTGAACTAATTAAAACCGAGGGTGTTCATGCTTTTGAGATTGCTCATGTTTTGGAATGTAACATTTTATGATTTAAATTGTATTCCTACCGTATTGTCTTACTCTTTCTCTTAAAATAAAACACATTTTTCTCCATTTTATCTTCTTTTTTCTTTAGTTCATGAATATTTGTATGTATGTATATATTTACACATCAAAATTGTACTTGTACTTCACTAACAAAATTGATTAGATTCCAAAAAACCACCTTGACTTTATTTTTGAATGTAAATCTTTAGCTTTTTTCAGCATTAGGTAGTCCGCTTACAGGCCAATTTTTATTTCTCATTGTACAGATATTTTTCCATTTTTGGCAGCTCTGATGATCTTAATGTCTGTCTTTTTCAAGGTCCAGAGTATGTATTACTAAAATACTAACACACTTCAAAATTAAATCTTTTTTCTTTTTAATACTACATATTGTTGACTTAGCGATTTATTTTTTTTTTTGATAAGTTTGTTACGCTTACTCCTTTTTTGAACCTTTCCAAAATGTCTGCTTTTTCGTTAAGTGTTCAAACCTTCAATTTCTTTGAAAACATTTTTAAACATAAAATAAAACTTACGTTGATCAATGCAAGAGAAAAAAACAAAACACGCACATGTGTCTATATTATGGGATCCTCCGAAGTTTTAAAAATTTATTCAGTGCATTCTTATGTAGAAATGTTGAATAAAATTCTGTTCATGTTTTAGAGCTTTTAGATTTGTTCACGTTTTAGAACAGTCAATGTAAAAAATACAGTGTTCACGTTTTGGGGTAGTTCACATTTTGGGGGGTTCACGTTTTCCAATATTCACTGTATAATTAAAATGGAACACATGTCCAAAATTGATATCTGTCATTTACAAATCGTTCTTGTGTTCGAAGAGCGTTGTTATTCTTGCATCTACACTCTATATTGAGGTAGATGACATTCGTATATGTATGTATCATAGGTGGATGGAACAATAGGTAACCATTGACATTGTGTTTATCCTTGTGCGAAGTTACTTTTCCATCATACCACTTTATATACTGATGCTGATGACATAAAAGGATTTCGTTTTCATCTTTTGAAATGTTTATTTCTAAAATGTTATGGCAACGATAACGAATCGCATATTCAGCTCACTCACAGAAGTGCGCACTCACAGATTTTGTGACGTTAAATAATTATTAATTTCTGATTTTGTTTACCTACTTATTGTTGAAATTGGATAACCACTTAGAACTTGCATAGTTAGGAAGATATCAACTCAAAAACAGATCTGGATGAATTTTATATTCATGAATTTATGTTTTGATGTAATTTTGATTAAAAAAAAGTTCAAGGCTCGACTGGAAGCGTTTTTAATTTGTTAGTTCTAAAATTTCAACACAACTAAATGCAATAACTGTAACCTCACTATATGAGCTCGATGGACTCAAATTATTTTTGTTTTATATATACGAAACCCTCATTTTACAGTTAAATTTTGTATTGATATAATATTTTTCTGAAGCAGATCAAATAAAATTTTAATCCGTTTAAGCTTGAAAAGTTCCATTCAGAGTAAATTATCTTATATACATATGCATGTTTTCTCATAGTCATAAGGTACAGTCTATTCAATTCAAAGAAGGTAATGATTTTCGTAGGTATGTTCCTAGATAAGCTATAACGCATTGCCTTTTCAATGAAGTATTTAAGCTGATTAAGTGTTTTAAGGTTAAAACTCAACAGTATTTTATATAAAATATTCACTCGAAAAACGTGAACTAAAACTAAGTGCATTTAAATAATTTTAGATGAAATTTTAAAATGCAGTGAAAAGTTTTGCTATTTTATAACTCAGTATTTCTTCGCATATTGGGTTAGGGAAGGTGGAGCTGTAATTATCAGGTTAATGGCAAGGAAGAAGCTTAAAATAGATTAATTTAAAATTAAGAGTATTGGAGTAAACGAGAGAGCAAATGACCTATTATGACCTGTAAGGACATCAGTGAAAGAATTAATGTGACTTGTCCGCAAAATTTATAAATTTGTTACTTTGGTATTTGTTTTTTTATTCCTCTGAGTTGGGATAGGTTCTTTTATATATTACTTAAATGGAATTTAGCGATTGATTTGTTTCGGTAAAACTAATTTAAATATAAATTGATTATGCCTATGAAATGTTAATCTCTTATTTTTAAAGTTAATCTGAAAAACTTTGTTGACGATTCCATAAATAGTACTCAAAAAATGGGTTTTATGATTTTTTTTTAAATATTCAATAAAGCCGATATTGTAGTTTGAAAATAGAAAACAAATATGTTATACTAACTTTTTTCGAAATTTTACTGGGCAATGAAATATTAAATTTTAGAATTATTTACTTTAAAAAATTGATCTCTGGCAACCCATAACAATTTAAATTAAACTCAATCAAACTTACTTTTAACCTCGTAACAGTTTCGAAGTGGCCCCTATGTAGATACTTAACTTATTATGACTTTTAATATTCGATGCTCTTATGAAGGGTCTTACAATAGAGATACTCGAAATATATGATAGGTTAATGCGAATAAAATATTACAAATATGTTGTGAATTGTTCAATAGTGTATGGTAATTCACATCATCAAAACTAACATTTTTTTATTTCCAAAGATTTTAATAATTAAACTAGTTTAGGTTGTCAAACGTACTTTTACAAATTAAACTAAACGAGTTTTTCTAGAAACAAATCTTAGGGGATTGTTGGAACTCGCCAAATTTTTGCACTTTAAACGCTTGACGTTAGGTATACACTTTATGTTATGCATTTATATTAATTTACCATTTTGTCTGTTTCAGTACTATTTTTTCAGTTTTCAGTACAATGGAGAAACGTCTATTTTCATCACTGGTATGCAGTATGAAGTATATTAATTGTTCTCTTAAACAGATGAATTTGTTATTCTTGTAATTTTTAAACTATTTTCTCAAAGTATCAATATATGTTATAATAAGGTACAATTAAGCTGGACAACATAACAAAGTTCCGCTTGGAAGAATCCACCCCCGCTTCAATTTGAGTAACAGACTCATAAACGGTATAAACCTATAAAACATCTATACAGCTTTATATACCCCCTAAATGTTTCTATTGTCAACTTATTTGCCTTCACTGTAATATTATAAGGTATAGTCTTCAATCGAATACTTATTACTAGAAAAAGGAGATTATTTTATTTTTGGCCTGCTTTTCTTCCTTAAGGACATTTCTATTTTTGTATCTAATAAATGTGTCTGCGCATTCGTTTTTGATGTTCTTTCATATGTTATAAATGTTTGTATATATGTACTTACACAATTATATATGATTCCTTTTTTTATAAATGAATAAGGACAGGAAGGCTTGCCGAAAATAGCACAACTTTATACATAAGAAATAAAAATGTTTTATGCATAAACTCTACTATATTTGTGTGTGTCTCATTTAGCCGAAATAATTTGAATTGTGATATAATATATAGAATATATATGTATGTATTAGAATTGATACTTTGGCTGAAAAAACGTGGACAGTGTAATTTAATTATATGCTAAACAATTGATATTCGGGCCAGTATAGTAGTTTGATGATGACTTTTAGTTTAATATGTCGACTCTAGCAGTCTTGATAGTTTTATGTCACAACTAAAATGGTAAGTTTAACATTGTATTTTTTTTAATTTTGCGCATTCTACATTGTTCGTAAACCATCGTTTACAAAAAGATATTTCTTAGGCCATTGCTCATTAGTAGAACATAATGCAGAAACATAAGCGAGAAAAGATGCCCTAGATGTTGTCATATTCTTTTGTCTTTGTTTTCGAGACAATTGATGAGAGCCAGTAAAAATTCTTAATATACTGATACGGAATCAAATGATATGTTTGGCAATGTTTCAGAATGTAAAAAAATATAGATATAAAAAAATAAATATACATACATAGATATTAGATAGATACATAGATAGATAGGTTTTCATCAGGGCAAATGAGGTGATTTGTTTGGAAAATGTCCAAATCCACTCATTGCTATTTCCTGCAAATTTGGTTGAAATTATCTCATTTCGTATGTCTTGTCAATTTGAAAAATAGTAACAAACTAAATGAACAATCCCATTTCCCATCCCAAAGCTTTGAAAAACTTTGTATGAAAATTCAAAAGTCAATGAATGTATGATAAAAAAAAAGAAACAGAAAACGAAAACGAAAACAAGTGATTAACTTAATTAGGAAACTTAAGATGAAATATTTGCTACAAATAGGCAATTTTCCAAATTATCCATTACCAATTATCATTTCGTCTCTATTAATGAAAACCAATATGTGACTTTTTTAAAATGTACACATTATAATCCTATTCAGTATAATTCTAAAAAATTCCTTTTTTATTTGATGCGGAATTACAAAATCCCTCAAATAAAAACTATAAGCCTCACAAACGCATGCTTCTCTTAAATTTTCAAGAAACTCGTATCCACACATACAATTTGGCACGATGAATAGATTAATGATGAAAAAACTTATAACAGAGGGAAAAAGAGATTGAGACTGAACGAAACATGCTAGCATTTTAAAACACAGGATTGCTGGGTGGATTAAAATCACAATAGGATGAAACCTTACCACATCTTGTTCATGATGAGATTAGTTAAATTGTGAAGAGTACTCGAAAGCACTTTTGTTCTAAAGCACATATTATATGTTTTATTATTAAGTATGTACACATGTAGGTACATTATATCCTTTTAGGAAGAATCTTCACTTGTTTCCCAGAAACTATACAAGATGCAACCGTCAAGTCTTTCGCATGTCACATCAGTCATCCACCTACCTAAAATTAATAAAGAGATAATTATTTATTCACAGTTGAATTGCCTTTATTAAGAGCAAATCTTTTATCTAAGCTACTAAATAGAATTCTAAGATCTAGAGGAGAGTTTTAATGTATTACCATTTTTGAAAGGCTATTTGTTTGTTGGTTTGATTTGGTTTTTGAAACGTTAATAGTTTTTCTGAAAAAAAGCTTTACACAGAAAAAATTCTATAGGTTTCTACTTTAGATATGATTTTCAGGAACCATCGTAACTAAGCGTTTTTGAATAAATTAGCACTTACAAAAATGTATACGGTCGTATAGGTATACAAAGTTCAAAAGGTCGATTTACGTTTAAAAATCAAATATATTGTAAATTAATCTAAACGAGTTTGCAAAATAGGTCTAATTTCAAAAGGAATATCTTACCATATTGTAAGGGATATAGGTAACTTTTTTATAAATATAAAAAAAAAACAAAGGTAACAAATTCATGCATTTATATTAGTTGAACCTTCGTTTCCTATATCACAAACATTTAGTTGTCCAAAGAAGCAATTGTTTCGTACCAAAACAAACTTCCCTTCATTTCAGTAGATCTTAAACAGATCATTATGGACTCATTTTTATTCCTAAACACCTATAACCTTATATATAAATTCATACAATCTTTGCCGCTATCTACTTTCATTACGCAAGCCATCAATGCAAAACAAAAGAGGGTTTTATTACTTCTTGAATTCAGTAGAACTTTTTAATTCGCTCCCTTTTTTTACCTCAAAATGCCAATCAAAACAATAAAACACCTACCTATAGCCCAGAAATTTCCTTAGTCCCAGTGTGATTGACATTATTGTCTCTTGGGACTGACCTTAAAAAACTCAATGTCGTATAATGTTGCGAAAAAGGGTTTGATACAATAACAACAACAAAAAATAAACATAAAAGCTTTGACGATAGAAAGACATATTCCAACAGGAGCAACAGGACAACGCACATGGAGACTTTTAACGAAAAGGGCACAGTTAAAATAAATTTTGTATTCCTTAGATAGCCATTTTCTGCTATTTTATTCGTGAAATAAGTTTCATTTTGTTCGATTTATCTTCCACCTTACTTTTCTAATAGTCGTTACTGTAATATAAGGAAAATTTTTTTACGCTATGAAAAAAGTATCCGAAAACGTGTCATAGAATAATTAATAAATACGTGCTACCTGCTTTTGTTTGTTTCTATGTACATATGTCATTTACATAAAAATTAGTTTTTTTGAATCAAATCACTTAACACCCATGGTTTTTAAAACATGGATATATATTTTCATTTTAACATGGTTATATGAAAGACAATTATCTAAGCACATAATGTACCATAGGCGTTTTATTAATTTATATAATAATTGAATTCGGTCGTACACCAAAAACTGTGATCTGTTTTAAAAAGTACATTTTATGGTAAAAACCATTAATCAGAAATATATGTATTTAAAGTGTTTGGGCTAGATCAGGAAACCTTACCTATCATAAATTGGTAAACAACGGTAATAGTAGACAAAATTGTTAAACAACGGTAATATTTAGGTAATATTGGGGGTCATACGAAAGACTCATGTCTGATTCACAATGCGACGAGAAAGCGAGACTTCGACGTGAAGAGATCTCTTTGCAGATGTTCTCTCTTAATCACGAAATTTAAACAACGAAATAATACATAATAAAGCATTTCTCGTCTCGTCGTCATTGAAAAAAAATACGTGGCGTTATGACTAGAATTGCTTCGTTATGTATTATTTCATTGTTT
Source organism: Epistrophe eligans (assembly GCA_951394125.1). NCBI lineage: Eukaryota > Metazoa > Arthropoda > Insecta > Diptera > Syrphidae > Epistrophe > Epistrophe eligans. Next base: position 374,370 of record OX596028.1, read on the forward strand.
TAAGTTCGTCATTGAGAGAGGAAAACATTGAAGAGAAATTTTCACGTCAACGTCTCGCTTTCTCGTCGCATTTTAAATCAGGCATCAGGGAATTTGAATTTATCTGTATTGTCAAAACATTTCTGATTTCGTTTGCTAGAATAAACTTTTTCCAAATTATTTCCTTCATTCGTACCTTATTAGTATTGAAAATGTTTATCTCTTTTGGGCTGCTTACGTCAATAATTTGTTAACCTTTTTAAAAATGCAAAAATGACGTTTCGACGTGTTTCCAACATTGTCCGGACAGTTTAACAGGGAAAGACAAATGGCGTTCTTGATTGGTAATCCGGAAGAGAAATGCCAATCGAAAGCTTCAAACAGCTCTGATTGATTCTGTAGTTTGGATTAGAGAAACTTGAGGCGTTAAACGAACATAAAAATAATTGTATTCAATAGGTAACATGGCGGACCAAGATATGGAAGAAGCTTTTTTGAATCAATAAATTGAACAAGTCCAATTAAAATACTGCTAAGTCTTCTACTTGACTTATGTATTTCAGTAGTATATAGAAATCGTATTATTAAAAAAAAAACCTTCGTATATGTACATACATGAAACATTTAAATTTTTTTCATTTAAATTTGAAATTTAAAGTTTGTGAGTGTGTGGTTTCGATTCTGAATTCAATCCAGAAGCTGTCATTTTGTAGTGTTCAGATGGTTTCTGGACAACTGATTAAAAACACCATATAAGTTTATTCTTATTTGATCCACACTAGTAAAATTTACTCAAGGTTGTGAACGGAGGCATGACACACAGTGTGCCATGTGTATTACAATGTACCAGAGCGACAGTGTGTAAGTATTATGGATAAATTAGAATTTAATATGAAAGTTTGAGGTTGTGAAAGTGTGACAATACTGATGTTCGTTTTTCTTCAAAGTTATTAATTTTTATCAATTTATGTCAAAATTTAGACCTAATTTTCATTTTCACATTTTTAAACTCTTAATTCGAGTTTTCTAATACTTGTACAGTTTGGCACTGATACACTGTAAGAATAATACTGTGACGCTGTCACTCTTAGGGCTAGTTTGTTCACAGTGGTTTTAAACTGCACCATCACTTGAACAGGCCTTAATCAAATGACGCTTATCAATAAAAATCGGCTGATCAGCGATTTCCATGTTTAAGAACTAAAATTTAAGATTCCTTTATACAAAATTTGGTACACAAACATAAGCGATGATTTACCAGTTGCAGTAATCCTTGATTAAAGAATGATCGACTGTGAACAAACTGGCGCTTAAAAGCAAAGATATCCAATACCCAGTAACACTGTCACACTCTTGACTTTTCAGATATGCAGTCACAGACATTGAAAAAAATGTATTTTTGTTAGTAAGAAAATCAATGCGTCTTTCTCTTCTATACAGAATTTTTGAATAAGTTGTCCAAAGGAGAGTGTAAACATTCCTAAGACGTCAAAAATATGAATAAATTATTAACCTACACCTGACAAGAAGTACCTATTAACATTTTTACACTTATTTCCCGAACTTATTTTTCGGTCTTAAAATTAAATGTTGAAAAGAACTTTAATTAGTTTGGTGCTCATTTTAAAAAAAGTAAATTAATTTCGAATATATATATGTAGGTAGGGTAGGTATATCTTACATTATAATAAAAGCAGCAGTTATAGTGCACATTCTTAATTAAGAACCAAACTGATTAGATACTTCATTATGAAACATATAACATAAAAGCAAAAAAAAAAAAAAACATAATTAAAAATCAAGCACCTGCCATGAAGAATAATTGAAATCACTACCACGAGAAGCTGTACTGTACTCGTTTGCAGGCCAGGTGATATGGTTTCATTTAGTTATGCAAGCGTATGTGTGTTTATCCAACGCAACATCCGATGCAACGTACAAAACTCTACACATTTAGTACTCTCTATAGGTTTATGTGCATGAAAAAGAAGAAATAAATCTACAATCTACGTTCTACGACGGGGATGATTAAACTATACTACATAAGAGTGAAAAAAAAAATTAGATAATAAAAAAACTAGATATATGTACATATATGCATGTGAACAGTAATTTGTACTGCAAAGCATTAATACAAGAGTATCTATATCTACTAGATTGCAGTCACATAGAATTTAAAGCTAACACTCAAGGCTCTATGGAAAGCTACATATAACTAACTACTTTAATGCTATAATTTATTGTATAAGGCTAATGGAATACCGTTCAGACTTGGTTGCGGATATTGGATAAATCCTTCGGAGACATAGTGATGACTGCTGGTGCTGCTCCTCGGTCCGACAACTCTACTGTGTCTAATGTCCGCAGGTCTGGGATTTTCTTCATCATTAAATTCGTCTTCTTCTATGTACATTGATGGGACATCCGTTCGGGCGGGTCTGAAATGAAAATATATATGTAATTAAAATTATTAATAAATACAGATTAGAAGAAACTCAAAAAAAGATTGACTTTTGCAAAACAAAATATGTTAACCCCATTAAATTCTTCTTATAGCAGCATTCCAATTGGGAATAGTTCTGGTGCCACTGCCACATCAAAAACACAAAGTTATTACGTTTATATTTTGTTTTATAAATATAAAGATAGAGGTATGTACATATATGTTAATGTGCAAATGTAATTCTTTCCCCAATGGTTTCACAATAAGACCACATTTTTCCTCACTAACCTATTTTATCTTGTTTTAAGGGACTTTGTTTCCCTCGAGGAATTAAAAAGAGATTTTTCATTAGTTCGAGAGTTTTTTTTTATGTTTTTATTTAAATTTTTTGTATTTATGTTGAAACATCACCATGTCAATGTATCGCATTAAAAGTACTTTTTATACATACACGTATAATTTTCTTCCCGCAGATTAAAATTCGTTGCATAATATAAAATTGAAATGAGTTATCCCTTAATCCCTAAAATGTGTAAGGGAGCAGGTGAGCTCCAGCATTCAACATTAATTAAAAAAAGACAACTTTTAAAACAATACAACAATGCATTCGAAAACGAATATGAATTATGTTAAGCACCAGATGTAACTTTGACGTTAAAAAAATTGTTGATAAGATTAGAATAAAATTAATGATAAAATATAATTTCTATGATACTTTCGTGTGTCTGGTAATATTGAAAAGACGCTGAAATTTGTACATAACGCCCTGATTTTCAGATCTTGCTTGGTCTGATCTTGTTTTGGTAGAAAATTTCGGCAGGTGGGATCATTATTTTTTTTTACTGACCTGATTTTAATTGAATTAACTTAACAAAATTAAAGGAAGTTATACCTATCGGTTGGTGTGGTGCCTATTATATTGGCAAGTACAACGGCGGCGTAGGTAAAAATGTATTACAGTTTAAAAAACTCTAAATTATATTATTGTATCTGCCCCCGATGGTAGGTTAGGTATACATATTGAATGCAAAGTGAGCATTCAATTTAGGAAGATATTTCATATATATGAACATATTTTTGGGAACTTCAATTTTCAAGTTAGTTACTATATGTATCTATGAAAATTAAACAATAAAAAGCTCAAAGTCAATAAATCGTGCTTTGAAAAACTATATACGGTTGAATTTAGAAAACTTGGGTGGGATAGTATATCGGGCCACCAAATCCAATTCAAACACAATATATATGGTGTAACCCACTTTTTTATCATATTTTTCATCTTTAATCGATCTTAAATACTAAGGGTATTCATGCAACGAGATAAGTTTACCAATTGTGTAAAAATATAAGTTTACACAAAAGTTTGCGTGAACGTCCTTTTTATTTATTTGGATAAATGCTGCGTAATTGAATCAGCTGTTCGTTAAACGTCACGTTAAAAGTCACAATGACGTTTGTATAAGTTTATCCAAATAAATTAATAATAAATAAGTTTCCGCAACAAAATCCTTAGATAATTTTATCCAATTTGCGTAAACCATTTCCCATAAAAAATTTGACAGTTCATTTACCAAAAGATAAATTTATCCAAAAGATAAACTTATCTAGTGTTTTACGACGTTGTGATTCAAGTAGAAAAGGTCACATTTTTTTAAAGCTTAGATATTTCAGAATTAAGAATTTTGGCTTTAATGTATTTTGCTACATAAATGTAAAAATATCAGACAAAAGTATTTTAAAAAAATGGGTACTCATAATAATTTTTGTCATAATGTTTCTACATTACGCAAGAAATAAAATTGTATTGAGCCCCCAAAAACCATATTTTCTAAAAACATATTCAACGACAATCAGTCGTATTTATTAGATTTTTGTCTACTTAGACACTGTCTAACTATTTTCAAATTGGTTGAAATATGCTTTATTTAATAAAAATAAGTATCACAGCTATAAGATAACAGTAATCAAGGTTTTTGAACACATTTTCCAAAGTTGGACAGTTGTCTAAAGTTAGACAACGTTCATAAATAAGACTAAATATATTTAGGTACATTAGTATATATTTCAAAAATAACGGCAGCGTCTATAAAGTAATGATGTTATTAGGTTTTTAAAGAATTTAGATAAAAAGAAAAATATTAAGTTCGGAATTTCGTTAATTTTCTGTATAAATCAAATTTGTATAGTAATTTTTTTTTTTAATTTTTTTGTATGTTGCAATGAATACAAAATTACCTTCGATTTACTATGACCCAAGAACGTCTAGTCAATCTTTCTATCAATTAAGAGAAAAGTTTCAAGAGAAATTTGATTTCAACGATGTCATTGAGGAGTTCTGCAGAATGAAGGCACGAAAACATTTTTATAAAATAATTGGAAAAAAACTACTAATTGTATCTATAGGTAAGTTTGATTTTTAGACATCTATCTAAAATCGATGTTTGTATATATGTTCCTTATAAACTCCATTTTTATGAAATTTGCAGGCAATCCTGTGATGCAGCGATGGGATCAACAGAATTTCGTTTTTTGTTTAAAGTAAAGTGCTTCCCATGCAACGCCAGGAATGGGTCGCTTCTATTAAATAATAGCTCTTATTTTGTTTTCTATTTATTATATTTTTACACTCTACCTGTTGGTTCTAATTGTTTGTTGTATTTCAGTTTTTTTTCATATGACACGAACGGCAACGCTGATTGGCACACTAAACAAAAATTGTAAGAATATATATGGGGCCAATAAAAACTATGAAATATAAAATTAAATAAACGATATTTTGTGTTTCTTTTTACACATGCACAGATGACAATTTAACCTAAAAACATGCCCCTAAGAACCATCGACAAATTGAGTGCTATAGATAATGACATACCTTATCCGACGAATCCCAGTTATTGCACGTATTCTTTTGGCTTTTGGAGGTTCCATTTCTAGTAATTTTTGTTTATTTAATTTCTGACATATACAGAATGTTTATTTTTTTTTTTGAAAACCGCTGAGCTATGTTATGACGGTTAAATGTAATAGATTTGCAATTTTGGTACATTATTTGATACAAGCTCATTATAAGTATGGGTAGTAAAATATTTTATAAATAAGAATTTGTATTGCAGCTGTATAAGTTCTTATGCACTGATATAGCTATAATTTTTTGGCCGCCCTTTACCGACGAAAGAATTTTAAAGAATACATCAGAACATTCGTTCGTCAGATTATACGCATTCACTTCAAACGTATCTAAAGCTTAATGCATTCCCAAAATTCTATACCTAAAATAAAAATGAATAAAAGTGTTTTTGTTTTTATTTTCTAACTATTTATATACCCATATCATCCAAAGCAAATTAAAATAAAAACCTCTGAGTGCTTGTTAAGAGCATTTTTTGTCAGTTTACGCATTCACTATAACCAGAGCCTAATGTATTCCCTAAATTCTAAAAAATTAAATTGAAGCATTTATTCACAAATAAACTGCAGTAAATTAAAAAAAAACCTTTGAGTGCATTTTTGCAACAGGTATCAGTTTCTTTGGAGATATTTTTTTACATAAAAAAAGATAAACAAATGATTTTTGATACAACCTTTGTTTAAGCCAAATAAAAAATGTTCTTCAGAACTCAAAATTCTACTTTTGTGCCACAATTCAAGGATCTATGAATTAAATTTCGTCCAGGGGGACGCAGAGCATAAATTTCTTTTCCCATTCTTAACTTAACACTTTATTCAAAAAAAAAAAAAAAAAATCTAAAGTACATTCACCTAGATTAACGTTTCTATGTTTTGCTGCTTTGTGCCTCCAGGGATATAGTATAGGGCGGAGGTTTAGCTACTTTGCGAGTAAACCTACAGGAAAGTTGTTCTATGATGGCGAATGGGGTCAAACTTCTGTGCAACAAAATAATGCAGAAAGTTCTTGTTTATGAAACCAGCAGCACTAACGATTTCCAGATATTTTCCACTTACCTTCCCTTATTTTCCTTTTATTTTTATTTTTTTTTTATTTTTATGATAGCTTAGTACCAACAGAGGGAGAGAAAAAGAGGGGGGAAAATACATTCACATTTTTATCATTTTGCAGTTGCAAGTAGGTTCAAATAAGCTAAAGCCATAGTGACTTGATTTCGCATGGATGCAACAAGGAGTAAGTACTTTTCAATTTGTTTAAGTGAGGCAATTCATTGATTTAATTGAACTGTTGTTTGAATGGATTCTAAGTTTTTTTTATTATTATTTTTTTAACTACTGAGGTTTATGTTTTTTTTTTTTTTAATTTAGCAATTAAAATTTTATTGTAATTTGAGGTGCACTGAAGTTGGCATTGTTTGCAAATCAATGGCTTTAATCAGTTCAATAAAGCTGAAAAATTTCGAAAGCTCATTTGGCTTATTTTAACTTAAGCTTAATTTGCTCTTCTGTGTTCAATTAATATATATTTTAATTCCAGTTTATCTTCTTTTTTTTTCATTTTAAAAGCGACAGCTTCATGGGTGAGTTAAAATAACGTATAGTTTTGCCTGTAAACAAATTAAAAAGTTGTTTTTTTCAGTTTTTAATTATCTATGTCGATTCTGGTCTTTTACCTACCTTTTACAAAACTAGGTATATTTACAAAAAGATGCTATCGATACGTGCTTACTTAAGTTATGACCAGGGATAGGATAACTTTTGGTTAGTCATTAGGAAATATGGACTCTAAATAAACACGTTTCATGTCATCATTGCAATTTTTTTTATTACATTTCTTTGAATTTTACCATAATTGACTTTTTTGTCTTTTTCAAAAATATTTAGCATTTTGCTTGTTTTTTTTTTCTGAAATCTTGTTTGCAAACAAAATCTTTCGTTGTCTTTGAAGTGTCTTTAATTTGATCCTTATAAAATTAAAATTTTCATTTTGCTGCGTGGAAACGTCAAAAATATTTAAAAAATCGATCAAATTAAACCAAAATTTCATCGCAGTTCCAAAAATCATATGTTATCCTCACTCTAGCGTCTTCTTTACACCATGAGAGATGATAGATTATAACCGTAACCCAATTGGAAACGCCCTATCATTAGGTCTGTCTGATATGTACAATAATCAATTCTCTCACGCACCCTTTAAAACACTTAGGAAATCGATCGGGGAGGTATTTCTGATGGAAAATTTAGACGAAAGTTCAAATAACTAAAATTTCTTCAAAAACTTTATTAAAGTTCGTGGTCAATCTTTCCTCATTCTTTTTTCCAATATTTTTCTAGTGGCGATGGCAGAACTCTGTATCAAACAATTTACTTGTATATGACAGAAAATTAAATTTTTATTGAAAAAAATATAATAATGCTATATTGTTTGGATTATTATGTTGGCGTCAATTAGAACTATTCCGCATACGGTACAAGAAACGTGACAGATTGTATGTATATTCGAGTAAGCGCATACCGCATTTTATGATAGGACAAAAATAGTTGCCTTTGCATGACAAAATATTTCTCGTCACTAAATTGTTATATGTAGTTAGATACACCGAATGTATTTAGATAACCGTTAAAGTTAATATTGCAGCACCGGATGTCAAAATTGCTCAAAACTTAAACTCAAGCGCAAGATAATATGGGTGTTTTTACTAGTCATTTACTATTTTTGCATATCTGTAGTTATTTATTAAATATAATTGACTAGCTTTTGTAGTTACAGTAGATGACGGATATAAGAATGCTTCATATAAGAAAAAACAGGCTTATAAAACAGTAATTCCAAAACCACTGCACATTCCCATTATGAAACGTGTTTAATTAACTATTTAAAGGGTGACATTTGGTAAAAAAAAAAGTGCGGTATCCGACCTTTTGTGTTTGAATGGTTATTATTCGAGAATGTACTTAAGGGATCACCAAATCGATATATTTGAAAAAAATAAGTAATATAAACGAATATGCTGAATTGGTGGTAAACACAAAAAAGTGAAAGGCGTTTTTGCACTCGCAGTTAGGCTGCCAAGCTTTCCCAAAATCATATTAATATTAAAAGTTTGAATGAACAACAAACACGTGGGTGTTTAGTTTATATAAGCTGGAATTATAGTTATTCTGCGGCTGCCACGCCAAGTTAGGTATTCGATTCTAACAACATTTTTTTTAAGAGCAGGGCCTTCAAAATCATTTAAGGGCTTGATGCTTATAATATTTTTTTTTTATTTTTTATGGAACTAAGATTTCTCTTACCGTGCAAAGCTGGGGTAAGCCTGCAATTTTTGCACGTCTCTACCGAGAGACAAAATAATTTCTTTAGCTTTACTTCTATTGGTTTTTTTTGATACAAACTAAATAATTTCCCTCCAAACATTTAATTTGATGTATGTATGTTTATTATTAATTCCAAGTTGAAAGACGTATTCAATTTAATGAAAATAAAAGTGGAGTAAATGAGTCTTTCATCTCTCAAAAGATTTTTTCTTATCATACATGGCATAGTCCTATTTTTACATTACATACATATATACAAATTATCATGAAAGTAAATTTACTAGTAAAATCTCCATTTGCATATAATCACATAGTTAAACCCTTCAAAAATATATTCAAGAAAAAAAAAGGAAGAATTTATTCAAATGTTCAGTTCCGTTACTGATGAGACCGGGCATTATAATCTTGCATCATTTGTAGTTTTAAGTATTTTAAGTAGAAGATTTGTTTTGTTATTAAAATGAGTGTCCGTTAAAAGGTCGTCATGGGTGGGAAGGAAGGACGGATACGCGGTTGGATGAAATAGGAAACCTTTTTGTATTAGATATCCTCGCTGTTACAGACAAACTTCATTCATTCAAATTGTACAATGTATATATTGTATAAGGTATAAAAAGAACAAGTTGCAAAGTAGTCACAATTTATGCGAATGTTTTATCCATGTTTATTAGTCAAAGTTTACAAGTTATTTTTAGGAATTAGTATACAAAGTAAAGGGGCACAAAAATCTACTCTGTCCCACTCACAAAATGGCAGACTATAGGCAAGCAACCGGCCATCCCTGGAATTTTTGCAGCGAATTTATTTGTATAAATACTGGCGGACGTTGGACAAAGGACAATAAGGACAACGGACGACATAAGCCAAGTATTTCCTATTACAGCTGCTAAGAAAAGAAACCATTTTTGTTATACTAAAAAGACAAGTTTGTCTGTGTGTATTGTATAATATAGTTGAGGAGGAAGGCAAGACAAATTTAAAGCAAGGACTCGTAGATATAAATTTCAATCACAGGATAAACTTTTAACAAGTTGAATGAAAACAAATAATGTACATAAGTCCTTTTTCCATTTTGTATACCTACCTTTTTCTACTTAAATGTGACTTTGGAGAAAAGGACACAAAAATCTTGACAGGCATATCCTTCAAAACAGAATTAACAAAAAAATAAGAATTGCTTTTCAAAAGCAAATTGCCTACTTTCTTTCGAAATTTCGTCAAAATGGCAACGTCTTTGTAGGCACTGTGTTTGGGCTTTAATGTTGGAGGTTAACTATACAGGCTACATCAGGGGGTTGATAAAAAGGGAGTTATATACGGTCGGCGTATATAGCTTAATGAAAGTCAGCATCCCAGTTAATCAGCGAAGAAACATCTCGACCTGCCAATCTCCAAGGCTTCCACCATCATCCACCGCTCTACCTACAAACTCTTTGGGGGTTATTTATTTTGTGTTTCATGTAACGCACCTCATACTCTTTCGGACGTCCTGAGGCTCAGGTGGTCTCGGCCGGTGTTTGCAAACGACTACAATTCCAGCAACTATAATTGACGTAACTATAACGGCGCCTATCGCTACCACGGCAGCCAGTATAAGTAAAGTTGATTGCTTCTCATTGCCTTGATGTGTTGTTTCAGCTGGGGTTGGATCCTTGGATCGGATTGGATCGTCTGAAATTAAACAGGAAAAAATGAGTAAAGCATGACGGAAAAATTGTTGGAATGAAAATCTAATAAAATCTAAATGGCTATGAGCAAATTGGGTGAAGGAGAGATTGGAATTAGCATTATAGCAATTGGAGCAGTCGAGTTCGAGTCTAATGGCACGTTTTCGAACTTCAAGTCCCTAAACTCACAAGGAACCCGAAACGGATTTCTTTGCAGAGTTAAGGTACCTACATCTGTGAAAAAAACATGTTTGGAGTTCCGCAGAACAGCTTCTTTGCTTGTCTTTAGCCATTTACCATTTTGTATCGAATCTAATGGGGGGTGAAGACATAAATAACATCCTGGCCAACTTGGCAATTTTTCTTTCTCTTTGTTCGACTATGTGTATGTGTGCTTCTCGGGAAGGTGAAATATTGTTGTGTTGAAGAGGCACACACTGTTCAACGTTTGGTTAGCATGTGCACGAATTTAGGTATAATTTCTTTGGCCCTATAACTTCCATCCACCTGAAATTGTTTTCAATAAAGGTGAAGAAACACATCTGCTCCTTTGGAAGAACCCTCATGTCCTCTGTTCTTCAACTCGCAATATTCCCTTGAGACTGACGAGGCTGGTTATGTGATTTTCAGTGGAAAAAAAATAGATAAATAATTCCCAAAATAAGGTTTTTTTCTTTGCTCTTTAATTTGCTTGAGATTTTGGCAAAAAAAATATTTTTCCTTTAGAAGCTTCTGTTAAACATACAAAGTGAAATGGAAAATGTTTTCTTCCCATTATTTTTTTTTTGTTTGCCTTGATTGAATTTTATAAAAAAAATAACGTTTCTCAAGGAGGCTCTTAATTGATTTCAAATTGATTCACGAAATGTAGCCAAAAATTATTGCAAATGTACTAAACATGGTGTTGTGATGCTGGGCAAATATGAGCCAATTTGTGTGCTTTTATGTCCGGCGAAAAAAAACTGAATGTCCTTGCAGAACTATTAAGTGAATTTATTTATTTTTTTGTTATTATTACGAATTTGAGTGTGGTTTTTCATGATGATTTTTCCTTGACACAATGTCTAGACGAAAAGTTTTAAATTTTACGAGATTAAATAAGATTAGCATGCAATTGGGAGACAATTTATGATTATGGTTGAAAAGATTTTGTTTCAACAATTCGGTTTAAGTTGTTAATTAACTTACCAAATGGTCCCAATTGTCCGGCAACTCGAACTCTTTCGATAACTACTGGCGGCTCACTTCTTCCTTTGGCATTTTCAGCATAAACTAAAAATTGGTATTCTCTGCCTGGCTCAAGGTTATTCAATCGGAACATCGGGTGCAATTCTTGTATACGAAACAGTGGAGCAAGTGTCGCCTAGAATGGATGAAGTTTTGATATAATATTAATGAAAATATAAATTCACAACATTTTCTTTATAATTTGAAGAACAAAATTGAATTTTTTATCAACAACACCCTTTTACACGGTCGTTTTATCTGCCTACCTTATCACTTGCAAATGCTAAATGTAGAACTATCGTAATCGTATATCATTATAATCTTGCATCAGCAAGAAAAAAAATGTAGCACAAATTATAATAATTCTGATGTTGGGCCTGAGCCGAGGAAAATGAAATCATCCAATACTACAAATCTAAAGGATGGTGTTGATAATGCTGATAAAATACTTTCGGGATTTATTTCAAAACGAAAAACAATTCGTTGGCCAATGTGCATGTTTTCCAATATCGTCGATATATCTGCAATGAATGCCTGCATCTTTTATATGCAAATTGCTCCAGGAGGCAATCAAAATCGAAAGAAATTTCTCTATGATCTAGGTGTTGAATTGAGCAAAGATTATAAATCATGCTCAGCAGATCAAGAGCACCTCGAGCTACTTGCGTCCACTTCCATTATGAATGACACCGTAGGCGAAGATACCAACACGCTGTCAAACAGACAGCTCTAGAAAAAAAAGTTTCAGGTCTGCTATTTGCTTAGATGAAAAAGCAAAAACCAAAGAAAACAAAACAGAGTTGATCTGCTGCTTTTGTAAAAAAAAAATGTTCATAAAAAAAAATACAACCGGAATATACATATTTGTGTTTTTGTCTCCAAGTTGTGTTATTTTATAATTAATAAATTAAAACAATATAAATATGAATAAATAAATATTTTGTTTTATTTTGGTGTTATTTATAATAACATTCACAACTTTTTTAATAATTTATAATAATAATTTTAAATATATTTTCGCGACGCGTTTCGGATTATAATTCCATCTTCGGGCGAATTACTCTATTTGACTTTGTTGTTATTTGTCATGTCAAAGGCAATGCTAATAATTGTGTGATTGTACATTATTGGTTTTTGTTTTTAAATTTAAGCTTGTTATTGATTGTATATTTGTCTTCTTCCGGCTTTGATGGTTTTAATCGCTGTGTCATACAGAGGGTTACTTTTAAGTGTCAATTTGTCGTTTAATAGTCTGTCCTGTTCTAGTTTGTTGGCTTTATATATTTCAAATTCTTCGGTGGCGTCTAATATTTTCCCTTTCCGACATATGTGTAATGGTTCCAGATTATTGTCAAAGTCAGTATAAATTATGGTTGTTGTCAATTAGATGTTGGGCAAATGTTGGTTTTGTGTTGGGTTTTGGTCTATGTTCTAAGAATCTTTCATGGGAAGTTCTACCTGTTTGACCAATATAAAACTTTTCACAATCGTCACATTTTAATTTGTAAACTCCTGTACATGTTTTCGTTTCATTTTTGGTTTTGTGTTTTAATATATTTTGTATGTTGTTATTTGTTTTAAAAGAAATATTGATATTCAGTTTTTTTTAATTCATATTGTAATATTTGAGGTAGTAAGTTGGTGTATGTTATAGATGTGTGTATGTTTTCGGATGTGAAAGTGTTGTTCGTTTTGTTGATGTTCATCTTTCTTATCTTTTTTATTAATAATTTGTCGATAATATTGGTGTTATATCCATTTGTATTTGCTATGTATTTTATAGTGTTTAATTTATTGTTATAGTCTTTTATGTCCATTGGTATATTTATTAGTCTAGTTATAAACGCATTGTATGCGGCCATTTGGAATTATAATCCGAAACAAGTCGCGAAAATATATTTAAAATTATCATTATAAATTATTAAAAAAATTGTGAAAGTTATTATAAATAACACCAAAATAAAACAAAATATTTATTTATTCATATTCATATTTATATTGTTTTAATTTATTAATTATACAACCGAAATGTGTGTTTCAAATGTGTAATCACTATATGATTTCTCATATTAACTTATTTTTTAATTTTCCAATTAATTATTACAATTAATTAACGACTAATGTAAGTTTAGTCGTTTTTTTTTTTTACGTATAGGACAACGTTTCAAAAATTTAAACAGCGACTGTTTTTAAATACACTGTATCTATAAAAGACATATTTTCACATATCTTTGTATATGTATAATGAGTAATGACTTGAGTAATTATGCTTCGTTAAAAAAAAAAATTATAAAGAAATTACAATAACTTCAGAGTTTTAAGAAACGAAAAGCTGTGCATACTAATTTCTCCATCCGAGTACACAACTCAAAGGAATGTTTAAAGCAAAAATTCAATTTTAATTAATTTGTGATTAAATAAAATGTTATCTTTTGCGTGAATATTTAATGAGAATAAAAATTTCTAGTAGAGAATTATTGAAGTAATTTTTTTTTGGTTGTTTCATATTTCTTTTTAATCATTTTTGCTTAATGAATTCGGTCTATCCTATGTCTAAGCGACGTTTACTCCTAATTAACAATTGTTTTAAATGAGAAAGACCTAGTCAAGTACTTTTTTCAATGTACCCGGAGGAAAAAAGTTTTTGAATTTTTAAGATGAGCATGAAATCATTTGCGAGCTAAGGCCAAACTGAAACAATCATCCCTTTTATTCAATTTTTGTTTTTTTTTTTTTTTTTTGGTTTGTTATGGTTTGAATTCATTTAATTTGTCGAGGATTGATAAGGATAAAAAAGGTTATATTCCATTTTCATTTTAATTGACAAAATTATTCAAATAAATTTAATTTTTGCCCTTGTCATTTTGTATTTTTTTCGATGTAACTTGGTATACAGAGGGCATAAACAAATAATTAAATATTAATCGTGGTATTTTTATGTACCTACATATCTATTTGAGAAAAAATAAATTAATTCATAATTATTATTATATCGATTTATGACATTTATGGAAAACTATAATATAGGTACAAATATATAAATCAATTAAAAGTTTTAGTGACGTCAACTCCAAAATGAGTTTCGCCTAGGTACGACAGTGTGTGAGCCCATTAGTTAGATGGTGTCTATCTGGTTCCTGGGCAAAACGCATTTTAGAATTGACGTTACCTAATTTTTAAATTAATTATATTCAATCCCAATCGCTCCACCTAAAATACAAGCAATTATGCCTTTCTTATTTTTTTGCTTCTTAGTCATTTAAAAATATAAATTATTAATATTTATTTAAAATGATTGAATTTGGTTTTCAAAAATTAATAATTTCACTTGAAACGCAATTTTTTTTATTGGAGCTTACAGCTCCAACAAATTAGTCTCTAAAATTTTGAAACCACAAAAATTATTAAAAATTTAGTGGTCTTGCCAAAGTGTCCCCTTCCACGCTATGCCACTGGTTCTAGTCAACTAATTTTGCAATTAAGTACTCCTAAATAATATTATCTTCCAAAATTAAAAAAAAAAAAATGTTTTTCAAACAAAAAATCAAAGCTTTTCATTTTTCGATGCAACGACTATCGCTCTTTTGCAATACGTGAGATGAGAAAATGTAATAAAATTTGGTCGAATTACTTTGGGCGATGAAATTCATTCACTTGAATTTGATTGTTTGTTTATAATTGCAATAAATGAAAACTTGGCCTTCGCCCAAAATAAGTGAATATCATCGATGCTCTTCACTAACCTTGATTAGAACTACACATCCCTCTTCTCCGTGTGTTTACATAATATATATTTGTGTGTATAACCCAATTACCTTCTTTCTACAATGTAATATTTTGTGCTTTTTATTGTTAGACTTTATGAAAAGGAATTTTCTCATACTACTGTTGATAAAAAATCTAAATAGGTATAGACGCAGTTGGTATTAACAAAAAAATTTAGTGGATGTCCTAATCCAGCTTTATATGAGTTTTTTAGAGTTTAGGTACTTAATGTTTCATCTTATCTCACATATATGAGGCAATGTTCCTTTTTATTAGTGAAGAATGTATATTTAAGTAAAAATGTATGTAAAAAGTTTGAGAAAAATCTGGTGGGTGAAACGGGTGAAATTTGTTTTATAAATTAATTAAAAAAATAAAATACTTCTTTCGTAGGACCAATTAATTTTGAGAAAAACATACCTAAGCTTTTCATTATCAGTTCCTTGTTTTAATGTACTTTTTCCACAACGGGGCACGTTTGAGTACGTTTTTCTTTAAATCGATTGCTCTTACGAAAACAAAATATTGTTATAATTATTACGTTAAATTATATTATATAATTATATTCACTTAATAGAATAGAAAATCGTTCCGTTCGTAATTTTAGCAACAAAAAAATTAACTGATTTTTTTTTAAATAAAGGTTAAGTGTGGCAACTTTTCGTATATTACTTTAAAAAACATTATTTCCAAAATGTAAAACATTTATTGCCTTTTTTGTTGTTTGATTTGATTCAATTTAAAAATCAATGTTAAAAATCAAAAATATATGTTTATCAATTTTAGTGCCACAGAACTTGGTTTCCTTCTTTAAAAGGACGGTATAGGAATTTAAAATCAATTCCTTTTTTTATAAGTAATTTATTTTAACACCATATAATAAAACCGACTGCTGGCGCGGCGCGTTGTGCCACAAAACCATTTTTTTACCTTTTCCCTTTTATCGAACCTTTATCTAGGTTGCTACTTTTCCGATCCCTCTGGTATATTTATTTTATTTTGGGAATTATTTTAGCCTACTTGTAAATGTTTATAGCCAACCATTTCCGATGACTTTTCAGTTAAAACGTGACCGTTCGTTATCAGTCAATTGACTACGAAATTATATCGTATTGGGAACAGAAATGGCCAAAACTACCCTCATTATCATCGAACTGTGAATTTATACTCCTCCCTTAGAGCCATTATTATACTACGCTTATGTATTTATTATGAATTTCTCAAACTGTGCATATATGTATTTTTGTATCATATATAGGTTAGGTATGTACCTACCTATATTCAAAAGATAAACACTTAATTGCCAAACCTTCGTGTAAATATGTATATTCAACTCAATTTCTTCAATTGATTTGAGGCTTAGGGATAGGGATGCCATACCGACAACAAACTTTTTTATCTACACTTAAGTTTAAAGATTTACAGTTTTGCATGTTTGCAATGTTTTTCTTGGAACAAGCAACTTTTATATGGCTTAATTTACCACGATAAAATAAACGAAAAGACTAAAAATAAGTAAAAATGTATTTTAATTTTAGTATCAACTGAAAACTGATTTAAAAAGTGTAAAAAAGTGATTTCTTTTGGTTTGGTTAATTTGTTTAAATAAAGTAAAACTATAATTACACAAAAAAATGGTTTACCTATGCGTTTCATTTTATTTTTCTATCTAGTTAAAAATTTCAAAATGCGACATTTTTTCCTCGTGACCTTGCGACTTTTCCAAATTTCTTAGCAACAACACTGTATTCAATTTATTATTATTATATTCTGGTAGACGGCCTAAGGCCAAACCATATTAATCTTAAGTTTAAAGCAAGTGTAATATATTTTATGCAATCAAATAAAGATTTCATTAACTACATAACTAAGTTATTATATAATATAACATGGTACAGTAAGATTATCTCGTATGAAAGTTGAAATTTTGGGGAGAAGAATGCTATCTAGAGTAGGGATCGAACCCACTTCTCCAATAATTTAGGAGTAAAATACTACATCCACTGTGGTATTTCCATCCGCAATATAAACATATATTTGTATCGTAGCTCAGTTACCTTGATATTAAAAATACAAAAATAGCTATCGCTATATAAAATATAAAAGATCCGTCACAAGGATTTAAAGTGGAAAAATATTTAAAAAAAAACCTGTCATCTTCACACTGTGTTCATCACTAAACCTTCTCTGTCGAGCTCTTGAAAAAGACTTAAAATTTCGTAATACATTTTGTTATATTATAATAATGTATCTTTTGTTAAGTTTTTATAATGAGCAAAACTAATACATCGTCTGCAGAGTTTCACACTCAAGTAAATTTGTGGAATAGTGTTAGTAATTGGATTGTAAAATAAAAATTGAATTTGATAAAATCTTAAGGCCATAATTACTTTTCTTTATATTTTTTTATAATCTTTTTTTGATATCAAAGATTTATATTCATTCTTATTCTTTTTTTCTGGATTCTATAAATTGATTTTACGAATGAATTTAATAATATCTTGTTTTTTTTTTTATTTAAAATCTCTGTATAGGTTGTAATAGGTAACCCTAGTTAAAGAAACCAGAACAAAATAAAACGTTAAACTTAACCTAAACCATCACGGAGATCTAAAGAAGCTCTATGGTAACCCTAGCCCTTAGCCTTAGCTACATAATATCCAAACTAAGAACCTTATTTTGATTGGGCCGAAAAAAAATGGTTAAACACACGCATACATTTCACAGAACAACGGGTTTTAAATCAAAACGAACATGAACTTGAGGAAGGAAAAATTAAGTCCTATCGGAATATTATATAATGTAGAGAGTATACTGTATAGGTATACCTATCTATCTCCCAAATAAATTCAGAAAAAATATAAGCTTTGAATTTTATTTTCATTTATAAAATCTCGTTTATACATCTATGAAGAAGGGTCACTAAATGGCCCATGAATGAATGGAATGGATATCGAAAAATAAAAAATAAAAATGAAAGAAAAAAAAATACAAAATACAAAATCATTCAATCAGAGGGAAAAAGAATTTGAAAACACCATCCGCATCCATGTGTAAAATATAAACAAAGCAAGGCCAAGCAAATCGTCGAAAGAGTCCATACATTCCAAGATTACTTGACGAATTACAATTCGACCGGAAAATGGTTTCGCATCCTTATTTCCGATGATATTGTACGGATTTCTCTTTTGAAATGGAAACAATTTATGTGACAGGGATTGGTTTCACTGTCAGTGAGGACTGAGGACTGAGGACAAGGAGTGAGTCTGACTGAATGTACGAGTATGTATGTATCTTTAGTTGATTTTCAGCTCGGTTCAGTTCAGTCGTATTCTCATGTTTATAAATTAAATTCTCAAACCTTTCCCGCTAGCTACCGGGATAACCCTCACCTGATCATTCATCGTTGAAATCTCATTATCGTTGGTTTCAGGTTCGGTGAAAGTTCTTGTTGTGTCGCTCGAATAGATTGGATTTCCCCCGATAACCTCGAGAAGAAAGTGTTGCATGAGGCCTCCATCACTACCAGCAACGCAAACAACCTCCAAGAATGTATCGTTACGCAATTCACATCCCTTCGGGGCTTCAGGTGTATCTGAAATATAAACAATTCTTATCGTTATATTATATCTACACAGTCAGCCTTGCGGCATTTCAAATTTTAAATAAAAGTCAGTAGGTGCGGTAGAATGTATGTAATGTTAATGTCCCATATTTAAATTGTTAAAAATGTCCTGTCCTGTACTCTTTTTTTTTAACATTGCTTAAGCGTTGACGGTGACGGTGAGCTGCTATATATGGGTCCTGAATCCTGATTAACACAAACTCATCATCGTTGTTGTCTCTTCGTGTCACACAGGTTCAGCTCAGATATGTATGTAGGTATAGTGATGTATGTGTTCCTGCATATCTGCTTTATATGTAATGTACCTACCTACTTTATCGCAGGCAGCGAAATACATAACCGTGTGCTTTTTAATTACCAGGACCAGGCGTTATCAAAAACGGCCAGATAGAAATTATGGGTGGGTTAAGTAGATGAAATATAGGTATAGGTATAATATTATGAGAAGGTGTTTCGCGTTATAATGCCAGCGTAATTAGATACGAAGATAAGTAAACGGTTTTTTTCTTGTTTTGTGTTCTTAAGGGTTAGTAAAACATTTGTGACCTGACCTCAATTAAAAACAAAAGTATCGCCTTTTTATACACTTCTGTATGTGGGTGTGGGAAGTTGAGGTATACCTCTTTTTAAAAAGGAACTTTTTTATTATATTTATATATATCTTGTCTTTAAAACTAAAAAATGATAGAATTTCCATTTAAATAAAAAAAAATGTATTTAGAATTAAGATACCTAGTAAACTAGTTTTCTAGCGGTACTCATGACTAAAAATTAATTATTAAAATTAATGTTTAATAGGAATACTGATAAAATGTATATACCACATTTATCCATTGGACCAGAAAGTATAAAATATGATCACCTAGCTTACAATGTATCAGTGTCAAGTCTCGAAAAAGAGATTGAACTAATTTAAATTTATCTTAATTAAATTTAAATTCAAATAAATTTCAAGAAAAAAATCCTTAATAAATGTTTATATTAATAAAGTTGATAAAATTTTTTTCTACTTACAAAAATAAAAGGTTACTAAAATTTTATTTTTTTTGGATTTGAACGAACTCATCAATAACAACTGAACTCAAATCTTAACAAAGCCTATGAAGAGTTTTGAATTATAAAAATATAGCCAATTCTTTAACATTTTTCATGGAACTTATATCTTAAATTTTTTTGACCTGATAGAAAACGTATAAGCTTTTTCTTCCAAGCCAGTAGTTGTCGAGTTTGTTAAAAAGGTATGGTCGTTTATCTTCGAAAGACCTAATTCTTGTGCGAAATGGACTGCCTCGGATTCTGCTGCACACTCTCACCGACAGCGGCGATGTTTTCTGCAGATCTAATACGTTTGGTTGATGGGCGGGTGTTAGTTGACCATTTACTGAACCAGTGGACACAAATTTATCCACCGCACTGGGGATAGTCATTTTGGTAGGACGATTATGACGACCGTAAAATGGGCGAAGCACGCGGAACGTTGCCCGAACAGAAAGCCCATTTTGGTAAAACAATTCTATCATTTGCACGTGTTTTTGAACTCCATATCCGTACACATGGTAATTTGGAAAAACAGACTAAATTAATGACAGCTAAATGTAGAATCAACAATATGGCCGCTATCAACTGTCAAAGTTCCCTATTGGAAGACCTTTTATAAGGTCGGGAGTCCCGGGGCATACCGCTGGTCACCCTAATGGACGCTACGGCCTTGATAAAATTAAATTGGAAAGCGGTGAAATAATCTCGTAATCGCAGTTTATCATCTTACATTACATGCATGTATAAGCTTTCGTCGTCGGAGGTTTGTGACGTGTTTAAGTCATTAAACATCTTCCAATATCACACTCAAGTGTTTGTTTGTCAGGCAACGGAGGACTTTTCGGATCGATTATACTTAATGTTGCTAGGAGTGTTCTATGAAACGTACTTCGATGCTTCTCTTGGTTTGACCGATGTACCCAGCTTCCTTCTTGGTAAATTTAGGAATTATTATTACAGGTTTTGTTCTGTTTTTCATTGTGCCAAGTGTATTCTTTATTTGTTCTATTATTTGAGAAAACGCATTCAAATGTTCAATCTTTTTCTTTTTTAATTCTGATCTCAACCTGTTCTGGTAATTGATGGAAAGAAAGTCATACTTGTTTGTTAAATCTGAGTTGTTGTCAAGTCTTCTGTTTTGTTGGTGAATAAAGTTGATAAATTGGATTGGATTTGATGATTATTTGTATATTTATTTATACGTCATTGATGGTTGCAATTTATTTAGATATTTACATTTCTTTGAATAATTGGCCATTGACAAAGGAAGCTTACAAAGCCGATGGACCATCGAATAAAAAGCAGTTAATTTATGTATTTTTGTTATTGGTTTTCTATAAAACGGCATTTCAATTGTATTGCTTTTCTGTGTTATCATTTAATCTATAGGAATGGCAACATACTGTTTGACTATCTTTAATAAGTAAAATTTATGGTTTTAAACTGAGAATTTATAGTTCTTAAAAAATTTTCATAACATCGAACACATCATCTACAAAACGAAACCAAATTCGTGGGAAAATAAACATATTGTCTTCGAATTTATTTAAAGACATGAAAACTTCGACAAGAGGGTTCCCCATGCTAGTGCAATATTAAAAAATTATCCTCTGAACTGAAAAAAAATTGTGCGGAATGTATACCTTCTTCGTAGTTTTTATATATGAGCGAGTATAGCAGTTTTTTATCATCGTATCGACTGCATAGTTGTCTAAATATATGTGTTTTAAAAGCTTATATTGCCGGAATAGGAAAATGCTATAGGAAACAAAGTTTCACTATCAAAGGAGATTATGATTTTGTCAACGCGAGTTTTTAACAGAAACACTTTTAATTGACTATATACTTAACTGAAGGTGAAATAGTGTTCGACTCTATTTGTCGCATTTTGTAAACAGTTTTGTTTACTTTTGGGAGTGTACGTACATATGTATATGATTGTAGCACATCTACACATGAAATACATATTAAGTTTCCATTTTGGTACTCCAAACATTGTATTTTTATACTTTGTATAACCTCTTCTAAATCAGGAATCATTATTGGTAAAGATGGTTCTTAAAGGAGTTTTATGTTATTTTTTTCATTATACATTGAATTTAATTAAAATTAAAATTTAACTTTAAATGACCAAGCACCACTTAAAGGAGTTTGATGATCGGCCTGGCAGCCGTGAAATAGCTATAACTCCAGCCTATAAAAATCTTGGTGGTACTGGTACCTCACCCAAGTGTTGTTGTTTCATTCAAACCTTCAACATTAATACGATGGTGCGAAAGCTTGGCAGCCTAGCTGCAAGTGTGTTATCACAAAAAAAAATCCATTATAAATTAATTTTTTTATAAATTAAATAGCTAAATTATTATGAATCTGAAAATTTACGTCCTGGACTTCTTTAATTTTTTGACCTTACTCAGGCATGACACCAAACCCTTTTTTATTTTTACCAGCCTTAAATAAAAACTCAAAAAAGTGTAAAAAAAACATTTTACGTGTTTTACTCTAAGATATTTTTAGTTACGTTCGAATGAGATAAAATCTGACTCGTAGCATAAAGGTTTATATCGTTTAAACATTAAACATTAAGACCCAATTTAAACGTTTAGATTTTTTTTTTATTGTACCTAAAGATATGACAATATTTCCTTCAAAATGATAATTTTTATCTATATATAAATAGCCTTAAATAAATTTTGTGGTACCATTTTCTCAAAAAGTATTTGACCGATTTCGATAAATTTTATATGGATAGAAAGCCACAATTGCGGAGATGTGCAGAATACACTTGAGACACGCATTTACACACTGTGGGTCATTTTTGTTTTTGCACTGTCGAGCACTGTGCATATTTCAAAAAAAATAATAAAAGGATTTTTCCTTCAATATTTTCAGACAATCTGTTTTTTTTTGTAATTTTAAATTAATTCAAAAACTGTAAGAACTGCAAATGAATGCAAAACTTATGAATTGTCTGTTTGTCAAAATTTGTTAGATTTTCATTCAGTTTTTCCTCACATTCCTTTAACACAAATACAAAAATTAAAAAGAAAAAAAAATTTACATATGTATGTATGTATTTGAACATTCCCTTTTCAAATATTTTGAAATTGGGAAAATTTTATCTCATAATAATTTAACATTATTTTCTGACTTTAAATATTCCAAACTATTCATTAATATCCAATTCCAGACATTTTATAATTATCAATTTTTAAATTCATAAATTATAAAAGCCAGAACTTCTTAATTTAAAAAACCTATGTATGTATAACATATGACATTTTCCAACTGCCCAACAGACCCATATTCGGAATGATTCAAATTTGAATTTGTTTCGTCCGGTTACAAAAAAAATTCTGTAAACTATAACCGAGTAAGAAACTTTGATAAAATGTGATTTTGACATCAATAAAATTGAAATCTGTCAAAATGAAAACCATCAAATTGACATCTGTCAAAATGACATCCATTATTACTTCACGTTCGTGGCCCTAAGTCGTTTGAAGACCTTAGAATATTTGATGATGTTGTTCATAACACATTTGTTGAAGCATGTCATGCGAGAGGTATTTCTTCTGATGATAATGAATGGAAAAAATGTTTGGATGAAGCTAAAAACTTTCAATCACCAAAGCAATTGCGCGATTTGTTTGTAACTATTTGTGCATGAAATATGCTAAATGATGTACTCTGGAATAACTTCAAGGATCATTATATATGTGAAGATTTTGCAAGGGATTATGATTAAAATGTGTCATATAATCGCACTCGTTTAGATATCGAAAATATTTTGATTAGTCATAATCTCAATTGTGAATCTGTCTATACCAACTCCAGTTTCATTACCGGATGGTTTCGATACAACTTTCGATCCTGTCGATGAAGGAATAATCTTTAATGATTTATTTCAAAATGCAAATAATGAACAAAAAGAAGTGATTACACGTGTTTTACGTGAAGTGCAATTTCACGATACAGGTTCTAATGTGTTTTGCTTAACAGCACACGCAGGTTGTGGTAAAACATTTGTAAACTTATCTAGTGTTTTACGACGTTGCATGAATCCCCCTTTTATTTAAAATTAAAATTATTGTTTATTATCAATTGATATTTGATAAATAAATATTGAACCACCCGATTGATAAGATTTTTGCGAATTGAGAATTGTGCAGACCATTTTAAATTTTAAGAATTATCATTGATAATTATCAGGGAATATACTTGATCTAGAAATATAGTTGATAGTTGAAGACAGGCATTATAATTTGTAACCTTTCTCCTATATGTTTGCATTTAAACCAAGAGAGAAAAGAATTTTCACAAATATCTATGGTTTTACCTCGTATACGAAAAAAAGTAATTTTTGCCTAAAAAGAACTAGGGCTGTTATATATTTTCCTAACCATCAAAAAAACCTTGGATTATACCTATACCTATACTTATACTGACTGTACTGTTCTTGTGTTGTTCTTAAAATAATTAGTCATCCTTATACATATGTGCCTATATAAAGTGTTACAATATTTTTTTATGCTCTTATCGTCTTGGTTTTGTTTACATCAGCATTAAAAAGTTTCATACGTCCATGGTTCTACCAACATAAATATTTCAGATTGGTAAACCTTCACCTTTCCCCTCCACCATAACCATAGAAAAAGTCCTTTGAAACACAGATTGTTAAATGGATTTTTTTAATATGTACGCCATATTTTTTTAATAAACCAGACGGACTCAACAAGTGTCATGAGGGTGTAAGGTATCTACACATACTATTTACTTGCACTATATATGTTTACATAGTAAAATAGAAACAAATTTGGAGGAAATGCATTAAAAGCTTATAACTTCATCTCTTACGTCACTGTGTTTTAATCTCAATCCACCTATTCCATATATTGATCAAAAGTTATGCTCCCCTAAAGAAACAAGAACGCATTAACATTAATTTGAATATACAATTATTATTTGGGTTTGCTTAAGGCTCTATTGCATTATTAAGCGCTCTCATCACAGCGTATCCGTTTTAATCGCTTTATCCAGTTTTCTGTTCTGTGATATATAATAAAGAAAATAAATAAGTACACCATACTTTTGTGTATTTTGAAATTCAAAAGAATTTACGTATCTATATTTTCATTTCACAATCAACATTTTACCTCTTTGCATCCACATCCGAAAACACCATCATGCGACGAGTACGAGTACACCTGATCAACAGTTTTATTCTGAAGCTTGACAGCAAAATTGATTATTTTCTTTAGTCCTTTGCGTGTTGGTTGTCGGGAAGTTTGTGAAATTAAAATCCTGATACTGATAAACACACATCCTCAAAAAACACCACCCCTACCACGCTGATGTACATATAGGCAGTGGTAGGGTATGTATATAGGTACCAGCCTATATCTATGCGTGTGTTCATAATGTGTTTGTGATATGTTAAGCTGTCTGGTTTAAATTATTCCACTTTATTGAACTTATTTCGGAAATGATATAAAACCCACCTTCGAAAAATAAAGAGGATTGTCAGTTTAACTAAATTATTGTTAGCTTTGTTGGTTCGACGGAAAGAAAAGTACAGGTATAGGTATAGGGGTTTATGTTTTCACGTCGCGTCATATATCGCACAGCGTTAAGAAGGAGACTAAAACCCAATAGGATTTAACTTGGGAAATGATTTTTTAAACATTTTAAATATATGTATGGAGGTGTACACACATTCGTTTCTGTTCTCAATGTTTCACGTTCGCATTTATTGAAATCCCTTGGGGCCACTTAATATTAATTTATATTCGCCTGATAATGCCAGACATGATAAATGCTAAAGCTGTTTATCCGGCAAGTATATACCTAGTCGATGCATTATGTATTACGACCCGAAGGGATTTCGAAACGACGAATCAAATAAACTTACTGGCAGGCAGAATATGAACCAAACAGGGTGTCGTTTGTCGTCCGACAGCGTTGCTGGCCCAACAGGCAAGTGTTATTAGCTCCGAATCGGTTTGGGGTAGATATGTCATTGTGCTCACCAATCCATTGGATAGAATTCTTGAATTCAAAACCTGGAAGATAAAAGCGAAGATATTTAATTTAAATGCAAAATAGGTAAATTATTACAAAACCCAAATGTATTTTTAAATAGCAATTAACTATAGAGCCCAGAACACAGATTGAATACTCGTATAACTTACCGGAGAAACATTCCTTGTGTTATTGTATGTCCAACTGAATTTAACTGAATCTGAAGGATCGGCATCTACCTCACATTTGACAGATATCGAATGCATATTTATAGCACCCACTGAGGTTTGCTCTGTGCCAGGCTTACATCTTGGTGAATCTGCAATTAAATAAACAAACAAAAAGATAATATTAACATTTAAAAGTTTTACTTATAAAGGGTGTACCAAAAATTCACTCAGAATTTGATTTTCACGCCATCGCCATTTTTCGTTGGGAACACTCTACTGAACAATAAAGTGTTCCCAACGAAAAAAAAGACAGGTTGACAGCTGAAAGTTGTAGGTTATTTATATTTAAGCGTTTACACATAAGAAAAACGCGATTTCACACAAGTTGAAAGAATAATAAAGGTTTGGTGGTGATTTTTCAAACAAATCTATTTTCAGCGATGATACCCTCATTCATATTTATGGCTTTGTTAATCTTCAAAATTGTTAAATTTGGGGTTCAGGAAAAAAACGATTGATTGTTGAGAAAGAAATTATGTTTGGTGCGGATTGAGGAAATTTAGTGCTGTATCAACTTCAACATATATTCTTTTTAATAAGTAACCTTTTATTGTAGAAATAAAGCGAAAGTAGTGACTTGACGTACGATGCTATAATAAACTGAAAAACGTCATATTTTGAGTTATTGCGGTGTTCTTTTTAATGAGATTGTTCGAAATTTTGACATTACGATGATAGCAAAGTCGAAAAGAATGGGTCTCGCAATTATGTCCCATCTGTCTGCCTGTTCCTTTGACTGCAGCCTAAACGTGTGATTCGATTTTCTTTAAACTTGGTATCTAGCATTATTTGGGGACTCTGTGGCGGACGGAATTTCACACTCATAAAACTTAACTGACTGAAAACCTCAACTACGATTCTAAAAACTAAAAACTTAAAGGCGCTCCCAAATTAAATAATTTGCTCAAAGAAAGAGATGAACAGATTATTAATAATGATATCCATCTCATATCTTCTTCATCTTTTTCTTTGGCGGGCATCGAACAATTTTTATTGACTCTGGTTGGTTGACGTCTTTTGTGTCGGGTACATATTGTAACTATTGTTTACAATAAAATTGTTAAAATAAAATAAAAGAAGCTCTCATATACACCCAAGCTCTCATATACATAGAAATAAAAAAAAAAACAAAATTTAATAAAAAAATATCATAAAAATGGTAATATTATATTATTTTCTCAAAATTGGTTCAAATTATTTTGATCATTTTTCTAACAAGTTTTAAAAGTTTTGTTTATCTACCTTCCAAAATTAAAATGTTTTCTTTTTTTAATTTTTCATAAATGTTTAAATTTTTTTTTTGAAATATTAATAAATCAAAAACGACTTTTCACAAACGAAAAATTGAGAATTTCTTCTGAAATTAAAAAAAAATTTAATGAATGCTTTTTGTTGACAGTTTTTCTTTGCGAATGTCACTAAGCATGAATTCACAAATAAACTGGGAAATCCGGAATTATTCGTGGAACAATTATATTGATCAACATGTTTTTTTCTTCATTCATATAATTTTATGTCACTTTTTATAAAGTTTCAGAATAATTGATCCAACCACTGTATTTCTTCATATGTACATACCTATGTATATACATATGTACGTAGGTACTTACATTGCACTTTTAATGTTAAACTGGAACTTCTCGTTTCTCCTTCTGTATTCGTTGCACCACATGCATAAGAACCTGCGCTCTCTCGTTCTAACATTGTCAAATGTAATATTTCCAAGTTTTCTCCAGACATTCGCATTCCCTGAGGAAAGAAAAGTTAACTTTTATTAGTTTGAAATCAAAATACCACGAATAGAATTAAATTAAATGTTCTAAAAACAGATCTGCGTATGTAGGTACCAAGGGGCGGATATTAATTCCTCTTTATACATTCATACTATTTGATTGCATGTTCTATGTTCATATGAAAAGCTAGTATTTGCCTTGTTGGCACTTCCTTACGCCAACTAAAGAAAATACTAGCGTTAAAGCTGCCAACTTTATTTTTTTTATCAAATCATGTTTTCAATGTCGTATTACAAAAATGGAAGTGTTTTTTTTATAAATTTTAGCAGCATCCTAAAAAATGTTTAAATAAAAAAACACTATTGTTGCCATTGTGACTTGCTTCCAGTCACATTTGCATTTGGCTGGATTTCATCGCGGTTACCTGCAAATATAATACAAATCCAGCCACTGGTTTTTGAATGAATTCAATAATTCAAAATGCGTTTTAACGTTAAAAATGAATATTAGAATAAATACTCTTGACTTTAAGCGTTACCCAGTGTTAACTGTTATACTGCAATTAGAGTTTCTGCAGATGATTTCTAAGACATTGAAAGTGTCAACAATAATTGCATAACAAAAATAAAAAATCGCAAAAAAATCACAGAAAGCCAATTTTCCTCACACAATTACTGACTCCTTCATGCAATTCAAACTGTGCAAAGAAAAGAGGAATTTTCTTCAAAAACGAAAAGCAGAACGATTTTTGGTTTCGTTTTATGGTTTCATTGTGTCCTTTTTGTATTGGATTTTTAGTTTCGTATCAGCAGCTGTCTAGTATGCAATGCAGTCTAATTAACGAATGACAGTATTTACGAAAGTATAAAAAACTATTTACGCATTATACGTAAATTTAAAATTTAACTAAATAGTAAAGCTTAGTACAAAAGTACCGGAGGCACACTTATTCTTATTCTGACAGTGGAGATTTTAAACTAAAGTTTCATTAATCATTAGCTTATCAAATTATTATCAAATACTTTTTAAAAAATACCATTTCAAAAAAAAATTTCATTGTTCTGCAGAAAACATTTTAATTAACATGTTCATGGTCCTTAGAAAAACATTGTAACTTTCATATTTCCTTTCAGCACTTTATTCCGCATTCAATAAATTACATTCATGAAGAAACCTGTAAGCTTTTGAATTCTTCCTTTTACTCGTTAAAGACAGTTCTGATTCTATTATGAAAACTTTCAACAAATTCAGTAAAATATAAAAAAAAAATAAAAATTTTAAACTCTGAAGACTGTTGGTTAAGTATTAGGTTACCTTCTTTTTTTTGTCTTCCATTCAGCAGTTTATATTCAGCACTCAATAGAATAATATGTGAAAATGTTTATAAAAAAAAAAAAACGTGCCAGCTTTTAAATTCTCCCTTTTACTACTCGTGCAATCGACATTTATTTAAATATATATCAAAAAATATACTCACGTTTTTGAACCATGAATAAGTCGACACGGGTGGTCTTGCATCAGCTCTGCACTTAAATGTGACATTCTGCCCCTCCGCCCTTGTAACCATCCGACTAGGATCTTCGTTTGCCAAATGCACCGATACACTTGGTGGATCTGAAAATGGAATAAATGTAATGGAATGGTTAGAAAGCTAAATGCAAGCCAGTAGCAGAAAATTCAATTTCACCCTCTCAAACTAGAGTTTTAGAAATATTTGAATATTCTCTATACATGATGGTTGTTGAAAGTTTGTTAAGCTCAATTAAAATTCAAAAGAAGCCAAAACAAGTCTGCAACATAAATTTAATACCTCAAATAACTTTCAATCATGATGAAGGTATATTGTAATTTTATATAATTGGGCAAAATATTTTAAATAATATTGTTCACGCACCTCAAAATTGTGAAACGACTATGATATTGGTAGTTCATTTGGTCTTGGGGATGATATAGTTTTCAAAAAGCACTCTTACATATTAGTCAACTTTTGCAAATACATTGCTTAGTAGATAATGGAACGATGAGTAGTATTTTCATAAGCTTTTATTTATCTAAGGATTTTAATTATGTATTCAAAAGATATTTTTACTTACATGCAACCCTGATTATCCTTTTATCTTCTATAGCACCTCCAGAAAACCAGGGATTCGATGCACGACACGTGAGTTCAGAGTTATCATTTTCAGAAGTTACTTTTAACGTTAATATACTTGTGGTTATATTCGAATCCTGTAGAAAAAAATAAGATAATTAGGACTTGGTGGATTTGTTGTTGATTTTAGATATTTAGCAAAACAGTTACAAATATGTGGAATCGATACCTTTTATAAAAATCATGTTCTACTAGGTATTCAAAAAGTCTAGTTCATATAACTTATCTGTTTATTATAGCTCGGCCCTGTGTCATAAAAATTGACAAGATGTTGCAGGTGAGAATATCTGACAAGTTGATAATTGAAACGTTTAATGAAAAGGTGTTATGTGACAAAATTTGATGTATTGATTTGTGGTCTTTAAACGACCTTAATTTCTTAATAGTGCTTACATTTTTTTTCTTAAGGCTAGACAAATTTAGAACAAGGCCATACAAATAGAGAAAAATGAATCATTTGTGATGTTTTTATTCAAATTCAAATTAAAAGTATGTTTAGACAAATATCAGTCATAACTTTAACACCGTCTCATTCTAGACGCTTCAATTATCAAATTTCTGATCGGTGAATAATTTGAAAATTTTGTAGAATGAATTTGGTGGTACGATAGCTTGTGCAGAACCAGAGCCTATTGACTTACAACTCTCAACCATACCTGTGTGCTACAAATTTAGGTTTCAATAAAACATAGAAATTCGTATTATTTTAGACTTCGTCCGTTATAATTTCAGACTTTATTTTTTCGGAAACTTTAATAACTAAGAAGCTATGTGACCTATTCAAATTTTTGGTTTGCGCAGTAAATTAGCATTTAATAAGCTACAAATTAATATATCAATATTTTTTGATTCCGCCAAAAAGTTTTATTTATTTAGGCTAGAAATCGAACCGAAAGTCTTCGGTTACACTACGGAGTAGAATTATCGAAAATCATGTGAAAAATTGTCAATTTTTGTGGTTCATTTAAAAATGAATTGCCAAGAAATTTACGAAAATTTTTACGAGTTTAATTATATTTTTTCAAGTTAAAGTGATGACGATTCTCAAGTGGAGCTTCATGTTATACGCACTTGAAAATTTAAACAGTTAATAAATAAAATTTAAAGCAATTCAAAAATTTTATAAAAAATTGTTATACATTTATTACCAATTCAGCATCCCACAAAGAGATGGTAAACTTCTTCGTGAATTACATTGACTTGTGCGCTAAACTCACCATCATGTTATTGCCGATGAAATGGATGCTTCAAAAAGTTTGATTCAACGTTGCATCAGAAATTTGTGCAAACGGGTGGTAGAACACCTGTTAGCAGGGAGAAGAAATTCGTTGATCTACTGAAAATGTTGAAAATTCCATATCACAGGTGTATGTAGTTATTTATGAAAAATTTGTCAAAATCTTACAATGACAAAAATTTGCTCGCTGGCAAAATATATGTATGTACGTCAACAACAAAATTGTCAAAATCTGACAATCTGACACAAATGAAAACAGTTTGAGATTACGTTTGTGTTTTATTAAATTTTTAAACTAGATATAAGGGTTTAAATTTGATTAATTTTAGCGTATAGAAAACATGTCAGAAAATTGACAGACATGGCTCATTAAATTTTATTTGAATCGAAAGATATATTTAAATAAGAAATGCAAAACTTTTAACTTAGTAACTTATAAATTACTAACAATTATTTTTAAAAATTTCATCTGCAGATCCACTCAGCAAGTAAAAAAGTATTTCGAAAAACTAAACTTTGTTTTTTTTTTTTTTTTAACTTACATATTTAAATTTGTCCCTTTTAAATGAGATACTTCTGTATACTTTATGCAAACTTACTTTATGTAACTTGGTCTTTCTCTGTGAAACGAAACAGATGCAATAGCAGATTTGGAATTTTTACTTTCATTTCCTTGCTCCTCTTAAGGCAACTTAACTTCCGGCTTCCTCTTATTCTAATGATTTCAAAAACTACACTCTAAATCAAAAGAGAAAAAAAAGTAAGTATGTACCATATGTCAAGAAAGAAAAACGAAACCACATTTTAAAACCCTTGTGATGTGAACGGTACATCGTTATTTTATGATGCACGTATTTTTTTGACAAAAATATTGCGTGTAGTTCTTATCCATAATATATGCACATCAAAAGACTGATGGCAGCGTTAAAGTTCACCATCATAGACATTTAAAAGGAAAATATAACGAAACGGGAAACCCAGTTAACTTTCCCTCAAAAATATATACATACATTATACGTATGTATACACACAACAACATAAACTTAGTCCACCCACAATTTATACACACGAAAGCCCGAAAGTAGGATTTAGTATACATAATATCTTATATTCTAACGCGTTTATAAAAACTTGCCTCAAGTTCAAGTTTTTTTTGGGAAAATTCCGAATCATAAATAAATAAATAAAAGAATAACAAACTTATGAATGTGCAGAAATTTAAAGAGTAAATTTATTAATAAAAAAAAGTTGACTTGATATAATATCATGAAGTGTATATAAAGAAGATACAATACAATATGCGGCAGTGCTTCCAAGATGTGGCAAAAACGATTTTTTTTATTTCTATGTTTCATCAGCACATAATTCAGTTTATGTGGGAACTATTATCATGTCATACAAATTCAATATGCAGTAAACTCTGAAATCAGTGACCCACAATCTGTCCGTTGGCGATTTCTTGATATATCATTATATGTATATAACTTCAATCTATGTTGAGATAACAGTTTACATTCACTGCTCTATTTAAATTTACTTTATTTGTGCATATCTATTTATAATATTAGATATATTAAATTAAATTCAACCCAGGGGAGGCAGTGGCTTTGGAAAATCTTAAGCTATGAAATGTATTAAGAATTTGGTGTTTGAAATTTGATGAACCTACTTTGTATGACAGAGTTTAAAAAAAGAAGTTAAAATTCACAATAGATATCTATTTGATTTTTCTTCAACCAGTTCCTAGATATTTCTGTTATTTATTTATTTAAAACATAAAAATAATTAAATGTGTTTGTTAAATAAATTAATTAATATTAAATCTGAATAAAAAAGCTAATGAGCTTATTCTTTTTATGCAAAAACTATAAACATAAAACTAGAAAACATCTTTGGTGCCAGGCATAGAAAGGGGATAAGTCAAAAAAATCCCTTAAGTCAACTTAAATCCTTTGTATCCATACTAATTTTATATTTTGAAATAATTAAGTTTCTCCGGAGGTTTTAAGTCACGAGAATGCTAGCGGAAAATCAATTTAATTTCAGGTTTCCAAGATTTCTTTTTCGAATTGAACTAAGTTATTAATGTAAACAATTTTTACTTACTTAAGTCCTTAGAGAAAACTTAATTCTAAAAGGTAACAAAAAAATGGTTTTAAGGATATAAGTTATTAGAAAATCTGGAAGCACTTACATTTTTTTTCAACAGCCTAATTTTATTACAGATGACCGTTTTGATGATTGTTTTGCATAATTAATTTTTTCGAAAAAAGAATACAAACAAAAAAATTCAAACTTCAATTTCATTTTGCAGAAAACTACTATTTCTGACTTAACCCCTTTCTACCTGGCACCAGAGATATAAGTATATAGGTTTTTGATATTTGATTTAAAATTAATAAGCGCATTGAATATTAAAAACAAAAATACTAACGTAAAATTTTTAACAAAATTAGTTTCAAAAAAATTTTTCTCAATTATTTTTCAAAATTTTGAGTTTGAAAATTATTTTTTCCAAAAATATTTACTAAAACCATTTATTTTAAAAATATTAATTAATTAATGGATTTTTGGTTTTATAAAAAAGATAAATATGCCGTTGTTTTCCCCATAGGTACCTTTTTTCTAGTCTCATCACATGCCGTTTTTTGCATCTTATATAAAACACTCTGTATAGGTACACCCATTTACGTATATTTGTCAACTTTTTTTTTATTATTATTAGCAATGAATGAATGAATTTTTTACTTTTTGCATAACATTTTGTTTTTCCCATGTGGTGGGAACTGTAAACTAGGTTTTATCTGTAAAATAATGTGTACCTTTTTCTTGGATTTAACAAAATTCAACCATTATTTCAAACAAAAACCTTTAAAATAAATCGACACCCAATTCAAAAATGTTAAGTAACTGTTGTTAAGTAAGGTATTTAGGGATATTCAAACAAAATATCCGAAAATTTTGCAATAAACTTGACGTCAGAATAAATAAATAGGCCAAACAACTGACAAAGATTGGCTCTAGATAGAGGCAAAATTCTCATTGAATTTTAAGAGCAATACTTACACCTTTAAGAATACAAGTACATCAAGAAATTTGAAACTAACTAGACCTCATTTAGAAAATACCCAGAGATAGAAAGAATACAATTCTTTCTGAAAGACCATGCACATTTACACATCATATGTATAATGTAGCTGGAACTATATAGGAGACTTATAGATAGGCAGTTTTGGTATCCCCAACAATATTCATTTTGGAAACTATGCGCAGCATCATGGAAAAGGTGATAATTGCCAATTTTCTCTGCTACTATCTAATTTGTCACAATAGACTCATAGATAATTATGGACCTGGTTTCATTTCGAAATTGGACATCTGATGGGGATGTAAAAGTGGGAAACGTTATATGTATGTGTGGTTCCAATACTATAAGACTATATGAATCAAACTACATATGTACATATTTTGGTATAAATATTTCCTTTTTTCTGAGGCACAATAAATCACTTGTGAATGGTGCAACCTACAAATAATTAGATCACTTTCCTAGACTTTTCAAGGCCACAATTTCTACCTATCCACCTAAATCATTTATTCTTTTACTCGTTAACTATAAATTGACTCGTGAAATTTAATAAATTTAAACTTGAAAATAGCACAAAAAATAAAACCAATTATTTCCTTTGACTTGTAACTCATCAGAAAATTTAGTTAAAATATACAAAATTTTAAGAATAAACTCATATTTCTCAAGTTCTTGTTTCAATTTTAAGAGGAAAAGACGCATCAGGTATAAACTATTTAATTTTAAAAATTGTTAACCTATCTTGTGACTCCTTTTAAGTTAGAAAATTAAACTTTTTGCCACAAGTAAAGTTTGTAAGATTTCTTGGGTCATAAAAACCTGTGTCCATATGCATAAACATATATCTATAATCCATACACACATGTATATATAAAACACAGAGGTACTGCAGGTACGTAAGTAAAAAACTTTTCGTTAGACGAGCTAAATGGAATGACAAGTAAATGCTTTTAATACACACCAAAGCTATAGCTTTACATATATTTACATAGATACATACATACATGTAGGTACGTAATTTTGTAGGATTTTCGTTTACCTCTCTATCACTATGCACAGTAACGTCAGCACTTCGTATAGGTTCTCCATCAAGTAACCATGTTATTTTCGCTGCGGGATATGATCCCCACGATTCGCATCGTAAAGGCACAGGATGTCCAGCTGTAAGTAGGTCATTGGGCGTTATAATTTTCACTCGTACTGGTTTCACTGCAATGATATTGAAATGTGGGAGGAAAAGTTTATTTTATTATACCATTTTTCTTCTTTTTTTTTTAATTCTTTGTAGAAAGTGGAAAAAATGTGGTGAGTAATTACGAGTATGACTTACGATGAACTTGTATAGTGACATCTTTTTCTACTGGAGGTATGAGCCTTGTTCCCTGAGCTCTGCATTGTATCTTTGAACCATAATACTCTCTCGTCACTGTTCCAATTAGTAGTTGATTTACCATCACCGCAACACCTTCTTCTACGGAAGAATGACTTGCACCAATCATTTCTATATCATCTCTCCACCACGTAACCTTTGGTGGAGGCCGACCTGGTAAATGAATAAGGGTATTTCATGTTAATTAAAACTAAAGCATATTATATTGAAGATACTTTAATTAGGTATGTTTAGACGTGGATTAGGGATGCAAAAAAGGTAACGACCAACTGAAGTGAATTTGAACAGGACCATGACCATATATACTATTATGCCAAAGACATTATTTTTTTTTAAATAAAAGATTTACAGGGTCATTTAATTTGGTTCAATAAAAGTATTGAATAAGAAGAATACTATGAGTTTTTATGTGAAACCATATTAATTTAATGTGATGATCGAAAATACAGTGTATTTCATTTATTTAAGCTTATTTAAGCGCTTCCTATTTCCTCGTATCATGCAGAATTTCCAATGTGGCGTGAGCTGTGTGCCACGTCCTTATTTGAAACCACATTTGGTTGGTGTCCATCAGTGCATATCATCCATTTCAGGCTAAAAGAAGTTGGTAGTCATTGATCTTTAGTGCTCGCCGTTGACGGTGATGGCCTGGTCTGTTTGTTGACATACCCAATTAGTGTCAGTTTCCAACTGCTCCAGACTCTATTCGCGACGCGAAGTCGACTGCCTCGGATTCTCCTGCAGAATCTCACGCACTCATCTCGTCGATCGACGGGTGTTGGTTGATCATTTACTGAACCAGTGGACTTAAATTTATCCACCACACTGCGAATAGTCCCCTTGATAAGACGATTATGGAGCCCGTAAATGGGCGAAGCGCGCATAAAATTATCCGAACAGAACACCCATTTTGATAATACAATTTTATCATTTGCACGTGTTATTGAACGATATCCATCCATGTCGATTTGGTCAAACTGATTGAATAAATGACAGCTAATGTAGCTTCAACAATAACTGTCAAAGTTCAAAAGTCCTTATTAGAAGACCCTTTACAAGACAGGAAATTTAAGTTCTTAGCTTTAAAGGTTAATACAATAAATAAATAAGCTAAACGGTTACGATTTTGTTTTCCTTCTATTTACTCTACACTTGTATTAATCCGACTAAATTTCAAATTATTTCAAAAATAATATTTCTAGACATTAATACAAAACTTTTTTTGCTTATGGTATTGAACACTGTTCTCTGAACACCCATTAATTAACACGAACCGATTTAAAAACAAAAACGACTAAAATTGAACTGTTTATTTAATTTAACTATTTTACAAATCTTATACCTAGCTTACAAATAACTTTACATTTCTTAACCTATCTTATCTCTAGTTTTCTATAAAACTAAACTAACATTAGGGTTGTAAAGTGGATAACGACGATGTCTGACGCATCCCTTGTTCATATCCTAATGCTAACAGATGTGAGGCATAAAACACAATCTGCGAGATCATTTATTGTTATATGACAAGGTTCAACGCAACACATCGTCGCCATCCACTTTGATCTTAAACTATATTTACAATACATTCCTACTGTCCAAATAAAATATATAATATATAAAGATAACTTAACAGGTATGTTTCAAAAAACAAATGAATTTTCAACATTGCAGTGTTTACCTTAACTTGCAAAAATTTATTTCAATAAAATCAGACTGTTTTATCTTAATAGCTCAAAAAAAAGTATTTGTTTCTTTGGCTCGATCTATATCCGATTAAAAACCATATGCCGAAGTTCCATATTTCACTATTTCACTGGCACGGAATTGCACAAACACTTTGGTAGTAAAAAGAATTATTATATGGGCATGAAAATAATATGCTCACACAGTGGACTGAGGATAAGGTGGTTATTACTTATAACGGGTGATTTTTAAGCTGGTTTGGTTTTGGCAACACTGGTTTTGACAGCTGACGTGTGTTTAGTACATTGTGTCACTGTCAAACAGCTTCAGTTTGGTTTGCAATTTAACCATGGATCGTCTTACAAATGAACAACGCTTGCAAATTATTGAATTTTACTATCAAAATTCGTGCTCGGTTCGAAATGTTGTTTATCGAAAAATTGTGTTCAGCGATGAGGCTCATTTTTGGTTGAATGGGTACGTAAATAAGCAAAATTGCCGCATTTGGAGTGAAGATCAGCCAGAAGCATTGCAACAGCTACCAATGCATCCCGAAAAAGCCACTGTTTGGTGCGGTTTATGGGCCGGCGGCATTATTGGGCCATATTTCTTCAAAGATGATGCGAATCGCAGCGTTACTGTCAATGGTGAACGCTACCGAGCGATGATAACAAACTTTTTTTGCCCGAAATGGAAGTTCTTGACTTGCATGATATGTGGTTTCAACAAGACGGTGCCACATGCCACACAGCACGCGAAACAATGGCGCAATTGCGAGGCGAGTTTGGTGAACAGTTAATTTCACGTTTCGGGCCGGTCAATTGGCCGCCTAGATCGTGCGATTTGACACCATTAGATTATTTTTTGTGGGGGTATGTCAAGGCTAATGTCTATAGGGACAAGCCCGCTTCGATTGACGCACTGGAAGCCAACATCCATGCATTCATTCGTGAGATACCGGCCGATATGTGTGAAAGAGTATGCCAAAATTGGACTCAGCGGATGGGCTACCTGAGACGCAGCCGCGGTCAACATTTGCATGAAATTATCTTTAAACATTAAATTGCAAGGTTCAAACTATCGATTCAAATAAATATTTCATTCATTTTTTCGAATTTTTTGTGTTTTTTTTTTTTTTAAAGTTCTAAACCTCTTAAAAAATCACCCGTTATTATCTCATGATGGAACACTCGGAGGCATCCATTTGAAACTAAGAGATACGACTCGGTATGTGGTATATATAGAAAAGAATTATATCGTGTCTTGGTTAGCAGCCAAACACAATTTCCGTCAAGCTTTAAAAGTAACCTGCAATATGGGTTTAGGTATTTATATATATTAATGTGGGTGGAATGAGAACGAAACTTGGAAGTTTTTATTCTGCCGTTGTTGACTGTTCATATGCTATCATTGCACTTACTGAGACGTGGTTGAGTGACGACATTTACAATTCCGAATTATGTAATGAGGAGTATAATGTTTATAGAAGAGACCGGAATTTTTTATGTACTGAATTAACTAGAGGAGGTGGAGTGCTGCTTGCAGTGAAGTCTAGTATTAAGAGTAGACAAATAACTCTTTCAGACTCTTCAGGTTTGATCGAACAATTATGTGTACACGTAGAATTTCCTTATACTAAAGCTTACAATTGCAATCCAATTAATATTTACTTTTTTTTGTCATATATTCCTCCAAATACGAGTTTTGATATTTACTCTTCACATATAAATAATATTCAATGTATTGTTAACGAATTAAATTCTAATTCTTATGTCGTAGTGTTAGGAGATTTTAATTTAAGTACCGTGAAGTGGATTTACTCAGATGATGATAAGACTTTACTTCCGTTTAATGTTGTCAATGAAAATGAAACAATAGTTTTAGACACTATGTCTGCTTTAAATTGTTTGCAAATAAATAATGTTTTTAATACTCTAGGAAGAATTTTAGATCTAGTTTTTGTTCATGAAGACTTGAATGTATCTTTGTTGAAAGAAGATTTCCCTCTTCTTAATGGTAATAAAAATGATGTACACCATAATGCTTTGAATATTTCTATAGATTTTATCTCTTTTAATAAAATTTACTGTACAGAGCAACATATTAACTATAGATATGATTTCAATAAGGCTGATTACATTGGCATTAACAATTATCTGAGTAATATCGAATGGAGATTAATTTTTTGTTGTCAAGACGTATCTGGTAACTATGTTAACTTTCTGAATGTTTTGTATGATGCTTTTTCTAATTTTGTACCGGTTAAACGGATTAAGAAGAGTGGTAAACCCCCATGGTTTTGCAAAAGTTTGTCGCGATTGAAAAATGTTATGTTAAAAATGCAAAGTAAGAGTAAAGTCAACCCTGGTTTTCGGAGCGAATACTGTCGTTTACGTCGTGAGTATGAATATCTAAAAAAATTCTTGCATAGACAATATGTCTGGACCATTGAATCGAAAATTAAAACGAATTCAAAATGTTTCTGGCAATTTATTAATTCTAAGAGGAAATCCTTTGGAATTCCATCTGCTATGAGCTATAATGGGGAAGAAAGTAGTGATCTCAAAATCATTTGTGATTATTTTGCATCATTTTTTCAATCAAATTTTAAATTAAGTACTAATAATCCTGCAATAGAGTCTTATATTTCAACTACAGCTCATTTAAATTTAAATATAAATTTACCTAATATTTCTATTTCTGAAGACGAGGTTTTCTCAGAATTAGGTAGTTTAAAAAACAGTATTAGTATGGTTTTTCTTGATTGTTGGAAGAGTTCATACATAACTCCGATTCATAAATCAGGATCAAAACAATGTGTTGAAAATTATCGGCCTATTGCAAAATTACAGTTAATTCCAAAAGTTTTTGAATCTCTTGTTAAGAAAAGGATGTATGAAGCTGTTAAAAAATTTATATCACCTTTTCAACACGGGTTTGTTAGTGGCAAGTCAACAGCAACTAATCTCACCTTATTTACAAACTTTTGTGTTAATACTATTGAAAAAGGAAATCAGGTAGATGTAATATATACGGACTTTTCGAAGGCATTTGATAGAGTTAACCATAAATTACTGTTAAAAAAGCTTGAATCTTTTGGATTTCATGGTCAATTATTGAACTGGTTGAAGAGCTATCTGACTAATCGTATTCAATATGTCAAAATCGGTCCTGATAAATCTGTACAAATTTTCAACCACTCAGGTGTTCCTCAAGGCAGTCATCTTGGCCCGCTTTTGTTCTTGCTATTTATTAACGATTTGCCTCTACACATTTCTTATTCATCATGCTTAATCTTTGCGGATGATGCTAAAATCTATAAAACAATAAAATCCCTTGCAGATTGCTTTCATCTTCAACATGATTTAGATAAACTGCTTGAATGGTGTAACACGAATGACATATCTTTAAATATAGAAAATGTAGTGTTCTATCATTTTCAAGATCATCTTTCCCTACTATTTATGATTATAAAATTTTAAGCAATGAGCTTGAGAGAGTTTATAACCATAAAGATTTAGGAGTTATATTTGATGCAAAATTAGATTTTAGAATGCATGTAGATTACGTTATCTCTAAAGGCAACTCTATGCTTGGATTTTTGATAAGAAATTCTAAGGACTTTAAATGTCCTTTCACGTTGAAATGTCTTTTTGTTAGTTTCGTTCGACCGATTTTGGAATACTGTTGTGTGGTTTGGACTCCATACTATAAAAATGCGTCAAATAGAATAGAAAGTATTCAAAAACGATTCACGAGGTTTTCGCTTCGACAAATAAATTGGAGCGTACCCTTGCCCTCATACAAAGCTCGATGTGGTTTAATTGACTTAAGAAGTCTTGAATCTAGGAGAGTTTACTTTTTAATATCTTTTGCGCGTGATGTTGTAACTGGTCATATTGATTGTCCGCCTTTACAGTTGCTTTTTGAATTATATACTCCGGCTCGTTGTTTAAGACCAAGGGTTAACCATTTTTTCTCTATTCCATTTCATTCGACTAATTATGGTATCAATGAACCAGTAACACGGGCTTGTACATTTTTTAATAAATATGCCGATGTAATCGATTTCGAATGCTCTAAAGATGTTTTTAAAAATAAAATAATGAATGTGATTCTGAATGAATAATAATAATTATCTACTTAACTAAATAATTTAATTTAATTTCATTTTTGCCTGAGTCTTAAATTAATCAAAATATCTATGTACATATTTAGTTTTTAAGTTAACATATCTTTAAGTCTAAGAAAGTTTTTTGTACTTATAGACAAACAAATAAATAAATAAATAAATATATAACTACCACAAATGAACCAATATCTTTTTAAAAAGAAAAAAGAAATAGTTTCTAATAATTTCTAGTTTAAGCTGTCCAAATCAAAATAATGTTGCTAGATGGCTAGAATGCTTTTGCATTATTGGCATTATTTTATGTTTTGTATTTTGGAATAATGAAACTTCCTTTCAAATATTGTAAAGTAACTATTCCTATTACTGTTGCATTTATATTCCAAAAACTACCAAACGGAAGGAATCTTCCAAACATTTCTGATAAAAATATTGCACGTGGATGTTTTGCATAAAATTAAATGACTTAAAATGCTTGTGTAGTGTAGGTTGAATCAAAACAAGGAAAAAAATAGGTAGCTTATGACTATAATTATTAAGACTGCGAGATAAAATTGTCT
The DNA here is from genome assembly GCA_951394125.1 of Epistrophe eligans. Taxonomy (NCBI): domain Eukaryota; kingdom Metazoa; phylum Arthropoda; class Insecta; order Diptera; family Syrphidae; genus Epistrophe; species Epistrophe eligans. The sequence goes on from OX596028.1 coordinate 416,562, forward strand.
TGTTTATTTTTCGTGAAATTTTTGTATAGTTAAATAAAATAAAATGTGCATATTTTTTAAAATTTAAAATATGACATTTTACCATATAAGATAGAAAAACAAGCAAATATATGTACAGTCCAAGCCAAAAGAAATGAAACCAGACTCTATTTAGCTATACGTGATTTTGTTTTCATTAATTTCTCTGGTTTATTTTTCTCCTAAAAAATTCAATAAGTTAGTATCAAATCAATAAATGGGCTAAAACCTTTAAATACAAAGGCAACAAAAAGTCGTAATACATGACAGACAGACAAACAGACATAATTGCGAGCACTCGACACTTAAATGCTCGAAACGTAGACATTTCTAATCGAGTGTCATCTAAATTCAATGAAAAAAAAGAAAAAAACTCCAAACACCAAACACCACAAGCGCTCGTCTTATCAATCTTAAGAGTTACAGAGTATTTTTAAAATTAATTTCAATAAAATAAATTGAATCCCAAAATCAATTATATAAAGCTATACCAGCAAATCCATAATCAGTTCTCAATTTAATTACACATCAACTTGAAGAGTTGCGTTGGTTCCTTACAGTCTAATGTTTTAAGGATTTATATTTACAAATGGTCCTACAAATCCATCGAGTTTATTCATTATACAAACCCAAAAACAACAACAACATACATTAAACCACCAAAGCTGCATTAATAAAAAGAATGACAAATTTCAACATTTAAATTGATGACAACGCTCAACAAGAAAGCATTTTTTTTTTCCCATCCAATCCATCGATCCACAAAAAGCACTAGATTCTGCACTTATTGCAATAAATGTTTATCTTTATTGTTCTGTCCAGAGATTAATTAAAAAGGAAATTTCTTCACACACCAAAATAACAACAAAATGAACGAGAAGGACCAAGACTATACCACACAACAACCACAAAGAATAGGAAAATGTGACAAGGGTTTGACTTAAACAAATCACTTACCTCCTTTTACTTGGCAGCATAAAAAAAGTTCGTATCCTTCTCTGAACGGACCGGCCACTTGGGATATTTCTTTACCCTGTGCATCGAATATACGAGGTTCGTCCGGAGGAACTGGATAGAATAGAGAGAGATAGAGAGTTAAAAAAAATACATCAAAAGAATTAACAACAAATCGAAAGACGATATTAAAAGTTTAAACTTTTCTTGAGAATATAGACCCGGCTGAAGCTGAAAGTACTAAACAAGAAGCTCAGCTGAAATTCTATTAGAGATTCAATGAATTTTAAATTAGTTTCGGATCTTTTTAAATTTGTTTCTTAGTTTTATTTCGTCTTTTTTTTTTTTGTATTCTTTTATTTTCCTCATGAAGAAGTCCTTTATAGAAACTTACCTACTAAAGTTAAATTTATTCTAAAGTTTCGTGTTGGTGAATTAAAAAAATCTATTCTACAACGGTAGACGCCACCATCGGATGTCTTGACGTCGCTAATCTGCAATCTTGAATCTTTGGGGTCGTCGCCGATTGAAAAAAACAATCGTTGCCCCAAATCGCTAGCTATTGCTGAATGTGGTGCTAATTTGACATTTCCTCCGCGTGAGTCCAAGCTAAAAAAATAATAAAAACAAGAATTAGTAAAAAAATATATAATAGTCTGAAAGGAAGCGTTGTATATAATAATTAATTTTTATTCTACTTTCGTTGATTTTTCTGAAGATGATGACAGGACGTGTAAAAATCAATACTAGCTATTTGGTGAAAGTGTATACCAACTCAGCAAAATCATTTTTTTTGTGTAAAAGGAATAAAAAAATATATTGTACCTAGTCACTTTTTGTTTGTTTTTGTAATTTTTTTTTCTGAGCTGGCTACATACACACAGCACAGCTATATTATTTTTAAACTCACTTAAAATAAATAAACTTTTTTTTCTAAATCTTACAAAAATTATTCATAAAGTTACGATGCAACCATTTATAAAACCATTGGTTTATAATTTTTTTTTAGTTTTAAGTTCGAAAATATTTTAAGTTGTGATATAATGGGTAATATCTATATGGTAAGTTATAGATTTGTAAAAAAATCGAACTCGAGATTTTGATCAAAAATGACATTACGATAATAGACAAGGTCCTCACTAGTCAACTGATGAGTCCAAGTGAGATCACCGGGACGAAACGCCTAAAATTTTTTGTGAACTAAAGGCCGTAAAAAGCTATTTTGAATCAATAATTCAACAAGTCCAATTAAATAGTGCTAAGTCTTCTACTTGGCTGATGTATTTCAGTAGTATATAGAGTTTGTATTATTAAAAAAAAACCTTCATACATTACGATAATAGCAAAGTCAAAAAAGTGGGTCTCGCAATTCTGTCCGTCTGTCGTGTCCGTTCGTCTGCAACCTAGCGTAGTTGGGTATTCCCACCGGCATGTTTTTTTTTTTCATTTTTGTATAGACCAAAAATAACGGTACCTGTCTTAAATGTTTTTAAAAAATTATTAAAATCTTATTTTTCTCAAAAACGTTAAAAAAGTTCAATAATTTTTTCACAAAATGGGAAATATCGAAAAAATGATCATAAATGGTACTTCCCATGGAACAATTTTTTTGATTTTGTATTTTCTCGAAGCTCAACAGATTTTATGATTCTTTGACCAAAAATACAAAATGATTACAAAAATTAGGGTAGTGTGAATTTTTTTAAATTTATTATCACAGCGTCACAGCGTTGAAAAATCCAACGATTACAAGTTTCACGAAAAAAATCCCCATAGTTTTGGAATTGCCTCTGTCTTTGTTTAACTTAACCTAAATGTCGTATTTTTTTAGTTCGTGCCGCAAAATATTGTTCTAGTTATTAAATCTTAAAAAAAAAGGAAATTCAATATGGAAAGCAGCAACAGGACGTTTGTTTTTTATATATAGCTACCTAAACTTTCATTAGAGTCAAATTATTCGGTTTAAAATTATTATCCCAATTGCAACTTTAGCTCAGCTTCAAGAAAATTCAAGAGTTTTTAGGTAAAATAAATAATATATCATCTTATAACCTAAAAACTGAATTAATTACTTTTTTTCCAGACCTCGCAATAGATAGATAGGGCCACATGTGGTTTGTATAACGTTATTGCAATGCATATCTTCATATTGCTAGAGAATTATAAGAAAACTTTAACCACCATGACGTTATGATATAAATTTACTTATTTTTTTTATCTCAGAAGGGGCTACGGCTGGTAACTGGACACTATTACCATCTTTAAATTTAATCTCACATTCTCATCTCATGGTACTATATAATGAACTTTTTCATTACATCAAGGACCTGCTGCAGGTTTGCTTATTCTATCCCCAGAATAAGGGCCATGGACGTTCATTGTCTTAATATCCCAGAGGCATCCGAATGTGTCGTGATGCTCGTGATGATGATGGCAGGCGGGCTTGAATTCCGATAAGACCGAAGTTATTTTTGGAGGTATACCCTAATGGTTCTATATCATTCACATTCCGTCTAGCCTAGTAATATGAGAACTTTAATGGATTTCATTTTTTTTGTGGAATTAACCTTTATATGTAACAAAAACAAAGTTGCGTGGGCATCAAAAGAATAATATAATAAAAATTGAAAGGTCACGTTGACGTGTAATAGGTAAAATATGTATATTGGTACTTAGTTACTATCATTTATAATTACGGAAAAACTTGCCAACTTATTTATAATTCTGAATAAGTTTATGAAATAAGCTTTCAGTATCTTTGAACATGAAGATGATTTTCGTGCCAGCCAGGGGTACCACTTTTCTTCAATTGAAGTATATCTACTTCTTTTTATCATTTTTTTTTAAATCGCTTCGCACCATCACCAAAATGTTGAAATCTTCTTAGTTTTATAAATCTCTGTTTCATCCCACTTTAAAAAAAGCCAAATCTACTTCTTTTTTCTCTATTTCTCTATAGTATGTAACCCCAATATTTCCATAAGAACCAAAAAAAATGAACCAATACCAATGCCAATTTTAAGTGTATTTTTGTTGTTCATAAGTTCCTAAAGACTTTTCAAAAACTGAAATTGTTTAATGTTCTTTATTACAGCAAACAATAATAACTAAACTACATCAACATTTATTTATATTAAAGTTGTTAAACATGCAGTATGAGATAATTGTTTGCCCTAATTTATTTTGTTTAATAATATGTACTAAGAATTGTTACAAAACCTTGTATACAAAATATACATGTTGAAGTTAAAAATAAAATTTTTGTTTGTTAAATTAATTAAAAAGATTTTATTAAATAATATTATGTTTTTTTTAGTTTAGTTAAATTAAATTTAATAATTTTTTTAAAACATAATAATATTAATAAAAAAAAGTTAATTTTAAAATCTACTTTGATTTTCTCAATCTACTTCACTTTTTTCTTTAAAACCTAATTCGACTTTCTTTCCGGAAGTGGTAATGCTTGTTCCAGCCCAAAACAATGAGGGAATAACCAGTGAAAAAAATTCCTGTTTTTTTAGGTGGCATAGGTTGGGATTCGGATCGACTATAATATGATTTTGAATAGTTGCATGAAATGAAATGCAACTATTGAAATTTTGTAGTAAGAATTCAAACATAATTTCTGCAATTTTTACGGTGCAACTTGCCCTTCAGGATCAGTCATCCATTTAAATTGATAAAGGATAAACTTTCATGATTTCAAAGAAAACTACATTTTAAATTATAAACGTCTATAAAATCAGTTTAAAAAAATCAATAAACCGAACAGGAAAATCAAAGCCTTAATTATATTCATTGAGGACATAAAACGTAAAAGCAGAAAAAAAATGCTAATCAATTTTCTGAGTGGTTAAGCCCATTTGCCAAAGAGGCACACAAACGAATCGATTTACACAAAAAGTTTAAGTATTCATTCAACATGGAGTAAATAAAAGAGCAGTGTACAATACCTGTAGAGGGGAATTCCTGTTGTGTCCTTGAACCACAGAAGTAGTTTCACTGAATCCTGTTCTGTGGGTGGGGTTAAATCGCATGGAAGATCTACGCTCTTTCCCACAGCCGCCCAAACAAGTCGTGCTGGAACTAAATGAATAAAAAAAGAAAACTTATTAAAATTCATTTGAATACCTATGATAAAGTATACAGAACACTTTTTTTTGAAAAAATAAAATAAAATAAAATCATAGTCCTAGGCAATAGAGTAGATATATGTATATGTATATATATCTGGGACTTTGATGTATTAACTTAAATCGAAGTAATTTTATATTATTGGCATGTTAAAAACGTATAACTTAAGTTAAAGCAGTGATTTAAGGGAATTTGAAATCTGCTTTTACGTCTTTTTTTTTTGTTAAAGATCTCAAGTGCTGGTGAAAAATTTCTACTCAAAGTTTTCAATCAATTTTGACATTATGATGAAGTAGAAAATCAAAAAATTGATCACGTACTTCGATTTGCCAATTGATATGTATATTTTAGCACCTGAATCCCAAAATAGACGTTCTTCATGTTATCAAGCTCTAAATGTTTGTTATATTATATATCTATGATGTGATGGTAGAGGCAATTTTTGGTAGAAATATGAGAGGCACATCTTACAAATATTTTCAAAATGTATATTTCATTAATACAGACATTTTTCTTGTAAAAAGTTTTTTTTTTAACCTCGAAATAGAAACCTACCTGTTTTTTTGTGGTACTTTATTCAATATGGGATTCCTGCTATCATATACCCTCCTATATTTTTTGAGCTAAAAGGACAAACTAGTCAATTTATTTGATTTTATCCATAAGATTTTTTTAAGGAGATGTGTAAATAAATACACAACCAAAGTAAAAAAAAAAAAAAGATAGTGCAGTGGATGAACAGTGCTTGACTCCTAACTTAGAGGTTTGGGTTCTAGCCCCACTGTAAGCAGCATTCTTTTCTATATACCTTCAGTTTCAATTAACGCCACCCGCAGTTCTGGGAAACTTTGATTTCCTTTTAAAACGAAACGAAACAAGGCCGAGGTCTCCTTAAAATCTAAAAATTTTAGTATTAGTATTGCAACCGGGTCATATTTTAGTCCACAGGAAAAAAAACATCATCACCATACATTGCGAAACATATCCTTAGTATCCTTGTTCTTTTTATAATTTTTGGCAAGACCACCTAGACCGTCGGCAATATGATGTGATAGTTTTTTTTTCTTTTCAAAATTCATATAAGATTAATTTTTTTTTAACGATGAATTCGTGCGATTAATTATTATTTGATTTGAAGTTTAATTTCTGAAAGCAAAAAAAAAAAATCAATATTTAAATTCACATGTCACTCAATTTTCTAACCACTACTGTGCTTTATTGGTGCACATTTTATACTTCAGTAAATGTGATATCCATACGTATACATTGTCTGTTTTATTTAACTTTATTTGCGAAAATTCAAAACTCAATTTTACCTGCAATCTGCAACAAAATACCACAAATACAATCATAATTTTTCGAAAGGATTTTAAAAATGCATAGATTTTTCCTGCTATAATATTCACTCATTTGCATTTTTAAATTACTTAATTTCTCCATCCGCTTAAAATAAAATGAAATTTAAATAAACCCCTTTTCACAACACACATACAATGAGTAAGTATGTTTACATCGTTCGAAACAGGAAACGGAAACTGTTGTGTTCGCTGATTTTGGAAATGCAAACCGAAACCATCACTGCTCGATGATTCTCGATAATATTCGCTTTACTTTTGTACTTGTTTTTTTTTTTAATTATTATTACATGCCATCTGAATAAAATTAAAATGTAGTTATATAATTTCTTTGTGTTATATAAAATAAATAAAATATTTACAAGAGTTTCCGTTACAATTTCATGAAAGACCCCTTTAAAGTTAGCATGGTTTAAATTCAAGATATTTAATAACATAAAGTAGGAAAAAAAGGAAACTGAGCCACTGAAAAAAATATCATAAGAAAAAAAAGAAGAGATATTATCATATCATTTCAAGTCTATAAAAGGGGCTCTATGTCAACCCTTCTTAGACATAAAACCTTTTTATTTTGAATTGCAAACATATTCAAGTCTTATAATATGTTATATCGCTGCTGTTGTCCCCCGATAAGTTATTGATTATGCTGATACTTGAAGAAAACAAAATGTGAAAACACTACCAGCCCGCTATGGGGACTTTTGTTTACTAAGGCTTTTAAGGTTCAAGCAGAAAAAAAGTAATAAAAAAAATATATTACCATGCGTTGTTTTTTCGAAGATTTATACTCCTACACGACACAGTGGGCCAACCTACATTGTTGAGTGGTAATAAATTGAAACCAAATTTATATTATCTAGTTTTTTAACAATTTAAAAAAAAATAAATTTTAAAGTCAAATTGCTTTATTCTACCCTTAGATAGGGTACAAGCTCATAAATCTTCATTTTCCAAGCTGTACTGTATTATTAAAAAAAAAAAACTACGTTGCGTTCGATTTTTAAACCGAGTGTACAACTTGGATGATATATACATATTTAAGTTGTCATCAGCAACTTAATTAATTTCAATTCCCACATGACTTTTTTTTAATTTTAATTTAATATAAGGGCCAGTTTTTCAGGGCCTGAGTTGATTATGAATTAAATCAAAATAATTTTGTAGTATAGAAATAAATTAAACACGAGTTAACTCACAAGTAGTTCTTCAGTGTAGAAATTTTCCAGAAACTACCTTTCTATTTTCTCCTTCTAATTAGACAGTTCAAATTCTAACTGTAGAGAAAACAATTAAGGCAATAGGAACGCAACTGCAATACTTAGTTAAATATTTCAAAAATATGAATTTGGTGGCACAACTCTCACCTATCACTATACAAGTTTTGCTTGATGTTTTAATTTTCTGCCAAATCACACTTTATCATGACAAGAGATATTCTTGGAAAATTTTTCATTTTCTCGCACGACGCAGAAGAAAAAGGCATTTCCTTACTTCGCATAGGCTGGGATTTTATCTATATTTCAAAATTTCGGTAAAAAGCAACATAAATGTCATTCAAACTGACAATATGTCAAATTATTTCGGGATTGATAAGAAAAAAATGGCAAAATCGCATTCTTTCCTGAAATAATTAGATTTCTTTAAATTTGTGATCTCCATTGAAAATTTACATTACAAGATTAAATTTTTTGAGTCGTTTTTTATGAATTTTGAAATTTAAAATGTTACTTCATACTGTGTATACCATACCTATGTAATATAATATCAAGATTTTTCAATTTGATGTAAAAATATTTGATTTAAAAAAAAAAAAGAAAAAAATACTTATAACTAAAGACAACATTCAAAATGCCCAAAATAATTTAATTGTGGTAACAGCAGAATATTCAAATTCCTATAGACACAACTTTTGGAGTAACAAGAGTAACAAGAACTCTCATATAAAAAACTTCATAATTTCCAATCATTTTCGAAACATCCGAAAATTAGGCGTATTATTGGAACCTCAGAAATTCATTGTATTTGTTATTGATTTCGTTCCAATTTTGAAGTTATGCTGTCCCACTATTATGCGCCATCGTATATAATTTGTTCTGCTCGTATTTATTTCTTTCGTTGTTGTGTTCGATACGACACAATTATGCAAATGTAAATCAAGCTATAGCCAATCTAGGCCTCCGAGATCCAATAGATGAATCAGTGACATTGCTATTTCTATTCAACATTTTGCCTGTTTAGTGTGTACTGATGCTCGAGTATGGCGAGCAGTAGGTACACTACCGTATTTTCGTTGTGGTATACGGTATACACCTAACGAGAACAAGAAACAAAAAAGCTGGGAATTTAGATTGAGTGTCCTAAAAATAGATGCCACAAAAATAAATTAACTTTGTATCGTTTATAAGGTGGAGGATGGTCGGTGCCTTTTCTGATTTTGAAATGTCGAAGCCGTATAGCCGTAGCCGATGTTCAGTTGAAGTCGCAATAAAAGGCGCCTGGGGAATTAGTAATTGACTTATGCTTTCTGTAAATATATATCAATTAACATAAATCGGTTCTATTTATGGCTGTATACGATATAGCTACAAAGTTAGGTATTTGAAATCTATCTACATCATGGAGGAAAAGTGTCCTGTTAAAAGGAAAAATTTTGTATTAGTTGATAAAATTACGTCCCACAATCAGCTATAGAAAAGATGAATATAGATTGATTTAGGAATTGCTTAAATGAAATGCTTCATTAAATGTTGATTTTACCTTTTAATTAACATTTACCACCGCTTCAGCATAAAACACCACTTATTTCAATCCAATTCAACCCTCTGATGCTTGACAAATATACGAGTAAGGGCAGGGAATACAAATGTTGGAGCATTTATTTCCCCTTTTGCTGAGTTGTGAGTATACAACTATGTACCTAAAGGATAGGCCAATTTTCTTCTTATGTTGGGCAAATGATAAAATTGTTACCGAGAAACGAAGGGCCAGACGAAGGCAAAACCATAAGCATCGAGCCTGATGGAAATGAAGCGTAAACATTTAAGATCTGTGTCCAAGTCCATGCACAACTTATTATTCTGGCCACGAACTGAAGAACCAAGAAGGTTGAATAACTTTTTGTGTCACGCAAAGAAAATTGATTTTTTTTCTTGTTTTATTTTTTTTTGGAAAAAGGGGGATATGACTAGGGGGTTCATATCAGTTAGTACAGGGACATCTTAAAACTTTGCCGAGAGTTATCTCTTCCTTGAAATCACTTAAATTCATATTGAATAGAGGATTAAAGTTAAATATTATCATGTACAATCTTATCCTTTAGTTGGGATAATGTTTGTTTTCATAAGATTTATGATATCATCTTATGCTTATTACATTCCAATGCAGAATAAATGAACCTTAATAATCTAGGCATATTATTGATGTCTGACCTTTATGACATATAGTAAACACATAATATAAGAATTTAAAGTTCAATTACAAGGATTTTTGTAAAGTTTGAGTTCAAGTATAAATGCTGGTTAAATCTCTTAGATTTTTAGGTATATTTTTCATTTCATAAAATCAAGCATAAATTAGAAGAAGCAGGGGTATATATTTATTATTATTTTCTATTCTATTTCGATTTCCATTGGTTTATCTTTCAGCTTATCGCTGTAGATGAGGAGCGGAGCCCAATTAACTTCTGTATGTATGATTTATGTCTGTAATATCCTTTTTATGTAGTTAATATAATATTTTGAAAGAATTATATATGTAAAAGTTATAGTTTACTCAGTTGTAAGAAACATATTATATAGACACACAACAAAATTTTGAATGAAACACAAATAGTTCAGTATTTGGAAATTCTTAACCCAAATTTTGTTCATTCTTTGGGGTAATTCCCGGGCATAGATGAGACTACCTCACAGAAAGACACGTTTGTTGAAACTGCCAAGGAAAGACTATATGTATATACCTATGCTCAAAAAATAATTATTTTGATTCATCTGTCGCTAAATAGGTATAGGTATTAAACAAAAAAACGCCTATAGCTTTTAAGGATATATATCTTATCCGTGCCTTTTAACTTACACACAGAATAGCGAAATCCAATTCCTTTTCCATTAAAAGGCTCTTTAAACATTCCAAGCAAACAAAAGAATGAAACTATTAACAAAAACATCAGCTTATATTATGTATGCAGTACGATTATGTTAATATCAAACAAATTCCAAGGAGAAAGAAACATCTATTTGGAATGCAGATACTATTTCACATATGTAGATCAATTTCCCAATAAGAATAAAATTCTATTTTTATCTATAATGTATTGTGTAGGTAAAAAAAAAAATCTAAAGGGCCTCCAGCATCATTAGAATATGAACCAACACTCAACTTATTTAACAAAAAAAGAAAAGAAATTTTGACACATATTGACAACATCACAATCCAATAATAAAAATTCCCCAAAATATAATGTAAAAACAAATTCACTGAGACAAGTCAAATTAATTGATTCTCACACAATGTGTAATATTTTAATTTCCAACAATCACTAATGTGACAAAGAATTTTCAAAAACAAAATATTTGGTTCACACACTATAAGTAGATCAAAGTTAAAACAAATGTTTAACATGTGCGTGTTGTGTGTTTAGTTTATAACAATTTCCCATCATAATATTATTTTTGTTTTCTCCTAAAAACCCTACATTCTTTTTCTTAGAGTTGATAAATACTTTTAATGTAACTTTGCATTTAAACTATTCCATTTGCTTTAGCTTGGAAAGGGATGTCTTCACTCATTTTAATTGTCCGTTCCACATTGAATTAAGGAAGGAAAATAATTATATTTAATTTAATTACATCACAATTGCATTAACAATCCATTCGCGACAACAGCAACGGCAACCTACAAAAATGAGCAGCTGCCATTTTCATCTCGTGTCGCCAGATTTTCACTCCATTCATTTCGTAAGTAATCGAGCAGAAGAAAGGACACTCCAAAAATGACAAAAAGAGATATATACTCATTCACACATAAAAAGAGCTTTTATACAAAACCCAAATTAAAATATTTTCCTCCGTTTTTAGTGTTAATTTGATTTTTAATTTGTCCTTTTCTACTTACCATACCACCCAAATTATATAATCATCCCTAAGCATTGCTGGATTAGGGTAACTTTATTTTAAGGCACTTTGTTTTCAAGGGGCCTTCAATAATTTCTTTTTTTGAATTTCAATTGTTTTAGATAAGGCTTAAAAATATTTAAAACATTGGAGGAAGGACTTTCTTGTTCTAAATATAGATAGGTTAAAATTTTGCAGAATTTAGAACTTTGAATGCAGTACAAAATTTTTAGTTAGTAAATTTATAAGATTTTTGTCTACTTAAACACTGTTTAACTACTAACTATTTTCAAATTGGTGGAAATATGCTTTATTTAATAAAAATAAATATCATATTATTCACAGTTAAGATAATTTACTCTTGTGTCTAAGTTAGGTAGCTATAAGACAACAATAAACTAGGTTTTTGAACACATTTTCCAAAGTTGGATAGTTGTCTTAAGTTAGAAAACGTTTATAAATAAGACCATAAGTATCTGTATCACAATGTCTGAGTAAAGTTCTAATTAACTATCCGACAATTAATTCATACAAAATTTAAATTGCAGTATCGGTGGTCTTATTGAGCGTATTTAAAGTGTCCAGAGGATTGTTTATAAAAGCTCTGAATAATAACAGGTAAGTATGTTGAATCGAAGTGTGATTGAAGACAGATTTGAAAGTTTCATTGTCAGTTTAATTTGGAAATCGACATTTCATGTGGCCAGCAAAATACTTAAAACTTTGATTTATAATTAGACCTATTCAGATGTGAAACGTTAACGAGGTTTTTAGTTTTCGAATAACCTCCATGTAGCTTAATAAATTGGAACTTTAATCAGACATTGTAAAACAGATCCTAAAATTCTGAAAAATGTTGTTTTATTTTTATTTCAAAGTTTTAATTGTGAAAACAATTTTTTCTTCTTCTTACATTTATTCATACTTAATTACAAACTGAATAATGTAGATTTGAATAAATCCATGAAACTCATGAAACGCTCCTGTGTTTTGACTGATAGATACTTATAAATACAAGTTTAATTAGTAAGTCCATCACTTGAACTTCTTTTAAAGAGGGGATATTTTTCATCTTCGGATATACGAAAAATTCCAGTTAGCAATAATGCTCCAACAACCTATCTAATGTCTAACATTTCGAATAAACATAAGCCTTAGTACTTTTCAATATTGTCTAATTGACAGCACCAATTCCCTGTATTCCTGCATTTAGAAGTGCAATTCTGGAAAATAAATCTTTGAATAGGTACAATGTATTGGAGAATTTACCAATTCTTTTTCAAAAGCTGTGAGCTTTTTAAAACTCTTTTCACAGAAAGCCATGTCTAAGTTTCATCTAAGTTTTTGTATTTTTTATCGGCACTATAGGTACATTATAGAATTCTTTAAGGGCTTTGTCTGTAATCTATACAATTACATAATATGTGATTTGATATTTGGAACATGTGGTCCGAATTCTTAGAATTGAAATATGTGAAATGCGGCACTGCACTGAAGATACCCTTAACTCACAACACACCCACGCCCCCTTGGTATGAATATCTGAGTTAGTGGAATGACGCAGAACGATAAGGGACGACTCTCAAATTATTTTCACATTTTTATTTTTATTCTTATTTTTTTTTTTTTTTTTTTTTTGATTTCCCTTTTCATTGCTCAGAAACTGACAAAACATAAAAAAATGTGTAATGGCAGGCTGTTGAGTACACCCAGCGGGTGAACAATTTAAACTTAATGCGGAGTTATCAGGAGACTACCCTAAGGAGTGCTGTATGTTGTCGATTGTTGCGGATGTTAATTAACTTATTATTTGTTTTATTGCAAACGCCCCTCCCTCAGTAGGTACGATTTTTTACCTCCCACATCCGTCCGCCATCACTTCGGGTATACCATACCGAAACAGTTTTAAAAAAAACGTCACGACGACGTTAATCAGAAGACATTTTAGTCCTACCGATAAATTTTCCTCTTCACACATTTTTTTTCCAACTTTTTTTTATTTTTATGTTTTTCACTTGGCAGGTTCGCTTACTCCAATTTAAAAATCTTGATTGATGTAGTGTATACGCTGGTTGGTAGGTTGGTTTTGAACAGGTCATTTTCTCTTTGACGTGCAAAAAGTTTCGAATCCTTGGATCAAGTGGGTTTATCATCTAGCAGGATGATGGAATGGGCTGATAAAATGGAGTATATACTCGGAGGGTGGACTGAGGGATGGTTAATATAGAAGGAATAATAAATCTGAAAATGTTGACCGCATTAAAAGATCGATTTTAAGTTTTTTAGACGCTTTGGGGTTTTATTATATGGTGTTAAAATAAATTATACTTGAATATTTAAAGCTTTTCAATGCTATATTTTGAAGAACATAAATTGATGAGGACTTAAAACTTTGGAAAGGTAATAAATAAAGGATGTAACGAAAAAATGTTGTTATTCTATTTAAAACCAGCACGAAAAATGATAACAAATGAGTCATATACGAGACTGCTTCAACTAAATAGAAACACTTTGAAAAAAATCGATTTTAAGATTTATTTTAATTTTTTTTTAAAGAGAAAGAAATTAATAGAAAATAACAAAATGTGAAATAAGTTTAGTGTGATAGCTTAGATAAGCCAGAATGCAACTCATTCCAATGGAAAAGTACAAAAAGTATGATTTTCGTCATGCCGTTCAGTGTGTTTAGTGTGTGTTTCCAGTTATGCATCGATTTGGAATCTGAACAAATGGACATACATAAATGACATCAGATCTGTTTTGTGGCCAGAAAAGTTGTGGTGTTTTTCCACAAAAGGTATGTGATTCCCTAGATAAAATAAAGCTATAGCAATTTTGATTTTTAACACAATTTAATAATACTTATGATTTTTTTTTCGGAAAAATGCCACATTTTTGAATCCTAACCATATATCTTTTTATATGATGACTTGACAGATTAAATTTTGCAATCAAGTAAAGAAAACATTTGAATTCTAAATAAACGATTTTTTTTATAAACAAATAAAATCAAAGAAAATTAGTCTTTTTAAACAAAAGATTCATGGTGGGCGCCAATTTGTTACAATATTTTCTGCCTCAGCTCAGTATCCCTGGCCGGGGGGGAGGTGGGGGTACGTCTCCACAAGTGAATGGACATGTTCTTTAATTATAAGGGCAAGTTCGTGCGGTTCAGTGGTGCATGTTAATTTTACAACAATGATTATGATGATAAAATTCTTAGAACATATTTTGATCGTATACCAATAGTGGTCGTCTTTTGTTCTTAAATTATATCAAAAATAAATGTTTAGCATGAATTACTAAAAAGAATAATTATGGAGGAATCTGTTTTCAGCTTCTGGCTTTAGCTATGCGTTGCCAATTACAAAATTCGAAGAAAAAACATAATTTGCTCGGCCTGAAGTCATATAATGCTAATTTGCAAATTATGACGCATCATAATAAATGTGTTCGAAGAATGTGCCCAGATGTTTAAATAATAACTTAAGTCACACATCAACGTTATGTGTAGATATATGTATGTATATGTATATTTATAGTATACATACATATATGTTCATACATATGTACATTAATCAGAAAATATTTTTAAAAAATTTAATTCGGTGATCAGTAGGTGTATAGGTATTTTATTTATTAAGTATTTTTGAAAAAGAAAAGAAAGAATATTCAGCGTTTTGGTATTTCCCCCAGGTTTTTCCTTTTATCCCACGTACAAAGATCTTAATGCGAAAAAGCGTAAAAAAAACTGCTTTACGTAATCGAACACAAAAAAAATAAATAAACAAAATAAAACAAAGTCCCCACTTTTCATCGACCGATTTTTGTAAGAAGTTCTATTTTTATTAAATTTTTTTAGCTGCAAAGGAAGCATATGTCAAAATACTCAAGTGCAAAGATCACCATGGTTTTTATTTTAGTTTACGAGCATGAGGTTGTATTTACAAACGATTGGGGCTTTCCATGAATGAAAAGAAGCATCAGCTATAGTCAATCTGCAGGCATTTCTTTGAAACGTTGAATGGGAGAGTCAGCTTATATATTTTGCCTCTGTAATTATGGCACTGTCCTCCCCTTTCATTCGCTGCCGCTAACGCTGCGTTGCCGACAACACCGCAGATTGTACATACATTAGTTTGTCCTGTCAAAGGGTTGTAGTTGTAGTAAAAGAGCCACACATGTCAAAACCAAAAATAGCATTCCATAAAATATACTCGCATTAACTGAACCAGATGAAAGTTTACATACTTGGGAGTCAATGCCATCAAAGAGCTCGTTTATTTGATTTTCATTTTAATTTTCATTTTCATTTCAGAGGAAATGGTATACAAAGCCCATTATATCTGGTGCTTGTGCAAAGCCGATTCCGATTCCATTTTAAGAAAAGGATGTTTAATTGAATAATTCAATCTGTATGACTTGAGATTTCAATTAACGGGAGAGCACTTAAAAAGAATCTTTTTACCTTCGCATTTCAAGAGCCATTTTGGAATTTTGGTAGATTGCCATCAGATATCTCATTTCTTAGTCCTGTACCTGGTACCTTACCTACCTATACCATAGTTAGAAATTTCTTTAGTCCTCACCTGAAAACTTATATAACCATACGCACAATTTAAGATGCTCAAGTTGAGAGGAAGCTTGAGTCCTTGTTTGTATCTACATACCTATTATGTTGTAATAATGTAGGTACATATATTAACATTATATGTATGTATATATGTATTCTTGCTGAAGAATGTGCGATCTTTATTTTATCTGTATAAATGCAGACAACCTATATAATATATAAATACATTATACATGCTGCTCATAATAAGTCTTTCTGCACATATTTCAAGTGACAAACCTCCTGAATTTTGCTTTGAGGCTTTTGTGGTGTTCTATGTTTAACAGAGTAATAGGATTATAGAATAATATGTACATCTTCATACATATATTTTAATGGTGATGATGGCTTTCTACCAAGGACCTTTAATTTTGTTATTTTAATAAAATTTGAGATTGAAAATGTCAGCATCATATAATCGTTTTTAGTAAATTGTGTAAAGCTCTTTTTATGAATTCCCCTTTTTAAGCTCTGGTGTGTTGTTAATTTTTATGGTCAATATTTGTTGAGAGAAATTCTATTAATGTAATTGGAATAATTTTGCATAATTTTAGTTGTCAAATGAAATTAGGTAATTTTTGGTTATTTTGTACCCTTTCACCAAAAAATATATTTTTTTTTTATTTATTTAAAGAAGAAAACTTCTTATAATATGGTAAATGATGTTTGAATAAGTCAGAGGGACTAAACATTCATTCCACTGTGTGCAATATTAAACTTCTTGGTATATGAACTTAAATTCAACTATTTGTTTGATTTTACAGTGTTCGTTTAAACATTAGCATGATATCTTAAAAACAATAATCTGGAAAGTAAAAGTCTTGGAATTAATAATCTAGAAAAAAATTATTACATTTGAATTTTATGAAATCTAGAATAAAAGTCTCGATTCCAAAAAAAAAACGTTTAATTAATATTTTTTAACACAATATTGTTAAAATTCGCGAGAATTGTTCCGACAGGATGGATTTTTTTTTTGTTTACTAGGACTTAAAATAAAAACCTGCCATACAAAATATTTTAATCATTTTTGTTTTGGAAACCTCGGGTTGATTTTAATATTATTTGGAGGGTTTAATCATTAATTAATATTATAAACAAAACAAACGGCATGTTTTATAAAACTTTTTAAAAACTGTAAAGGAAAAGGACTTAAAATAAAAACCTGCCATACAAAATATTTTAATCATTTTTTTTTTGGAAACCTCGGGTTGGTTTTAATATTATTTGGAGGGTTTAATCATTAATTAATATTATAAACAAAACAAACTGCATGTTTGATAAAACTTTTTAAAAACTGTAAAGGAAAATCTTATTTTTTTTTAAAAAACGACTCCTACGATTTTTATTAAAAAAATCATTGAGCTAATGTTAGTAGGTACGATTAACCAACTATCAAGAATACATTTTAACGATTAAAATGAAAAACCATCAAAATCAAAATGCAAATTGTAAAATTTGTAATATTCAACGCTTTTCTGCTTACGAAAATAGTCGCCAGTGTTCCCACTTTGGTGGTCTTGCAACCAAAATGGTGGAAACAAAATATTCAAAATAACTTTTAACGGCCTTAAGCCAACAAACTTCCAATGTAATGAATTTGAATTCTAGTCTTGTTGGATATATGTATGTACATAGTTCACATTAGATGAACTTAAAAAAAATTGCGTATTGACAAGGCCCTCACTAGTCAACTGATGAGTCTAAGTGTGTGTTCTGTTTTCATCGCGAACTTTATTCTCTAAGAAGAAGTTTTTTGTTTATTTTTTTTTTAATGTTTAGGTAGCAGACAAAATATGCTGGGATTTTGAAAATCTCATAACTGCATAATAAATACTACATACCAATAATTATGATTTTATGGTGCCTAAAATTTTAAAACAAACTGTCACTTAAGAACTTATAAATAATTTATAGTTCGTTTGAGCAATTAGCTAGGTCCGTCAAGCTGGAAACACCACAAGTGATTTTCAAAATTCTAATGATGCAGGAATTAAGTGCTAATTTGGTGCTAATTTGGTGTCGCAATCCTAGCTTGGCACTAAAATTCCTTACCCCTCAAACCTGTGGTGTTCCCAGCTTGACGTCAAGCACTTAATTCCTGCATCATTAGAATTTCGAAAATCAGTTGTGGTGTTTCCAGCTTGACGGACCTCAATTAGCTCAATAAGTTTTTTATATTTTGCAAAACTTTTTATTCAAATTATTTTGGGTAAAGAAACACAAATAAATATTGACTTACTGTTCTTTTGGAAATCCTGTGTATCGTCGCATCCCGTTCTTCCAGCCAAAGACGTCAGTACAGTTAAAAGAACTAGTTGCTGGGAAACGATACTCCAAAGACATTTTGTAAGTATTGAATTTTGATTTGTTCCCATTTTTCATAGTACAACACATGGATGGGATGAATTCTTATTCTTGAAAGCTTCGTTGTAATTGTTTAAGATTTATAAAGCCTTTTAATTGTTTGATCACATATCTCTTTTTATAAAAACATTTTTTTATGAAAGCCGATTAGGTTTAATTTCTGTTGATATGTGTTTAGCTTTCTTACAGTTAATTAATTTTTATTTAGAAGGATTCACTTTTGTTCACAAGGATGTAGCTATTATGTGATTCTTTTCATTTATGAAGGGAGTAAAATTTGGGACATAACTTTAATGTTAGACAAAATATAAAATTAAAAGGAAGGAAATTAATTCTATCACTTAACATTTTTAAGCCTTCAATAGGTTGTCTTGTTTAGTATTTCTTTATTATTTTGTTGGCACTTAATAACACAGGAAAATAATTCCTTTTCTGTTTGACCCGCACAAAAAGCTTCTCTTGTCTGAGGATGGACGTCACGTTGTTCTTCTTAAATTGTAGTTCTTGACACACCATGATCACTAAGTCCCTTTGCCATCGAAATGACATAATAACTCTGATGAGACATTTTACTTTAGAGCTGAAAAGAAAGCATAAATGTTTATTTAATTACTTTTCATATTTATATGTACAAAAAAGGGGGATTAAAAATGTTTCATATAGGTATAATTTTTATATTACCACATAATGACTGTGGAGCACTTCTTTTGATAAACGATATAATATAATCCTTTATTTTATAAGTTCCATTCATTTGTTTAAAAAGGTTAAAAATAATTGAATATAAGATAAAAATTTACCGATTGACAGGGTGATTTTCATTTTAACCAGATGATTTTGTTAAAATAATATCACTCACATTCTTTGTTTTGTTAAAGAGTTTTCTAGATTTATATAGGAGAAGCGAAGTTGAAAAAATAGTTCTGTTCAACTCATGGAGAAAGATAATGTATTTGTGAGTTTGTTTAACCAAATAACTGCCCCAAAATTTTTATTCGTAAAACTGAATTTAATGACAAACTACCACACCGATAAATGGTTAAAATATGATGTCAAAAATGACATTTTATCAATCGTGTTTATCAAGTTTAAAGCTTTTACTAAGCGTGATCTATTAACACTTATCTTTGGTTCTGATTCGAGATCAATTTACCTAAACTGAGAAGTTAAATATACAAAATTTAATTATACTGAACATAGATATAAAGTTATACATGATTTGGCTCATTACCCATTAAAGTCCATCGGGTATAGAAATGGAAGCACCCAGTTTATAAATTTTTAACCCTTCTATAAATGAGTTTTATTTTTAAACTAAAATTTTATACTTTTCACAATCCTTTTGCAACATTTCGTGTCGTTGTCGGAGGCATTTATAACCATTCAGCATGATTGTTCAGATTACCAATGCCAATCGTAGTCCTTTTGACTTCTTTCCACAAAAACCTTAATACCTACATGGATTATGGTGTGTTCTATGGTAATTATTATGGTTGCGATTCAATGTAAAATGTAATAAAAACTTGATGAAGGTTATATATATGTACATATGTATGTATACGGTTTTTGAGGAAATGGTTGAAGTATGCAAATTTTATGACACTTTGTCGGAAAAAGTATACCTTGAGTGTCCTCCAGCGGTTTATTTTGAATGTTCAAACAAAACGATGAAAAGAGTAGAAGGCCCTCTTATCGCCTACAGTGAATGATTATTATGTTTTCGATTGCGATGTTGATGTGGAAGTTATATTCTTTGAATCTTATTGATAAAAAAATCCATAAAAATATACTGCAAGGAAATATATTTATATTATTTTCTATTTTTTTTTTTTGTCTATTGAATTATTTATTGTATCTGCTAGGTATTATTTTTCCAACAGACACCTTGTTATCTAAAATATATAAATTTTTTTGATTTTTTTTATGGTATGCTGTGGTCTTTCGATATTCATATTATTCTTGGCGGAGAAAAATGATTGAAATATATAAAAATGTCGGTTCAAAAGTTTAACTTTAAATAAGTATCTAAGGCTTAGGTGGGAGGGTTTTTATTTAAAAATAATTTTAGAAATTTAAGAGGCACATCAAATAATTCTTGTCAAAAGAACTTCCTGTAAGTCTAAAATAAATTTAAGTAAGGAGGTATAAAGGAATAAATAAAGTAAATAAACTTGAAATTTAATAAACTTAAAAATATTTTCTCGTACTTTTTTATTATTTCTTTGTTGTTTTTGCAACGCTCTTTCAAATGTTGATGATTAAGCCACTTTACAAAAAAATTATGGTTGATATAACTTAAGGTATAAAGGTATTCGAAAACAAATATGGTATCATTTTTGAACATCTGCAATTTCCTTATAATGAAATTTTGTCTTTTGAACTTATGACCTTGTGCAAAAATGTATGTTTCAGACAACTTAACTTTAACAATGTGGAAACGGCCAAGGTTATACGAACATAATATTTCCGTTTTCATTAAATATCTATGGGCGCTTTACACGGAATTTTTCATCAATTTTAAAAGTGAAACCCTTTACAATGAATTTTTTGACACAAATTTAGCAGTCTTAAACGTATCGCCATCTGTTTGTGATTCCATTTTTGTAGTCGAATACCAATTCCGTAGTGTTTGTCATTATCCTTAGAATCAATATTTTCTCGTTTCCATACAAAATGACCCCTAAAAGTATGCAATTTCGGTTTTCACGATTTTATGACTTTTCGAAATTTCCTATTTTATCCGGTTCAATATAAATTCAACAAAAATCCTCATGCTAATTATTTAGGTACACATCTATTGGGTCTCCTGGTTCCAAAAACAAAAAAAATTGTTCCACCCTGATGTCCAAACAAGCGGTTTTGTTGTAATGTTTGGGCTGAAGGTATCGTGTTTGGTATCTTCTATTCGCAATGAGATGGGAAATCTTGTGCTTGCCTCCCGGGCCAATACAATTAACACTCTACAAAAGAACACAGATTTATGTTTTTTTTTTTTTATTTTTGGAGCCAATCTGAAGGAAATAGCCATCATTTCTTTGACTGCTGTACGGCAGTAAAGTATATTATATTTATGTTGTTATCTGTCTTAAAAAAAATTAAAAACCAATTAGTCCCATGCCCTTAAAACACTAACTAGATCCACTAATTAGTCTATTTTCTAAAAATTTACAGATTTCACTCATAGAGTAACTATATGGGACATTGAAAATGACTTATATTACGTCGATAAAACAAAAACATGTCTAATCTTTGTAATTTTTATTTTGTGTACTATTGTTGCATTATAATTTCACAAACTGTCTTAGAAACCATTCTACAGTCTGAAGTTCCAATTTGTAAATTTAATGTCACTTCCCAGTTGGCGGTTAAATTAATATTGTTAATTTTTTTAATAAGGTGAATCTTAGTTTTAATTGTAGCTTAACTCGCAATTTTACAATCATACTCATACACGAAATTAAAGTTACATACCATCTATCTTAACGTATATCTACATAGGTATTTGACATTTTTACATAGCTAAGCATTGCAGAAAGGTAACTGAATTATTACAGATCGATTAAAGCATACATATAATACGGTTCAACTTAGTTCTCGACTCAGTCGGTTGTTGTTCAAATCAACCCGTGTCTTGGCTTGTTATTTGATCAATTTGACGGTTGATGAGAAAATCGAAAGATTTTGCATTTTTTCAAATTGATTTACAAGTATTTCAAATCATTGGACTATGTATATTGTATAAAGCCAAGACATTTGATTTACTGTCCAGGCAAACCTTTTTTAAATCGAGACAAAATTTACAAAGAATTTGATGCGAAGCCCAACCTGACTGCTAATTGTTTTTATTCTATAATATTTTATTTTAAAATATTTTGAACCCTTCTTTTGATCAATTTAACAATATCGAGTCGCGTAATTTTAATGTTTTTGACACTTGGAGCTGTATTCTTTTAACTGAGTTTATGAAATGTGTGGCCGAACGGCGAGCATCAATTTAGTTGACAACCAAATTGAATAATTTATGGTCTACTTTAAGATGAAGCCTAAAATTTTATTTGCATTTGAGGACCTTAAACTTGAAGATCTGACCATTAGGGCTTAAGTTATAAGTTTATTAAAGAGGTTCAAGTAGGTAGCTATGCAATATGCATGTTCTAGGTTAAAAAATAAAATCGATTTAGAAGTTAGTAAAGTTTTTCCCCAAACGTTGTCTAGCATATTCTAGGTTCTTTAGGTTGATTTAGAAAGAAATCAACTTTTGTCACATTTTACCTTAATTTTGAGATCTAAACCTCGAACATCCGACTATTAGAATAAAAGTTAGAAGCTAACCAAGACCTTAACCTTGATGATCTGGTCCTTAGAACTTAAGTTATAATTTTGTATGAGAGGTTCAAGTAGGTAGCTATGCATATTCTAGGTTAAACAATCAAACTTCTAAAGTAACTTCTAAAGTAAAGTTTTTACCCAAACGTTGTCTAGCATATTCCAGGTTCTTTAGGTTGACTTAGAAAAAAATCAACTTTTGTCATATTTTACCTTAATTTTGAGACTTTAACCTCAAAGATCCGATGATTAGAACAGAATATATCAGCTTACAAAATCGACCCTTTTTGATTATAATATTTTAATTGTTTAGCTAAGTTAATTCTAAGAAGTTATAAGCTAACCAAGACCTTAACCTTGATGTTTTTTTCTTAGAACTTAAGTTATAATTTTATATAAGAAGTTCAAGTAAATACTTATGCATATTCTAGGTTAAACAATCAAACCGAAGTAAGTCAAGTTTTGTCAAAAGCATTTTCTAGTCTGACATTTTACCTTCATTTTCAGGCCGTAACCTCAAAGATCCGATGATTAGAACAGAATATATAAGCTTACAAAATTGACCCTTTTCGATTACAATATTTGAGTTGTTTAGCTAAGTTAATTCTACATCTTGCCTGATTTACCTAAACATATCTTAACCTTGAGCATCTGGCCCTTAGAACTTAAGTTATAATTTTGTGTAAGAGGTTCAAGTAGGTACCTATACATATTCTAGGTCAAACAATTAACTGATTCAAAAGTAAGTTAAGTTTTGTCAAATAGATAATTAGATCAGAATATATCAACTTACAACATCGACCCTTTTTGAATATACTATTTAAGTTGCTTAGCTAAGTTGATTTTCCCTCTAGCCTGATTTACCTTAGTTTAAATACCTTAACCTCTCGCATCTGGCCCTTAGAACTAAAGTTATAAGTTTATTAAAGAGGTTCAAGTAGGTACCTATTATGCATATCTATTATAGGTTCAACAATCGATTGATTTAAAAGAAAGTCAACTTTTGTCACATAATTTCTTTAGAGTGACATTTTACCTTAATTTTAAGACTTTAACCTCAAACATCCGATTATTAGAACAGAAGTTATAATCCAAACAAACCAACCAAATCCAAACTTTACGATTTTATTATTTGTAAAATACCTACTAAAAATAATGTTCATGCACATACCTACATATGTACATACATACATGCATATCTACATACCTACATAATGTATATCATTTTTGTGCCCGATGCAAAGCCAGTTTTGTTTGCCACGTGGTGTTTTTTTTTTTATTGCACACACTCCACCATCTTCTCCCTTCTATCAATATTCTTTGTTGGTACGTACCTACATACATATGTAGTACATATTTTGTTTTTTTTTTTTTTCTTTTGCCGTGAAGAAATTAGTTCTAAAAAGACAATTTTTCAAGTTTCTAGTATGAATTTTTTTACGCCTTTGCAAAATTTTTTATGCAGATTTGTAGCTTGCCATTTAAGCTTTAATTATCTAGCTTAATATCGAACATCTAATAATTTTAACTAAAGTTATAGGCTTCTAAGTGGGCTCAAATCGAGCATTTTTCGAATTTTACATTCCTCCACTGAATCTCGTCCGTTGGCGATGATCAAAATTTATGTACGCTGGCTGAAATTCATCACTTGTGTTTTTTGCTTCATTTTATTCATTTTGGTAGTTTCTTTGGTAACACCAACCAAAAATTCAATCGTTCTCCCCCTATACGCTAGAGTTCATTCTATATCTTTGTTCATTTTGGTAACACCATACTTTTATCAAAACGACCCTATAAACATTTTCAATGTTAAAAATAGACATAATCACTGACCCACTTTTTGGTCTTCATTAACATCGTAATGCCAGATTGGGTTTAAATCTTGAGTTCAATATTTATATATCTTAATTTAAAAATGCTTAAATGATTGTCCTAAATAACTTCACACCATATATTGACAACAGAAAAATCTAAGCCCCATTTAAATGTCGGCCGTCGCGTCGGTAGTCAGAAATTGAAAGCCGTTCATATACGCTTAATCTTCGGATCGATTTGATTACTGTCCTAAATAAATATTATCATGCGTCTGGGAGTTGGCCTAATCTTTCCATTTAAGAGATATCTAATACGAGTATAAACCCACTCATCAAAAATATAAATTTGCAGGATTTTGATAAATCAATTTCAAGTACACCCACCACTCAATAATCCAGTGCGTGACAATGCCAAAGAAAAGAATCTAACTATCATTATTTTTCTCTGTCCAAATCATTATGTACATATTTCTGTGACGTAAATTGATTGTGTTGGAAAAACAATGGACGAGAATGTTTGCAAATAATCTATTTTTCACTAAGCCATATATATACTTACATAAAATATAAAAAAAAAAAAATCGAAGCAAAAAAAATAAAAACAGTTTGAGTAGTTCTATGTTCTTTAATCGCAATATATCGTTTAAAATATTTTATACGATTTTCGAGAAAATGTCGCTCCAAGGATATCCTGTCGACGAAATGGAACTCTATTACTTTCAAAATAAAACAAAAAAATAAAAGAATTTTTGAACTAGCAAAAAGTTCTTTATTTTTTTTTTTGTTCCTGTTCTGAAATTTATTCAACCCTTATTTATCACCAATGTTGGAATGAATGGATGCGGATGGTGTTCGAGTGAGGGATTTGCCCAATTACTTAAAAAGCACAGCAGGACAACGATGGTGGACAGTATAGTGATTAAGGGACCAATACTGAGCATCGTTTCATTTATCTCCTTCCTATACATGATGGCGTCCTATTTCTTAATGTAGTTCAAACCTAACATGAATGTAGGCGAAGACGCTCGGTTAATTAAATGAGGGAAAACTCTATCACACCCAAGGGCCGATATAAACCAGGGTTACCGAAAGTAGGTATATGTATATAGGAGTATGGATATGGAGGTAGAGGTTTTCGTGGCGCATATCGTAAATATATATATATTGTAAATTAATGAAACCTCTATATCCTGCTGGATTTTTATTTTGTTATAGACAGCAAATATATGGATTTGACTGCGTTAACCCTAGAAAGTTCCTTCTTATGTGTGCTAGATATAGGGTTGTCTTATTAATTTGAACGTATGTGACTATAGACTTTTTAGCTTTAACAAAATCAAATAATTTAACTGTTTGTATGGTCCTACAGGATTGTGCATCGGGGTACCCTCCTTACCACGGATACGGTTAATTCAAATTTATATGACCCCGGCAAGCGAAACAAGGGCTACGATGACGCGACGCTCGGATCTGTACGTGGAATGTCCTAGTTTCGAAAAGAAGAGCTTAAATGGCTTGACAGTGACTTCAACCTGGGCCCTATTTCATAAAAATTGACAGGAGACAATTCTACAGATTTTTCACACTTGTCTGACAAATCTGTATTTCATAAAATATTGACAGGTGACAAAATTGTCAAAAAAATACAATGACAAATTTGTCAGGACAATTTTGTCATTGTCATATACTGACACATTTGTCCAAGCCAATGTAATGTACATAGAAGTTGGGTTAACATCTAGAGAGTAATTCCTCTTTGTGGGATGCTGTAAATGTGCATTGTGCACCAATTCTCGATAAAAAATACTCTGCGGCTGTTTTCCCGACACGAAATTTTTCTTTAAATTGTAGACCATTTAACGATCTAGATCCAACTGAGAATCGTCATCACTTTCACTTAAAAATATGTATGTACATATATCGTTTATCATTTTATAGATCAACTACTTTCTTTTCACCGTAACTGATTTTCCTGTCGCAATTGTCAATTAAAAACTCTGACAAATATGTAAATTTGATTTTTTTTTTCATTTTATAAAAGAATTTTCAGAACGAATTTGTCGGAAAATTCCTGACAATTGTGGAAAAATACTTGACAATTCATTGTCATGACAATTTCTTTATGAAACGAAAAGATGACAATTGTCGGGTATTTTCCGAAAATTCTACGAAATTGTCAAATTGTTTATGGAATAGATTTTGACAATAGTCAAGTTATAAATTAACAAATTGTCACCTTTCGCAATTGTCAATATTTATGAAATAGGGCCCTGGTCAAAAAGTTGAAAATAAATCGGTTGAAATGGCTGAGACGTAAAGGGTATGTACACCCTCACACCAGCCTGACGACTCTTCAAATCTATGTTCATGATGGTCGGCGCAGCACTGGAAAAACCCTACCTTAGGTGTTATGCACATTGCACAGTCAAATAAGTAGAATATGGCCACAACCAACTTTGTGTGCATAAATGGAGGCACTTAATTAAAAACCAGGTGGATGGATCGGCCTAATGCTTGGTGTCGTAGTACATCCAGGACTTCGTAGTCGTAATCGTATATAACGTCCAGGACTAAAAGATTTTTCTTCTTCTTTTTCGATGGAGTTAAAATTAATATCTACGATCTGCCTTTGAGTATAAGACAATTTTACCGAAATTTTACTAGAAAGCGAGGTTTGTAAAATATCGCTTACGAATCATAATTATCGCTTACGATAATTAACGGACAGCTGCTACAAGCTATATTGTTGTTATGTCACAGTATGATCGTCATAAGAGCAAGTACCTTACACGCAGCCCTACACTTTATTTTCTGGTGCTGAATTGAACGAAAGTTTAAACATTTAAAATACTACCTACAATACATACCTACAGACACCCATTTTATTTATTCTGTTCCTATATTTCTAACAAAAATATCAAATTCAAAAAAAACATTTACATAAAAATCACATTACGAGAGAAATATGTATGTATTTAAACAAAAAACAACATAAATAAAAGTAGATAGGTATACATGTTTCGATTCTAATATAAACTCCAACAAATATTGTGTTTGGTTCAGAACAACTCTTTTAATTTAATTTATTTAAGTCAAAGTTTGGCTTCTCCTCGTTCAGCCTTTGAACAACAAAGAGAGGACGCTATTGTGGCGGAAATTAAACAACTCCTACACTTTTATTGCTTCGAGCTCCAAAGCAATACGGAATTTTATATACCTAGTAGAAAAATTAATACCAGACGGGGTATAAAAATTAATGCAGCCTACAAAATAAGATCACATTATATACATACAAAGTGATGAAATTTTATTGCAGTCATAAAAGTTAAACCCTTGAGAATTCAAGGCAAATAAATCTCTTTAAGTTAAGTAACGAAAAAGCAGGGGTGTTTATTTTTTTTTAAACATCCAGTCAATAATGATGAAATTTAATTAAACTCGATTTTTTTCCTTCGACAGGAATCGTTCACGACTTCTATAAAAATTTTTCAACAGTTGAACATCAGGAAATTAAAAATTCTAAAAGCTGACCAAAAAAATCAATGCATGCGCTTTCCACATCAATGGTTCAACGTAATCTGTTGCACAGCAGTGTCCTCCTCCTCTTGCAACTACGAGAGGTATGTCTATGTATTATCTGGGAAACGGACTGAAACTGGACGAAAAGAAGCAGAAAAACGACTACAACGCCCATTGCATGTGTTCCATAAGGTAAATAACTTTCTGAATGTAGTCTTCCGGGAATAGGGGACGAAAAAAGAAAGTTTTAAAATTGTTCTCTTTATGTGAATATGTGTATAACCAAGAAAAGTATTTTTATATACCCTGAGTGTATAAGTATCATTTTTTGTATGTCCTTGCTATTCCACCAACCAACCTACATTCTACATATGTACCAGAACCTACATATACATATGTTTATGTACGATACTTGTATATATGGTTATAACGTTTTAAGAAATTTTACTTGAGAATTCGAATTCCATCAAAATTCCACTTCACTGAGAAAAAGTGAATTCAGCATGGATGACGAAAAGGTAAAGTTAAAACATTTAAGCAACTTTTACATTTTTGTTCTTTGCTTGACATTCTTAGTCAACTCCTGTCGAACGGATTGGTATAGAATTCTTTTGAAAGTAAGAACTGGTACAAAACTGAAAACTTTTTTTACAAAATTTAAAAGTGTTTAGGTTGAGTTCATTTAAAATCACTGTTTTATATTGAGAGATTGATAATTTTGTAATTTTGTTTAAATTTTTCTTAAAATGATTTTGGAAAATATATAATTAACAAATCACTCTTAGAAGTTATATGTGCATTATTATTTTATTTAGTACGATTGAAGCTGCTGTGAAACATTATTAACTGTTATTAATTAGAAAATAGTTTAATATAATATCATTTAGAGGTATATTTAAAAAAAATTAAAAAAAATCAATATTATCTGGTAATCTTTTATCAAAAGATTATCTAAAGTGAACAAGGTAAGGCTAGTTTTTAGTACCGAATTGAAAAGTTATGTTGAAATGAATGTTAACTGAGCGTATTCTACCAGGCGAAAATTCATTCGGAATTGAAAGGTATGTCTGTGAATGTACTTATGTGTGTATGTCTATCAATTTTCGATAACGCGTTAGAGTATTGTGGTATGTTTGCTATAACGCGTGTAATGTTTGCTTCCAATTCCTCAATCGTAGCCAACTTATCCATATTTATGATTTGGCCTTTTTGCAGCCCGAAAGAAACAAATATATGTAGAAGTGTGATATCGAATGCGACCATTTCAATACAATATCTTTCAACATTCCTGAGCATTTTCTCTTTGAAGATATCAATTATATGAACATCCTAAGAATTATTCGGAATTATACTTCAAAAAATAATTACACGCTTCGTTATGAGCATCAAAATGTGTTTAAAGGTGAAATTTGGTTTCTTATTGTTCATTCAAGGTGAGTTTAAAGTCCACTGTGAACTTTTAGTCTGTTGACTTATATCTTGCTCCGACTAGGTAAGATACAAAAATGTAATTACGAGGGAAAGTGTGCAAAAAAGTTTTCATTTTAAGATATTTAAACATTTCTGAAGAGTTTAAACCGATTTAAGATATTTAAAAAACTTTATCATTTACCTTTCTGGGTTCCAAACTTGCTGATTTAGAATAAGAAGGCCACCACCATACTATGGCAATATTAAATATAGATAGTTACTATGAGTCGCCAACTTTCCTCTTAAAAAAAATAACATTTTCAATGATAACAATTTTCAGAATTCATTTTGATATTCCAATGACGACAGAAATCTTAAAGTTTGGAAATAAATCAACTCATGTGTCTGTTTATTCAATTTTCTATATTCATATTCTATACTTTTTTCATTTAGTAAAACGGAAGAAATAAGACATGATGATGATAATGATGATGATATATACAGAACGAGAACTAGAAGACCGATTGTTTGTTTATTAGCAATAATTATGATTACATCTTAGAAGTCTTTTCATCATTTTATGTATCAGGAAACGCCCAAAAAGATGTAATCAGAAAAATTAAAAAAAAAAGAAAAACTTTTATGGATTTTTTTAATATCACTAAAACTGTTGTTGATGTAACAAAATTATTGGCGGCGTTCTGTCGGAAGTTTATTTATTTTGTTAGGTGTAGTTCTTCAAAAAGAAGTATCAGGCAATTTACACATGAAGTAGATACCTAAACTAGTGAGTAGGTCAGAAGGTCAAACTTCAAAAATAGTTGCTTGGAGAAAAGTGCTAATGCACCATTAGATAAGTAGCTTGCTATAGTATGACTGTTCAGTGGCTCTACTCTCCACAAAGCAAAATGTCAAATTATTCTTTTTATCATAAGAAATCAAAGAATGTAATAGTAAGTGCATGTGGTGTTACCTGCTGCTCCAAAATAAACTTTGTAAAAATAGTTTAGTGAATAGTTTTAAAAAAGAAATGAAAAATTAAGCTCATATATTCTGTTCCTTTGTCCGTGTACTTATAGTTTTAAGTTAAGGTGGTAAATTAATAAAAAATGAATATTTAAATTAAATGTAAAGAACAAAAAAAATGGAATTCCTTAATAATTATAAAACCTGCAAAAGAATGTAGATAATTAAGAATTGTCAAGATGAGTCAATTATACTGTTTTTGTTTGCGTTTTGAAATTAATATCTGAATAAAATAAATAAACTTATGATAAAGTAAAAAGTAAAAGAATAGAGAACAAAATAAGAATATTACAATATAAATTCGGCGTTAGGCAATAAAGCCCAATGAAATAACGTTCAAATCGATTTGGAAATATCGCCCAAATATTTTTTAATAGCTCAAATATTTTTTAATCGCCCAAAAAAAAAAAATTAGAAATATCGCCCAAATTTCGCTAAAATTTGTGATAAATTAACCTGAGTAGACAAAATCGAAGAGAGTTTATTAAGTTTAAGTGAGCAAGATTTGAACGTCAATTGAAAAAAAAAGTAAATGAAAAAAGACAAAATTCAAAACTTATATATTTAGTAAACGAAACACAAATATATGAAAGAAAATCGTGTTGTAAAACAAAATCGCGATGCATAGACAGTAAGGTATCTATGGGGGGGCATGCTGCCCCCCTGCAACCTGCTAGCAGGGGGATGCCCCCCATACATACCTCACTGTTTATACGCCGCCGTTTTATTATTTATTATTATTTGTTATTATTTTTGTTATTGGTTATTGAATTATTTATTTATTTTTTTTTTGAATTTTTATTTATTTATTTATTATTTACATAATTTTATTTTATTAAAGTGAAATAAAGTTGAGTGTAGTTGTTTCAGTAATAATTGACAAGATTTTGATTTGGGCGTTTTTTCCTAGCATTTGGGCGTTATTTCCTAAGATTTGGACGTTATTTCCTTTTTCTGGATTTTTTTCGGGCGTTATTTAGAAAACGGTTTGGGCGTTATTTCCTTAAAAGTATTTCCTTTTTAAAAGTATTAACATCAAAATTACAGCGTATAATTTTTGTTCCAATCTACCACGTAAAATCTGAATCTACCACTTTTTTTCAATCTCAATCTCCCACGGTTTTAAATTTGAAAGTGACAACACTGGGCTGTTCTTCCTTAAAATAACGTTATGTGTCGAAATTTGTATTTAACTTAAACCACAAATATAAAGAACGCTATGTTAGTTCTGCCCTGGTCTGTTTTTTTTAAGCTGTAAACAGCTTACGTATAGGTCGTGGTGTTTAGTTTAAGCATTCCCCCATTACATTATTATTAAATTTATTTTAGGACCAAAAATAACGGTAGCTCCCATACAATTTTGTTAGCATTGTAGGAAAATCTTCTCGTAAATGGTTTCAAAAATGCATCTAATATTAATGGGTATAGGCTGACTTTTTTTAGAATTACATAATATGTGTTTTTTCAACAACGCAACGGTTCAACTGATGTTGATCAATTTTTTCATGGAGAATTTTTTGAGAAATATAAATATATTATTGTATAACGAAATAAAAAAACATTGTTTTTTGGAAAATTTTAATTAATTTTTAAAACCTCAATATTTAGAAAACAACTTGATTAATTTTTACAATTTTTTTTGACATTTTTAATAAAAATTATTCTTATAGCCAAAATGAACGCTACCTTCCATATAACTGTGTAAAACCGTAAAGGAAAATTTTGTTCTTACTGAAAACGATTCCTTCGATTTTAATTAAAAGTTTAATATTTAAAAGCTTAATATAAGCACGAAAAGGAACAGATTTTTCACTAACCTAGTATAATATTTTGAGTTTGCTCATTATATGCTTTACTAGTGATTTAAATAATTTTTTTATTTAGAAGCTTCTAATAAATAAATTATTGCACATAACAATTAAAAAAAAAACTGTAGCTTGGCCGAATAAGTTTTAAGTTCCTGAAAAGAAAAACCAGTTTTGGATAATTTTTTTTTTCCTTCGGTATGATTTATCGCGTGAAATTTTCAAAGTTAAGGAAAAAAATTATGAAAAATAAAGGACAATTCAGAAGAAGAAATGCGATGTTCTATCGAAATTTTATATAAACTTCTGCGGACCCCTTTGAGCACCCCTTAGCTACGCCACATTGTTGGTAATAAAGTTTTCGATACAACTGTATCTCTTGCTTTTTATCACACTATAGGAAACAACAACATTTTATTTATATTCTCACTTCCTTTTTCAACTCGTATTCCATGTCATTTTCAAAACAAGTATTAGTTAATAAATAAACATGGCAGACGAGCTGCAAGCGCCATATATGCAATGATAAAAAAAGGCTAGTGCATAAATTTTTATAATTGTATTTCATTAGTAAGGAAACAAAACACATCTCTAGTTTCTGTTTTCTATTAAAATTAAAACTAACTAGCAGAAAAAACAAAGGCGACACTATATACAAAAATAAAAACATACAACTTTTGAATTTTATTATAAAAGCATGGATCGGGGTCCCCTTCATAGGTGCTTCTTGGAATTGGAAGCATGTTTTGTTCCTCTTGATTAATTACTACTTTCATTCAGTCAGAGAAAAAAATACTCAAAAAGTTGTTCGCATTCCATTAAGGAAAAGTTCCATCTGTTCGCCTTGGATCTTTTCTGTACATCGAGACATCTCTTCCAATTAAATCATTCTATATATGAACTCTAGGAACAACATATTCAAGTCGTGAAGTTCATATGTGTATGCGGATTGTGGAGTTTCTTCAAACACCCAGTTGATTTTGCTATGGGGCGCATGAAGCTCAAGTAAATTTTTGCTATTTTCGCAAAAGCATTGGTATTTTTTTTAATGTTGTGCATATATGCAACAAATTAAAGTTAAATGCATGTACCATGTGTTGATGTACGTCACATTGATGCTCGCAGGTGCATTTTTTTCGAAAATAGGCACAAGCGTGTTCAAAATGTTTAAGTTTATTTTGTTGTTGTTTTTTTTTTTTTTGTTTTTGTAAGTATATTTTGAGTTTTGTGAAAATATAAAAATAAGATAGAGTAGAGAGAGTTCCTTCTTCGTAAATGCAAACAGAAATAAAATTCTTGACATGTTGCCAACAGCTGCTTTGGTTGGTTTTGTATGGAAAGCGCGTTGTGCGTTATGCGTTGGGTGCTGTGAAACTCGCAAACAACTTTTCCGACAGATAAAATGATGGAATATTGTAAAATGCTATTTTCGTTGTTTCTAGCGCTGATGCTCGATTATTAATATAACTTGATGAGGTGCCCGGTGCTGCGAGAATATTCATATTACTATAAGGAAAACTACTTGAGAGGTCATGTTTTATTTTGCATTTGTTTTGATTTTGAATATGAGAAATGTTATTTTTTTAAATTCTTATTATCTTAGTAGTTAAGGTACAAAACCAAAAAGGACATTTGTTACATACTATATTTTTTTTTTTATAAAAATATCTTTGTCACTTATATTTCTTTTATCTTAAATATTGTATTTGGATTTTAAGAATAAATGTATCTATCATCTAAATGTATCTATCTATCATACAGGAAATATATTGTTCTTTAAAGTCTAAAGCATGAAAAAATTAGCCCTTTCTCCATTTCCCCCTTTCAATGTGTGTCAAGTCAATTCATATGGGATTCACAATACTGTATTAATAATGATTCGCAATAGGTATTACGGACGTTGTCCTCTTTTTGCGATAAATGATACAATAAATTTAAAGTTTCATAAGCATGATTGTTTTGTTTATAATTTTATATTAACATTTCAATTCCATAGCGAAGTGGATATATGAAGGGCAAAAATGCATTGCATTAAAAATCCAGTATTCATATTCGTAATTATGAAAACAAAATATTTCGGAATTTTATACGAATGTTGCTGAAAAATTCTAAGTTTTAACGTTAAAATGTATAGAATCTCTAGATTTTAGAGTTTTATTAATTTACTGTACCTAATGTCTGTTTGATAACTTTTTTTAACAAATTTCCTAAAGCTTTATTTTTTTTTTTTATGGTTTGTGATTTTTTTTGATATTTTTGGTTTGAGAATATTTTTGAGAGCTTTATATTGTTAACAAAAACTATTAAGAAGGGAAACTCTCTAAATTAAGGCACCAGTCTCTGAAACATTGCTCACAAGCAGTGGCGTACGAAGAGGGGAGCTAAGGGGGCTCGATTTCGTTTGACATTTCAAACGAATCTCAGTATTCATAGAAACTCACATAAAAAGTTCCTTTGAAATCAGCCAATCAGTCTCTAAACGATTTCACATCACATTACATTTTTTCTTCACTTTTCCATTTAAAAAAAAAAACATGAAACGGAATTGAATCCCACCACCTAAATACATTGCACTCATAAACAAAATAAACTTTCTTATTATCTTCTCTTTTTTTGTAATAACAGAATTTGGAGTAATAAAAAATAAATAGTATATTGTAATATAAATTTTATTAAATATTTATCTGCTTAAATTCAATTATGTATATAATTACTAATAAACTAAAGTAAACTGAGTATCAAAAATTCAAATGAAGAATTATGGGTTCATATCATATTCAATTTCCACATAGGTATATTTTCAAACGTTTTTATTTTTCATTTCACGAGAGGGTATTACTAGGCTTATGAATAAAACTGGCTGTTTTGAAAATACATTGTGAAAAATTATTGTACCATTATTACTTTTTCTCGTGATCTCTGAAGATTTGGTGAAACAATTTGGTAATAAAAAAGGGTAATTGGATTTAATTTTTTCACCAAATTACCAAAATGTGTTATTCCAAACTAAAAATAAAAAAAATGTTTAAAAAAGATGAATAAAATTCATTTCATAACTAGGGAATGTTTTGTTGTTTACCATTTTCTTTTTTTTTATTGCAATTTTACTTCTTAACTATACAAAATTACTAATTATTCCTTTTTCGTGAATAAACGACGACGTTTTGTACGTGTTTACGTACTTCTTCAGGTACTTCCTCAGGTCCTAAAAATTATTTAGAAGAAGAAATATTGGAAATTATTTGTATCTTTTAAATTTGAAAGTCTTGAAAAAGACGTTTCAAATTATCAAAATTTAAATAATAATACAAATTATTTTAAATATTTCTTTTTCTAAATTAGGACTATCAGAATAGACCCGAGGAAGTACGTAAACACGTACGAAACGTCATCTATTCAAATATAATTAACAAGAAAGAAAGAGCAGAAGCCCACAAAATTAGGATTCAACTATTATAAAATTTCCACCAAAAATTGAGCCCCCGTCTAAAAAAATCTTGCGTACGCTACTGCTCACAAGATCTTGGCAGCCGTATTGTTTGAGCGCGTGAAACCAGCCATTCATTAAAAACCTTGTTTATTGTTAATTTATTGTTCAACCATTGAATAAATCTACGCGTAAAACGACGCGATGGCGGTGGCGATTATGATAACTTTTATCGCGGTAAAGATGCGATCAAAAACCTGCTAATATTAATGCTATATATTGTGTGGCGGGCAGTTCAGAAAAATGAAAGCTCTAAAAAATCCGAAATTTTTGCATTAAATTTTTTTCTCCGGAAAAAGGCGTTTTTAAGACTTTTG
Source organism: Epistrophe eligans (assembly GCA_951394125.1). NCBI lineage: Eukaryota > Metazoa > Arthropoda > Insecta > Diptera > Syrphidae > Epistrophe > Epistrophe eligans. Next base: position 452,817 of record OX596028.1, read on the forward strand.
GATGGCATTTGGATCAAAATATTCAATATATCTACGTCAAAATATAGTTTGTTGCCCATATATCAAGCTATAAACTGTCCAGTTTCATTTCAGGATGGCTACGATATCTATATGGATTCGAAAACATCGTCGCGTAACGGAACGTGAACGCACAGATAAGTGCATTTCCATTGATTCACATGTGCAGCATCCATATTGTTATCGCGATCGCTACAGCCAGCGCTCGGTTTGCGCAATGCTTAAAGGTTCACACATTACGGCAGATTTTGGAAAAACTTAAAACAGATATGCCCAATTTGTTTATCGATTCCATGACGGTGCGGCGGCGGTAGTATCTATTTTTGGCAACCCTGTCAAACAATTCCGATTGTGCTAGAAGTTGATGGAAAACGCATCATGGTTAGAGAAAACCCCAACCATACCTTTGATTTGAATACAAAAAATTGGTAACATGTCAAAAATGAAGAAAAAAAAAATTCTATGGGTATGTAAGTATAATCTATATTGTCTTAAGAAGTTTTTAGAATAATTGTTTCATTCCTGAAAGTAGACCATAAGGGTTACATTATAGTATACTTACAGTAATATACAAACAGATGTCTGCATTGCGAACGTAGGAGTCGTTTTTAAAAGAAATTGTTTTTTTATTTTTCTGATTAAACGAATGGATGTAAAAACAAAAATTTAAGAAACCATCTGAAGAATCACCGCAATAGGTTGATTTCATTCAAGCTAAAGGAAAATAAAATCAGCAGTTTGATCTGTAGCCTTGAAACCGGAGAGATGGATTTGCGGGATTCTTAACTTGTTCCTTCATCTCTCTATATTTTCATGTCAGGTTTGATCAAATTCTCGAATTCGATTTTTTTACAAATGCATAATTTTCAATATAAAGATATGTATCAACATTATTCTAATATTTATCGCAAGTTTAGACCCATTTCACTCGTTAGTTTGACAAGATTCATAACAATTGGCAATTAAGTTTCCAGACTTTTATGTGGGTAATATAACTACATATATATTTTAAAGAGATTTTGTTTTTACATTAAATATACGAAATATATACTTAATTTATCCTTAAGTCATAAACCAAATCCTTTTAGCTAACCCAGAAATTGTACATATATATTTATATTATCGCTGAGCGGATTAATTTAAAGGGTAATTGGGTTATCCTTCCTATCGATTGCCCCAAACAATCCACATTTTGTCAAAATTATTCACGACCTAGAGCAGTTTAATCTTCGCAAATCGCTGCGAGCCTCAATGTCATCCCCTTTTGCACCCTTTCAGCACCTATATACATACATACATATATATATACATTCCCGCCTCGCAGTGTCTGATAATGGGAATTGCCTCACTGAACCACTTGGCAGAGTTCAATCCAGATCTATCACAAAGCGATTATTTTTGTTTAAATGTCATTAGCATCCTTCCAATCGATACCAAGAACACAAAAGGTCCTTGGAAATGTCGAAACATTAAGGCCAGAACTTAAATACTCTCAGGCCTTTCATTCCCCATCACAAGCAGAGCAGGCGAGCAGGGCCTTGTCGAAGAACAGCAGCATTACATCAATTAAAGAATACAACAATGTTAAACCAGTCAGTATCAGGATTCGTTCATGCATATAATAGAATTTACATCACAAGGAATTTCAATACCAACCGGCAACCATATATATAGTTAGGCCCTAAATTAAGATGTGAAAAGTATTGCACAGCATGCGCTGTTTGATAGATCACATCGCAATTATATCCTTGACAACAAGAGCTGAGAAAAAGGTGTTGAAAAAGGTATCATCAATGCTGAGCAGAAAAAAAAATACCGATGAACTACACGATTGTCTGATGGTATTCATATATCAGATGAATCTCATCTGAGCTAATTAGGAGCACGTTTACCAATACCATAATGCGAGCCACATAACGTCCTCAATTTCTACGGATAATCAGGATTCCAGACGCGTAGCATATGCAATGTTGACACATTTTGTCAGTGCTTTGTATCCTGTGATTTTCAGAATTCGAAATTAAATCGGCGAAAAGTGAAGTACAAGCCCCATTTGCCCAGTAAAACTTTGATATGATTAAAAAAATTCTCATTTCACTGCCTTTATGATGAAATTTTGATTATGGAACATTTTTATTCATTATTAATAATTCTACCGATGGAGAGGAGGTATGATAGCTATGGTAACTAGGAACCAATTTACCTCCAACGTTGGGATAGATGAAATAATTGGAAAGTCAAATTTATAATTCTGCTTTATGGTTCCTAGGAAATTTGATCCTTTTTGGGAAGTATTTTGGTTTTGCTTAGGGAACTGTTTGGCCATGTTTAAATATGTAGTATTGTTTATATAACTTGTGTTTCGTGTCCAACCTCAATTCGTTCATCTTATCGTTCAGGAATTCGAGAATTGGTATGCATAACATTGTCTTATACTCGATTGGGAGCTCTTAATAACTGGGATTTTGTAAGAGAAATATTTTTTTAAGGAACACATCTCTATAATAACCATAACCACCATTATACCTATCCTGAATTCAAAGTAGTAGATTAAGTGACTTAGCTAAGAAGTTGATTCTTTTTTGTAGATATTATTTTTTTTCAACTCAGCAGAAAATATGTTTTCAAGTTCGCAGAGATGCTCTCAAATGGGACATTAGGGAATAAAACTTGATTATAATTACGACGTGGCAATATTTTACGTGAAAGTTAAAAGTGAATTATATATGTAGATATAATAAATTTTTAGCGAAAGTCTGTTTTGTCTGCTATAAGAATATTGTTTTCATTTGTATGAGAAATGTTCATAAGGGTCATTCATTTCGTCGTTTCAAGTTGGTGGCGCTGGCATTTGACACCTGTCAAACTCATCTGCCATTTGAAGTGGCATTATATTAGTTATATTTACGATAATGGATCGCTTAACAATCGAAAAATTAAAACTACCTCAAAAGCATTTCCCGGGGCGGCCATTTGAATGATATTTTTACACTTAATGGTAAAGTCCAAACTTTTTAATGAAATAAAATTTTCATCAAAAATGTATCGCTGTGTGTGTTTTATTTAGCTTTACTTTCAAAACCGAAAAATGAATGACCCTGTATATTACTTATTATTAAGTAAAAATAAACTAAGCCAAACAAAAGGTGTTCGGTAAAGTGATGAAATATACTTTCCATTCTGTCACAAGAAAGTGGAATTCACGTAGTGTATCACTCAATTCTCTTACATTGAAAGTAATATAGTTATAGAGACTTATTTATTAAACGAATTAAAATGTTGTACAATTTACATAATAAAAAAAATAGAAAGAAGAATTATACATTTATTTATTTCTTTCTGGATTTTACAGTTCTTATACAGTTTTCACTTCCGCAAGGATTGGTGTAGTGTAAAAAAATGTACTGTTCATTTATTATTCTTATCGTTTACTCTTATTATTCACTCTATACATCAAGATTAAAACTTTAATCCGGTTGTATTTACTTACATTAAATTTATGTAACTTATATCCGGATTTAAGTTTTAATCTGGATAGTTAAAATCTTCGAAAAATAAATGGGTCGAAATATTCGTCGAATAAAACTAAAAAAATTTAAAATGCTGACAGCAGAATATTTGTCAGATTAATAGAACTTTTTTATATTATTTAATCCGATATTTGATAAAGTCGGAATTGTATTCGAAAAAAGTCTGGATAACTTTTCCAAAATTTGGAAAGTGAGGTAATCTTGATCTGGAAATATTAATTTATTAGATATCGGTTTTGAAAGATAGATAGATATAGAATATAGATAGGCATATATATTATGTCCATTATGAAATAATATTTTTTACAATGTGGAAATTTACATTGTACAGTAGAGAATTATTTTATTAGTTATTTTTACCATACAACTGAAAAAAAAACATTTTTTTTTTTAAACCGCTTGATCGATTTTAAAATTAAAGTTGGAAAGAAACATATGAATTATTCATGTAAATATAAATAAATAGATAATAACTAAATAATGAAATATAAAAACCTATAAGTTATAAACAAATAAATGAGTAATTTTTTTAATTATATCACAAAGAATTACATTTTTTGAATTATAAATAAAATAATAAATAAAAAACAAAACAACAATCAAAGAAATTAATTAATTATAAATTAATATTCAATAAATAGAAACAGTTATAAATAAATTAATAAAATATAAAACAAAAAAAAAATAAATAAATTAATAAATAATAATATAAAAATCAATAAATAGTTTTGTTGCGTTAAAAAGACTGTCAGTTGAATGTTTCTGCAAACTTTATTAGTTATTGATTACGACATTCTGTGTAGAATCAAATAGGCTTCAAAAGTGTTTGTTCTCAAGAATATTTCAATAGTAATCAAATATGGTACATACGTATAGAATACAATTATCCCCAAGTCTCAAAATATTACAACCGAAGAAGTTTTTCAACAAATTTTAGCATGATAAAAAAAACTATCTGTTGATTTTTTAATTTTTTTTTTCGATTCTTCATTAAATTATTTCGTGTAGAATTAAATTAAGCTGGCATTTCCTGTTTTCGAAATATTTCGAGACAAAAGTTTTTTTACAACTTCTTTAAAAATTGCTGCAGTAAGAGAACCGATAATTGATTTTTTTTTAAACCCTTTTTGCACTTTGTGATGATATTATCTGTAAAAAACGTGGAAACTTGTCACAATTTTCGATATGAAGAGTCTGTCCAATTACAATAACATCCAATGCGATTAATGGGAAGTTAATAAAACGAAGTATGCATTTTATAAAAAATTATATTTCAAAAACTATGCGCGTAACACTTAAGATTGCTGTTATCTGTTTTTATTTTTCTCCAAAACAAATCAAAATGAACAATAACAACTAAAATGGAGTTTCTTGCTTGAAAAAAAAACGATCAGAATAGTTTGTTTACAATAAGCATGCGGATAAATGTCATTCATTGTAAACCACTTTTGTGAATGCTTTACTGATGTAAAATAATGGATCATTTATATTTTAATTAAAACAATCAAATTGTTATGAATGCTTTGGTATGTCATATTACTTATCTTTTTTTCTATACCATACCTTAACAAATAAAATAATTAACCTCTAAATCATGCGGTTATCATAATATTTTTGCACATAAAATAATTGCATAAATGCATTATTTTCAAACTCTAAAAACATGTCTATTTTCGAATTCTATTTGGCGCAAATCGTGTGAAATTCCTGCCCTAGGATCCCTCCATTCTTCTCTAAATTAAATAGCATTTATTACAAAACATATCAGTTACGTTTATTGGCAAGAGAAATAGCTAAAACCAAAACAAGTATTAAGTGAAGTATAATTAGAACAGATAAACTTTTTTTAATTCAATAAATGAGATATGTGGTGCCTAAAATGCAATTAACATCACTATAGCACCAAATTATTTTGCGGTAGGTAACAATTTTATTTCATGTACTCAGATTTATACGCAGTCATTTTTAATTTATTGCCTTACTTACATTGGTATGTATGCATGTAGATTGTAGAACTATACCTACTGCTCCACCTACCTACAGATAGAATATTCATAGTTTAAATGCGTGAATCCATGGTGCGTATAAACAGGCTATAATGTGGGTCTAATCGCACCTGTTTTTATGAACGATGGTAATTTATCGATTTCATTGCATAGCCCGAATCATACCCTTGGGTGAGATTTAACCCGTTTTATTTTTTTAAATTGTTTACCTTCTTTTATTTTGATGAGATAGAACATTATGTTAATTCGTGCAGGGAATACAGATATACATAACATAGTCGACTTTAATAGATACTTAATGTATATAAACATTTAAAATATGTTAGAATATAGACTCATTTATTACGCCTTATCTAAGGGCTCACAAGACAAGTTAATTCGGGGTTTGATTAAAAAAAAATTTTTTAGATTTTGACTTTTAATGTTCTCATTCGGATTCAAATACGCATTCGATAAATAAACGTATCAAAGAAATTATTAGAGAGTTATACAGAAAAAATGAACTTAAAAAATTCAGAAACACTAGACAATGTGTTTCTGAATTTTTGAAGTTCAATTTTATTTAAAAAAGACTTAAACGTTTATAAAGGACTGCATTACCGACGTAGATTATATCGTCGTCGTTCATATGAAAACTCCCTAAGTCCATTTCATTAGAAACCTTTCATAAATACGGCATAGTTAACAGAATATCAAGATTTAAATTTTGTAAAAGGAACCCAACTCTTAATTACGTTTATTTTAAATACAAAATTTCTTAAACTCAAAAATGTTCAAGTTCTTGTCAGTAAAATTCCAAACCAAATGCAATTGTTAGATAGTTAAAAAAAAAGGACTTAGGGAGTTTTCATAGAACGATGACGATATATCACTTTTTTATTGATAGTTTGTATATGAGTTATTGATTCGAAACACTTTTGTACCGATGTGAAACAAAAATATTTGTATTTGCGGAAGTCCTGTATTATGACGAAATTGAGTCTGACTCCTGTCGCAACTAATTCATCTGATTCCATAACTGGTGTGATAAAGTAAGAGAATGAACGTTTATCCTAATTAAGTAAAAAGAGAAATTAAGCGTTTGCCATTTCGTGCTGCCCGTAAAAAGTGGACCCACCATAGAGTCTTTTTCCAACTCAAAAAATTTGTCTACGTTTTACTTTTGGTTCGAAAAAAAGTTTATTATAATTCTTATATTTTAAGAATTTCAAGATTTGGATTACCTACACCCACTGGCATGACCACATTTTTTATATTCAAGTTTTATGCGGTTTCCAAAATTCTGTATCCAAAAATTCTAAATTCAAAAACTGTGCCGCGATTGGTTAATCTTTTGGAAATTGTGGTAGATTCAAGGAAAGTGTGAGGTTTTTTTTTAATGAGAAGGTTAAATTGGTTATTAATAGGATTCAGTTTAAGCTCCACACTTTATTTTAACCTTTCATCTTACTAATATAGTCGACATTAGTGCTTGGTTATTAGTAAGGCCCACTGACTAGATATTAATCTAATAAATACTAAGATACCTGAGTTGTTTTTGGATAAGCTAATATCAGCAGTTTTTTTTCAAAAAAAAAAGAAAAAACAACACGAAGTTATGCAGATTTGGATACAGCACTGAACACAAAACTTAAAATTTCATTCCAGTTAATGTAAGGTGTATTAAAAATGACAGATGAAAGTGTTTGGGAAATTGCGAATAGTTTAATGGTGGAAACAAATTTTAATTTAAGACTAAATAAGACTAAATAAATTTATTTAATTATTTTTTCTGAAGATTACAATTTTTGTTTGATTCATTTATTCCAACGACTGGAAAAAGTCAGGATTATTCGTTTTACTCCAAAGTTCATTTGCCTCTCCACAATATTACCATCAATTTGATTAAAATGTTAAAATAACTCTTCCAGATCTAACTGACTCATTGCATTTTTCCAACTAGCTATGTCATATGTAAATGAATTCTTTTAAAAACTAAAATTTCTGAAATTTGGTAAATGACCTTAAAACTCGCTGCTTTGGACCGTTAATTCTTGTTCGATCAACTTAATCATAATTGCTTCTATCTACGCGAACTCTTATAACCACATACATATTTTCACATAATGTATTATGTAGATTGTATATTATATTAAAAACAAATACTTTGAAACAATTAGGTAAGTAATTTGATGAAATAACACACACACATCAATTTCTACATGAATACAGTTTAAACCATCGTTATTTGGACGTAAACATTTTGTGACTATTTTAATTTAAGGACTGTAATTTGGTATATGTCCTGTCCATTTTTGAGGTTTTATGTACTTAGCATTAGGTTTAATTAAATTGGTATGAAAGTTTAACCGCTAAAACGTTTTAATAAGGCTTTCTCGACTTTCATCAACCAAAAATGGTTAAGTGTTTAATTTGAAACTCTGTTCATTATACAACAACTTCTAGTTATTAAATATTTTATGTAGGCAGAAACATACAAAACCCTTTTCCATTATCCTTTCTTCGAATGATGATGGGCCCGGGTATGGCATAGGAATAACACGAGTTCAAGTACCAAAGAGGTTAAAACTTAAACAAAGCATTTTCTAGTATGTACAACCTAAAGTGGTCAAAGTCATGTGTATCTTTTATAGCAATTAGCAGCTAAGAGTGTGTCTAGAGAGTGTATGCGTTCTCCATAAAGCTCGAGTGAAATGATATGTAAAAGACAAACGATACTTGGTAGAGGTGATGCTTGCAACCAAATATAGAACAAGGCAATGGACATACGCCCGAAGGTATCCTGCAACATTCACTTGGTAGCACATACTCATAAAGGGTAAAACGCGTTGTTGAAAGAGCGCAAAGAAAATGAAGAGAAAAAAATAAAAGCATTTCACACACAATAGGTTTACATTGGTTTCATATTTCATGGCTGTTTTATATATAAATAACAATAAAGGACAATTTGCCACTATGAATTTCGTGACTAACTAGCTTTGCAATATAAAATATGCAAGCGAATTTATGGCACCGTCATCTACAGAGTCCAAAGGAAGTTTTTTTTTAACAGCAATTTGTTCTGTGAAATATTTTTTTTCGTGAGTAGGTATAGTTACCAACCAACTTCGCAGGAGAAAGTTTGCGAAAGTAATTATGAATATTTACATTGAATTTAAATAAAACGTTTTCGAATCCTTTTTGTGTTATTTTGGTATGGAAATGGTTTGAGCATTATGCACCTATTTGGATTATGAATCGTTATAAATATAGTTAGACCGCTATTCTATAGACTTTTATTTATAGATGTACCTATACTCACCTAATGAGTTTATGCATAGTTTCTAATTAAGTTTAAAATATTACATTTTATTTTCATTTCATAAACAATATTTTCATAGACAAAGAATACTTGTACTACCAAAAGGATTTAAGCTTTATTCTTGACAGAGACAGAAAGAGAGGGAGCAAAAACAGACTCTTGCATAATATAAACACCGTTCCAACAGTGGTTGTGCTGACCATTCCAACTAAATTGTAGGTACTAAACAGTATAAAGCATCTGACGGTTTATTTAATTTTTCGGAAGACGGAAAAAGTTATGTATTTTGATAAAGCTGATTGCAAAAACGTGCTATTATGTAATTAAGTAAAACTGCTTTAAAATAGCCTATAGATTTTTCGTTCTGAATTTAATAATTTTTTTAAATTTAAGAATAGAGATAAAATGTGTACAGATAAATACATTCTTTTTTCATTCAATAAATTTTCGACCATTGCAATAGGTTCCGTTAAGTTTAAACTTTATTTTCCATCTGAAAAGGCATAATACCATCATATAATCATTACATCCAAGTGGCATGATCTCTGTCAGAATTCATTCGCAGTTCCGTATGGAATTGGCTTAGAAGTGGTTTCTTTTTCATTTTTCTACGCTGGATGTAATTCTTTGTAATTATCATCCTTACGTAAAACTGGCTAGGACCTTTTTTTGAATGAAGGGGTGACAGCACTGACTGCTGATAAAGTGGACTTTGAGGCAAACCGTGGTTTCAACGGTATTTGTGACTTCTGAGGATCTCGCTCCATAGCATCGTTTGTCCATGTCTCTCATTGTTTCCTGTACTATTAAGTATCCACAATATAGTTGCTCACAACTGGGTAACTTTTTTAAAATTTCCTTACTTTTTTTGAATTCCTGATAACCAAAATTCCCTAAAAGCATACATATGTTGTTGCTATTTCTGCTACAATTAACGATTTTTAATATTAAATTTGCCTTGCAATTTGAAATATAGAATATAGTTTTCTGCCCTCTAAAATTTTTGTTTGAGAAAGATTCACCATTACAATCACTTTTACAATAAAGTGACGCAACTATTTATACCCATTTTTGCAGTTCATAAACTAAATAACGGAAAATTCTATGATTTTTTTTTATTTTTGGATTATTGTTTTTACTCACACGTGATAACAAAAAATGCTCAGTATAAAAAGTTTTTAAATATCATAACGATCGGCGCATTATATATTTTCCAAAAATTAAATGATTTCTCTACAATTGAAATCGGCAGCGTGATAAAACTACCTAAAAAATGTGCCTAGAGATTGTATATGATTGTATACAATACATACATATATGCAAATATGTATATGGAAATAAAATTAATACATTTCTTAAGTCATCTTAGCTAAAACAAAAATAAACGTCCCTCAAACATTCATATTTTATGTTCATCTTCAAAAAATCTTCTTTCACTGTTTGGAAAGTGCTTAAACCTCAGGGCTTATAAAAGTAAAAAAAAAAAACATAAACAGCTATAAAATATTGAATCTCCAAAATAACCAAAATTAAAAAGTAAACATCTCCAGATCAACGACGGCAGCAGCGGTAAAAAAGACTGTCTGTTCCTTTAAATTTTCCTACCCCATAAAAAAAACATTCTCCGGGTATTAAACATAACCATCACAAAAAAGTTCAAATCCGGTTCCGGTTACTTCATTTACATCTTGAATGTGTCAATAAATACATAAAAAATATTCTTCTCTCCGGCCCCGAGGATGATTACAAAGAATTGACCTTTTCTGGGGAAAACTTTTTTCGGTTCAAAAATGTTCGGCTCTTCAGTGCCTGATTTTGACTGTTTGTTAACAAATAGGTTCCACGTTGTATAGGACCAACGATTGAGGGCTAATATGGAGCGCCAAATATCCCAAACACACAAAACTAATTCCAAATCAAATGAATGTTAAATTGCGGTCTATATATGTAGAATTATAAAGCTAACTTTCTGAATCACTTCAATAGCTCGAAAAAGAATATAAATACACATAAATACATACATATATACATGCATTTGATGGTATCATCTGGATATATAGTGTATAGATACACCTACACATGATGTCGATTGACCCTTATCTTGGATCGGTAGCATGAGTAAAGGACCTAAACCACACATTGTTCTTAGTTAAGATAACAATCCCAAACGTGAAAATCCAATTATATCAAAAAAGGGTTTGGTATTTTTGAATGCTAACATGCTTGTTTCCATCAAAATATATCGCTCCAATTTCGTACTCACATTTCGCACCCAGATTTCACATTGAATTCGAGCCCACAGACCACATTTTGTAAATTAAATTGTACGAATATTTCAAGGAACAACTAGAATCGGAGGATTTATTTGTAGGTTTTGAGTAGGTACACCTTCAAAACATTCTAATATGAAGTGTGATATATGAAGTATAAGAGAATTTCCTTCAACACAATCCCGAATCTCGAAACCTATCCTAGGTATAGGTTAAGGGGTGAGAAAAAATTATTTTATTTTCTGTTATTGAAAGCAAGTTGAAGAGGAGCACATATTATTTAATATAATATGTATATGTATGTACATATACTAATACCTAGTATCTACCTACACGAACATTCTATAATAATTTATATAAAGGTATTATATTCTCGGTTGTTTTTACACATCATATATAGCATAGGTATTGACATTCTTATCCCATCACTGTGATGATTTCTTCCTTGGAATCCTGGCGCCCAGATTTCATTCTTCTCTACTCACTCCCATCCTTCTGCCCTGCTCGTCTCTCAATCGATACTTTTCTGATGTTCACTCCGATGTTTTCACAGACAAATTATTTTTTCTGAGATGCCAAGCCAATGCCGATGTCGACACACCTTAATGTCAAAATTCCTAAATAGAATTTCGAGATGACTGCAGAGTTATGAAGTGAGTGAAGGGACTTCACCACAGGAATTATTTATGTCAGTGTTTGCGTATGGAACGTGTTATACAAAAAAAAGTAAATGAAATCATGCCGCAAAATCAAACGTAATGTATCGAGCATGTATAGAATGCTTCGTGCAGGGCCGGTTCTCGCGCATAGGGGGAAATAGCTTCGCCTCATGATGGTGATGGTGGGACTTCAAGTAAATGTTTGGTGTTCTTTAGAATCAGTGTAGTCTTTCCACTGCACGAAAAGATGAACAAGTAAATTGACTTTGACAGCACCTTTCAACATTCAAATATGAAGTGAAAGTGAGATAGCAAGTTTTATTTTGATCAAATGGATTTTGAAATGTGTGAAAATTAGTGCAATATATGGGAATTCCTCAGTTCGATTTGTAAAACTATTAGGGCTGGTCACGAACGAGAACGATTTTTCGAGACTATACAATATTTTTAGGCAACCGTAACGAGACCGTATTTATTGGATTGAAATTTATAGTGATTGTTGGAGGTCTAAGTGATATCGGAAAAAAAGGAATACAAATTTTAAAAATTGCATCAACAAACTTTGAATGTTTTATTGTAAATATTAATTGAGATTCTAATGTCTTTGTAAAAAATTATGTTCACATTGTAATTTTTGTAAGTTTTGTAATTTAAGAATTTTTTTTCCAAAACATTCAAAGTAAAATAAAAATTAAAAAGAAAATATTTTTTTCTTTATTTTATTTATTTTATTCCCAAAAAAAGTGACATAACCTATATTAACACTAATGTACATAACTTTGGAAAAATTCGCCTTGGGCGGCCAGATTGTTCGGCTCCGCTCATTTATTCAAATAAAAAAATGGAAGTTCCTTTCACTTTCCTCATGACAAGGTTTCATAGAAAAAAATACATACATATGTACATTACATACCTATGTACCCGTATAATATAGGAAATGTAAATATAATTGAAGTTATTCTCAATCAATAAATACAAATATGGCAGAAGTTACATAAAAATAACAAATATTTTATGAAAATGATTTTTGTTTTATTTATTTTTTTCGCAGTTCCGAAACGTTTGTTTATTTACTGATTGATGCAAATTTTAATTAACTGTCATTTCCCTTTAAATGGCTGAATTTTAATTTTGTATGTATTAAAAAAAAATCTCTTAGGTTGAATTTCGGGTTTTGGGTGTAAAGAAGATTCTTTTAAATAGAGCACTCGTAAAAATAGTTGACGGTACGTTTTTTTATACACATAAATAAGTATGTCTGCCTGGTTTAACATTCGGATCATTTACACTTTATTGAAAGCATTTTGATGACGGGAAGTCATAAAGCTATATTTATACTTTATTAATTTATATATTTATAAATATTAGGGTTGTCCACGATTTTTGTCTTTTTTGGTCGCTTTTAAAATAATGCTGTCCTGGTCTCTAAGATCAATCAGCAAAAATTAAATTAAATGATATACCTATATTATAATTCTATCTAATTCAACTAATTTAAAGAAAGTGTAAAATATTTCCAAATTTGTTTTTGATTTTAAGTTTAAAAACATTTTTTTTTATTATTATTAAAACAAAAAAAAATGGAGATAAAATAAAAGCTGTATTTACACTGAATGAAAAAAAAAAATAGGAAAACCATCACTTTGATTTAAATATTTTCATTTAAAAAAAAAAAAAAGTTAAAAGTTGTACTTAAAAAAAAAGAAAAAAAATGTTGTTTCAAAAATGTTAACTTCTTTCCAGAACAAGGGAAAAAAATAAAAATTATATCCCCAATATATCAACACGAATTCTTTAAAATTATCATTGAAAAGTTTAACAATTTTAATGAAACAACATTAATTTAAGTGCACTTCAACCAATTCCATCTCGGAGGAGAATGACCTATGATGGTAGCTGATTCAAATGTTTAATGTTTCATTCAAACCTTCAATAGTATATAATTTGATGTTGCGTTAGCTCGGCAGCGAATTTCAAGTGTGTTATTACCCTTTTCCTCTAGTGGATTTGTGTTTAATTTAGATTGCTTATTTTTAGTTGAAAAACAAAAATTCTTTAACGTCACTGTGATGCGAACCATTATATGTGCTAAGCTCTTCAGAAACCGATGATGTCCTACAGATCGGGTTATCGAAGTCAAGGTTACCTATTAATCGCCACTGAGGTGGTTTGTTTCTTTTTTTCTACGATCTCATTTTATATAAGCCAATACGAATTAAAAGCAAACATTTTGTAAATAATTCAAAGAATGGAATAATGAAGCTGAATAAAACTGATGGCAGTAATGCCATTCAATAAATTATTTAAAAAAAGAAGCTATGTTCTAAAACGAAGTTTAATTGATGAATAAACTATCTACATATGTATGTATTGTATACCTATATTATATATCTATCTATAAGCCAACAATTTAACGGACATATGTACAAAGAATTGGTTAGTTAAAATATTGGACACTGCACTGGTCAAGTAAATATTAGTTACACAGTGGTTGTTATACAATAAAAATAATATATTTTAAGGTCGCAGTGCACTTACATATATGCAACATTATTCATTCATGATAAACATATATATGTAGGTATATGCAGTAAAGGCTTCGGGGCAAACATCAATTAATATTATATATTTTTTAATGAAACAATAACTATTGGAAAATATTCAATTAAATTAAATAGTTAGCTCACTAAGTGTTAGCGAACTAACGCAGTCGACATGCCACGATTGGCGAACTTTACAATTCCAGTTTGAAATTCAGTGCTATACCATATACAAAAAAAATAACAGAAATAAATAAACGTTAACTTATGAAATTTCAAAATATAAAATCAACAAAAATGGTTGGCAACATACGTTTTGGAAGTTAAACCCAAAAACTCAAAAAACTTTCACACTGAAAACTAGAATAAAGTTTTAAATGTGAAGATGACATACCCGATCAATCAGATGACGTACTGGGCATTTTTAAAGTTACCATAAGCAATACAGTTCTATAGAAAAGAGCTATAACGTACAGTTTTATCATAACGAAAACCGGTGTTTTCCAGCTTCCAACAAATAACAACTACAGTTTTTCGATAGACATGGCGAAAAAATTTAGCTCCCGAAAAAAAGTTGGCATTTGTCATTTCATACCTGAGAAGTATTTATTCGTTTGATTTATTTAAATATGCCAAGAAACTTGTGCAAGAAGCCGATGCATTTAATCACAAATTATGTAATAATAACCGCGTTTTATTATCGACGGGTCTGGGTCAGGGTTATCTTTTAACACGTAATACTAGTTTTCTATCGGGATTTCCTTTATGGATCCAGAAATTAGTTTGGCTTTTTCAGTTTAGCAACTGTAAGATAGTGGAAATTGTAGTGTAAAGAAAAAGGAGACAGTATCTACATGAAAAATAAATAAACATAATAAAAAAAGAGATGAGCATAGAACACTGTTTTCATTTGAATCCGTTTCGTTTAATTTTATCGGGGTGAACCCATATGGATATAATAAAACCATATAATAAAACAAAGCTAATATATGTACTTAGCTTTGAACGTAATCTAAAATCATTTTTCAAAATACTTATTAATATTTTAAACCATTAAGCTGGCGATTCACATTGAAACGGCTGTAACGATAGTCGTAAGGTGCGTAGATTCAATAAACCCCCGGTTACACGAGGTCCATTTACCATATAACCTGATTTGAAGTTTACACTGAAAATCTCTATACGAACCTTGGACCGTCCTTACAACCATCTCAATGTGAATGGCCCTTTTAATTTTAATTTTTTTGTTTTAAATTGCATTTGTTTCGATTGCTATGTAACTAAAACTTGTTTATTTTTGACTTTAAAAGAAAAGAAATTCCTCTTAAGCAGAACCCCCCTAGGTATAACATAGGTGAAGAATAAAAGCATGTTTATAACCTAATAAAATACCTAACTAATGCATAGAAATATTTGCAATTCAATTATGAAACTTAAAAAATATCCTTCTCTTCAAAAAAAAAAAAACTCTAATCCCTGGGTAATAATATAGCTATAGCTACTTATTATTATTAATCTTATAGCAGGTATATACTGAACCTCGTAGATATATACAATATTTTCCTTTACAAAAGAAAAAAATCTGAATTAGCTTTGCGTATTCTATACTCAAATTCAAATGTATCCAAGCTAGTTGATTGAAAAAGGAGAAAAGGCCTTGCAACTTTTATAGTTTTCAAAAACCAGGAGGTGGAATTTACTATTCGCTATAAAAAAAAAAGTTAAATCCTTCGAATGTGTATGCCGCACACAGGCCTCAATTGCTTCATTCAACTTTTATAAAAGAAGCTTAAGAAAATGAAGAGGTTCACGGTTCGCCGTACAAGTTCGCCACGCAATAAAGTTTTGAAGTTGAATTGCAAGGTAAGCATAATGTTGAATATGACGGAGGAAGGTAAAACTTGTATATATACGTACATAATTTGAAAAAGAAAACAAAGTTCAAAAAAGTGTTTTAGCCATCAACAAAAAATTGTTTCACATTTCCACCATTTTAAGCGGCTCAAATTAAAAACCCTGTGCACTCCTACCTCCCCTTGTTTTTTTTTTTTTTAAATACATTATTATATGTATGTGACCTGCATATTTATTATACACATGGCAAATATTAACGCTCTGGGTTGATAATTATTCTAAAAGCAAAAATGTTAGAACATATTTTTATGATATTATTTGAAGACTGGGAACATGACTTGGTCTCTTAGGAGGCTCAAGCTCCTTTTTTTCAATTTAAACTTGTTTGGTTTAGAAAATTTCTTCTTTTTTTCAAAGCCCCACTATAATCCATAAAGCTCAACCTAGCTTGATTAAGAAAATTGTTCAACAATTACTTGCAGTTAAGTTGAGATATACCTACGTAGCCAACGAATGTAAACAAACATGACCTTAATGTACTTAAGTGCTCAAGTACTTCAAGGCAGGTAAAACTCTCATATATGTATGAAAATGCAAAAAAAAATAACAATCTCAAGGATATATTTACATGTGTTTCTGCTACACATAATGAGCACTATACCTATAGATTTATCTTTTTTAGCCATACCTAAGATGTATTTGTGAGAGATCAATCGCATGGATAAGCCACTTCCGACGTGTCGTCGCTCTTCGCCCTCTTAAAGACACCCGCTCGTCCCATGTTTTATTCGACTCGGATTTTCATTGTGTACAAGAACTTTGATAAAACGAAAAGATTTTGTTCTCAAGAAGATATATGTAAGGGCATATAAAATATTTCCGCACCCCTGAAAAACAGATACGAATTCCTACTTAGAAGATTGGTGTAGGTAGGTACTAGGTATATAAATGAGTACCTATATAATCTAATACCAACAGCAAGATAATACATAATCATTTGTCAACGTTCTATTAATAAAAGTTTGCCACCTCAGTAACGTCACACGCAACTGATAGGAATACATCAATCAAATTGGAAAACCGAGAACCCATTCTGACATTAATTTATTCAAAAGGTCCCTCCTGAACAAGGCCATACGTTATTGAAGCCCTCCTCTACACAACTTGTGTGTAGGAAATTGGTACTGGCGTATGTATCCAAACCAACAAGACCCACTCCACAATTGCATTGACACAGTTTAGTATCTTTTGAATATAGTTTCCCGTTCGACGAGAATTTAACGCACCATCTCACTACGAAATTACTGTATATATAATTAGCAGTTATTCCTACGATTGTTTGATGGAGGATGATGATCATGATCCATCAGAGCATGGAAAGGATTCATCATTTTCTAAAGCATTCTCGAAATTCTCGAAATGGAAGTCGGAAATCTGAGCTATTAGTGCGTGTATATTAATGTTGCTATTTCAATTATTATGGCCTACATTGATATTTAATTCAATGGTATGATGTGAGAGTGAGTACTTACCAATTTTAGCTTATTGTCCTGGAGTTATGTATTTAAATATCCACATTGTGCAATTAATTGATAGTCCAATAATATTTAATCCAGCAAAGCAGATTTAATGGATGTAAATACCATGTATGGCCTCGTGGGGCAATTACCGTTGACAAAACATATAATTCAAAAATCAGTAAAGATTATCCTCTTCCGCCGACAAACATACCTATACATCGGTACATTATGTATGTAAATAGATATTAAGCAACCGTTACAATTTTCTCACTTCAACCATAAATATTTATAGGTAGGTACGATGTTGTAAAAACTTGAACCGATAATTTTTTTGTTTGATTTTATTTGAAATGAAATAGCGTCGGCTGAGGTGAAGGGAAGTTGGAGTAGGTCTGGTATACTCGAACTTAAAAACTTTTATAAAAAAAAATACTTTTTTTAAAGAGCGATTTTAAAAATTTAATCCACAAAATTATTATGCGTACTATTAACACAGATACACAAAACAAATTATCATTAATCACAATTTATTGCTAAAACTGTATCTGTATCCATTACCAGCTCCCGCTTAATGGCGCTGTTGACTTTTTTGTTGTTGTTCTCTCTTGGAATCGTTATAAACATTATTTTCAATTCGATTTTTGTTTATTATTTTTATTTTTTTTTAAGTCAGTATGTCTTATACCGACACATTGCACTTTCCCGAGTGAAAATAAAAATAAAACGAATCCCACTCACTCACAAGTCACAATATAAAATTTTACACGAATTCCAGACGCCCGATAGAACGAACCGAACAAATCAACCCTCGAATCTAAACTAAGTACTAAGTGCGGCGGGTATCTGTATCTTTTGTATCAGACATCGTCGTTCTCAACATTTTCTCGCCCAGATAGAAATGTCTTTGATGTGAATGTGATGTTGTTGGTGAATTGTGTTGTCGGATTTGGCTTGGTGGTGATGTGGTGGCCGGTGGGGTGCTCCGGTGGACGAGGGCAGGCAGATGGGCAACTGACATGCCAGTGTTCTCGCCGGAAGCTGAGTGAATTACCGCTGCAGCGCGCATGTTAACTGTAAAAAAGGCTCTCTCCGAATGTTGACAGCAAAATGTTGCTTACATCATCTGAATTCTATGGTTTAGGTAGTTTTATTTTGTGTTTAAGAGATGCGTGAATTCGCAAGAACTTAATTTTATTTCAATTTCAATACACAAGTCCAGAGATTATAGAAGAGAAGATGCCAAATCTACATCTACCACAGACTTATACTTGTCAGCCCGTAATTATCAGACAAACTATTAATTTTACAAAATTATTTTGTATTAAGCAGACTAATAATTATCCAGATCTGGAAGCTTCTAGTGAAAAGTAAAAAGTCTCGACAAAAATTACATTCGTAATTTAATTTACATATAAACTATCACTTTTCTTTTCATTTTCATCTACCTACTTTTTTTGAAAGTTAGTTCTTCCTTTAAAATATTTTCATTTAGCTTTAGCTTCGTTGCGAATTTCCTACTTAAGCTTTAGGTACTATTAGCCTCCAGATAAGACATCATTTATTTTTAAAATAATTTTTTTTTGAGAGAAGATAATTTGGACTGTTATAACACTGCTAACCACCACTATAGTATACTCTTTGTGCGTTAGACTAACAAGCCGGAGTGCTGCGTACAAATCCAGACTTTTCCACTACCATAATTCTGTATGGGTAGGTACTGCCTCTTGATGCGAGGAAGTGACAACTGACAATCCAAGACTAAAAACTAATTATTTAAACCGTTGATATTCGGCAGAGAATTGTAATTCCCCTCCATTCTTGCTGACTAACGATTCTCCCAGAGGAATGGTTGAGATTTAAGTCTAGCTACCAGCTTAAACTGCCAAAACCGGAAAGAAATAATTTAGAATAAATCAGGATTGTGATGGTTTTAATATTTTTGAAAAAAAAAAAATGGTACAAGTCTCTGAATTTTGTTTGGGTTGGACCTGCAGTAATTTAGTCAACGAAAGAAAATTTTGTATTTTTCAGATAATATAACTGTTTTTGAGGCACCATGATAGCATTGTTCAAAATTCTCTTTCTATTGCTCTGAATATTCATATAGTTTTTCGTCGTTTAGGATTCTATAGAAAATTTCTAATAACCCTTAAATATATTTTTCATTCAATTTAGTTCATCGATGTCGGTAAGAGGTTATTCATTAGACATATCATAAGCAACTCAGCAAAAACTTAGAATTACTGTATCTGACGCAAGGTCCCATAATATAGCTACTGAGCTATTTATGTAGGGATATAAATATCAAGATATTAGTGAAAAAAAAAAACAATATTGCAATCAGAATTAAACAAATGAAATAATTTTTAATTCCAAAATGAAATCATCTGAATGTTTAAATAAACTTTCTTACAAATAAAATTACTCACAAACTATAGCAGAAAACATTATTCTTAATTATTCCAGGCAGTGGCGTAGCTAGATGTAGAAGGGCCTTGGGGCAGAAAAAGAGGGGCCCTCTTACATACCATTATTATAAAAAGTTTTCCGTAATATTTTACTGGTTGTACTTAAAAAAACATTATACATGTTAGGGAAATTTTATCAATATAATTTTGGTTTCTTAAAAGCGTTGAAAAGTACCCTAAAATCATATGACGTATATGCTTGGATTCTACCAAAATAAATATTTCAGTTTCTATATGGTGAACTTCTCCGTTTGAATAAATTTTAAAATTTTATGAATTAATCTTTTGACTCTAGAATTTATCTTTTCTGTTCTCTTACGAAAATTAAGTTTACTGACTGTAACTTTAATTTTTTATTTAAGAGCCATATGACGGGCACCCGGGCGCCACCTTATTTTGCTTGAAGGTAGCAGGCAGATTTTTGTAACAGAAACTAGACCAACTACAACAGTGAATTCACTTTGAGAACACACATTTTATCAATGAACAATAAATTTATTATACTCTTCTGTTCACATAAAAGTAATATTGAAGGCACCTTTCATCGAAAACAATACGGGCGTTTAGCTTTTATAATGCTGAAATCTATTTAAACATAATTTGTTTTTTTTTTTAAGTCATTCATTTTCCACTTAGTAAAAATCTTTTAAGTTGCTTTCAAGGACATACTTATATGTATTAAATATTAATGTAGGTACGCATTTGAAATTTTTCATAATGACAATAATTCCAAATTCTTGTAATCCTAATCTCTTGATCGCGGAGTGAACACGTGCGCCATAAAGAAACGCGTACGTTTTACTTCTGACAGCAAACCTCAAAGAGAAAATGCAAATTAATACATACTTTAAATTAAACGAGTTCATATATTAATTTCTAAAAAAAGATTTCATTAAAATTTAAATTTTTTCCGAAAACCTCACACCTCATTTATTCCAAAATACATACATCTCATTGACATCGTGTGTGCGTTCTGAGTAAATAATGTTGTGTGTTTGTTGAAGTGTAAACGTATCAGCTCAGCCTTCAGCCAGCGGCAACATTATTTATATATGCAATTATTTTAATAAATTCCTTTCACGGAATGTAGTGCAAGTTATTCGCTCTCGCTCGGTAAATTTAGGTCTCGACAAAATATGTTCCCCTTTTCTGAATTAGTGTAGAGAATATTTTGCAATCTCGTACTAGTTAAGAGTTTCGTTCAGTTTTTAGGGTGTCGTCATGGACTGGACTAATAGCATGCGTATGTGAGCTGTGCTGTGCACCCACGTTTTTCCTCTCTTTGGACTCAAATGTTTTCAAGCTATACAATACAGTCCCTGAAGAAGGTTGGAGGTGCCACAAGGTATATTATGTATAAGTATAGCTTGCCAACCTATACCTTCAGTTTTTGCCTTCCTCAATCTTTGAAAATGGTTTCTCTCGCACTGTTAATATTTTTAACGCACTCCAAGACCTTGTGGTAGGACATCGAGCAAACCTAAGGAGCTGCCAACTAAAGGTAGAAGCAAAGGCAACTTATGTCTAAGTATTTTCTTTTTTGGCGGTAGAGGAAGTAGGAAGGATAGAGGCACCAAGGGTAACTTCCACGGGTATGTTGGGGTTGTTGAGTTGGGGTATGGGTATACAACCTTGCACAAAAAAAAGCGTAAGGGTGAAAAGTGTAAGTGAATTTTAATTGAAACGAGTGGATGATGATATTTATTTCTGGTTTCATGACACAGGTTCATAAAAATAAACAGATTTTTTGTATGAGATGTGTTGAAGGATTTTGGGGCGGTTGGTTGGCTGTTGTGTCGGTGTGTTTTATATAAAATCAGTTTCCTGTTGTGCGGAAATTATTTTCAGATAAAAAACGAGATGATATATATACTTATATATGTATGTACATAACGATAAACAGAAATTATTTGCTCATTTGTGTTAATTCACAAAAGCTTGATTAATTCAAATTATCAAGTTAAAATTGTTGTTTGGAGTTTGGAGAAGTTAAGTTAAAAATTTGTAGATCTTTCAGATATTCACCCCTCAAACAAAGTAATTCACGCGGAAATAAAATTCAAACGGATGTAGGATATTTAAAAACAAATCAATTAAAGTGAAGAAATTAATAAAATTAATAAAATAATTATTGAAAAGGCAAGTTCATTTTACATGTACCTACACTGTACAGCATTATTTATAGACCCAATATATAAAGTTGTATAATGTCCTTAAAGGCGAAAACGTTGTTTATAAAACGCATGCAACTTTGAAAAGAAGTATTTTATATACCTATTATAACATTTTTGTATCGAAAAATAACTTTGACTTACACAACAATAGATAGGGTGGCACACGTTTGAGAAATGTTTGAATTTGTTTACTCCTTTTAAAAATGACCAAGAAAAATGGTAGTTGAAAAAATTATCATATTTTTAACCATCTTACATTTTGAGCCAATAATTTTAACTACATATATGTTTGTAGCTTCTAATATCTTTTAAGTACAACTTGAGCTGCATGGAACTTTTTTAAAGAAATAGGTATAAGGCATGTTTTATTGGAAAAGCTATCCGTTGTACCTCGTAGTATGATTTTACATGCATTACAAATAAAACATCGGCAGTAGGATTACAGCCGATAAAAGCTAAAGTAGTATCATACAGGTGGATGCATTTTTGACGTTCATTAAATTTTTAGTTCTATTCTAAGATGTCGATTTTTTAGATTTTTTTATATTCATAAATTTTATTCAAACAAAATGGCAAAATAAAGAAAAAGGTAAACGAAAAAAAAATAATTTATTAATTCCATAAAATACATTATAATAATAAAAAAACTGAAACTAAGAGGAATTTCTATAGGTACGGCACTAGAGCATCAGTGTTCAATAGCATCAATTGATGTGAAATATAAAAGCCATGGCTACTGCCGATCCGTTTTTGTTCGTTTCAAAATTTCGGAAGGGTATTAATCTCTGGTTATATGATAGAAGTCTATATACACTCTATATTCACAACACCTTATCTAATTTTTAATTTAACTCTTAACATTATCTTTTTGAGTTTTAAACAACAAAGTTAAGTAATATCGAAGATGAAAAAAATTAAAAATACTTTCTTCTGTTTATGTGGAGGGATTGAATACTCTTAATTGAGAGATTGAATACTTTTAATTGAATTAAAAGTTCGAGCGGCTTTAGCATCAAAATGGGAAATTCGCTTAAGAAGGACTAACTGATGAGTCCATTAAAATTAAAAGAATACATCGGGATAGGAAAACTAGTTGAAACCCTGCCGATCAAAATATTAAAAACATATTGAAAAATTAAAACCGACATGCATATATAATATTTATAATTCACAGTGTACCTTAGTTTAAAAAAAAAGTTTGATTACAAAAGGTTCCACGAAGTGAGCCATTAACCACTGACTTTAATTTCCTTTTTTACCTTCCTGCGATCACTGTAGAAATTTCTGTTAATATCATTAGCGTAGAATTCAAACGAAGAACATTAATTTTCTTTTCGCTCTTTTGAAACAACAAAGTAATTGAGGTGTAGTGTAGAGTAAAATAGATAAGAACCATGCAAACAGTTTTTTTTTCAACCATTGAGCATGAACATGAACCCATCTAAAGGAGATGAAAGTTCCTTTGGACATTTTTGAGAGAGAATTTCTTTAATGCCCTAGCTCGTAAAAGCAGTGTTTGAACACAAAGAATCAACGATGAAGTAGAGGTGCTGTACAGCATCGTGGGATTAAAAAAAAACCACATACCTACAGCCATGCTACAGTCCCAAAAACTTTACAAAGTCAAACCCAAGGGAACACGAAAGCAAAGCAAGACATTTCCCATCTCCGATATAGAGTGACCAGGTACAATGAGTTTGTAGATGAAATTGATATATGTTAAACATTATATTAGCATCTGGCTAGACAAGGACCTGAGCTTAAGATGGGAGATAAGGATTTTAAGGTCAAGGACAATTGACATCTGTTTGAACTAACAAAAGATACAATATTGAAAGTAAAAAAGACAATTTTTATTTTTTATCTATTTGTCTCTGTGATTTTCATCACAGGTTCAATTTATTTTTTGTAATATCATTGAATGTTAATCTCATGTTAAGAACACTCATTAACTCAATCAGATATTTTGAAGCTAAACATAGATTATTATTTCAGTAGTTAAGTAGATAATCTAATTGGATTTTATTTTTTTTTAACTTGGTGCAGTTCTCGAATTACAAGATAAATCAGTAGCCGTTATTAATTCATCAGTCGCCCTACTTTACCATCATGAATGTTCATTTTTGCTTGTTTATATGAAATCAAACTGTCACAAGATTCATTGATGAAGGTCAAATGCGATTAGAGAGCACATATGACATGACATACTTTAGCGGCTCAAAACACATTAAAATTAAATGCCACATGAAATACTTGTACTCACGGCAAGCAAACATCCCCTTTACTTACTTAATCACGTCAGCACCCCAACATCCGAAGCCGAACCGAACCAAACATCTGACTTTATCCCTGAGTTATTGATTTTGCTCCCTTAGGGAATTGTGTCAACACTGAAACAGAGGAGGGAGCTCGTCGTCATCGGTCGGTGTGTGAATTATTATATATTATATACCCTATCGCCTTGTGCAAGAAAATTAAAATACATCACCAACCCTGATGTTCTGCTCAAACACTCGAAACGCGGGTAAGATTTATATATTTTTTTTTCCATCTGCAACTGCAGCATTACCAACTGGACCTACGGGCAGTAGCATTTTCTTTTAATTACACTCCTTTGATCCTCGGTGGTGTGGTAGTTCTGGTGATGGTGATGCAATGATTTCCTGGAAAATAAAAAAAAAAATTCAACAAGGACGACGTCCTTGGCTGAAAGATATAAACTGTTTATCAGAAACGTGTTTCGCATTTTCATTTTCACTTTAATAATAATTTTTACCTTATAAAAATATGTATAAAGAATATACACTTTTTTGTTTATTACTTCTTGTCCTCTGTTTTTTTATTTAATGGCTGTCGTGTAAAAAATATAAAATCAACGACTCGGTCGCATGTATTTGCTCTAAAATTGATAAAGTTGGTTTTGTAAACAATTAATCAGTAATAAAACTGTAGGTGAAGTGCTGCCGCGGCATGCCGTATTAAGCGAAAATAAATGCAGTCCTAAAAAAAAGTGCAGAACAAAATATAAAAAGAAACAAACGAAATAAAAGAAAACGTTTATTTAAGCAGCCAAACCGCATTTAGAGCAATAACTTCAAATGCCATATGCCATCAATTCTCAACTAGTAGGGAAGTATTTCCATGTATAATAATCTCACACCTTGGTAGCGAGCCACGTTGGCGACTTGGCGTTGGTGTCTAGGGAAATGATTCTTCAGGATCTCTTTAGCAAAAATAGGAACATTCTCATCATGGGCTTAATCGAATTGTTGTTTAGGAGAAAAAGTGATGAAATACAAAATCAATTAAACTAAAGAGGAGAGAAGAGAAGGCAACATTTGGAAAGAAACTATATATTACCAAGGACTTTTCGCATCCGATATCAGCTTAGGGAGAAAAAAAAAACTTAGAATGATACCGAGTCATCTTAATGAGCGTTGTAATCTTCCAAAACATTTTATAATGCGCCAAGAACATATTGAATCCTGAGACGTTACCAGAAGGAAGAGAACAAATTACCTTTTCTGAAAATACTTACTACCAATGCTCAAATTTTCTCAAATGAATTAGGCTCCCCAAAAAATAATTTTTTTTCGAACTGAACCTGTATTTAGTTTTTCCAAATTTATAAAAATCTAACTACATAATTCAACAACCATTTTGTGTTATTTATTGTATCTATCTAAATTTTCTTGTATCTGTGTTCTGTTGAGCCAGAATATTTTTTAATGTTTTTGACATACAGACTGATAGAACTATAATACAAAAGACTTGTTGGGTTGGTTTGATTTTTTTGGGATTGGAACAACTTTGGCATTTTTCCATTTTCAGGGAATTGACATATATACAATAATTGAAAATATTTAGGTACTAAGTAAGGGAGAAGAAGCGGAATTTTACAGATTTCGGTGACATTTCTTCAAGTTCCAAATCGTTAACACATTTAAATTCAAAGCAGCCATTAGAGGAAAACTCACCAAAATCAAACGATACCATCTCAGTAGAGTCTGGAACAAGAACAGAGCCCATTTCAGTTGGACTGTAAGCACATTTAGGCTTTTCGTTATCAACAACACCACATGTCAGAAGTAAGAAAAAAGATTCATGAATGTTAATATTACTGATTTAATCAGACGATATTTATTCACTATATGAATACATATGTATACAAAAAAATAGGTAAATCGGTTAGAGAGACATGTTTCCCTACATGTTTCACATTCAATTAAAATTTTTAAAATTCTATTTTTTTACAAATGCACAATTCACCCTTATTGTGTCTTTATCGAAGTAAAAATATTTATTTTCCTTGGCAGCTCGTTAACTTAATGAAATACGTTATAGCATACCTACATATAAATACATACATAAGTAGGTATATATTATTATTTAAAGGTATAAAAATCGTAAATTTTTAACGAAAGTTGTTTAAAATCACTATCTATAGACTTTAATTAGTTCCGTTTGTTCTCCAATTTGTGATACGATCTCCATAGCATTTACGAACTCACAAACATCATTATTTTTAACAGGAAATCATTAATTGATTATGATTATTGTTGTAAGATACATACGGATATGTATTATTAATGATCCAACATTTGTTTTAATTTAGTATCAATAGTTAAGCATAGTAAATTTCACAAAGGGCAACCCTACAACCTTTATTTCAGTTAAATTAAAATATAATTCCCATCGAAAAATTCCTTACCTATTTTATTCTTTCCAAAAAGGATTCAATATTGGAATAAAGGACAAACAAAATATCCAGTAGGAATAGGATACGGGACTCATTAAAATTTATAACAAAAACGTTAATTGAAAAAAGCAAAAACTAGACAAAAGTAAAATATTCGAACGGGAGATTTCTTATCATTTTTATTTATGTAAGTATTTTATTTATATCAAAAGAAAGTACATAGGTATTGCCTTCGTGTAATAGGTACATTTCGAGGTCTTAATCAAGTAAATATTACGATTGGGGAGCAGTCAAAAGCAGAGAGCCGAGATTTTGATGGGTTATCTTATCTGATAAGGATTTTGGCTTGGATTTGGATGATGAAAAATTATATTCAATTTAATTTCGAAATTTAACACCATTGTAATTTTCCGGTTAAATATTCGGGTTATTTTGTATTGAATTAAAAGGTTTATCTGTTGGCTTTGAAGATACCTAAGATCGGTAAATTCCTTTAGAGTTAAAATATCAAAGGTATCAAAGGTAAAATATATCCTTTTTTATTTCTGTATTGTACAGACGAATAGAAACTGAGCGCCTGTTCTTTTAATTTTTTTTCGTAAAATCAATAGTTAGAATTTAGTTTTCATAAGTTAACAGTACATATTATTAAAAATAGATAAAATTGAAATTTGTTTTGTAAAAAAATAACGGAAGGGGAGAGTAAGTACGAAAGAAACAGTGGATCTGTTGTAACATTCAATTTCTACAAAAAGCAATATATTATGTACCTATACGTTTCATTTATAATGCAAAGTTTTATGCAATTTGGTTCTGAATGCACACACAAAAATGCAAATTCAAGAATAGTTCAAATTGCCAACAAAGTAAAAAAAAAGCGGAAATCGAGGAAAAAGTAGTTTATTTCTGATGATTTTTTTTTGTATAGTTTTTGAAAAAATAAATATTTCTTTCATTCTGCTATCATCATCAGTATACTCCATTTGTCTTTAGCTTTTTTTTAATCATACATTCGGATCATACAAACTGTAGGAAAGATATTATTTATCTCGGAAACGGATATACAAATGTTGATACAAAAATATGCTCTACTAGATATGGTCTATATTTCAACAAAAAAGCATTAAAGTACTTAAAAATGGCGTACAAGATTTTTTTTTAAATATTATTAAATTTTAAGAAAATGGTTTAAACGATTTTTGAAGTTTTTTTGCACGATTTTTTTTAAAGAATTTGGACGTCGCTTCTTATTTGTATTTCAAACAATGAAAGAAAAAGTTGAATACTTAAAGGAGAGAATTCTTTTTATTTTATTTTTTTGGTGTAACAAAAGTTGTACTATGGTTTATTTTTTTTTTATTAATGTATATATAAATTTCACATAGATTATGTAAAATTGCCTAAAACGAAGGTTGAATTTGGAAATGTCTAAAAAGTGGTTATTTTCATATCTTTTGTTGTTATGTATGTCTGTGGGTGTGCCAAATGTGGATGCGCTGCACCGCCGCCGTTGACCGCCAGAGTTTGGCCTTTGTCCTTGCTGTACTGAATTTAAAAGATCCTGCATCGGTTCTTATTTTCAAATATTATTCCCAATCATTCTTTGAAAACACAAAACCGGAATATAACGTTGGGCCAGCATAGTACCATTACGTTTCATGCTGATCTCAACGTCAATATTCATAACGCAAATTCAGATATCTAACGGTATTTGTTTAAAAAAAAATGCATTAATAATTAATCCTCGCTGTATTTTTGTTAACAATTGAAACATATATATATATATATATATGTTCAAATCATGTTATGACTTTTTTGTTATAAATATGTAATAGATTTTTTTTAATTAGTTTTTCTTTCTGAAAATGCAAACAAAATACTGGTAAAGTTAAACGTATAGAAATCTATTCAAAATGAATTATTCCAAAGAATACTTTGTTGGTTTTTTTTAATTAACTCAATTATCTATATTATTTTAAATAATTTAAAATATTGGTGGATCCACTCAAAAAATTCAGTAAATATTTTTGTATATCCGCTTTCATAAACAGCTCGCTTCGATTGTTCTACATGATAAACAAATTGCCATAGTCCATATGTGTAGATATAGTGTATCCATATCAGAGTATTGAATTTCGAATCTTTTCAATACAAATTATGCAAAATTATTAAAAATATTGACATTTTTCCATTTATCTGCATTGTTTTTAGCATGATATTATAGTTGAAATTGATAAAAAAAATAATACAATAATAATATTAATTACTTAACAATCAGAACATATACATCATACATTCATATGCAAGTATATTTCTATGGGAAATGTATAAACGATTCCCAAAAATCCTGCAATCTATTGTTTCTAGCTTGTTAGCCGCATGGCCAAACACTTGGTCCATTGCAATAGCAACTGGGTCACATGTCAATAGCAGGTTATTTCGACAACATGGGAAATGATTTATGTAATCCTTTCAGTTCGGTTGTGGAGAGAATTGGAAGTGCTCTATATAACCTAGAGCATATAGCAATTTAAAATATATCGCCATGTGTGGTGTTAATTCCTTCTTTTTTATTGTGCTCGCAGTCAAATTCGAGACTATATTTATGCCTTCGTTTGTCATTCCATTAAAAAAGACCCATAGAAAGTACGGGGGACTGAATGAGCATTGCATTTTTTTTGTTTTTGTTTTTTTATTTTATTTTTTTTTTGTAAGTTAGTGGCCCACCTTTGAACAAAATGTAAAAAGGCAAAAGGACCCGTATATCCCTACCCTATACCCATCACAACCATACACCCAATCCCAACACCTACACCTATTCTACCATCAGTGTTCAGAAAATCTAGAATGACTCGTATTTTTATAACCTGAATGGTACACATCTGTTGTATATTTTATGGGATTTCATCATCACACTTTCTATGGAATAGGGCATATCCTTGTTTGGTGTCGGGGGCTGTGTCAACATCAACACCGAAAACTCGACGAGGACACATAGCAGAGCACAGCAGAGGTATTAGTAGAGGAACTAGGAAGGTGGAAATGAATAAAACTGTCAGAGGTTGGATGTGTGTTAGAGGGATAATATATAGCCTAGATGTAGTATACCTACCTAAGTGGAATACAAATGTGTTGCGTGAGTGTTAAGGATATTTTCAAGTGATGAAATGCGTGTTTCCCTCATTTGATGTTGGGCCTCATTTTAGTCAGTTCAGTGGGGTGTTGTAAGTTGCGATGCTTTGGCAGATAATTGGTGACTTTACTGTGTCAGGATAAAGAAACGACATCTGGAAGGACTAATTAACTTTAATTAGCTAAGGTCTGTCCGTTAATAGAACGAACCCAGAGAAATTTAATTGAGGAATACAGATCAGTTTTTTTTTTGTTTTGTTTATTTCTAATCTATACCTACCTATATGTACGGTACGTACTTATAGACTTCGTCATAATATATCTACATTGAATAGAGATGGTGTAGGTGTGGTGCAATGCGCAACAAAGGAGAGTGTAGTTGTTTGGTTTAATTAATGGTTGCGGAGATAATTGTGTACCTAGCTTGTCAACAACAACAATTTCAACTTTTGTTATGCAAATATAGTTTTAATTACAAGAAAGTTCTTCAAAATTGCAAATCCCAAAAATAGGTTCTAATTTCAAAAATTCTGGATATTTTTCTTTCTTGTATTATATTTCAAAGAACAATGTTATAATCTCTAATACATAGCAATCATTAATTTTGTCCTACAACGGGAAGGTGAGGTAGGGAGGTACAAAAAAGTGAACCTTTTTAGGTGCTTCAATTGGTAGGCTGGCATCGTTTAATTAATAAAAAAAAATAAAGGTATCCTTAGGCATATTTAGGCATACAAATTCTTCTTGATTACACAGAAGTTAAAGAACTAAACAATAAAATGCTTAAGCAGTTACTTTTTAAATATTATTTACACTTTCAAATCTGATTTGAATCAAATTTTATTCGCAGTTTTAACAACGCACCCAAAAATTGAGCGAGAATTAAATACTGAACAAAAGAATAATATTTATTTTGCTGAAACTGAACAATTTTGCTTGTTCGGCCATCCATGGTAACTAATCGGATTTGTCCCTTTGCAAGCAAGCAAAAGTTAATCCCAAACAAGTAATTAAATCCTGTGTCATTTTCAGAAAATTTGGTAGGCAAATGTTTGATTTGTATACCAGGAACTTGAGAATTGCTTAATGCTTATATTGTATACAAACATTTAAAACTCTATATAACCTTTTAAAGGTGGACTCGTCTCTATGTTGTATATAATGAAATATAAGTCATAAAAAGGCATAAAGTGTCAACAGGTTAATGTTCACAATACAACAACTAACTTGCGTCAGCAGAGAGGCTGAGGAGAAATGAAGCGTTGTGTTGGCCCATTAGGTCAGGCTGTTACTAATAATCATGTTCCGTTCTGTACCAGAAGTCAATGAAAATGCTTTCGGGGTTCAAATAACAAAAAGTTATGATTCTGATACAAAATATGTACAAAATATACTGTGTTATGCTGTCTTTTTGGTATAGAGACAAAAATGCGATCTTTATAAAAGCTGTTTCTACAACTGGTAATTTGATAGCACTATATTTTGAGAGCCAATTTAAGACAGAAAATAATCCAAATATATTGAAAAATCTATTCACAGGGGCGTATTCACAGGGGCGTGTGGTAACCCTCCAAATTTTCAAGAGTTCTAAGCTGATGCGATAAATATTCCTTCATTTTGATTTTTATTTTCACAAAACAAAGTTCACACAAAATTCAAGAATTACGGAATCAATTTTGACATTTTAATAGCTAAAGAATTTTGATTTGAAAATTTTGAAATATTTATCCTGAAGTTAGTTTTATAAAATTCGAATGATAAAATCTTCACAAAATACTTTAATTTATAAATATTTGATCTTTTTCATTATGTACCATATACAACTGTGTCACGAATTTCGAGTTCGACTTTCATAAACAAAACATATATGTATAATGTAATGTATAACCACAACCTTCCTTTAATTTCGGTTTAATTAATCCAGTCTCATGGCCATGCGCAGACATGACCTACTGTCATTTAGAGAAAGCAGTCGGGTGTCCATATCATAAGTGCACGTCCAAAATAAGACGGGCGGCATACGATTCCCCTGAGGAATGAGGAATCAAATCAATGAGCGTTTTTGATTATTTAGTCCACAAATTAAATGGCTTCAGCTTACAAATATCGCTCATGTCACATTCTTCACTTTCAGAAAAATTGAAACGAGATACATGTAGGTAAGCACTTTTTTTCACCAAAACATAAAACATTTCTTGTTGAACTAAATAATTTTAACTTCAATCAAGTATTAAATTCTCTTAATTAATTTTCTTTCTCTAAACACTGTATATTTAAAAGGATTTCTTAATTAAATTGAAAAAAATAAAATGAATCCCTATATTTTGTATCTTCGTATTTAAGTCTTAACACATTTCCTTCTTGATTTTATATCAACAGAAAGCAAAAGATACAAACAACAATATTTCAAAATATTCTCCTCACTTTCGCATTATAAACAAAAAAAGTCTACACAACAAAATGCCATTAGATGAAATGGGCCCAGTGGATTTGAAATGGATGTGTGTCACACCACTCCCCATCTAGGCTCCCTAGCAGCATTCGTTCACCAAAATACTTTCGAAAAAGATACATTCAACTAAACTGGTCCTCTGAGATCCATTACGCGGAGTCCACACATCATCACTCTTATCGTATAACATATTAGGGGATAATTCAACCGAATACAACATAACTACCAATTGGAGTTATGGGTCAGAGCAGAGCTGGGATTAGGGTGAGTCCGACCCGACAAAAGAAATAAAAACCAGCTGCCCGCAATTAGGGAGCAATAAATTATTGATGTCAGTATCAGTTCCATTCATTCACAGTTAGCTAGCAGCCAAGCATAAGCTTCTTCGTCATATGTTCCTTATTATTATTTATCACCAAATTCTGAAATTAGTTTAAATAAAATCAGGCTCAAATTTTAGCTATTAGGAACAAAGGAATAACACCATAACAAAATTGGTACAATGTGCTAAGTGAAAGAGTGAAAAATTTGTAATTCTGTTTTCCTTTTTAGATAAGAAAAAAATATAATTCTAAATAGATATTAGCATAGCATGGCAACAACATGAAACAAGGACATATGGAGAAAAATGAGTGGGGATTTCGAATTTGACTACAGATAGAAAATTGAAAACAATTCTTAATATACGTCCAAAACAGCAACTGTAAGTAAGGAAGGAAAATTCCACATTAGCGATAAGAAAGTGTCAACACGAACGTGACGGGAATTTACAACAGTGACACAATAATAAAACGAAGCTAGAAACTGAGTTGAAGTCATGGAAGGAATATACACATTTGTACCTGGTACATTTAAATGAAAGGAAGAAAAACAAGAAAGAAAATCACGTTCAACAAGGAAAATTTTAAAATTTCCGCCTATAGCCCAAAGGGTGTGGCTTGAAGCTCGTGTGCTTAAAAGAATGTCACTCAAAAAATGAAAAGAAAAAAATTAAAAACAAAGTGAATTTGAGTGTGTCTCTCTTAAATGATTTATTTACATCGGGTAGTCAAAGAGGGCCTTGGACTATATTATCTTGACTAAACTCGTCCTTTAAATAACCGCCATTAAAGTATGGCTTATATCAAACAAAAATGTCGGAAGAAATAATTTTGTTATGGTTAACCAAATAACTATTTTTTCCCACAAAATTACGGCATCTGGTAGGTATGTAGGTACCTAGGGTTCACAGTACACATATTTAAGGTAATATCATTAACGTTTTCATTTTTGTTCAGTTCTGTGCATCTGTCAAAATCGAGGTATTATGGTGGATCCAGTGCCCCTTTACTTGTCTTATTTTAATATTTTACTGTTGTTTCTAGTGAGGCGTGTTGAGTTCTTGTGGGCACTCGAACAGCCATTTTTAACTTTTTGACACTTTTATATTTTACAACCTGCGAAATATATTACCTTAGATTTGTGTAGGTACTGTGCCTAAGATGTTCCTCAAGGTATGATTACAAATACAATGGGCCTTACTAATAACCAAGCACTAATGTATCAGGCAGATCAACTTCATCTAACCTAACCATTTTCACCAATTTATTTTAAAGTCAGTAGAAAAGGGTTATCAAATAGACGTTATCTACACTGATCTAAGACATTTGATAAAATCTTAATGAAAAAATTAGAATTTATAGGATTTAATTCAAGCATGTTTAAATTGTTGTTGACTCATCTTGCAGGACGTAGTCAACATGTTTTTATTGATTTCAATATCTCAAATCCTGTTTTAGTCAAATCAGGCGTTCCGCAAGGCATCTATTTAGGTCCATTGTTGTTCATTATATTTATTAACGATATTCCTGATATCGTTACTAACTATATGCGTCTTCTGTTTACAGATCACGTATCAAGATGTATTAAAAGATCAACCGACTGCACGCTTATTCAAAATAATATATGACTAACCTGATGGAATCGTGCAAAACAAACAAATCAAGCCTTAATATTTCCAAAAAATGTCAATGTTTTTCTCCCCCTCTAAGCTAAGAATTCGTACATTGTTCCGTGAAAGGGGGAGAGTATCATAACTGTGGCGCCAAGAAATGATAACGGTTTTTTGTAGAACACTTTAATACAAGCATATTTTATTATGGGGGGGGGATCTATCTCTCCCCGTTTGGGCGGGAGGGGCAATTTCATGAAAAAAGTACTAAAAATGGAAACAAATTATTTAAAAATAACGGTAATATCTACAATTAACTATTATACCTTTTTTTAAAGCCAATACTCTGTTCTATTAGCCAGACATAAAATCATCTAGTTTTCAGTTTTTGATTAAGAATTAATAAGAGCAACGAATTGTAAGAAAAAAAAATAATATAAAATCTGAAAGCATTGAAAAATTTTACTTTAAACATTGTTTTTATGTTTTTTTTCCCAAATTTTGAGTTTGAAACTCTCTTTTTTTCAAAAACTATGCATAGATTTAAGATTCAAAAACTGGCTAGTAGAACAGAGTATTGGCTTTAAAAAAAGGTATTATACTTAATTGTAGGTATTACCGTTATTTTTTAATAATTTGTTTCCATTTTTAGTACTTTTTTCATGAAATTACCCCTCCCGCCCAAACGGGGGAAGATAGACCCCCCCTCCCATAGTAAAATATGCTTTTATTAAATTGTTCTACAAAAAGCCGTTATCATTTCTTGGCGCCACAGTTATCATACTCTTGCCCGTGAAAGTTATCATAGGTTAAATTATGCCTTTAATGAGCCTATTAATCGCAGTGTTAGAGAAATTTATAATTTATCAAATAACGTTGATTTTAATTTTTATTTCAGTAACATCTCTTTAAAAAACATATTAAGTTTACTTTTATCAGCAAATTTAAATAATTAATCATGTTACTATTAAAAAATAACGATACTAGTTATTATTAAGTTTACATAATGTTCTTATCGTTATTTCATTAGTCTATTTTTTGTGTATGTAAGCTCTATTTGATGTAAATAAATAAAGGTTAAAATAAAGTACGGCTACTAAAAACAAATTTTTGATTTTAAATGCTCGGCTGGCGGTGTGGGCAAGACTCGAAGTTGCCCGCTGCATTCTGTGATGCGAAACGAATTGCGGACATAATTTTACGTTCTATAGTTTCTATATTTTTCTTCGTGAACGGAAATGTTTCTATTTACCAAGAATACAATACAACCCGCTAGAAAATTTTTTTCAAAAAAAAACGATTCGATAGAACACACTTTTTTATTTATATTTTTGACATATTCTAAAGATTTGTTTTTTTTAATAAGTAACGATTAAATACATATGTATAAAGTACATATTTATGCGAATCGCAATTTGCACCAACCCAAGCTCTGTTTCACCACACAAAATCAAACAATCTCTTAAATATTACATATAATTAATTATAAAAAAAATATAAAACACCACTTCTGTTTTCGCTTCCAAACAAAATGTCTGAAGATTGAAATCAAACCATGAATATAACAATCGAAATTTGCAAATAACATACAATTTTAATACATATTTACGTACTATAAAAATAACAACACTTGCATTTAAATGCCATTATATTTATTTAGTGTACAGCGTTAAACATGCATACTACATAAAATAATATAAATAACACTATTGATCCTTCAAAAATATTCATACATACATACATCACAGTGTTTCATTTTTTAAAGAGATTTGAACATTCTTTCCTTTTCATTCTATTGCGGATTTTTCGGAAATTTGGCATTATTGGTTTTTTTATCAGTCAAACATAGTTTTTGACCAAATATGTGGCTTTAAGTAAGATATTATAACAAAGCTTAACTGTTGTAAGATATACATATAAGATATACCTACCTTTTTTTTATTTGTAAATCAAATAAGAGCATTTGATTAAAAAACAATAAATTATGTTGTTTCTTAAAATAGGGGGATGTTCAGCTAAATGCATGAATCGAAAATATTTTCTTTTGTGCTTTACCAAGCTTTACAATACCAAGTTTTGTAATTTAAAATAAAGCCTCTTGCTCTTATCAATGTTTTGTTTTAATTTTACATTTTGCTTGAGTTCTTGGAAAAAACACTTACAAAAATGTTTACAAAATGCTTATTTTGAATTACCTACTGTACCTACCTCTTATTTTTGTTTTTTTTTTTTTTAATTTTATTTTTCTTCGTTTCTTGCCTATTTTTTAAATTGAAAATGTGTGTCAAAAGCTCTGGAAGATGAAAACTTCTTTAATACCTGGATAACTGCTAGTTTAAGTTGGCACTGCCGTCGTTGGAACTTTCCAAGTACGAAATTAATTCTCAACAAGGTTTGACTTTATGATTTTGTTGGAGTACAACTATAAAAAACTTTTTTGCCAACTCACTGTTATGTATCTTTTCTTAAATAAGTTTTTTTTAAGTTATAAAATTAACAAGAGGAACGAGAAATTAAAAAGTAAAAATTGTATGCGCGTGAAAACAACTTAAAATTAGACACAACACATCTATACATATGTATGTACATTACAACATGAATTTTTATATTTATTATATACATACATTTTCCAGCAATTTAAGGAATCTTTTAATGAAAGTTGGCATGGTACATAAACGTAATTTCATGATAGTTTCCCCCCATATAGAAACTTAAAGATTTCTGTGACAGCTTTTAATTTTTTTAATTATATCTTGAGCAATACTGTGATTATGATTCGTTTGTTTATTTATTTTTATATATTTAACCCATACATATATTGAGACTTTGACAAAATGTTAGTAATGAAAAATTGCAGTTAAATTAAATAAAAACTTATTTTTACGCCTATTTGTGTGCGGCTGCCTGGTGAGTAATCGAATACAGCTTATAACTTGGGGGTAACATGTCACATGCTACAGGTTAATGGCCGTAACATTATAGTCATTTATTTAGTTTTAATATAATGTGCTGATTTTTGTGTTCAGCGCCATATATCGGATGACTTTTGATTTACATGCATTTCTCACCGATCTAACCAACAGAGTAGAAGTCCAATGACTGATGTGACCAGATGGACACTTAAGCTCCGACCTGAAAAATATTTGCATCCATCCGTCAGTGACCACAACTTAGGTTGAAAATACAATTAGAAGAGGTGCTAGAAGCTATATGCTGGTAGCTGAAATCGATCTAATTGGAGAAGCCCATCTTGACTCCAGTCCAATTTTTTGTCTTTAGACAATAGTCGAAAATATATTGTTCTATTATCATTGCGTCATTGATGGTATTCTAAGCTCTGATTAAACGGTATATAGTATACCTAACAGTTACTATACCGTATCCCATAAACTTGGCCTCACAAATTTTAATCCTATGTTTTAAAATGCACTATAACATTGAACTGATTAGAGGGATTTATGTGAAGGTTGGGGTTGGAGCTACGTTTTGCTTATTTAAAGGATGAAGAATTTAATAAGGTGTAGGTTTAAATTTTATATACGTGATTAAAATTAGAAAACCCCACTTGAACTAAATGTAAATTTAGGTACGTTATACGTGTTCACTTCTCACCTACATCTATGGCGGCGGCGGGGACACTCAGAAAATATTTAACTTTGCCAAAGCATGTAACAAAGTCCCCATATACATATAAAATATCGTATGCGGGTATATTGCTAGAAGAGTTGGAGGTTGGTCGTTTACATGTTTATTCAAGAAGCTTCGTGGCAACACGAATTAAACGGTGGAAATGGGTGGCAGTATGGCATATACACAAAATCGTCTCTAAAGTCCATAACATGCAACTCTCTCTCTGAGGGTTGAGCACTAAGAGAACATGTGGGTACGTCCCAAAAAAAAAATGAAAACGAAAATGAGATTTAGAAAACACTTTTATGTGAAATGAGTATTATTTGCGAAAATGATACAAAAGCCTGTTCGGAGTTCTAGTGACGAGATAAAGAAATATACTTTAGCAAAAAAAACCATATGTCGAGTGTTGCTGCTGTTGCAAACACGTATGCGACATTTTAAATATTAATGCCTTGAATACTAGTATAAGCCCACGAGCAGAATTGTAGGGATATATAGTTAGGAAGGGTAATGCTGTTTGTCGGTTAGTACTTCAAAGCGTATGCTTAATTTCTTTTGAAAAGTATTTTAGATGCATAGATTAAATTTGCATTCAGGACGACCGAACGACCCAACGACAGGACAAGATACGAGGGGCCTTCCAGTAAAAATTACTGTGTTTTTGTTTTCGACAAAACAGAGATAGAGAAAGAGTGGTTGTTTATCTGGTGCATGATTACCATGCCAAATTCACTTTGTGTTTATTTTCCCAGAAAAGGTCGTTTGTAGGAAAAGCAACAAACAAAACCCTCGAAAACTTTTTGAAAGTTTTCAAACTATGAGTGAAAGGTTATATGGAGGAGGAGGTGGTTGGAAGTAAAGCACAACATCATGACAATGTGATGGTTAAGCATAAAATATAATTTTATTAAAAGATTCTAGAATAAAAATGTAAATACAAAAGGAATCCAACGTTTTAGGGAGAAAAAGGTTTTCGCACACAACTATGACGCAATAAAATATCAAATGAAAAATGCATAATATACTTACTTTGATTTAATTTCAGTTTTGAGAAACGTATAGAAGCTGGAGCTGATGCCAGTGTTTAAAAAAATAAGGTTTATGAAGTACGAGGCTTACCGATATAAAAAAAAAATAAGTGTAGGGCTAGTATAATTCTG
This sequence comes from Epistrophe eligans, assembly GCA_951394125.1. Taxonomy (NCBI): domain Eukaryota; kingdom Metazoa; phylum Arthropoda; class Insecta; order Diptera; family Syrphidae; genus Epistrophe; species Epistrophe eligans. The sequence goes on from OX596028.1 coordinate 492,163, forward strand.
TTAACTACACTTACGAGGACGATTCATAACTCTGTTCTTCCATGAAAAAAAAAAAAATCTTTTTAAGTTCGAAAAAAATGTAATAAAAATTATTTTAGCCATTGAACTTCAGCATAGTAAATGATCATAAAAGTTTAAGAAGTCCAAATTGTATTTTTTTAGCAAATTGTCTGTTTTCACTTAATGCTTTTAAACGATACCAACTTTCTATCTATGAAACTAAGGGGTGAGTTCGCAAAATAGGTTTTAAATAAGTTCTAATTTTTGAAGCGTACGCATTTTGTCATATGGATCATTTTGGACTCCTCTTCCCTACAAAAACATTTTTTTTAATTGTTGAAAATTGAGTTTGGGTATAAAGAATGTTGAAAAAGATAACGTATTATTGAAAAAAATTAGGCTGGTACTTTTTCTGGTTAAATATTTTTCTCGCAAATATGGATGCTATTAAAAAAAAAAAAAAAACAACCCTATACAGGATAGCGGCAACCGTACAAGGGGTTTATGATCAGAAATTCAGATTTAAGCTCTCCTATATTTATGGAAAGAAGGAATCAGCCAAGTCTGGTTATTATTAAATTGATTTTTTTTAATATGATTAAGTGTACATACATAGCTTTTTAAAGTTTTCGCAGTTGATAGAATTTATTTATGTTTTTTGAAACATTTATACCTACCATATTAACTTTAAAATTTTACATAAAATAGTTTTCTTATAAAATAAAAGCTAAATAAATAGAAAAAAAACGTACATAGGTAACTAAAACTGCAGACACTATATAGAAGCCGTCTTACAAAACTTATTATTTCTAGAATATATCTACAATTTATAATTTGTTATACCTAAACTCAGACAAAATAAAAAAAAAATACTTAAACGTTAAACATAAGAGCTTTATCGACACAAAACAAAATTCCGTCAGGGTAATAACTAAAGACTATAGGTCTCCTGGGTTATATCCCATCGATTTAAGTTTTCTTGGGTCTCCTCAAAGAAATCACGTTTACATGGAAAGCAGATTATTATAAAGGTACATACATAAAGATACAGATTTTAAAACGATTTTGATTCCACCGTCTGAAAGAAAATAAATATTTCCCCTCAAGCTTCCAGAAACCTCCCAAGTCCCCAAAAACCCAACCCAAAACCCCTAACCACCTAACCGAACGGAACACACAAAGCGAAACGAACTTAACAGCATTCAACAAGTTTTCAGTGGTTTTTTGTTGTTGAAGTACAGCGTTTGAATATTTAGAACAACCACGATGCAAACAGTGCCACGACAAGCGACAAGAAAAAAGAATCTAAAAAAAAAAAACGGATGACATGAGAAGGACGAACAATGTTCGCATACCGGAACATTAAGCAAAATATCTTACCGAACCGAGAATACTGGATTATACATATACATGCTCCCCGTTCCCAGACATTTTTTTATAAGTACGATGAATATATATCTCCAAGTATTTTCTTGTTGTCTCAGTTTTCTGAGTTCTGAGTGGAATGAAATCGATTTTTGATATGGCAATAAAAAAAACATCTAAGCCTTTTTATGTCATGGTACACAATAATGAAGTAGACATTTTGTGAAATTGTTTTCACTCTTAAACGATATTAAAAATGTCTGTATATGCACAAAGGACTTTGTGTCAGAATGCATCAACTCGTTCCTTTCTTTTATATTGGTTTCTTATTGTTGCAAGGGATGAAATAGAATGTTTTTAATGTTGTCTGTATGAAATTTAAAGAATACCTAAAGCTTGATAAATAAAATGCGCTATCGAGTCGTGCGGTCTTGCATTCTAAGTATACTTATAAAAGTTTTAATATAGCAACATGCCATATGCCACATACCTAACACACAAAACATATCACATAACATATGATTAATCCCAAACGCAACATGCATTGATTAATTTTCCAAGAAGTGTTTTAAATTTGTATACTTAAAAAAGTTACCTGTAGTGGTGTCATTTTAGATAAATTTTAATTAAATTAAGTTTACTACTTTACTTTTTAAATATAAATGTTTACCTTACCATTTTAAATGCTTTTATTTATGATTAGATGTTTTAAATATATAGTAATAATTTGTATGCAAAATGTTTAAAACATAAAAAAAAAAAATGTCGGGTTATGCAGTCTTAAAGGATTTGTTATCTACTTAAGTGTTTTCAAACCATCAAAATAAAGAATTTTAAAAAGTGTGAATGTTAGTTAGGTCAAGCTATGAAAAAAAAATTGAATAGACGAATCGGTTTTACGTAAAAAAGGAGGAAAGCTATTTCTGCACGGTCTGTTTAATTAGATCCAATCAGTTATATCAACTTATAAGTTTCGACTGAAAAGGTAAAGCATCTTAAGTCGACTTAAGATGATTTGCTTTTTTTTAATGATCCCTATTACCAACACAGAGGCGCACAGATCTGCCTTATCCGAATTCTTCTATCTCACTGCGTTTCCTTTTTAAAAGGAAAAAAAAAAAATCATCTTATGTTGGAAAATAGCATGGTGACACAAGGTAAAATATCTTAAGTCCACAAAAGATGTTGTGTTGAAGCGAATTAAAAAATTTTAAGTATACTTAAGATTATTTGATCTTAAGAGTTTGTAATAATTGTGAAAAGGTAAAACATCTTAAGTGGACTTAAGATACCAAAATTAAGAAATCAAAGTATCTTAACTCAACTTAAGATTTAAAATAAATTAAAAAAAGGCAAACTATCTTAAGTCATAATTTGCCCTATAAATCAATAAATATTAACAATATCTTTTTACAATAAATTTTAAAAAAAGTTCATAAAATTTGACCTCTAAAAAGTTTATTCTAAGAAGTCTATGTTTTAAAGGTTTTTTGGGAAGCTTCTTTCAACAGTTTTTTTGCTCTCCTGAAAAATGTTAAAAATTGACTTAAGATACTTTACTTTTTCAGTCGAGAAGTAATTATTGCTGTTAAAAAAACTCTCATTATCAATAATATTTATATTATTTTATTTTATTTTTTTACTACCAATTTTTTTCAAGCACTTACTTAAATTTTTATATTTTGTATACAATTTTGAATTTTTCAAACGCGCTTCTCTCCTACTGCAACCAGTTTGACGAACAAATTTGACCGCAACTTATAGCAATAGGTAAAGTTTTAATACTATTTGGTTTTAGTCCAGTACTAATTGTTCAAGGTTCACTACAAATGGAAAAAGTCAATATGAATTTTGTTAAAAATAAAGATTGAGTCTCCGATTGCATCAATGGGAGACACCATGGTACTTATTTTAAAATGTTATAAGTACAAGTTAAACAAGTACAAAGTAAACATAATGTTGATATATTGCGAATAATGAACTGTCAACTTTTATAACTGTAGTTCAATTGTCCTTAAACCTTGTCCTAGTTATTTACTTTTCTTTCATTATAAAAAGCAATAGAAAACCTTTATTCTAAGAATATATCTTGTAATATACATAATGTTTATGATAATGTTCTGAGTTGTTGAAAAGGAAACAAAGGTTACCGAATACATATATAAAAACGTTAAAGTTGAAAGTTACTTTATGTTATATACTGAGCTATTATAGTTCCAGCTTCATATTTATCACTTTAATATCGGGTTTTCCAATAGGGATTTGACAACTTTGAATTTAATTTGTGAACGCACCCTTTCACTAATCATCGAACTCATCGAATCATCAATTTATTCAGTAAACTCAACATTTTCATCATGGTAAAGTACACGAAAGAGCAACGTCTGCAAATTATAGAAAAAAATTTCCGAAATTCGGAATCGGTGACCGCAACTTTAAGAGCGTTAACTCCAATTTTCGGTCGTAAATGACGAAGCTCATTTTTGGCTCAATGGGTTCGTCAATAAGCAAAATATGAGTTATTGCCTATTGGTCGGGTGAAAATCCACATTTGCTTCATGAATCACCACCTCATCCACAAAAAATAACTGTTTGCTGCGGTCTGCATGGGTCATATTTTTTTGTCGACGATAACGATCGTCACATTACTGTGAATGGCCAGCGTTATAGCGCGATGATCGAATTGGAAGATATGGACTTGGACGGCTTGTGGTTTCAACAGGATGGTGCCACAAACCACACAGCACACCTTACAATCGATTTATTGAAGAGTAAGTTAGCGTGTTATCTCAAGAAATGGGCCAGTCGATTGGCCGCCTTGTTCGTATGATTTAATACCTCTAGACTATTTTCTTTGGGGCTACGTTAAGTCATTGGTAGAGCTGGGAGCCAACATTGAACACGAAATAGCGGCGGTTTCGGCCGAAATGTGTCGATAATAAAGTTTTTAAAATATCTCAAATGGTTTGATTTTTATTTAAAAAAAAAAGTTGTCAAGTCCTTATTGGAAAACTCTTCATAAGGAATTGTACAATAACATGGAAACTCCTAAACATTGCTTCGCCTAAGTTACCTAAATAAGCTAGATATATCAAATGAAATAAAAAAAAAACAAGTTTCCCAAATTCTGTTAAAATATAAGTTCTAGGCAGTGAAAGTGCATTTTTCTGGAAAAAACTCAATAAAACGACAAGGTACAAAATTTACAATTGTTGTATTTTTATCTACTTTTTAAACAAATGAAACAAATTCCTTTACCGTGAAAAATCTAAGATTTGTTGAAAACCCATTTCGGAAATAAAGGACCTGTGGCAAAAATACATGGATACCCGTCTAACCACTAGCGACAAGTTATCTTTGTCATTGAAAAGGTATTTTCATAAATACTAGATACTACAAATATTTCTAGCAGCATAATATATGAAAAATGTTTATGGCTAACTATGTAAGGATTTGTGTTGATACATTAAAGTATGAGATAAAGGAGAAAAACAAAAAATGCATCGAAACGGAAATTATGTAAGTTACCGAATAACTTTGTTTACACATGAAATAAGATACAATCTATTGAAGTGCATAAAAATACTTTTGAGCGACTTATTTACTATTTGAATTGTTGTTATTAGAAAAAACCAGCTTTCAGAAACTTGTGAGATAAGTTAAATTGGCCCCAAAAAGCGTCAATTTTTTTTATTTTGTTTTTGTAAAAGATGACTATTTTTGACCAAGCTAGGTTGATAGGCAGTTTTTTTTTACAATATTTTGAAATTCGAAAAGAAAATATTTTTTGAAGAGTAAGAAAAATTATAAATGTTTGTCTTTTACCATATTGTCCTTTTTAGCATTTGTCATCTTTTAAAAATATAACCAATTTTTTTTTTATAAAAAAAAAAAATATTTTTAGCGTGGACACAAAAAGTCATTGTCAATCGACGATTTATCTAATTTTTGGAAAGACTTCTGTTCTGTTGCCCCCTTCAAAATCGATTTTTTTTTATAACTACTGCAGTTTTAAAAAAAAATAATGTTTTCGATACTTGCACAAGTTATCAAACTTTAAACTTCAAGCAAAAGTGAGATATTTTTTTGTTGGGTTCAAAATTTTACTGAATTGCCTCATTACCAAATAATTCAAGTATTATGATTAAAAGATTATAAACAGGAACAACACTTTTTAAAACTCGAATTAAGATTTTTTTGTATGCTTACTATTTTGACTACCTATAAAATAAGTCAAATTAAATCTTAAAATAATAAGCTTAAAACTATTATGACGTCTAATGATCCTAGAAATTATTTCCTTCTAATAAATTTTAGAGAGAGCTGGAGGCAAAAAAATAATGGATTGCTTTTACAAAAATTCACAGTTAGCACTTTTATGTTTGCAAAAGCTGTAGGTATGTAATAAACTTTGATGATTATAACTTTAGAACTCCTTGGTCGACTTCAGTTTATAGCTTTGAGTATTAATCTTCAAAGATTTTAAGCTATAAATCTCATATGTACGTTAACAGAAGCAAAACAATAAACATGATTAATTTGTTTCTTTTCCTAGAATGGCATTGAAATCGGCAGTAAAAGTTGCGAATAAAACCCTGGCTATTTTTTGAGGGGTTTGTTTTTTTTTTTTTTTATAAAAGGAATACATATTCAGTATGGATTTTGTTGTTTTTTTTTTACTATGGTATGTATTTATATAACGAGAATAAACTTGTGTGGTGATTTTTGTATAAACAAAGAGTTTCAACAAAAATTGAATAATTTATCAACATTGAATAACAAACTTTAAATACATATAGGTATGTAAGTATATCCACAAGACTTAAAAAAACTCCAAAGCTCCAAAGTCTTACATTGCTTTAAAACTCACTGATGGGGAATTCCCAAAATCTATGAAAACCTATACATGGTTAGACTATTTGTGCATGTGCCTGAAAATTATGCTTGTTATGGATACAATTTTTTAAGCCAATTCAGGGCCATTTAACGTAACGTATTTTACAACTTAAAATAAAATAATATTTTGGTGTTCATATAGAGCTCGTTTTCAAAAACATCTGTTGCTAAAAAAGTTGCTATAGCGAAAAAAACCTTTACTCCTCTAAGTTATTGACTTTTTTTTTTTATAAAGGTGGCCTTTTGTTATAGACCAGACTGCTGATCCGCCTTCCATGAGCGCTGGCAATTCAAAATTATTTACATTTTGGTTTCAGAGAGTGTTAATATAATGCTCATGATAATGAATATAACACGGAGGTAGATAAATAAAATCGATTTCCCTAATCCCAAATTAGAGGTGTAATTTACCATGTACAGAGTGTATCCCATGTAAAGGTAAGCCCCAACAACGGCAGCAGCGATGGCGGCTTCGAACGACGACGCAGATGGTTTTAACTTTCCCTACACCCACAGGAACCGAATGAAAATATTAAACGCTTGTAAAGCTCTCCATATCCATTCATTCAACCCCTAAACTGATTTCCAGACTGAGATAGGAAAATTATATTTAATTAAGTGCGAAAAATGTCCGCGGACCAAATACCACCGACCACGCCAAAGTACTTTAAAAATGTTCCTGAAAGTAAAAGTTCGGTAATAAAATAAAATTAATTTCCACTCACTGGCAGAACTTTGAAATAGAAAATTTTCAGTGTCCTGTTTTTTTTTTTATTTTACTTTTTTTATTTTAAATTGCTTATGTAATTCAAACAATTTACCCTGCAGAAAGAGCTGAGGTTTTAAGGCGACATGGAAATTATGCAAAATAACTTCCAGTAAATGCAATTTACATTAATTATTTCGTTGACAAAATGTTCATAAATATGCAGTTAAAACAAGCCACTGTGGTTGAGGAGCTTTTGAAATGGATGGTGTACGTACGTCAAGTCGTCGTACAGTCGTCGTTCGGAATGTTTGCGGCGTATTAGGAAATGTCTTAATATACATTCAGTCTCCATGATTATTGCAATTGAGAACTTCGAGTAAATTTGAAATTTCAGAAACAAAACATCTCCAAATTATTTTAATAATATTCAATGAATCGTGAATAAATTTTTTGTGTCTGAATTTTTTGTATATAGAACATTTCAGCCTACAAGTTTTCATGATGTGAATCCATTTCCATATTAAATTATTTCGACTTAAAAGAAATGAGAAACAAAATGCAACGTACAATAATATGATCATCATTTAAAAACAAAGGAATATTATTATGTGCCTACACCTTAAATCAATTTGAATGAATTATTCTGTGGACAAAATTTTACATGGTTATTTGTGTTTTGGAAATTCATAAGAATTAAGAAGGAACAAAGTGAAGCGATTTCCTGTAATAAAATCCCCTCTTCCTAACAATAGAATCAGAAACTTCAAATTCGAAACAATAGTAAACAACCACAGGCGCCTTAAGAAGGCCTTAAGGTATGAAGTATTTGATGATTTTCGTGAAATATTCTCGTTTGTTTACAAAAAAATAAGAATTTTTGGAAAGTGACGCCAAAAAATTTGAAGATGCTATGGTTTAATGGTTATTTGGCTTGCCAAATTTCATTGACACTAATTTCACTTATTTTAAAAGGTAGATCTAGCCAATGATTAACGCGATGTACATTGTACATATATAAACATTCACGCACGCCATTCCGACCACGCCAAATATATTGGTGTGATCTTGGATAAGAAACTGAACTGGAGTCTCAACATTAATAGACTACCACATATCCTCACAAAATGTATTTTTCAAAATAAACTTAATTGGGTTAATGATTGGTTAACTTTGGCAACCAAATGTGAAACAAACATAAACATCCAATACGAAGATTTATCAGTTTTGAAGCAGCAATGTTATAATCTTTTGGAATTGTCTGACATGCACCATCGTAATGAATGTATAGTCCAGGCAACATCATCTAATAATAGGTTGATGTACCCTGAACTTAACTACGATCCAGGTAGCAATAATTATTTTACTGATCGTCGTGGCTTGAAGGCAATATCTCTGATATGCAGAGCAAGATGTGAAATGTTGAATTTAAATGGGTCACCTTTCAAAAATATAGATTCAAATCTTTGCACAATATGCAACTTAAAATCCAAAGAAGATACATTCCACTTTTTGGCAATATGTCCGATCTACAAAGACATAAGACTCGTTTATTTCGGAAAGCGTTCATTGACAATGGATGAAACAAAGAACATTCTTAACGGAGATAACTGGGAAGCTCTGCATAAATATATCAAAAACGCAGCTTCATATCGTCACAATATTGTAACGGAATTTAGATAATTAAAAAAAAAAAATATATATAAATATAAATATATGTATATAACGTAAGATATCATGTTTTTATAATAACTTGTTTATTTTTAAATATTTTCAAACTTTTAATTTGAGTTTATACTCAACTATCTTAAAACTTTTTGTACAAGAAAAAACATTTTAACGCGTCAATCAGGCAGACGGCAACGCCATTGCCCATTTATTTTATTGTTTTTCTTGTTATGTTGATATTATGATTCAAAAAAAAAAAATTGTTAAATTATACAAATAAAATAATATAATCTAATCTAATCATTAAAGAGAGAACTAACAAGGCCATGTTTGCTTTCCACTCCTGCAACAGAAATTTTGGTAAAACCTGGGGGCCGAATCCAAAAATTATTAAGTGGATGTTCACAGCCATAATTAGACCTGCGCTGCGCTCTGCGGCTAGGGTTCCCAACCGTACTATAATATATAGTATTGTACTATATTACTGCTGAAGAAATATATAGTACGAAAAAGTACTATATTTCAGTTTGATTTATCAATCATTTTGCAACATATAAACAAATATCAAACACACTTTGATTGCACTTTAAGGTTCCATTTTATACATGTATCCGAATGAGACTAAGTCTTGCTGTCAAACGTCTATAGTTTTCGAATGTTTTAAAAATAAAAGCTTGTTTCAAATATGGAAAGTGGAAGCGACAGTGGAAGTTCGTCAAACTCCAGTGGTAAATTAACACCTAAAAAACGAAAGGTACAAAAAAGTCTACAAAGACTACTACAAGACTACAACGAAATATTTATCTACAATTGGAAAAAGTGGAATTGGCCAGGTTTTCCAACCTTCTTTGTCGGTTTTTGTATGAATTGTCTCAATTCAAATCAATTGTTGACTGATTTTAAAACTAAACGAAATTTTACGAGAATAAAAAATATGAATGAGTTTAGCGACAGAAAAACAGACCAAAAATGGCAATATATTTTTAAAAAATCCAAAAACAAGTTACCAAATGTAATTTCTTTTTTACTCTCTATTCCTGCCACTTCTGCATTTACAGAAAGAATTTTTTTCAATTATGAATTCCAAATGGCGAGAAGAAGCAAGCATTTCACTAATCAAAAATGAACTTTTAATCTACATAAATTTGAAAATTGATTGCGATAAAGCCTATGACACTTTTATTTTAAATACAAAATTGTTAAACGATGCTAAAAGCACAAAAAAATATAGATTTTATAAAAATAAATAATTACTAATACATAATATGTTTGGCCTATTTTTAACCTTTTTATAAAATACTATATATTTTTGAAGAGTACTATATTTTTTATAGCTAATAGTGAAAAATACTATAATCGGTCGAAAAAAAGTTGGGAACCCTATCTGCGGCTCAGCCAAACTGATAGCTGGAAATCCAGCGCCATCGGTCACGCACTGATTCTACAGAAATACACGGGAAATAAAGTATGCACTGACTACATAACACCCCGTCTAGACTTCTATAGACCTTTTACAACTATCTTTTCTAGTAGAGAGGACTGGCTAATCAACGAACCATTAACCTACGAACCGACGGCTCCAAGATGGACACTGGTGTTGTTGCAGGTTTCTTCTCAAAAAACCTTAGACCAGCCTTAGCCAGTTCATTCAGACTTCCTAATTACAGCAGTGTCTTCCAAGCTGAGGTCTTGGCAGTGACCAAAGCATCTAGACAAATCTCAATGTTGGCAATACCGCAAACTGATATTACCATTTTCATTGACAGCCAAGCTGCATTAAAAGCCATTTCTGCCGTTGAAATCAAATCGAAGCTTGTGACTAGCTGTCGCGAAGAGCTAAAGGTTCTTGGTACACAGTACAACATAAGGCTCTGTTGGATTCCTGGTCACAATGGTATCCCAGGAAATGAAAGTGCTGACGAACTGGGAAGAATATGGTCAACACTTGATCTTAATCAGGCAGACCCAACTGTTCAGATCCCACCCTATAATCTAAAACAGGTAATCGAGAACAAAGTCCTAGCCTTAACGAACAAAAGGTGGAACTCGCTTGATACCTTTTCTACTACTAGACAACTATGGCCCAGTTTCAACAAACAAAAGACCGAAAAAATCATCCAACTGAGCAAGAAATCTGTCTCTCTTCTCGTTAGCATCACCACTGGTCATAACCAATTAGGCTACCATAAGAAGAAGGTAAAACTTAGTATGGATGACTTATGCAGAGGTTGTGGTGACGAGGATACACGTCATGAGGACACTACTCATTACCTGTGCCACTGCTCTGCGCTATGCCATATAAGCAACAAATTCCTCGGAGGGCATTTCTTCAGTGACTTTGAGGACCTCTCCGATATTCCGAGCAAAAGCTTGTTAAATTTCACTAAAGCTACAAAATGCCTTGCAGATTCGTTATCCCTATCAACCCAGCCGACAAACAGGCAGGTTTCGCCTCCTCAAACATAGTCCAAAAGACATAAAATGATACAGAATGACACTGATAGAACGATTAAGTACGACGGAAAAAACGCAGGTGCGCATTGCGGTGGTGACAACTAACGGAGAATGGGCACCTCGCCCTACACCAATTGTTGCCGCTTCTGCTTTGTACACCACCGTTAATAAGCTGACCCGACAAAACAACACGATCACATACACCAACCACCGTCCTATCTAATCCACCCACCAGACGTTGCATGGACCCACTGGTTCTACGGGCCTGGGGAGGGATGATTTACTCTGTGAGGGCTAAGGAGGGAAGCACGCCCAAATAAGACAATTGTGCGTTAACCCCTTCTCACCCAGGTGACTATGTGCCGACAGACACTTCGACACTTCCTAATTCAACTAATTTTGAGGGCACCCTCCGACCTTACACGCCCTTTTGTCATAGGATTTTTATCATAGGTTTCTTTATATGGGATCATATCCCTAGGGTACATTGATCTAAGTGTGACAGTAACAAGATCAACTGTCAGCCCGCTTACTTAACCTAACCTGAGCATTCGCGCAGAAGGAGATGCGTTTTCTCCAATTTATGAAGCTTAAAAAAAATTGCTGAAATTATTGACTTAAGAATACAAAAAAAATAGAAAAGAATAGACAGGGAAATCGTCCAAATTCAGAAGTTAAAAGTACAGAAGAATAGTTTTCTCTGATGGTGTTCAATCCATTTCTGGGCTTCTATATAATGGAACTTAGAGACAGCGTTGCCGAAGTGGCTCGATCGTGCTTTTTTGACACGAACATTTCATTGTGGCACGGTGGCACGAAAAAAATTAATATGGCAGAAACTGGCAGAAACTCTTATTTTTTGACAATACACGGTTAAAGCAAATTATTTCTTCTAATTGTTTGTTGTACTTTACCCCTTAATTGAATTAAACTTTTTTAAATATAGGTACATAATAATTTGCGTTTTTTCATAAGGAAATGAAATTGGAGATCATGATCATATAAGAAGGATTGTTGGTGCTCTTCATGCATGCTTTAATCGAAATTGCCAAGACAGCTGATAAATCTATTAAAAGCGTCGAGTTACATATCAACAATATCTCGCTGCTGGTTTCGTCGAGTTTAAACCTGGAATAGATATTCGATCTTTAAAGGCGATATCAAGCTTAAACATTTAATTGAAGCGCTGGATTCCGGAAGAAAATTTCTAGAACATCAATATCTTGCTTAGGATTTTTTATTTTATTTGCCGGTATCACGGCTGGCGCTGAACGAACGTTTTCTAGCATAAAATTGAAACGGATAAATACAATTCAAAAGAACAGGACAAAATAATTGTATTTATTCCCTTCCACTGATTTGAATTTCAAAGTGGAAAATGAAATTCAAGTTTGCCTTGTTTGTTGTTGTTGATGATCACTTGAGTAGTTTGGTTGCTCTTTTAATTTATTGAGAGATTTGAATCACACCGGACTAAGTCTTAGATAAATTATCCAAAGAAAAACCGAAAACTCAATTTTGCAATATTTTTAAACTTACACTCACACACGTAAATAAATTTGTACTTGTTTTTGTCACACTAAATAAAAATATATGTTAAGAAAAAAATTATGGAATCTAATACTAAGTCATTCCCGCCATCGGTATTTAAACATTTGTATGGGAAGTAGATAAAGTCAAAAAAATGCTGGATGCTTAGTTTAATAAAAATGCACCAAGTCGTTTTCGAATTATTAAGATCAGAAAAACAAAATTTGAAACTTTTTTTTTAAATCCAATAAAAAATTTGGAAAATTTGTTAACACAATATTTTTTTTTATAAAAAAATTGATTAAAAACTGTTTAACCGTTTTTGAGAGAATCGAAAATCAAAAAATGGTTTTATGGGAGGTACCATGGTAGCCTTTTTGTTAAAAAATTACTGAATTTTATTTTTTTTTTAAACTTGTGGATACGTTTTTGAGAAAAATAAGGTTTTCATAATTTGATTTAAAAAAATCGTACGGCAGGTACCGTTATTTTTAGTCTTAAAAAATATATAATAAAAAAACAACGTGTGGGGGGAATGTCCAAAAAACGCTAGGTACCAAGTATAAAGAAAATCGATCCACCCTTTTAGGCTACAGCCGAAAGCACAGACAGTAAGACAGACAGAATTGCGAGACCCACTTTTTTCAACTTCGCTATCATCCTAATGTCAAGTTTGATCAAAATCTAGAGTTTGGTTTGTTTATGAATGCATAACTAGCCATATAGTACCTACATATGTATATATCGCAAGTAAAAAAAACTTTATGAATTTAAGCCGAATAAGTTAAGTAATAAGTTCGTTTTAACCTTTTGTGAGTTTGCTGACAGGGCTTTTCTTATTGAAAAGAAATTCTTAATTATCTTCGACCATTTATCTTGCGATTGCAGCTAGACGACCTCTTTTGATTGTTTGACTGACATTTACATTGCCGACGCCATTGTTGAAATTGCATATTTCACTAGAGTACCTACGCTCAGAATGGAAATTACTACGCCCTCACTATTCAACTAAGAGAGTTTTCACTGTAATTTTATGTAGGTTTTCATAAAATTCTAAATCACTCGATTTGAATCGATTTAAAGAACTCAATAAGAAAGGCAAGCAAAATATTTAAGTTCGAAAATACATTTCACATAAGGTACCTACTTGACTTTAAGAAACAGAACGGTCTATCATAATATTGGATTTGTTTCTTTTTTTGGTAATGTGGATAGGTACATATACCATACCTATTATAAGTGGGTATTTATTTATATTTTCTTTTTCTTTTTTTTTTGGGTTTCGTTCTCATTCAAGAATCAAATACTTTTGTGCTGATTTTAATCGAACAAACAATGTCCTTTTGACATCATCCTTTCTACCAAGGACATAAAATATGGGATACGGTATTCTGTCAAACTAATGGGAAGCATTTTATTATGTTTCATGATGTCTTCAATGTGTGTATGGTACATATATGTAGCATGTATCTGTTTTTATGTGTGAAAAGGTCCGTTTTGGAAGAGTTGAAAACTGAGATTAGCTGCCGTCCCTGACATTTTCTAAAGAAGGCCTTGTATAAATGTCAAAAAACCCATTAGGGCATATTAGAATTACCCTAGCTACTTTAAATGACACAAAATATAAACGTGTAGGTTTTCTATTCAAGCAAATATGTACATATGTATGTACATATATAACTAATATTTTTTTGAGAAGCTGAGAGTGAGAGATTGTGTATTTTTTATTCTAATTAAATCTGATAAAAGGTTTTGTATATGGGTCATATTTTTCATTAATTCAATCATAATATGACAGGGAAAGGTGGAAAAACTTGACTTATATTGGACTATCTTTTTTTTATCATAAGATTCCTCGAATTAAACATTTTAGTTGGGGCTAGGTACAAATAAAATTGATTTTCTTTATGAAAATGGAATTTTGACATAATAGTTATAATGTATCTAGATAATATAATATTCTTGGAATTTTAACTGTTTGTAGTTTTATAATAAAGAAGTAACCAAAGAAATGCTTGTTGATAACAGTTTAAATAAATAAATAAATTGGATAGCGCCACAGCTCGTGTAAAACCAAGGGCTGTAGGGAATTACAATTCCAACCATTTCTGGGTACGTGTTATTGGCGGAAATTGAGGGATGTAATCAAGGCCTTATTCAAAAACTCGTTTTGTAGGATGTATTAAAGATCTTATATAAAAACAAATCTGATAAAATCTTACATCACTAAGTGACCCATCAAGGTCAAGAACTTCATAAACATTTTAAAATCCATGAAATTTCCTTGTATTCACAAATGTAATTGTCACTCATCAAATTAAATTTGAGTTTCGAGTATAATATTCAATGACAAGGTTTCACTTCGAAATAGGAAATTTTGAGGAGTTTCAGATAAAATTTTCGAATCATATTACAACATAACAGCTGCCATAAAATCTAAACAAATTCAAAGAAAGTGATTTAAATTAGCTTTCGGATGTTTAGGCTGGTACGCTTAAATTTTAATATTCCAATACGTAATCTTAGGAGTATACCTCCTTCTATAATATATGTATACCTAACGAGCCGAGCCAACAACAAATTAAAGTGGCTCTTTTTTTCAATTTTCATTTTGCTGCTCGCTGTTGTTGTTTATATAATTTTATCAAATTGGTTTTTGTTAAACATTTAATTAATTAAATTAATGATACACGTAGGGCTGTCATATCGATAGTTTCGACTGACTTTAAATTTAAATTTAAATTTTCTAAAACAAACTATTAAAAAATAAATTCTAATTTAATCAAGGATTTTTAATTTTGTGGAGTCAAAGGTTACAATTAATTTTTTTTTTTTGTAAATTGTTCAAAAAATTGTTGTTGGAAAAAAAGGGATATGCAAATTAAGATTACAAAATTATTTACAAAAAAATTTGTTTACACTTTTTCATATTTGCTTTAACATTTCTTCGGAAAAGTTTAATTTTTCGAACTAAAAGGATGTAAATAAGACGCCAAAATAAAGCTTTTCACCAAAATTCAGCTTTGCTGGAATATTTCCAAACTCAAAGTCTAATTTTACTTAGATTATATATGTAAAGAGATAGATGAGAATAAATTGGAATAACTGAATTGAAATTGAACACACAGTTCCTTACTTCAGCGGTTGGTCGCGTTAAAAAGTCTACATTGAAACACACAAAAAAATTATATTGTAAAGTGTGCGAAAGTTTTTCTTCAAAAATATGGCACCTACAAAAAAAGTGCAGCAAGTTCTTTTTGCGCAAAGAAGCATACCTTTGACCAAAAGTTTAATAGTTTTCGAGACATGTACATACAAATGTATTAAATGTGTTTACCTCTTTGCACCCCTCTTTTTCTACTTGAAAGCTGATTCCTATATAACTCAAACTCGTAAAATCGCCAGTTTTGGTGGATTTTTCTTTCCTCACTAAGTAAAATATGTATATATTAGTCAATTATATATTAATCAAAGTACAGCAACACAATCGTATGAAATTATTTTGCAAGCCACCAAGAATCGAAAAAAAAAAATTATAAATAAAATATTTGAATATTTTCCTAAAAAAGAAAACTTTTTTCAATCGATGGAGTTCGACAACATGTAATTTTACAAAATATTATTGTCTGTCGGCCACATACGATGCTGATTACGATAAGTTTTCAACTTCCACTCCTGCATGATGATTACCTATTTTTATAACCTAAAAGAAAAACTCCTTTAAAACCATCATAACCCCCCCTAAAGCGAATTCCTTTTCAGTGTGAGACTTTCAGGTGCTGTTCTGTTCACCACATGCAAAAGGTATGCCATTGTATTTTTATCATTATTATTACTTGAACACGAACATATTGGTAGCGGAATTATGTTACATTGTTCCTTTCAGCAAACTTTTGCGGAACATTAGACACGTGTTGAATACAACTGCCATTTCACAAAACGTTGGCTTTGTTTTGTGGATAACGCGTTGGTTTTATCAATATTCATTCAAACAGGCGTGGAGAGGGGGTGGGGGAAAGGGAGAGTTTTGTAATTCACAAGTCAACCTGGTGAAACGGAGCTTCCTCAATAAACGGTTGGGGCTGTTAGATTTACTATGTATGTAATAGAAACATATACGCTTTATATATACTCAGAAAAAAATATCTTGCAAGAATTTAACTAATAATTTTTGGTTTTAATTGTAAACCATGGATCCAACAATTTGAAAGAAAATTTATCAAAAATTTCATTCAAGAAAGTTTTAACACATTTCGGGCAATTTTTTTTTTAATTTAGGGTAATTGTTTAATTTGATAATTCGTTGTACTTAGTTTTTATTTGTTTTAGTTGAGTTCGATTTTCTCGAATAACATTTGTATTTTAAATTTAATCGAAAAAAACAGCTGCGACCATATTGACAAAAATAACGTTCTAAAAATTAAATGTATGATAATTTTTCATATTTTGCGTATTTGAAGAGTAATAACTAATTTGATTAATGAAATTATTCATTAATTCCCCTTCGATTCAGTTTAAGTCCGATAAATTTCTTCTGGCTAATTCTTACTGGTTGGCATATTGTAGATTGACTTATTTCAGAGGCCAGGAAAAAAGGTCTCGAACAAAGTTTTTGTTACATGTGTTAAATTTATTTATATTTTAGGTTCGATATACATTGATTGGTATATTTGTTCATTATTTTATAAATCTTTTAACTGATAAATTACGTTTTATAAAATCTATGTTACTCACCAAATCCGATTCTGAACAAGAAAATGTAGAATTGAAAACTTTGGAAGAAGTTTTTCTTAATTTAATGTTTCATTATAAATGTATTTATTTTTATATTAAAAAATTTATACAATTGATCTGAAAGCATTTCAGACAGCAGAAATTAAACACAAATCAACTAAATACATTTTTTTATCATTTTTTGGTACATACAATAATTATCCGTTGTGATTTTCTTGCAAATGAAACTTACTGTTATTGGTGTCTGGTATTGAAAGAAATCAATATAGAATTCAAATTTTTACTAGCTTCACCATAATTGTCAATTTTAATTTAAAAGTTTTTCTTTCAGTGTACTGGCCCTTATAATGTACACGCGCGGTTTTATTTGGCAAAAGAAACACGTATTTTAAGCACTATTTACGTTTATACTCATTGCAATCATCCTTTGTTGGATCATCGGGCTTTCTTTGTTTTAACTTTGCTCCACGACGTGTATCTAGATTCTAGATACAAATATTATTTGCATCCAGGTGGAGTTCACTTCAGTATGAAGATGTGATGTTTTATTGTCATTTCTTCATGCAAAATTCCTTCGTCATCGTCAGTCGTCACGGTGGCGGTGTATTATATAGAAATAGATATAAATATAGAGGAACCTTTTGCTACAATGGGGACTGAGGGCATACTAAAAACTTTCAACTTTGCCTCAAACACGAAACGAATGGAATTTGGTGAACTATTTTCCGAGTTTAAAAAAAACTTAGATTGAATGAAAAAGTGTGAAGAAAGAAAAGCGGGGAAGGACGCCACGAACGCTATTGTGGGTGACAGCATCGGGTACTGTACTGGGAACTAAGCGAATGATGATGCCGAGTGCGGAAAGCTGCAAGGAAAGACGAAGAAGAAATAGGTCAATTTGAACTTGAAGGATGTTGGCACTTTTTATTTTGTATCCGCTCCTCTCACTTAAGCTATAGCACCCACTTCTCCTACTCCCTATCTCCTACTGCTTCTTGCACAGTACAACATGCCTAGAAGGAGCAGCCTTCATCCGTTTCAATATCACGTTTCAAAGCATCGATTTAATTTTCGTATATCTTGAGGGAATTTTGCTATTTTGCAAGCAATTAAAAGAGGGGATATATTTTTTGTTTTTATTTCAATTCTAGCCCTCCCTGGTGCTCTTTTGCTGGTTGTTAGTTTTTTTTTTCTTTGTTTTTTTAGAATCTTTCTGTTCAATATATCTAAAACTTTGTGAACTTGGGCACCTACATCCGTATAGGTATATACAGATGTATCTTTCTTCTTTATATTTGGCTTAGAGTTTCTTGCCTTCTGGTAAAAACTTTAATTTGATAGTGTTGCAAGGAGCTGCTTGTGGGTCGATTCTGAGGTAAAGTTCTAAAGTCAAAGTTTCAACGTGGTATTTAAGAAAAAAACTTAATTAGATTTTAGTCATATTAGTTTCCCGGTATACTGCCGGTCGTCGTCGCCGTCAATACGAAACTGTTGAGATGTTTAGGTCAGGTCAACTGAACATGAAGATTTATTTATGTAGAAAAGGCCTTGGATTTAAAGTGAAATTTAGAGCAACGAATAAATTGTATGATTAATTTGATTGGATTCTTAAATGGATTAATCTAATGGTGATTGTAAGTTATAAGGATAACTTTATTGGTAACTCAAGTACTTTCGTACTTCGTAATCAGTCTTTTGCCTATAACATCTTTCGGGTTTAGATTTGTTCATACATATGTATATGTATGTTCATTGTAAATGTAAGTACCTTTTATTTTAAATAAAATTTAATTTGTGTTGTATTTAACCCGTCTGAGCATGTTCTGATTTTGTTTTTAGTTTTTATTTAACATTTGACATCATAAAAGCAAACTAGGGCACCTTTTGCTCTAAAAGTTAAATCCGTCGCTGTTTAAAATGATTGAGAAGGACGAATAAGTGGGTTCCCTTCCGTATGTGCATCTACTGCAATTTTATAGAATTTACAAAATTTTCCATTGACTAAAAGTAGATTTTCTTTTAACTAAAAAAATATTATTACAAATCTGGCCCCCTCTAGCCCTGCCGGCTAGGTTCAATTTAGTTC
Organism: Epistrophe eligans; assembly: GCA_951394125.1. Classification (NCBI taxonomy): domain Eukaryota; kingdom Metazoa; phylum Arthropoda; class Insecta; order Diptera; family Syrphidae; genus Epistrophe; species Epistrophe eligans. The sequence continues at coordinate 511,602 of OX596028.1, forward strand.
CATTAAAAAATATACATTCACACTCGTTTGTTCATCAGTTCTTACAACATAAATATAAGACTGTCTTGATATTTCCAGTCGCATTGATCAGAACACTGAATTGTTATCATTAATATACCATGTGAGGTCTTCTGAAGCAATTCCCTAGAGTTGTCTGAAAAAATCGTGTTCTTTTTTTTAATCTCAATCGGGTATTGCTTTAGGTTTCCTCCCACCTTTTGTAGTTAAGGGAATTCGTTCGATAATAATTTCCACATCGTAATTACAAGTAGGAAGCGCAACATTGCCTTATCTAAGAGTAAAACTGGTCCCTTGCGTTCATTGTTCTAGATAGTCATAGATCCAAGTACTGCACACATGTTGTCGGAGGCAATTAGCTAATTGTAGACGCATACATTTCAGGGGTCCCAAATTGCATCTAATTATTTATAATGTATTTGCCATCCATCATATGATTGAGTTGACTTGAAAATGCGTAGTCTGCACGCATCCATTCCATACATACATATGTATATCTTTCAATTTCTACTGCGGGCTAATAAAATGATTCGCTGCTGTAGGCCGGACTTCTGTGAATTTAAATTACGACACGCTTCGCGATTATATAATATCTACATATTTATGTCTATAAACCTATAGATACTCATGTCTTTTTCAAATATGCACCAGATAACTAGCTCTCTCATGTGCATGCCACAGAGAAATAAATGCATCTATATAGTTGATAGCCGACGGCTTAATTAACACTGATGTCGAATGCTTTGATCTCAATATCAAATGGCAAAGACCTTCTGGAAATGCAATAAATATAACGCTCATAAACGATTTATCCTTTTGTATGAATGACAACGCGTCGAAGTCGAGACTCGGGCTCGAGGGAGGATCGTTATAAATTGAATAGTATAAGGGTGTTTGTCCATAAAGGCGTTTAATGTGCTCATAGTTCTGTATGCCTCCTGGAGTATACAAACATAATAGATATACCTACATACATACATATGTAGATACAATAGAAACCGGCAGGAATCACTTATGAAAATCGACTGTTGTTTTATTTGGCGCCTGGAGTGACGTACATATATTCTTCCATCAGAGAGCAATAAAAATATATCTCTGGGAGAGAAAAACATCACTGTACCTTTTCAACATGTTGATGAAACATCGCAAATGTTCCCATTTTATTGTGTTGTTCTTCTTTTTTTTAATATTTCAAACTTTTGTTCTTAAACTATTTTAAGAGAACCAAAGATTCATATTTTAAAATTGGGTTAAGTGATTTAGTAAAAATAATTTCATATTGTCGTGATTATGTTGACACTTCATAACTATAAACAAAGTCCAGAAAACTTAATGTAAATATTCTCGCATGCGCGCTCTTAATTTGTGCTATTTTTTCGTTGAGTTTGTCGCCTTATACTATTTAGTGAAGAGCTTTTAATTTTTAATTTCTCCATTTCTTAAATTATCTAGCGCATGAGAGAAGAGAACCAAAGCTGTGCAAAAAAAAAAACATAAAAAGCAATAAACTAAGGTGTTAGAAGGAAGAGGATTCTCGAAAAATGTTTAAATGTTTCAAAATATGGTCAACTTCATCACAAAGTGAAATATTGAAATTGACTTTGCATAAAGTTCATAATAGATAATGATTGAAAGCCGAAGAGATATATTTTATTTGATAGCACACAAGTACAACAGAACAGACAACCAGTTTGTCTTATCTCTCCCAGTGCAGGGTCACGTTTCTGTGTTTCTGTGGAGAAAAAGTCTATTGGCAATATGTATTCTCTTTGCAAGTTAATAACAGTCTTTTATACAAATAGCCTTAACCTACTTTAAATGTGTGTATCTATCTGTTTTTTAAAGGGATGATAAAACAAATTCTTCTTGATTAAAATTAAATCAAAAATGTTTCGAACTTTTTTTTAATGCGGGAATGTCAAAATGTCAGTATATTTTGTACATATATATGTGTTGAATTATTTAGAAGGGGGATAAACTTCATTGGACATGAGTTCAATAACAACGATTTATACACCTCATGGGAAAGATATAGTTAAGTAGATTTTTGCTACTAGCAACAAATCCCAAGTTGCTGTGGCATTAGAGCTATCATCATACACTTTACTTCAGTAGTGAATGTCCCTTTTGTGGCTCACATACACAAATAGTTTGAAGACATGAGGTGCCAAAAGAAAAGGAATCTTCGGGAGATCTGACGATTTGTTTTCTTTATCAAAATTTGTTGTGTTCAACTAGGATTCTGCTAAAAGATTTCATCTCATTATATCTACTGTTAATGTTTCTGTCTTTAAATAAATAAATAAAGATATAACGCTTTTATTTAATACAAACTTATTACCTACCTAATTTCTTAAACAAACTTCACGATCTTGCTGTTAAAAGATGCTGTGGTCGGGAATAATCCAAAAGTAAGTATATATATTCTCTAAAAGGATTGTACCCCTAATTTCATGATTGTAAGAATTTTAACCAAACAACCTTTATAAAAATTATCAAAATCTTTAAAGTTATATTCGAGAAAACTTAAAAAAAAAAATCGTCACATGGGATACAATTTTTTTTTAAATCGTTAAAGCTGTTTTCTTTATGAAATTGAATTCCAGAAATTTAACATTTCACACTTAAAACAAAAAATCAATATTCATTTTAAATTAATTTTTTGATAATTTTGAATACGAACATTTTGCATCCTTAATAATAAATCTAAGTAAAAAAAAATTACTTGGGTAATTAGCATACTGTATTTGCACAGCGACTTAAGACAAATGGGTGGATTTGGATAGTTAATATTGTTGTAATTAGACAATTTATAAACAGTGAAACTAACATTGGGATGTAGAGCGCGATGTCCAGGACATTGTCCCTTGACGCACTCGGTTCGGATATTTTCGATGTCGTTGAACGATTATTTTATAAGGCGTTTAAGCTTAATTATTGCTTTTCTCGGTAGCTCTTTGAAGATGCGTCAATTTTTGAAAAACATTAATTAGAATGGCATTACCTTTAATACCTCAGTACTAAGCTCAGTAGCTCAGGAAGAAAACACCTCTTAACTTAATTAATTTCCTCTTAACTTATATTTATCTATATAGTTTAATTCTATGTATTGCATTGATGGACCATTGTATACACAGAAATGTTCCTTAGGCATTAGGTTGTAAGCTCAAACCCATTACCTATAAATGATCTCATACTTATTCCTCTTATTGTTTCAAAAAAAAAAAAAACTCTTTGTGCTGCTTGCATTTGAAACTTCCTAGGCTAGGTGGATAAAATAAATTTTTTTCTTCGAACTCGTTGAAATTAATTTAAAATTCTTGAAATTGAAAATATCTGCTTTGAGTTTACGAAATAAATTAAGTAGCTTGAACGCCTTTTCTTTAGCTTTTCGCAATCATAACTTACCAACTATTTAAAATTCTTCTTTGATTATATTTCGGAGTAGCCTTATAGGAATACTTTCATCAAGGAAGTTCAATTAAATGGGTCAACATGCGCTTGATCTTATTTTGAGGATAAATTCTGCTGAAAAACTTCACCAGCCTTCAAATCTTTTAAGAATCTTCTGCTGCAAAACTATAATCATTTGTTGATATCGCTTCTAGTTCGGATATTAAGATTAAGATTTTAGCTTCTTCTCGTTTCCATCGTTGTCTTTAGAGTCTTAGCCAAACAATTTTGATAAAATAGATGACAGGCGTTGAGAAAAACATTATTCAAGACATAGCAAAAGTTTAAACTTTGTATGTTTCAGAGTTCGTTTATTAACGACCGTCATTGTTTTTAAGTGAATCCTTAAGACAAGTACAAAAATTAATAAATAAAGACATTAGAAAAAAAAACATTAACATATGGAGCTGTGACCAAATTGATACTCTTAGACGAAAAAAAGACCGAAAGGATGACCAAAAAAATTGAGACAAGAATGCCCAGTGCAAGGAAATATGGGTAGCAATGGAGAGGTTATGTCGGACAATAGCTTAACTTAGAAATGATTTTTGTTATCTATAAGAAAACTGAAACTCTTTTATTGAAACTAGGATTCTGTAAAAAAAAACCCAGAGCTAGTCTCGATCTTCTTACAATTCGTATCTTACTCTTAACCTAAATATATCATCAGCAACACCGTTAATTTGTTGGTACTTAAGTTCTAATCAGAAACCATCAAACAACTAAGGAGAAAACTAAAGTTGTGTAAACAAAATATTAACAGTACTAACAATGAGTTCATTTTATAAATCATCACATTTCAAAATAATAATCCCCCTTACGCAAAACAAACCCATATCTAGTGTGATAGCTTTTGAGAAGATACAACTATTTGCAACCCTTATGCTCTTAAAAAAAAAAAAAAATAACCCACCGGATGAATTGTAGTCACACTAAAAAACATAGTTCAGTTGAGTGTAGCTATATTTTATTGTACACACATTAATCAGAACTATAACACCACGTCATCATGCTTAATGTGTCGTTATATCATTCTGACATAGGGTTTCTGTCACAGGGGTATACTCGACTCGTGTTTACCCAAAAACATTGTTTGCTACTCTACTTTACTCATCAGAAAAAAAAGAACCACAAAAACAATTATTTGCGATTATATTCACACTCTAAAAATGTTAGCTCGTTTCCAGTGTTTTAACAAATATGTATATGTTGACATCCAAGAAGTAATGTGAACCATTTAAGAGAATTTTCAAATTTTACACAAATTTATCACAAAAATGAAAAAAAAGGACTTTTGTGCATATATTTAAAAATTTATAAAAAAACAAAAATTATCCCCACATGAAAGTGGGCTCACTATGAATATATTGATTCCCAAGGTAAACTCAGGGCTGTAAACATGCCTTTCATCTTCAAATTTACGAGTACATATAATCATCAAATATTCTTATTCAATTTTGGTTTTGACACGACAAATAAAAAAAAGAAGAACATTACTTTGAATGAAATAACCCACACTCCTGGGTTGAAAAAAGATGCTCTTAAATATAAATGCTGCCACTCAACTTGGTCGACAAAAGTTGCTCTTAAATTAAAAGTCTAACTAGGAGTGAAACATTATTTTAAAAATTTTAAGGACGCTTTGGTTTCTTCTAAACATTATTCAACAATCTTTGCAGATGCAAAAATTGTTTTTGAAATCTTAAAAATTTATTTTTAAAAATTAAAACTCAGCTTTTTTCAAACACAAAACATACATTAATTTTACCTTTGACAACTCACTGCCATATAAATTATTTCTGCACTACAAATCCCTCTCGCGGTTTTATTTTTTTATGAAGAAAATAAGTTGTCCTTGTAGAGGACTTTTATCGCAGGTAAAAAGGTGGCAAACACCAATCGTATTCCTGGTTCGGATAAACATAGATTTAAAGGCGTCATCTTCGCCTAAGTTACTTTCCTTTTGAATATATATGTATATATATGTGTAAATATCATCATACCCCTACACCTAACCTTGTTTTGAATCTGGATCTGACTTACAAACGCCCAAATCATGGAATACAAGCTTAAAATCCCTACGTAGTTACAGGTAAGCCATAGAAGATAAGATAATATATGTTTATTTGCTGACGGCATTTCCAGTGTTAGGTTATATTTTGAATTTGCGTAATGCGTGAGGGCGAAGGTGAGAGGACAGAATTGGATCCTAAAGTTACTCAGCCCCCCTGGATAATCTCTTATTCAATTACTGTTTTAGGCAATTTCGCTTCAAATAAATAAAAGATGATCACCAAAAAATGTTCCATGGAATACAGGGAGAGTACTTTTTCTGTACTTTGACATACATAATTGTATAAAATTAAAGGTATGTTTATTTACACGACAGGGGATAAGTTGGGATGTACAAGATACAAATGTACATACATACATATACAAGTGGAAATTACCCTTGAAGTTTGTTTTATCAAATGTCCACCTATTTTTTTATCCTAGGCACGTGCTGGCTATGTAATTATACCAAACTGCTTGGTCAACAGAATCGTCTCATCACAATCAAACCTCTGAAGACCAAACAAAATAAGCACTTATAGAACTTTGCATGGAAAAGTTCATGTTGGATGCTGGACAAGAACATGAAAGTTGTTTTAGTCAGTTACATGTTGTTCCGGGTGGTGATTTATTTATTAGTTATATACTCTTACCTTGTCTCTAGACAATTACGTAAGACATCCGATCTGCTTTTAGTTTACTATTTCAAAGAAGAAAAAACAGATAGAACCTATAAGAATTATAAATTCCAGAACCATAGGGTATCATATGAAACTACTTTAGATTAAACTAATTTTAATCCAAAGTATACCCTTCATGTTTTCGCACTTTGTTTCTAAAATTCACAAACACATACAGTTCGAAAGCTCTCAATTTATTAAATGAAAAGATAAACAATAAGGGTTTTCACATATTAACAGTTTTTTGTTCGAGCGGTCACTAAAAGAGAGGATTTAATTTACAATTATGAAAACTAAAAATGAGTTCACTGTGGCGTTTACGTATTTTTTCAATACAAATCACAAGTTGCTTGTAGTTTGATTAACTATAATATTTTCTCCGTTTTGTGATGGGAATCCAGTATTTTATTGCAATAACTTTTAAAATTTAAAAAGCTTTGTGTTTTATTTTTTGAACGGGGGAACAAATGTTGGATACAGAAATAAAAATTTGTTAAAGTGGAAACAAAAAAAAATTAATGTTTTCAGGAATTTGCTAACATTTGTATTATTAAATGCGGACACATTAGACTCAGAAAAAAAAAATATTTATAAAGTTCCAAATGGATTTTAAAGTATTTTACTATCGTATACCTGAACGATTTTTGAAGTAAACGTAGTAAGTAAAAGTAAAATGTAACATAGCCCCAAATATAGCGAACAATGTTTTTTTTTTACTTTTGGAAAGCTTATTTTCGAAAACGCTTATTTAAAAAAATAACTGCGATTTTCTTATTCAGTAATTATTGTAAAAAATACTTTTTTTTATAAATAACCTTTGATGAAATTTTATTTAAAAAAAAAAAAATTAAGTAATATTTTTCGCACCTGAAAATAATATTAAAATTCTATTTTAAGTCACTATTTTTTTTTTTTTTTTCAAACAACAATTTATGAACAATTTATGTTCAATGATTTACGTTGTTTTGTTCAGCTTGGATTTGGCACCATATCTGAACATTTAACGAACAAATATTGAAAGCAATGTTTCTTTAAACTTCAACTATTTTGAATTAAAATCTGCTATTTTAATTTAAATTAAAATAAATCCACGTATTCTAAAATTTTTGATCCTTAAGCATCTATTGACAAGTATTTCAGTAAAATTGTAAAACAAATTATAAGTAATTAAACATCCTTTTAGTCAGTACTATTCATCTCAGAATTGTTCGTTTTGTGTAAAATCTTAAAATGGCCTAAAACTTTTGTTTTGTATGTTGGATTCTCAATATTAAGGTCTTTGATAATAAGAGTTGCATTGGCAGGTTACGTGATGATTTAAGTAAGGGAAGTAACTGAAATGGCTAAATTGGATTGTTTTATGTAAAGGTATGAACTCACAATAACTGTTACCGTCAATTTAAGGTTGGATTTATAGCTTTTTTACATGAGCCAACCTAATTGTTTGTTGCGCTCGATTTAAATTTGTTCGTTTTTAATTTAAACAAAAAGTTTCATACGATAAGGATAATCGAACCCTCACCCACAAGCTATTATGATCTGATTCAGATTCTTCACGTGATCAACTCTATTCGAATTAATTTGATTTTTGCGTTTGTATATCTCCATTTAAAGTTCTAGTAGATAAAGAAAGAAAAATAAATACAAGTTCATTAATTAAGACTTTTCGTCTGCAATAACAATTACTTTTACTGTTAATTTCTTAGAGTTTGAATTTAATTCTGATTAGCACATACCGCAAGGCCTTCAATTATGACATGTTAAGAAATTCCAAAGGCGAATAAAAAAAATTGTTCACATGTAAAACCAATAAAACAACAATGAATGAGATATACAGGCGAATTAAAGACGAAACTTGGAAAAAAGATAACTAAGTTCGTAAGTTTTAATCGCATAAGAAAGCCTAGTGCTTTAGGGCACAGCTGCACATTTGCTTACATCCGTGCCTATAGAACACTTTGCTCTTATTAAGATGAATTTTTAATTCGAAATTCGCTCAAAGTATCCTAAAAATTATTCTTCTTACAGTAGTAACAGTAACGAACTCAAATAACAAATAGACAAATATCCAAATCCCAGCAAAAGAAGAAGTATTGAGCTTGTTTAAAAGATGTAGGTAAGTAAATTATAAACGAAACCGTACAATAATATGTTATTGTTTTATTTAATACATAATTTAAATGTTAGTTTATATAAATAAATAACTGTTTAAATACGTTTTTACTTCCCCTTCTTTCCTTTCTTGTTTTTCTTTGTTTTCTTCCTAAAAGGTCCAAGACATTTGCGTACCATTAACCCTCTCCACCAGGCTTGGATCTTAACTGCCGACTCTATGCGTTGAACTTGCAGTTGGTGCAAGCGATTCTGCTCAGCCTTTTGCTCCATATATTCCTTTATAAACATTTTTCGTTTGCAAAAAATTTCATAATGCCTATTATATGTTTTGTTCAATTCTTTGATTTTCTTTTCTTTCTCTGCAACATTAATCAGAAGCTGAGAAAGTTCCTTAGAATATTTATTCTTCCACATTTCGATTAATTCCAAGTAATTTCCTAATTGACTCTTTGAAAATGCTTCAAAATCAAAAATAACACGTTCCTCCGTTTTGGTTTTTGCAATAATTGTTGCCAGACTCTTTTCAAGAATCTCCTCTTCTTTTTTTCCAACAATAACAGCTTGTGTGAATCTCGTGTGTTCCCACTTTCTAACTAATTCATATTCCAATTCATTAACTTTGCTTATGATGCGCCATTCAGATTTTAAGCTATTTAAAGTTTCACCTGCCTTTAAAAGTTTCTCCTCTACTTCGGACTTAAATTCGGTCAGCCTCAATTTAAGATTTCGCAAGACTGATATGCTTGAACTGTGTTCTTGCATTACTTTTTCTTCATCTTTGTTTTTTGTAATTTGCTGATTAATAGTTTCAAGTAGTATTTGAATAGTTCCTGTGTTTTGCAGTTCTTCCATAGTCTCCTTATACATGTCAACAAGCTTCTTTAACTCATTACTTAGTTTAATTTCGTTGAGTGTTGCTATGGGTAAATTACATTGTCCAAGTAAGCCAGTTTTTTTTTCTGATGGTTTGTTTGTGTTCTTTTCATGGAATATCCCGATACTTGACCGAAAATTTGTACCGTTACTTAGAACAATAAGCTCATTAAGAGTTGAAATAAAAACACTGCAAACTGCATCCCGAAAAAAAGTGTCCATATCCTTCCCATAGATAAATGAATTATAAACTGAATAAAACTATACTTTTTTCTTCTTAAGGTGTTTATAACGATTTAACAATTTAGATATTATTTTGGTTGCTAAGGCCAATAAGCAAGCCGTTATAATTGACATGGATACACTTTTATGTAGTACCTAAGAAAATTCCATGAATGGGAAGGTTGCAAGCGATTTAGAAACAAGTATAAAGAAAATACTGTTAACGAATTATGATTATCATCATAGTCTGGATCATTTTTCCGAATGTCATACTACACCGATTTTGACAAAGGTTTCAAATGAAGCGGAATTACCTGCTGATTTGACGAATTATAATTTTATTTTAAAAATGTTAATAATAATAAACAATAAAAATGAATTCTAAAATGAACACTTTCACTTTCAAATTGTGAATATTTTAGCATGTAACATTAGGTCGGTTCATTTTAAAATAAAATAAATAAAATAATTTGTGCGTCTTTTATTTGTATGTAATTTCGAGAATTCTTGAATTTTGATTCATGATAATATTAAAATAAATTGGTCGACGCGACAACTCGTGTAGAACCAGGGCCTAGTGACTTACAACTCTCAAACATTCTTGTGTGCGTGTTATTGGCAGGAATAAAGGGTACCTACAATTTTCTGCCGAATCCGAATGGCTAGGGTGAGAAGCAATTTTTCTTGACAAGACATACTCTTGGAGGATTTGTCGATTCCTCGCAAGGGCAGTAACCCGTGAAAAACATTTCTGTTTTTAGGCTGGGAATCGAACCCAAGACCATCGGTTTAACAGTCCAACGCACTAACCATAACGCCACGGGCTACTACAAATGATAATATTATATCACGAAAAGTTTATATTTCAAGAAATTAAATTTATTTTATGAAAATTGTAAATAGGGTTTACTGCAAAACTCGTAAATGTAGAAATTCTCGAATTTATTTGTTTTCCAGCAATATTGGTAGAATTAAGAAATTCGTTTTCATTATTCATTCTTTGCTTTCTTTAAATTAAACTACCAGTTAATTATCATATTTATTTAAAATATATTGCATACCACTGATGAGTTTACCAACTGAACACTATCGTTTAACAATGTTAATTAAAAAATAGACAAGGCATATTATTTTTTAAATAACTAAGTGAATAAATTTAACATTTCAAAATAGCTGTCTCAAGCTACATGACAGCTGATAAAGTGCATATAATAATTACTAAATATTTTGAATATTTTGTTGACTCATTACTTCAAATTGGTTTCCCCTTCTTGTAATTTGCTTTCTAAAAAAAAACAAAAAAGTCAATATTTTTAAAACACGATAATTTGCAGGTGTATAATCAGTGAAATACACATCATGTAGGTTTTCTTCTTTTTTTTTTTTAGAACCACAGGGTCATATATCCAAAGACAAAAAGTTAACAAATATCACATGAGTGGAATATAATTCGACAAACAAATTTTGAATTTATAACTGAAACCGTTCGGCCAATAGCTAATAATTCAAAATTGTTAATACTGATCTAGGAATTCGAAGAACCCTGTTAAGGTAGGGAAGGTTGAGAAGTGCAATGTAACTAACTAGAATTCGAAAAAAGTGTAACACAGTCAATACGAATTTTTCAAAAACTTATTTAATGTGATGCCCACAAAAGGCAATAAATTGTATCCTTTCACGCAATTTCTGTTAAGTTCAGTTGATCTTATATTATTTCATGATATGACAAATATCTAGAATTTTCAATATATATATACCATAAGAACTGTGTGGGCCTTATTTCGAAAATTTTAAAAAGTTATTTTGAAAAATTCGCAAGGCCTACGGGGGCCAAATGTCTTTTCCAGATTTATTATCCTGTAGTGCGACACTGACGATATATCCACAATCAATTTCAGTTAACGAGAATATATAAATTCAATTTTAAGCAAAATACCAGTACGTATTTGTGTCATCTATATTGTCAACATAAATTATCGCTTTAACTGTTTTCGAGGTAATGAAAATGAAAACACCAGCCTATTGTTTAAGTATTTTTTTGTTCTCTATAGAATAATAAAATGTATATCTTTTATCGCAACAAAACATTTATATTGAAGGACTGCATCCATGCTGAACGTGTTTTGTTAATCGCGTCAGTGTAATTGGTTTATCGCGTGCAATCTATTATGCAAAACTGAACATCCGTCAATTAGCTGCCATCATTGATGGTCTATAACTGTCGGCTATCATCGTAATGATGAGAGAATATTTTGTTCACAAACGAAGCAGATGTGAAAATTCTTCCTAAATGCGTAAATTTTAGGTGTCGTTGCTGCGATGGAGGCTATACGCAATTTACATCATTTATCATTGCATGCTGATTAATTTTCAATCGTCCGTGTCACCTTGTGTGCAGATGATTGGTGACGTGTCATTAGTGTGATGTTTTTTATCGCCCACATACTCATATAGGTTTTGGTAATTGAATCCACTTAACTATTAAGGCTAAACTTTGCATTGATATGATCACAATCTATATCAGTGATTAAGCATTAATGTTCTATCAGCATATTTAATGACTATTTAGTTCTATTCCGCATTTGTATACATATGTAATGGCTTTAAATATTATATTCAATAAAATTAAATTCACTATACAATCTGCATTGTATGTATTTCTACCATAGTTCAAGGGTCAGCAATGCAATACCGTATTTAAATAATGAATGAAGGGAAAAAAAATCAAAGGAAGAAGATTGTCCAGTGGGACAATCAAAGTAATCAAAGCCGTTTTCTCCATCATGGAAAGAAACAAACAAAAATATTTTAAATGAAAACATAAGTACTTCACCGCTGGTCATCAAGAAATTAAAATAATGTATTTTTTAAAGTTCTGTAACAGAAAAAAAAACTTCAAAGAAACAGTTTTTGTAATCAAAAATTGATTATCTATGATAAGTGGCGGGATAACCCCATAAACTAATACTACTATACACGCATACAAAATCTGTCTATGTGTGTCTTTGATTTAGGAAGTCAGTAAAGACTCGACTATAATGAAATTAAGCGAACTTAAGCTAATGTCAAAACTAAACGAAAAGTTATCACAAGAGATCTTTTTAATAAACAGTACCCATAACTGCTTCGGATAACTTATCAAATTTCAAACGTTTAACTAATGTGTAACGTTTAATTAATGTTCTATCATTTTATATAATTAAGTTTAAACAACAAGAATATATCGCCCTGATCCTACTCAAAACTGGAACTTTACATTACTGAAATTATTATTTAAAAAATTAATAAATTATTAGTTACTTTAAGGTTTGTACACATTTTTGAATAAAAAAAATTTTTCAACCATACATTTAAAATTTGTAGCATATTTTGCATTTCTAATTAAAAAAACAATGACAAAAAGGAGAAAGATAAATATTGCGTTTTTGTAAGTTCAGTTGATGCTAATGTTTTCATGGAATCACCCAGCCTGATATACACAAATTCTTAATTTTGTTTCTTTTGCTAAAATCATTAAAAAATAATCATTGCTTATAAGTAATAACACAACTAACTTGTGAGTGTGACACACACATAAAGTTAAACTTAAAATTCTTTAAACAAAAATCATGTCATAATTTATCTCCTTGAGATAATAATAATATTCCTATTTTCATAAATACTGTAACAAAGAAGAAGACAAGTAGGTATCTATAATATCTGTAAGAACTTTACTCCCCCACTTGTATATTTACCTCGGTTTGGCTGAAATAACAACAAAAATAATGTATTTCGAAAATTTTTATGCAAACTAACTTTTCGAGAGTAGGTAATAGAATCTAAATCCCTCTTGAAGCTAAACTTGTTTAACATGCATATTTACATCACTAAAGAGATAGGAGATAAAATGAATATATGAAATTTTAATAAGTAAACTTGGCGCTTTCATTCGTTAGTGAACTCTCCTCTCTGAGTAGGACAACAGACAACACTCATGATTGATTGTCCAAAAATGTAAATTTGAACTTAATGCCATTGTATAAATCCACAACAAGCAAAATGGACAATGTTTACAAAATATTTTACCAACAACCTTTTGTTCAAACAATTATTTATAGCAGTCGAGAATACGTCGTGCACGCCGACATTCCATTGGCCAAAACACACTGGTGTTCTGTCGATTGAATTTATATGTACCACACTCACATTTAGCATTCGTGTACAAAAGGATGTAACTCCATCGAAGGATGCAGTCACCACATCCGTTTCATTTGAATTTGTACCAAACGGCAACAGCAACAGCAACAGCAAGAGCAACACAGCAAGCCAACTGCAGAGTATTTCGTCTCGCATGACAAGGACAAATTCCGCTCCAACTCTTCCTGCAAAATTAATTCCAATATTGATTTTCAATACATTACTCAGCTTTCCCCATTTGTTTTATTGCAATTTCAATTCTTATCTGCATTTATGAATATTCATAGTCAAAAGAAGCACTGTATGCATTCCGTACTTACCCCGGTCCGCTCCCATCCCAGTCCCAGCCTGATAGGGTTAATATAGGAAGTTCTTCAGGAAGTATATGTAGATACATGGTACACATAAAATAAAGTGAGAAGGATTAAGATTACGAAAACCACCTGAATTGGGAAAAGCTGCATGAGTGAACACCAAACACTCCATCCGCCTCAACCCAAAAACAACCACTTTCTGGGTCTTGCAGTTTTATTTTGTGTTGAATTTGAATGGTTTTCAAAACCTACACTTTGAGAAATCAAAAATTTACAATTGTCAGATAGAAGACTTTGAAGGAAGTTTGTTTATTTACCCAGGGATCGGACTTAACTTAAATCGTAGTAGATTTAATATGCTTTTAGAATATATGTTGTATGAGCTTTATGGAAAGCGATTAAATAAAGTTTTTTTTACTGTTATTTATCCAATTCATACCGTTTCGCAACGGCTATACTTTTTGAAATAAAAGGAGAACCCATGGATCCATAAAAAATGAATTGGAAATAATTTGACACGGTTTTTCTTTAAAAAAAAACGTAATTTTTAATTATCATTAAATTGTCAATATGGCAGACTACTTTTACAATATCATAAAAAATTTGCAAAATTAAAAAATGTAAAAGTAAATTTATTGTAAATATTTTTTTTTTATTTATGCATTTACGATAAATTTTCGACTCAATCGTTTGATTCGTGGATCGATATTTGCTATTCTTAAAATAAAAAAAAAAGACCGAACCATTCTATCGATCCGAACCCTTGATTTTAGCACAATCACCGGAATAACAAGGTTAATAGAGAGTAGATCATGTAGTATGGTAGTTGAAAGTGTATGTACAGATTGTTGATGTGTTGTTTTGGATAGATGCGTATCTCTTTATTTGGAAAATGCAACTATTGTGCGAAAAGAACTCTCTAGAAAGATGCACAAGACCTTAACTTGGATTTAAAATCACTCGGTTGCTGTTTGAAAAATTGCTGTTTGGAAAGATTAGCTTTTGGCTACTCAAGCCAACCATTCATTACTTAGACGTTAGTGCACTTAAAACTCTTATTGTGGGATTCTCGATTTGCAAATTTGTTTCTTCTTTCTTTAGAGATTACCTAGGTAATCTTAGTCAAGTCAAGTCAATTGCAATACTTAATTTTTTCTTTTATAATTATGCATTTTTGTGTCCGCCATTTTTGTATCTGTTCTGCAAATTTTCGTTTCGTTTAAAAAAAATTTGGGGTAGTAATTAAAATTAAAACTACGATGATGAAGAAGTCCTAAAAGTGGATTTAGTCATACTGTCCGTCGGTCTGTGCATCCACCGTAATTTTTAGCTAGAGCCTAAACGAGCGGAATCTTATTTATTAATTAAAATTGATATTAATATTATTAAAATTAATAGTGGGCACGTAAAAAATAACACGTATGACCTTTTTCACCGCTGTTGCCGCTTCAGCTCCAGTTTCAGCATTCTATTATATTCAGCGCAGTTATTTCAAATTTTATATTTTTTTATCAGTTAACTTCTAGCGTTATTTTAAAAAACTCAGGTTTCTCAACCTTTCTTAAGAAAACTTTATCATGTTAAATGAAACTATTCTCTAAATTCTTAGTTTTATTTCAACAATTTTTGTAAAAACAAATGTGCGACGAAATATTCGACATTAAATAATTTTATTAGATATTTCACTTAACAGTTAAATTTAGAAATAAATTATCAGTGATTGGAATAAAATAAAAATTTTGTTTACATATCTATTCAAAAAAAATAACTGTGTAGAATTTCACTATAACGTACAACATCTTAAATTTCATTGGTTTTTTCAAATATCTTTTTTCGTTGAACCTACATATGTTATGTATGTATGTATATATATGTACAATTATGTAAGTACTATAAAGAAAATATAAAATGATGCGGAGTGTGTACCAAGAGATAATAATAAAAATATTTTTATGTTTTGTTTTAACATTTTGTTTGTATTTTATATAACAAGAAGAAGCAAAACTCGTTAGCTGGTTGCCCAATTCTCACAGGATGTTAGTTACAAGAAAAATGAATTGCTTCAGTAACCATTTACTCAAGGACAGAGATATCAAAATATTTCAACGGCAAAAATAAACGCAATTATTTTAAACTGCAAATTTGTTTTAACCATGTTCTTTTGGTTTGAGGTAGATAGGATATCCTTCATTCTTTCATCGGTGTGAGTGCGGAACTGATTGCTAAATACACACACATATTATGCATATATATATACATACTTACTTATATACAAATTTTTATTTACAACCCACAACACTTCAACCGAAACCTTAAGTGAACCCTTGAGATGCTTCCAGTTTTTGTGTGTTTTCCATTTCCATTATCCTTTTTCAGAAAGCTTGATTCTAAGCATCATAAGGTGCTCTCTGAGCCTTGACAATATCATGATAAAAATGTCGTGACGCGAGAATGTTTTAATATAATGTCTTAATTTGAAACGCATTCCCATGTTTGGCTAAAAATCTAAGGGTGTTTTAAGTATCCAAATTGTAGGGATGAAATTGGAATAAATAAACACATTATTATGTTGTGGTAGAAGCTGATAATCCTGGACACAAATTAATGCAATCATTAAGGAATCGTTATATGTGTAAAAATACATCTTGCAGGGAACATTTTATTTAATTTTAAAATGCAAAAGATGAAAGAGTTATTAACTCTTGAAAAAATCCCTTTACAGCAATTGGTCTGAAAGCACTTATTCTATAACACAAGTGGATAACACCACTTACATATCTCATTCAATCTAAATGAAACTCATAATTGAGTTTGGAATACAACTCTTGAAATTGAAGTTGACTCAGTGGCGGATCCAAGATTCGGTTAAGGAGGGTTATTCAAATGCATTTAACTTATTCTTGGAATATTTAGATCTATTATATCGTTTGAATACCTACTGTTTAACTCGCCTTTTACAGAAATACCAAGTTAAATTTACCCCATTTTTGGTTTGGGTCTTGTAATCATTAAGTGACAAGCGAAATTTCTGAGCGACAGTGCTATGTCGATCTGAATTTAAATGGGTTCTGTTTTTTTATTGAATCCTGAGCGACAAAGAACTATGTACATATGTACATGTCCGGAGCCGTTATAATGCTTGCGAACATCATCTAGAAACCGAATACGTTAACAACCACGATATGTATAGAAATGAAGATGCTCAATAGTATTGTCGCTCAATAAATGGCCATTTCTCTCTTAAACGGATTAACTCATTTTGGCTAATTTTTCTACGCATTTTTATACCAAATTTTTAATATTTTTTTTTTTTTTGTAATTTCATATTTCGTTTTAAACACTAAAAATAGGCAGTTAAAAAAAACTTCAGAACAGAAAAAATGTTCTTACCAGACCGTTATTAAAAAACCATTAAAAAACATATAATTTTAATACCTATACAATTTTGAATCTGTTTTTTTTTCTGTATGTATCAGTTCAATCTGCCATTATATTAAAAAGCATTAGATTAAAAATTTCGCAATTAATAGTACCTATACCTATGTATTTCGCATAAACAAACATTTTTCTTTAATTAGGACTTTCTCATTATCGGCAAAGCTATACAATTTTTTATATGTAGACATTTTTTGAAGGAATGCATATCAGAATTTTCCGAAAAATTAGATTAAATTTTTTTAAACTGGATTGACTAAAAATTGGCGTACACCAACATTGTTTTTTAAAAATATGCATTGTTCATCAATCATTCGTACCCTGAGTTAAATAATGTTTTTGATAGGTCGAATAATGCTACGAGTACACGATACATGTCAAAAGCCGCAGGTACATATGTCGCTGACGTCACCAAGCACATTGAATAAACGGCATTTGTGGCAGTTGGTACGTTTCTTACGTCAAAATGCACATAGACATGCAGCATTTGACATGCCGTGTACTCGTAGCATAAGATATAGTATGTACATTACATAGGTATTCTCTTATAACCTAATTTATAAATAGGAGCAAGTTCGTGTTTAATTTATGTTTTGTCCTCTTTTACTAAATTTTTAAAGCTGTTTTTGCTGGTCTGTAATTTTAAAAAAGATTGTAATAGTGCTGCGTTCCATGTTTTTGCCTAAAAATTAAATTAACCAAAATAAAGTGCTGACAATTTTTGACGTTCTTTTTTTACAAAAAAAAAAACTACATTTTTAATTAAATTCCCATATTCTCATTACAAACTACACCGATTTTATTAGAATTCTATTAACCGGTTGGTTCTTACTTTTGAGTTACCATACCAACATTTTCCAAAAATGATTTGTATATTGTACATAAAATAAACCATTTTTATCCACTAAAGCAAGTTCATTCCATTCAGTTATGCATTTTATTAAAACAACCGACCATCTTTACATATATCCTATTAAGTTTTAAAATTATAACATTCTGGGTTAATTTATTTATTTTTTTTTATTTTATTCTATTTTTAAATAATACAAAAAACTTTGCGTACCATGTAAACAGATCATTTTTGTCAAAGAACAAAGCATTAAGCACAATTTAAACATAACTTGTAGGCGGGTTATTTTTCAAAAGCACACAGAAGATCAGACCCTGTGTCTAGCAGAATGAAAATCATTGGGGAACGTCATGCTCTTGTTCTCACGAAACCCGTTTAAGGCCCCAAATGAGTTGACCTATATGAAGGACATAAAAAACTACCCGTTTTGTTCTGTCACAAAAATAAAAACAAAAACAATAATTACAAGTGCATTAAACATTAAAAGAAACACGCAAAGCTGATAAGCGAATTGGGCCTTCAATGGCTATAACTATAGCACTTCAAAAATTAATGCTATCCAAAATGCTTGTAAACACAACACACAAGAACACATAAATGCAGTAGGAAGGTACTCAAAATCAAGCACGCAAACGGTTGGTTTGGTAGTTTGGTATAGTCTGGTAGTTCGGTTGAGGGAGACTGAGAATGCAGTGGACTGAGTTGAGTTAAGAGCAATGCATTTCGAGATATCATCGCAAATTTATGCATTTCATTAATGTTTAACAAGGGCATTACAATACTCATTCTAGTGACAGATGGGTGGACAAGAGCCTCAAACTTGGTGATATATTAGCACTCGGTCAGACATCCACACGCACCACATGTCATGTCATATAAACGTTATACGCTGGGCTGGGAGCTAGAATATGCTTGTGAGCCTGATTGAAGAAGTAGAACGAGGAAACTCACTTCCACACTTCCCGGAAATGTGAAAACTTTGTAAGCCCTTGTTCTTCATTCTATACACAAACACACACTTTCAACTTTTTAAGGATTTTCAGTATTAATTTGTTCTGCTAAACGTATGGATGTAAGCATGTATTCCAACTTCAACTCTATCATGTGGAAAACAAGTCCATAAAAATGAGTTATGAGAATTCGACTAGAAATTCGAGACCTTACCACGAGTTGTTATGCCATTTATCACAGTAAGTAGTACAAAGTGACGCACAAATTCCGTATGCGGCTGGTGAGGAGCGAATGCGAAGCAGGGACGGGTGGGTTAAAGCTTCTTTGTAAAATATCTCTGACAAATTAGAAAGGATTTCGATGGTAATTTACCCAAATATTAAATGTCTCGAGACATTAATAACAGCAGAACGTATCAACGAGGACGTGTTATGAATTGCAATACTGATTTTCGATTACCTGATTTTCTGTGGCTTGGCTTAAGCACTTTGGTGGTTTCAATGCTTTATAGGTGGTTTTGGTGACATGGCACTCCTCTGTGCCTAATAGAGAAATAATAAAGGCAACCTTTTTCTGGGAGAAAATGGAGGAAAACCCATCAATAAGATTATGATCGTCATGCAGATTAATACCAGCAGAACGGATTTCGAGTTCTTAAACAAATGATCTATATATTTAAGAAACGAGCTAGCTATATGCTTTATGAATAAGTTAAGACCAGTTTAATTAGCCTCCTAGGATCAAGCATAAATTTATTAAAATTAATATGGCAGATTGTGTACAGGATTGTTATATTAAAATAACATTCAAATGAAGGTATGGCCATAATGACAAATGAAAATAAAGAGATTTTACTTTAAATAAATTAAGTAGTGAACAACCTAACTACTTAATTTATTTAATGTAAAATCTTTCATGATTTTCAATGTATCTATTACATTCAATGTATCTACGTACATTCTACATAATTTACCGGATAATGATGAGGTTATTGCAGGGTGATTTTAAGATAATTTAAGTAAGAACGGGTGTTTTTTGATGTGTAAACATCTATGCCGGCGGTAGGGTAAACTAAAAACGTGGACATTTCTGTAGCATATTACATTGTGCTGTTACACGTTACGATACGTTGATGTATATTGGATACGTTGAATATAGGGTACGTTCCTTCGTAGCTCAAACTAAATCGAAAGGTTGCGTTGAGTTTGGGTTGAAATTTGGTTGACCATTCGAGTTCGCCGCGTTCTGTGATGTAAAACCAGCACTTAAATATTTAATTTGAAGTTTACACATCTTAACCGGGAGCCGCGGCACTCACACTTTTTTTAAAGAGGTGGAGAGCTTTAAATTAAAATAAAGTAGAAACCAATGTTTTTATTATTTGTTTATTTGACAGATAAATTTATGGAATTAATATTTGAATATGATTTTGGTTATCTTGCGTTATCTGGAGGTCCAATTTTCACACACACTCTTTGGAGTAAATAAGTCTGTATTAAACCAATACGCGTCGAATGTTGACTTCCAAGCTCTCAACTGTCTCTGATTTATCGGCGTAGACATGCGATATTTTACATATCCATAGATAAAATATTTTAATGCCGTCCAATCGCATGAACAAGGTCGCCAGTTAACAGGTCTATTTTGTGAAATTAATCCCTCGTCAAATGTTTCTTTTAGTAAATTCACTGTATCGGGCGCAAGTTTGCAAAACATTAATGCCTTCTAATCGAGGCACAAGTCAGTAATTATTTCTATACCGCCAACGGTTGACTGTTACCTACGTTCTGACCATAATCATTTTTGAAGATGTATGTGTTTTGACAGTGGCTGGTCGTCATCGCTCCAAATGCGGCAATTCTATTTATTGACACAGCCATTTATTAAAAAAAGCACGTTTCTGGAATTAAATCATATTTTTCAAAATATATTTGAAATCAAAATATAAAATTGCAGAATTTAAGAGAATGCAAAATTATCTACGTTCGCGGATAAGAAGAACATTTAACCCATCTTAAATATTAAATCTGACTATTGTAATCCGTTAATTATGGCATTATTATTATAATGTATCATTTAATATAGGGTATTTATTGTTTGTATGGCCATTATTGAGATTTGTTCTTTAATTATTTATGGGGAGGCAAAACATATTGGCTTGGGGCCACATATGTAAAAAGGCGCCACTTCTTCACTGTCATTAATTAAATATTCATTTTTTTTCGATTAAACAACAACACCCATTAAACAACCAAAGTTTAGTTAACCATACAAATGTTATTTATTTATAAGAAATTTTTAATCAATTTTAAATTACAGAATTTATGAAGTCAGTATAGATTTTTTTATTCATTAATGTAGTTTCAGTCCAATTTTTTTAGAAATAAAATTAAAGGTTAGAAGGTACATATATGTACTTAGTTTTGGCAACTATTTATGCTTCCATAAAACTTACCTCTGCTCCAGCCATAAGCTTATAATATTTAAAGGTCCTACAAGCACCATAAATATTAAGGATCTTTGTTCATACAATGCATAACAAAAGCAACGATTCAAAAAGGTCCCCAAAAATACTTCTCCATTAACACGGAAACCTAGTTACTCTCCCAATATGCTTTGGTTTAATAATTTAGTACGTTTCGGTTGCCACGCTCGACCGCATTTTCAACATTCATGTGAACGGGTGGGTGTCACACGTGCTTTTAACAACTACAGAGGGATGTTCAATGAATCTAAAACTCAAGTGCTTTTGTTGTTTGATGAAGTTCTAGAGTAAGATGTTGCAATGCACTTTGTTATCCACTGATTTTGAATTCAGTACGCAACGTATTCCAAGGAATATTATGTATGTGTAACCTTTTAGGTTGCATACCGTATAATGTCAATTGAATTTTTATATCCATACATTTTTGATTTGATTTGTTTATTATTCTATTTTTATTAGAAATATTTAATTTTATTAATAATAATATGATTGAAATTGTTTTTAAAATAAAAACAGTGATTCAGTTGCAATAAATACATAGTTGAAGTATATCTGCATATTCGGTATTAATATCGATTATAATTTTATGTTTAAAAATAAATTAACGTATGATTTGTTTGTAAATTAAAAAGAAATATTTATGATACATACTCGTTTGTACATATGAAAAATGTTATATTTTTGAGTAAACAGGCAGTTCTAAACTATATTATTTAATTTTTAAGCAAACACAAATTGTTTAATTTAGAAACAATACCTACATTAACATAATCTACCGCATTTTTCTGTATCACATATTTCTTAACATTTTCAATTTGGTGGCTATTTTTTTAAGCTCTGACAACGCAATCAATTGTAATGCAATTATCTTTTCATATCAAAATCCAGTTTGATAAATAATTTTGGGATGTTTAATAAAAAAATGTTAAATAATTTGGTAAAAAATGTAATTATTGTAAAAATTTACAAACAAAAGCAAGAATGTTACTAAGCAGTAGTATGGAAAGGGGGATTTCCATAGTGTCGATTTGGATAGTGTTTTGGCACACATCTGTCAGAAATATCTATTTAGTTAATCCGAGTTAATTCACTAAATTTTATGAGTTAATTAAAGATCTGAATTGACTGAAAAACATTTTGACACATTGACTGAAAAACATTAACTCCGAAATTGATATGATCTCGAACTAAAATATGGAACGATAAGGAATAAGGATGTTCTAAATTTAAACAAAATTCAAAGACCAACATCTAAATTTCAAGACAATCTTTCTTCAAGATTTTAATTTGAAGTTCTATCAATATTAAAATTACTCAACTTAAAACATTTAATAGTAAAGCCTAGTTTCTGTGGAAATGAAAATAATATAAAAAATAATATAATATACGTAAAACGACACCTTTTTCGTTGTCACATGAAACAATCAATCGCAAAAGAAATTACAAGAAACTATAAGAAACTAAGAAACTATAAGAACATACATAGGTGCTTTTTGCGATGTACACAAAATAGGTATTTTATACGATGTATGTGTAGGTATGGTTATAAGATTCCAAAATAACAAAAATAAAATAATACGGCTTTTAATTAATATTATTAATATGTCCTTTACAAACCATAATTTTGATTAAGTATTTATCCATTTACTCACAAAATCACAAAAGAAGAAATGAAAGACCAAAACAAAACAAGAATTATAAGTCCATTCAAAGCTTACTTAAAAGCCAGCCAATATATACAGATAGTATCAATTATTAAGTACATATACCCTTTAAAGAAGTATCCTTGTTACCAGCAGAGTCAATTCTGTTCGTCTTTTACTCATATTTGTTCATCCATTAACCATAAGTACTTTAACAATATGTAGATGATTCATACAAGTGTTTAATGGAAAAATAATGAATGAAAGCAATGATAATGTTAAAAATGTTGGGAGGATAAATATTCCATTTTTTTTGATGATTCTCTATTTAATTGACTGCACTCTCGTTTGTCATGCCAAGTATTTTATGAACCTTTTACAATACACAAACAGCGTATGTTGTGAATAAACAAAAATTTTATTGATGTGTATATTTTACTTTCGATTTAGATGTGGCTTGCGAAGCGCAGCAGCATACTTACATAGTAATTTAATTTTCCAATGAATGGACAAACACGTCTTACTGACTTAACATGATGAGTGGCAAATGATCCTTAGGTAGCAGTTAGCACTACAACCACCTTTTTCTTACCAATTACATACATAAAATAAAATTTTAATTTCAAAAATATTAACACCTTAATACATATTCCGTTTTCATTAGAGGTAATTTCGAAAATTACGGAGACAATTGCACTTACTTCGACTGTGAGTCAAATTTTATAAAGAAAAAGGAATTACCTACTAAACATTTTAAAAGTTTTTTACCAACCAAATAAAATAATTTCTAATTTACTTCTGGTCATCTATAATTATTTGTTCTTAAATTAAAGAAATGTGCACACATTTTCACTCTATTTTTCTTTTTCAATGAAAAAATTAAAATAACTAGGTACCGAATTTCGGAAACCGACTTTTACCCCATACAGAATTAATGATCGCCAACAATTTTTTTCGAAACAGACATGTCTGAATTGCATTTCTAAATTATTTCTATTTTGTATGTTCTTGTAAATAATTTTGTGTTTTTGAAGGTTAATTGTGGGTTATTTATTTCTTAAAAAGTTCGTTTAAATAAGTTTTTCAAAAATATACTATAATAAATAACTAACTACACATAATTACATAAATTTCTTTTTCAGCATTTATCGACTTATTCAGATATTACGATAACAATTATTTTAACATTAACTCCAATAACTTGAAAACGAATTGTTTAGCTATACCAAATAAATAAATAAGTACCTACATTAAATATTTCGAGTAGCAAACACCTGCAAGGCGCTAATGTAGAAATTCTTTATATAGAAACTACGCTTGAGAATATTATATTAATATATTTTAACATTATCTGTCGTTTATGATCATACCAGACGTCTTACTGTTTTTCGGGTAATTGAGGGTAGTAATTTTATGACATAATACCTAACCTCATACAAATTGATACTTAAGAAAGATGTTCCGTTTTATCTTCATGGACATGACTTAAGACAGGTTAGATTTTTTGGCATAAAATATGTATTATAATTTCAAGCGGTTATGAACTTCCGCTAAAGTCTAAAATAAACAATTTGTTTGTAGAACTTGGATCACGAACTTTATACTTTTTAAAGCACGTTTCTTAATGCCAAACTGACAATCATAATCGGCCAGCAATAATCATAAATTTCACTCGAAACCCACCAAAATTATGGATAATCACAAAAACCAAGAAGTATACAGAGAAGCTTCCTACACCTTTAGTGTCTACGACACCATCTAGGACATGATTTATCTAACTCCAACATTCAGACAAGAACCAGAAGCCGTAGAAGAAGAAGCAGGTGTGCTTTACAGCAGGCATGAGACATCATTTGGAAAATCCTTGCTATACCTAGGCCTCTAATTACACATACACAAAACTTTATCGCACGTACATGTCTGTTTCGTAAAATACTCTCAGGAACAATGAGCAAATTATACAAATTACTTCAGATTCAACGGGAAATAATTTGCAATTGCTTTTGATGTGCCTACAAGCTACTTCTATGCTTCTTGACGCTTATATAGTAGGTAAGGTATAGCAAAGTAGCATTTTCACTTTTACGTTTTACGAGGACCTCGCAGAGGCGTAAAGGCGAGAACTTGAGTTGATTATTGAAAGCGGTTTGAAGTGTTTTCTGGAACGACAGATACGAGACTTTATCGCATAATGTAAACACTTACCTACC
Organism: Epistrophe eligans; assembly: GCA_951394125.1. NCBI lineage: Eukaryota > Metazoa > Arthropoda > Insecta > Diptera > Syrphidae > Epistrophe > Epistrophe eligans. The sequence continues at coordinate 537,079 of OX596028.1, forward strand.
ACATACATCTAACGAGCGAAATAGCAAAAATTATGCAAGCAATTAAGTCATTATGCTAACACATTCACTGTCGCAACTCAGAGGAAACGGAAAGAGAGCACAAGTTCTTTAGTCGGTATCGGTGCTGGTATCGTGGTATCGGTGTGTTCGTGTTATCTTCGTTCTTTTCGCCTTTGAAGATTTAAAAGCTAGATATTTGCGAACACACGAAACACAAAGACCTTAAAATATATAACTAAACCCTTTTGAATGGAGAGGGAAGAATAATAATATAGAAGTTAAGGTTGTGGTTGGGCTCATCGCAGCTATAATCCAAGAGTGATAATCCATATGGTAATTTTGTTTGAAATTTGCATTTATGGAAAGTTTTTGTTTTCCTCGAGGAATCCGCTCTTACTTTTGTATTCGAAACGTGATTGTCAACTTTGAAGATATTCGATGGAGACGTGTTGTTAATAAGATATAACTACATATATATATATATACCTTCCGTAACAAAATATCTCTTTTTGTGGAGGTGTATGTAGTGTGTGTATTTCAAGAAAAGTGTAGGTTGCGGAATAAATTTATGAAACATCAAATTTTCGCTAAACAATCTTACTTACGGTTCGGAAATGGCCGAAATGACTGTCACAAACAATATATCTACATGTGAAGAGCCGCATTTTTTAGTGATATCATTTTTTATGTTTTTTTATTAATATATGTTTTTAAGCTGGATACGCGTTTGGATGCGAAATATTTATACATTAACGTTTGAAAAATGTTTGAAAAGGGTCTTAGATTACGTGAGGCAGATGGCAGTAAGATAAATCGAGATAAATGAATTTTCGATATTCGAATTCGATTATATAAAGGTAACAGGTTTATTCTGCTTTCTAATTTGATGTAATCGTTTTATTTAACATTCTGATTTACTCATTAAAACTGGGATGGAATCAGTTAAGCTGTATATACCTTGTTGATTATCATTTTGACAACAACTGCCTCTTGATATGCCTCTAGATATAGATAGAGGAAATATACATATAGCAACCTGTAGTTTTGACGGTTGCTATCTCGTTTATTGGAACTATCGATTTAGTCTTACGCAATGGTCCGTATTGATTAATTATTTTGGTTTCAAATAATTTCAGTATTATTTTTGTATTATAATAGTTTCTGGATTTTGTTGAAGTGTCACTTTAACTGCAATTGAGTGATTTGATTTTTTTAACAACCATAGTCATACCTACATATAGCGAAATACAGTACGATAAATTGCTCCATCAAGTCAGATTTTGAACAATATATTGGCCTTACATAAAAACTGGATTAATATTTCTCCTAATGTAAATATTTCAGGTTTTAGGGGGCTTTTACTGCAATTGAAATTTTTCATAAATTACATTAATATTTAAAACCTAGATGAGCCTCCCAGCCTTGATGAATATAACAGTTTTATGTGTCAGGCGTCAGTTTTGTATATTTATAATTGAAAACCACAATTGAATACTATAGTTTTAAATCTTGCTTTATATTTTGTTGTTGAATGGTAGATGAAATTTCTGTTATTTTTCGTTTAAGAGGAGAGCTTCTTGAATTAAATTATAGGCCATATTTTAATGAACGGGTTACATATTGCTCGTTATGTAACTTAAAAGAACAAGAAAAATCGTATCACTTCTTATCAATATGTCCCATTTTGAAAGAATTAAGATGTCTGTACTTTGAAAAGTCAATATTAAGCGAATCAGACTCCATTAATGTTTTAAATGGAAAAAATTGGAAAATTCTTGCCTAATATTGCATTGAAGCCCTTAATTATAGAAAAGATTTCATTACTTAGTTAGAGAATTGAATCAAAAAAAAAAATAAAAAATTGTTGGAAACTGTAAAATACATTAAAAAGTTTTATTGATTATTATTATATTATTATTAAAGTTATTATATTATGTATATTTTATCATATTTTTGTAAAAGAAAAAAAAAAAAAAAAGTTGGCATCTGGCAGACGGTTTCAAAACCGAGGCCATAATTTATTTATTACATATAAAATTGTTTATAATTTGAAAAATAAAGTTTATTATTATTATTATACAACGGACATGTATCTTTGTTGTCTCGTAGATTTTAATAATAATAATAAAACTAATTAATAAGTTAACAAGGTGTAATCTATCTTTTATTTTGGAATGCTTAAGGACATACAGGTTTAACATTGCTATCATCCGAAAAATTTTTACTGAGTTCGAAAATAAAGTAAAACAAATTTATATTTTATTTTATTTTCACTTCGTGCGTCGCGGAGACTCAATTGCCGAAACGCGTCAAATATTAAATTTATGAAATAGAGTAGGCACAAGTTATATTTTAGTATCAAAATAATCACTATTTTGACCTTCCAAACGCCTCAAAATTCAAAACTAAAATATCCAACAAAGATTTTCAATGATAGCTATAACTGGTACCTTAGGTAAGCAAATTCAAAAACTTCAAAGTTGAAATTTAATAAAATTTTGTATAGCCGTTATACTATCTCCCGCAGCCCACAACTGACAGCTTAACTACATTTGAAAATATTTTTTACATTTAAATGGGACGCTTTTTTGTTTTTCTCCATTTCATCCTATAAATAGCTATGCTTTAAAAATATCTTATACCACCCTCTATATACATACATATGTATAACCTTAAAAAAATATTTTGGTTGTAATTTTGAAAAAAATATCTTGTCCTTAGATAAGTGATCCTCGAAGTCCATATCCTCGAAATATGTATAACCTTTCAGAAACAAAAATAATATTTACGCCCATGTTCTGCATTTCGGATAAATTCGAATTGAAATCGAATTTCAATTTCGCGTGAACTGAAATTCCATGTTCTACAATTCGTTCGTTTTCGAAAATTTCGCAATTACTTCGAACTGTCAAAATTGAAGGTGCGTCCATTATTAATTGTTTTTTTAAAGTGAAATTATTCTGCAGATAAAATGGATTTATTTTTATTGCTATTTATAAAGGAAAAAAGAAAACTGAATTCTAAAGAAAAAATAAGACGAACTATTCTGCGAGAAAAATCTAACATAGCGTTAGTACCTAAATATAAATTGTTCTGATGATTTTTTTTTTCTTATATTTCTTTAAAGTTTTATAGAAAGTTTCAGACTCAGCAAAGATGCATTCTTATATGTTTTAAAGGAAATAGAACCTTTTATTACACCTTTATCAATTTCTCCATGTCTCAACGTCTCAGAGTGGGATTTGTCTCCACTCAAGAAACCCTTGGCGAAATAAGGATATTCCTCCATATATTTTAGAAATTCCTTCTCTTGTCTTATGTTTTCCCCTAAAATAGTAATAATAAATATATATACAAAGAACAAAAATATAATTTATAATATATTATATATATAAATATAAATATAACTGCAACTCAACAAATTTCACAAATAATTTACGAAGCATAAACAAAGCGGATTGAATACGTTCGGAAAACGTAATCAACCGAAATGCAGAACATCAATTTTCATTTTCAAAGTTCCAATTCACAATTAGCATTTCGAACGAATTGTAGAACACCCAAATTCAATTTCATCATGCGAATTTATAATAAGTGAAATGCAGTACATGGGCGTTAAAAATCGATTTTTTTAGAACTTTACCCCATTTCACCTTATACTTACCTCCTCTCCTTACCTCCTCCTTTCACCTTATACTTACTTGGAAAAATATTAGGCCATAAAGTCATTCCATAAGTAAATCTTTTTAAACAAAGCTTGAATGCAGCTTGCTTTGTGTTCTCTCATCTTTCATTTTCCATAAAAACCCCGATGTTGATTTTTTCTTCACGGATCCAAAACATGCCCTATAATAACAGCACAGAAAATACATATATAATATTTATAGCAAATAAAAGTCTATATATAACGGTACATAGCAGTTTTTGTTGCCTTGTTTTTATCTAAAAGTAGACCATTCTTAAAATACATTATGTACATATACAGAAAAGTTTATTTTGTTTTATTGTTGGAGCCGTTAGGTCAGTCGTTTAAAAACATAAAAATTGAAAGCTTATAATACTTTTATTTTATTATTTAGATTTAGACGTTCACATAATGCTCATGCTTTTGAATTTCTTATATTCAATTAGTTGAAAAATCAAAATCACTTTCGCTGGAAACTCCCCCCAGTTTCGGTTGTGTAGAGCTTTCATCCGTTTCGCTATCCACGAAGTTGACCTTTTTTTTTTTCTTCGATGCTAGATCACTATTTTTTTCTGTTGATAATATTGACGTGGGCTGGCTTATTTTTTGTGTGCTCTCTGGCTCTGGATTTCGAACTGGTTCCGCTTCTGTTTTCTCCTCATACGATTTTTCTTCGACGTTTTCCAAAACTTGTTTATCATCTGTGTTAAATATTTCCTGCTCTAGAGAATAATTCTCGTCAATTTGATTTTCGACACCTTCTTGATGCAATGGTGCATATTCTCCTTCGATGTAGGCCTGATTAGAAGTTTCAGTTTCATTGGGTGCAACTTGTTCATAATTAGCATATTCCCCTGCATACTGATCTTGCTGATATTCTTGGCCATAAGCTTCGGGTGCATATTGCGGTTGATTAGAGTCATCGTATTGGGCCTCACTGTAATCGTATTGGTATGTGCTTGGGTCATATTCACCTTGATATTGAGAAGCATCGTAGTTTTGGTAATCGGTTGCATAGATTTCACCTTGAGGAAATTGTCCATCTTCGGTATAAGAGTATTCTTGCTGAGGCACACCTTCCTGGCTAGCCACTGCACTTTGATCTGAATAGCTGTAATTTTGCATATCATACTGCTGTTTATCTATTGAAGCAACATTATTATCAGTATAAGGATAACTTTCTTGATTGTTTTCTACCACTACATCATGTTTCGCTTCAATCTGCTCAATTTCCGTTGCATATGGTGCCACTTGCTGATGCTCTTCCCCCATTACCGGATCCTGTTCATATGAGTCCTGTTTCAAATTAGTAAACTCATATCCCTTAGTTTGCTGACAATTTTGCTCAATTTCCTTATCGCCTCCTCCATTTCCTCTCGGATTATCTGATGGTAAGACAGCATTATCAGAAGAAGTAAAGTTTTCAGGTTTCGTCAGTAGTTCTCCATAAATGGCAGTTTCTATATTTTCAATCGACATTTTTTCTTTTTTGTCAAAGTGTAGAGGGCGGTAGCTGTTGGTTCTGGTGCTGGGATTTGAATTGGAATTGGGATTCATGCGTGTATTTTCAGTGTTTTCTTTATTTTCACCTACATCACCATCAATAATTGCAGTGGTTCTATTACTTGCTCGAGTGCTTTCATCTTTGGAATTTTTTGTCCCATTAAATAAAGTTATTTGTTCCGTATCCCTACTGGGATCTATGTTTCTGGCAGGAGCAGTATTAGATATGTGCTCCTCGGTCTTATATTCCAATGGTTTCTTCGTAAAAGTAAGAGCTTCATCACCAATACTTTCTATGCTACATTTACCATCCAAAGGAGCTGAGGAGGCCGATAAAGTGTTCTTTTCGTTGTCATCCATGTCGTTTATTTTTTCATCGTCTCCGACATTCGCTTCATCGATTTTTTCTGTTTTTCGTATTTGAAGTGTTGTCGTGATGTTATCAATGCTGAGCTCTTGAGGAGTCAAGCTAATGGGAATGGGGACATTTTTCTCGTACGTTTGTTCCATTTCTTTTATATATTTGATGTACTTGTTGTCGTCGTTGTCGTTGTCGGTACGGAAATCAATGGTATTAGGTATGTTTCCTTCATGTACAATCCTCCTCCCTTCTTGAATTCGTTGCTGCTGCAAGGAGTTATTCAGTTTTATGTTGGGTAATTTATCAACCTTTAAACTTTGATGGGAAACTGGCAAATCCTTATTGAACATCGGTACTCCAGTTTGCTTAAAGTTTTGGAACTCCTGGCCGTTCTCTTTGTCTTCATTGAACTCTAAATCATCGTATTTCTTGGGTTTATTGTCACATACTCGTTCTTTAGAAATCAGTTGGTTAGATTGCGTCCTATTTGAAATTGTTTCATTAGTTTTAACATCGGCAAATGGAATAGATGAGGGGGTTTCAACTCCAAACTCAAAGTGCGGTCTGGATTGTTTAATGTCATCATCAGCTGCGAACAATGGTTTGGTATGTCTTTCTACTGATGGTTTTTGCTGGTAGTGTGGTTGTTGCAAGTAGGAGGCTTGGGCCATATTATATTGCATTGGGAGTGTTGATGTTGTAGCCGCCTGAAGGTATCCAATGGGAAACTGAGAGTAATCAAAACAAAAGTTGGATTGGATTTTCTTATTTTCAACGCTGTCGGACGACATGGGAAGAGTTTCATTATTGGGAAGCGCTATTAAAACTCCTGGTGGTGCACTAGCAAACGTCCAACTGGGTTGACATCGGTTTTGTTCATTTGGGATTGGTATAACCACAGGTAGAGGAATTCTTTGAAATTGAGCAGTGTTGTTGAATGGCGACGACTGCGTTTGGAAAGCCTCTGTTGGGACAGTTTCGCCTTCGGTTCTTAATGTCGCACTTATGTTAGATGGCTTCTGAATCGAACGGAGTGAGACCGCAGGAATGCTTTGAAGTGTTTTCATTGCATACGATTGTACAAGTTTTGAGAAATATAATTCATATTGTAGCTGGAAAATAAAAATAGAAGAAATTAAAATCATATACATATACGTTAACTAATTGTTTAAAAACATTTTTAAATTTCAGTACGAATTTTTTGTTTTAGATCATTACCTTACAGTAACCGGTTTTAAACTTATAAAATAAAGAAGCAAAACAAAAATGGTTCCCATACGACATTTGCATAAAAAATTTAAAATTTTAGAAATACTTTCCATTAAAAAATGTAGCATTTTCGAGGAAAGCAAACATAAAAAAAAATATGAACGATTGGATCGCACGAAATTACTCTAGTGGTTAACAAGTAGGTACATATAATGACAATGGCATCATCACTGATAAGTTCAATTGAGATCGCAGGAAAGAAACGACAAAATGTTTGTGGAATAAATCGCCATTTAAAGATATTTTGAATCATAAATGAAGCTTCACACGGAAAAAAAACCAAACGTATTAGTATTTATTTTAGTTTGGACTATGCACTGACCACCTAATCAGACCAGAAATTAAGTTTAGTTTAGTTTAGTTATGTGATGAATAACGAAGTATTACCAAGCAAAATACTTACAGACTAAAACTAAAACTGTGGGTAAACTAAGGGAATTATTTTCGAAATAAAAGCATATTAAGAACTTTCCAAACGAAAATATGCAAACTAATTAAAACGCAATATGTATATGAAATTGCGAAATGAAAAACCACCAAATAAATTCCGCGAATTGATTCCTACCTATACCTAATCCTTGCTGATGCAGCTTTCAAATAAGCAGAATGGAATTCGATAACTTTGAGTATCCTACCGCAATCTAACTTATTTGTGCATATCTTAAAGGACATTTCCTTAAACAAGACAGATTCAAATTGGTCATATAGAGATAATGATTTTCAAAACTTTTATTTGGATAGCACACGTTCTTTATTGCAGAAAAACTTATATTATGGTGATTCTGATGCAAATGTCGTCATATGCCTTTGCCAATATTATATTTTCAAACTTTTTCCGAATTCATGAAAATAAGCACAGACACAAATACACAATATCCATAATAATCAAAACAGCCAAGGTTATAAAAAAGTTATAGTCGCAATGCGTCGTCGTCGACATTTAGGATATTAGTTTCTTACTTCATCAAATAAATTCAAATGAGGTTTTCAAGAGAAAAATAAAACATGTTTGTAATAAAATGGTATTTTTTTTGAAAATGTAATGTAGATCTACGTACGAATAACTTGAACATACCTTCATCATTTTAAGTCGTTCACTTCTAGCTGATAATGTCGCTGCCTGCTGGTCTATCCGCTCCAACATTTCCACAAGCTTCCTATTACGTTCATTCCGTTTTTTCTGCTCATCCAAGAATTGTTGATACTTTAGCTGACTTCTTGACCTTAATGTCCTCTCACTTTACACAAAAATAGAATGAAATTATTATGGAAAATCTACCATTTTCCCCCCACTTTGCATAAAGCACGACAAAACAGGGGACAAAATAACTTACTGCTCGTTTCGCTTTTTCATTATCTGCTCCAATTTTTCCTCTAGCTCCTGGCGATTATCCTCACTTTTTATATACGAAAAAACAAAAATAGAAACATCCACCATACAAAGCCACAAGGGAAAAAAAGAAATTAATATGATTTTTGTCAACATCAACATCATAAGATTGTCGTTCTCCTTCGAAAATGTCCGTCCAGGATCAAATAAAATCAAGACTAGGAAGTAGGTAAGTTATACTTTGTCGCTCTTACCTTCGATGTAGTTTCTCCTGGAGCAGCTCCACTTGTAACTTATAATTTTCCAGCTCTGATTGAGGATGCATCCTCATTGACTTGTTATTGTACTGCTTGTTGGATTTTTTCTGTTTTTCTACTTAAATATTTTATGCCTTACACAGCAGCTGAGAAGATTTAAATTCGGATACAGAATTTCCTGTCCTGTCCTGTCCTGTTTTCCTGGTATTCTATGGATACAATACGAAACACAGAAATGAACAAACTGAAATGTAGGAGCATTAGTAAAGAAACGGGAATGTCATGTACATTAATTATTGTTTTGCACTAGGTTAAGTCCTTGGTTAGCAACCAGTTGTTGTTTGGGCTCTGCTCCTAGTTACGGTATCGATTTTGTCCTATTCTTTGGAATCATTCGAATTGAAGTACCTACAATGAGTATGAACCACAATACAACTATAAAAGCGTAACTAAGTACATATACACAGTAGTGGCTTTACAAACTCACAGGCCTTAGATTCTTTTGTATGCCATTTCTTGAACCTGATTGGACTATTTTTCTTAGTGTAGTAGGGTACATAGTTCAATAGTCTTGAACCTCTTTCTAATATTAGTTCTGTTTGTGGAAGTATTTCAAAAAACTGTAACAATGTGTTAAAACTGAAATTTTAAGGAATTTATACCAATTTCAATTTTACTAATTTTACTGAAATTGTTTATATAATTTTGAAGATGTTATACATAGCTTAGTGAGAGAGTAACTTTATACGTTAGTATTTAAGAAATTTGTTTTGATTTGCTGAGATATTATGTAGGTATGTATATGTATTTTGAAATGGCTTTTTTATCTTAAATAAAACACGGAGACAAAACTGTGCAATTTTAAATGATGAAATATCAAAATCATCTAAATAAATACATTTTTAAAATTCGTTATTTTTCCAGTTTTTTTTACACTTCCAGTGTACATTTAAAAATTATTTGTGCGTCTTTTATTTTTATGTATAATTGCGAGAATTCTCACACGGGTAGGCTAGTTATATATATTTTTCCTCGCCCCAAATAACTAGCATGCTGCCTATTTCCTGTAGGTTTTAAGTCCGCTACTAACATTCATATCGAGTGCCAGAGCTCTAGGTCAATATACCTATACATAGTAGGTAGTTCACCTACATTCAACCAGATGCGCTTAGTTCGTTTGCGTCAGGATTTTTTTTTAATGTTTTTGTTTTCGTGCTGTTTGCTGGTCACAGTTGGCTTACTTTCACCAGTTTAGCCGTGCCGTGATGTGGGCCTCTGTCCCTGTCGAACAGGAAACAATTGCAATTCTTTCAATGACCATGCACTGGTGGTACGTGTTGCCACAAGCATAGCTTCGTATTTTCAGGACGCCAACATAACTAATGCTTATTCGTTAGATAAAAACAAAAGGCAAAAAATTATCCCTTTGTTGTTGACAAAAATTGTTCAGATAAACCTGATGCTACTAATATGAATGCTTCACCTGCTAACAAGAACATTCAACTGAATCCAATGTGTTTTATGTTAGGAAGTACCTATAAAAAATATTTTCCAGGATATGCTTCAGAATTGTTAGCAAATTTCGGTATTTGGATGTGGGTGCGATGAGCTCATTGTTGTTTTTTTTTTCATAAAATGGACTTAAACTCTGGCACTAGTTGCGCTGCTTGTTTTACTGTTTGTATGCTAACGAACTCTGGTTGGCAGAGTTGCTTTAGACAAGGAGCCATCACATTCAGACTAACAATTTATTGAATAAAAATAAATTATAATATAACACGCTTTTAAAAAGTATAAACTAATTTCTCAAGCCCCATACATTTAAAACGAAAAATGAATGCATGTTGGTTGTATGTAATTCATTTAATAAACATAACCACTCCAAATATAGACTATAACAAATTAAGTTTTCGAGCTGGTATGTCGACTGAAAATGAACTTGTAGTTTTTTGGTGAAGCGTATTAAGAAATCAACAATAATTAAATAGGTAGGTATTAAACCTACTTCTGGACTTTGTTACGATTTGACAGAGGTTTTTTTTACCTTGGTCATTATAATATTCTCCTAGAAAAGTTGTATGGAGCTGGTTTTGTTTATGATTCATATATATTGAAACGGCATTCCACAAGATTCAATCCTTGAACTTTAATTTTTTTGTTTAATTACTTCAAATAGCACTATAAAGGTAAGGTGCATTTGCTGTGCTTGTTCTTATGGCAGCACGTCATACCTAATCGATATCTTTTATGGTCTTGGTGTCCTTAGACAATTGCAATGAAATTAAATATACTTTACAAAACTGAGGTTTTACAGCTTATTTGTATATGTCATAGACTATTCATTGATGAAAACTATTCTTGTATTATAAAATCTTTTTTGTTAAATTCTTGAAGACTCTTGGAGAAGTTATTTGATAGTAGAATAGATTGATTGAAGCATACTTTATAATTTAAAAAGATGTTTGATCTGAAAAAGTACTTCTTAATTTTTATTTTGATATTGTCTATTTTAAAATTCAATATGGTTGAATGGTGTATATTTTTAATTTAAAAAAATCCTTATATGTTAAACAAAAGCATTTTACTTGTATTTGTTAAGCAGAGGAAAGAACAACAATAGAGGGGTCTATGAAATAGAGAAGTCGTGTTAATCTTCCGTATGGTTTTATTGAATGAAACTTTTACAAAGATGAATATTTACAGAATAAAGAAAAGAATTGAAAACAATAAATGAATTAGAATTTTGCAATAATGTTCTATTTTTTGGATTCCCAGGACATTGCGATATTTCCGAAAAAAAATTTTACGTAGTTTAATTTTATTTCGCCAATTAAAAGTTCTTCCATTAAGATATTTTTATTTCTATAAAGTCTTATGGCTATTTTGTTTAAGAATGTTTTTTTTGTATTCGTGATAATGCTAATTATTAACGCGTTGCACTAGAGAATTGAATTTAATTTGCAGTAGGATTGATTATATAAAAAAAATTCTTGGTTCTTTACACATATCATGAGAAAACCATTTATGAAATTCTTTACGTTTATAGATATATCACGCTGTCATTTCCAAACCACTTGCTACAATTGGATTATTACAACGGTTCCGAGTGTTGATTAAAATCATTTTGAATTAAAACCAAAATTCAAACAAAAAAACTATCTACACCAAAGTAATTTCAATTTGTTTGACTAAAACATTAAGATATGTATTAATTTTGCAAATAAGACGATTTTATTTAAATAATTGTTAAAAAATACAGTTCATAATTGATGTCCTAATGCCTAGTGCATTGTTCTCTCAAAAACTCCTTGTTTTTGGATATAAATTCCACCAAGGAATACTTTTGGACTCTTGTGACCCTATTACATCTCTGAAAATTTAAACTGAGTTATAAAAGTATAAAATATTAACCGAACATCAAAATTTGTTTACCTTTTTGTTTTCATTGCATAGTGATTGCAAATAATATATTTAGTTTTCTTTTTTTTGTTTTTTCTTCGCGTAATTAATCTATTATCGCCTGCTTCAGGGTAGGTAATAACTTTTGATGTTTAAAATGAAAAAGTTAAAAATTCTCAAAGATACATTTTATCGTATTTTTTCAGGATTTCTATTCCACGCCTTTCAGTCGGTAAAGTTATCACCCGTCAAAGTTATAGAAACCCGATGTTGCGATAAAAAGAGTTTCGTTTCAATTTTCATCGTTTCTGGACTTTTTTTACCGACACGATAGTTTCAGAACATGGGTCCTGATTTCACTGAAATCAAAAATGTTTTAAAAGTTCAAATAAAGACTTTTTGCCGTTTGAGTTTTTACCTTGGTTCAAGTGCTGGTTTTACATCACAAAACGCGGCGAACTCGAACTGTCAACCAAATTTCAACCCAAACTCTATTCGATCTTTCGATTTAGTTTGAGCTATGAAGGAACGTACCCACTATACAACGTATCCAATATACATCAACGTATCGTAACGTGTAACAGCACAACGTTATGTGCAACAGAAATTTCCACGTTTTTAGTGTACCCTATCGTCGGCATAGATGTTTACACATCAAAAATCCTGTCACATCCAGCTTTGTTAAAAATTTTAAGTCTCAAGCTTATCAGAAAGTTAGTTTAAAATCGATTGCAAAAGTAGTACCAAACATACACCGAATATAAGTATTCTTTTTAGCAAGTTGTGAACTTTGAGCCTAAAACCGTTATTTGTTAAGGGTAAACGATATCAGGGGTGAAATCGCGTAAGGCGATAGTTGATTGTCGCTTTTTTGATTGTCGGTTTTGATTATCAACTTTTCGTTGCTCTGTGTAAATCGTTCGCCAAAAATTGTTTGTTCTTTGGAATAACTTACAATTCAGTCAAGAATTAAATGTCATTTTTGCATTTTTATAATTGTGTTGGTTTTAATTAATTATATTATTAAAAAACCAACCAATTTTAAGCCGACCGCATTAAACTTTTTATGAAAATGAAAATGTCGCTTAATATTAGTACAAAAAACGATTGTCGATTTGATAATCACCTTACATGGAACAAAATTGTCGATTTTGATTATCAACTTTGCGTTAGCCGATTCCACCCCAGATTAAAATTAAAGTTAAAATTAAAAAACAAAACCAAAAACTTCCAATTTAATGACTAGGAATTCTAGTCCTCACTAATCAACTGATGAGTCCAAGTGAGATCGCCGGGACGAAACGCCTAAATTTTTGTGGACTAAAGGCCGTTAAAAGCTATTTTGAATCAATAATTCAACAAGTCCAATTAAATAGTGCTAAGTCTTCTACTTGGCTGATGTATTTCAGTAGTAGGTATATAGAATTTGTATTATTAAAAAAAAAAAAAAAGCTTTAAAAAGGAATAATGAAGGTCACATTTCGTGTGTTCTCACGCTGCTGAGGGAGTTGATATGATTATTGTTTACATTGCATAAATATTTATAGTTAAATTTGATTTGTGGGAAATGATAAGGAAATCATTTCACATCGCGTCAGCTTTTATTTGAAAGCCGTGTAACATGATATTGGTTGGTTGGTAGCTGTAGTAGGTATTTTATGCTTTACTTAACAACGAACTTAACAAAAATTGTGATTGTTTTTGAGTGAGTTCATATTAATTTTTTTTCCATTTTTTCTGATTTCTCCAATAAATATTAATTTCAGAAATTATATTCAAAAAACTCTTTATTATAGAACACTGCCTACTTATTAGTAAGCTATACCTAAAAAACATATACCTGGAAAAACAATTTTGATAAAAACTCCTTTCAATAATAAAAACCAACAGTCTTGTTGGTGGTTTACCACTCATTTTTTTTGATATGGTTTAAACAATTCTAAGCCATACTTTCAACAATCCAAAGACATTCTATAGAGAATTTTTTAAGTAATCATTAATTGTAAGCTTTTTTTTATCACCACTTAACTCACCACACAGAAATTATTCTCCGTATTCTCTCTTTGAGAATCACCCCTATCAGAATTCCATCGTAGTCGGACACTAATTACGAATCATAGTGAAAAATCCCATATATGTACATATGTACATAAATTGTCATTACGAACTGAATGGGTGATAAATTTTTCGGGATTCGAAAAAGTTTCGGAAAAAATGGAATTCATGATAGGCTAACTATGTTTTTAATAATTTTGTATTTAATCAAATAAATAGAAAAAAAAAAAAACTTTTAAATAATTAAGAAACAATTATGAAAATACCAATCTTAAGTACTTCGTTACTTTCTTTCAACTAGGTTTTATATAGTGGTATACATTTTATATCATGCAAGAAGCGACTAACAAGTGTTTGAATATAAAACTAATTTCCCTAAGTACTTACTTATTCGTTAAATTAAGCACGTTCGTCAGTCATAGAAATTATTCAAACTGTCATTTAACATCACAACAATAATTGTTGTTATGGAAAGGAACGCCAATGATAAATTAATCAATAAATTTCCTTTTTATATGCATCGTACGTAAAGTGCCTGACAAATTTAGATTTAGAAGAGTTACATACTTAGCTCAGCCGTGTTGTTGGCCAACATTTTAGAAACCTCTATAAAACATCACATCAAATCATTTTTGTGAAATTTGCAAGATGGTTAAGAAATTCGTATATCTATTGGACGCTACAAAGCCATACCAGTTAATTTTTTGCATTTGTGGAATAGCCCCTTTTCCAGTTGTTAGTGAAGAAGCATTAAATCGTATAATATTTTCAATTTTATTCTACGTCTACAAAGCTCTTCTAACCGTAGCTATGCTCTTCACTGCCTACGAACGTTGTAGATACATTTCGATACACAACAGTTCAAATAATGATTATCTCACAAATGGCCTACGATTTGCCCAGTTCATAACGCTAACACTGATCCATTCCATAATGCACGTGATTGTGTTTTTCAAATACAAAGAGCTGAAACGAATCCTATTTAAAGTAATAGAAATCGAACAGGATTCGCTAAACATTTCGAATAAAATGCATCAATTCTGCTCACGATTTACATTCAAACGCCAATTGCTTTGTGTTTCGGGCCTTATGCTTATAACGATACTTTTAACTCCGTTAATGGCCATATACGCGTATTTATCAGATATGATTACGGTTTATCAGTGGTTAATAAGCGTCTTCTCGGAAATCGCAATCCGATGTAAGAGCGTTGAATTTTGTGTATTTGTACAAGTTTTCAACGAATTGCTGGGCGAATTGTTCGTTTGCATGAATGAGTTACAAAAAAAATTCATCAACAGCAGCAGTGATAGGAATTTTTTTACAGAGAGATTGATACTGCAAAAGAGGATTGTTGTCATCCAAAATATACAATCCAAAATATGGAAAACGGTTAACGCATTTAATGATTACTTCTCACTGACAATACTTTGTCAATTTGTTTGGAATGGAGTAACTATTACTAATATAATCTATTGGGTGTATGTGAAGTTTAATGAATCAAGTGTTTTTGTAAATGTATGTAAGTAAAATGTAAATACATACTTGTTGATATGTATTATTCATTTCACATACAGTGGTGTACACACAAATAAGTTAGATTAAATATACCTACCTAGATCTACAGAGCTGAAAGTTAATATCGACATGATTGTTGTATTTATGTATTTGATGAAAATCTCATTTAATTACAAAGTTGAAGAAAATTAAAAAGCATTACTTCCGCCAAGATGAATCTATTGAATGTAATTAAATTAAATATCAAGTTGAAAAAATGTATGTTTGAATTGTGGTCCCTTGATTCTTGATTATATAAACGTAGTTCAGTTTCGGTTCAAGGTTATAACTCAACAATTTTGACCTCGGTTTAACTAGGTTTCACGTGTGTATTAAGCTACCATCACATAATTCAACCCTCAACTACATTTGAACATCTTTTAATCCGGGGATTTTTTTAAAATCTTTACATTAAAAATATATTTGAAATCTCTGGCTATATAAGTTTTATAAGTTTTAAAATAAGTATAATGGTTTCAGCAAGGATGTTTACTCTTACTTTTCTGCTGTTAGATATACTGGTACCTTGTTACCTTTGTGACGTATGTATTCAAACGGTAAGTAACTCATTAAAGAGGGCGTATTGCATGTTTCAACAATTTTTGTATTTTGTAGTAAAATTGTGCTTAAGTGAAAAATTTGGCTCCCAAATTTTAGTCTATAGAAAATCTTGTTTTGCCTACAAATTGAATCTGTTTTTTCTTATAGTATGGAAAAATTATACGAAACATTCATGACTTCAAGCCAAACGATACAGACATCCTACTGAAACTATGCCTGAAGGAATACTCCTTACAGCTTACACATCAAAAATTAATATTTTCCTGTGGAGGATATTTCAATATAAATTTACAGTGTTTTGGTGAAGTAAGTTTTTAACATTAAAACAAATTGTGACTGAATAAATTTTTTTTGTTTAAAGATTGTTCTAGCGATTACTACCTACATTGTTATACTGATTCAATTTAAACTACAAGGCGATAAACCATGAGTGATGATGAAATTTTAACTTACAATCAAAAATAGAATAGTTATATATGTAAATATTTGTTGTTATGGTTATATTCCTTACCCCAATATAAAAAACGTAAACATTTTTTTTTCAATTTATTTATCAAGTCTTTAATTTATTTAAAAATTTGATTCTCATTTTTTTCACAATAAATTATAGCTTTCTGTTGGCAATGCTGCCGACAACATCAACAACGCCATCTAGTGGTCAAATAATTGAAGCAAGTGTCTAGATTGTTAGAAAAGGAAGATAGACATCAGATAGAGACGACCAATACAAAAATGCATTTCCAACGATTTTTTTAAAGTTTAAGCATTATTATTTGTGATTTGACGATGCCAACATCGGGTTTCTAAACGAAATTTAAAGTTTTCTTCTTTCATACACAAATTTAATAAATAATAATTAATAACAAAACTTGAAAGCGAATTCTATTATTTTTGAGACAAACCCAAAGTTGATTTTCAACATTTCTTTAAATTTCTAGTAAAAATTCGTTGGCATTCTCAAATTAAAGTTCAAAACAAACAAAAAACCACCGCGCGTACCTACTTTAAAATGGACGCTACCAATAAACCAGGACAACAATCTTCTGGTGGAGAAGAAAACAATTTCACCGGTCAATCATGCAAACTCTGCAATGAACAAGATAGTATGGAAATGGTACAGTGCGATAAATGTGACAAATGGTACCATTTTAAATGCGTAAATGTAACATCAGAAATCGCCAAGAAGGACTGGATGTGCCAAGAATGTTCTCTGCACGCCGAAGACAACAGATCCATCAAATCAAAAACGCAGTCAAAGAAACCATCATCGACAAGATCAAAGCGCCATCTTCACAATCTCGCGCTTCAACGATTAGAAGAAGAGAAAGCACTAGCAGACAAGCGAGAAAAAGAAGCGCAGCTACGTAAAGAACAAATGGACAAAGAGTACTTGGACAAGCGGTTCGAATTACTCATGAACTTTAGCTCAGAATCGGAAGAAGAAGAAGAACTTCCAGAGGGACTAGCAAGACAACGCGTAAATCAGTGGTTGGAGAAAGAACCAAATGTGGCAAATGAAACGCAAATTGACAAACTGGTAATTAACTTGCCAAGTTGTAGTCGCACCGCAAATCAGCCCAACATGGAATCCTGCCACGAACTTCGCGCATATCAACAGCAACCCCCTCGACCAGAGAAATCAACCAATTTACACCAAAATCACTGGGCGTATCAAGGTAATCGTTTTTACGAACAAGCGGTTGCTCCCGAACCGCACCCTCAACATCAGAGGCAAAGAGGTAACAACGACACTAAAGTCTCAGGGAGTAACTATTTTGAACCGAAACTTCCAACTGCGTATCAACTCGCTGCCAGACAATCTCTACCAAATGAGTTGCCAATATTCACAGGACGATCCGAAGAATGGCCCGTCTTCATAACTATGTTCGAAGGCACAACATCGTCATGCGGATTCAACCATGTCGAAAATCTTTTGCGTCTCCAAAAATGTTTAAAAGGCAAAGCATATGAAGCCGTTCGGAGTAGATTGACGCAACCCAAAAATGTTCCTCGCATAATTGAGACTCTCAAGGAAACGTATGGCAGGCCAGACGTCGTTTTGGACTCGCTAATCACGAGAGTTCAAAATGAACCGGCCCCAAGAGCGGATAGGCTGGAGTCTATAATCCCTTTTGCCTTAGCTGTTGACAACATCTGTTCAACGATGGAAGCCTGTGATATGTTCGACCATCTCTACAATCCATCAGTGCTGCGTGCCCTAATCGAAAAGCTTCCACCTACTATCAAATTGCAGTGGGCAACGTACATGGAAACCTTAGCCGATGTTAATCTTATAACGTTCGGTGAGTGGCTAACAAAACTATCCAGAACCATCAACCGTGTTACGTTTACAAACTCCAATGTAAACGTTAGAGAAAAACGAAGCGAGAGAGTACACATCAACATTCACGACGAAGACAAGAAGCAGCAAACAAAAACTTGTTGCATCTGTAACCAAAAGTGCAACAGAGTTGATATCTGTCGCCAATTTACCAACCTTGGTCTCAATGACAAATGGAACGCCGTAAAACAACACAACCTATGTCGGACATGTTTATCTTTCCATCCCACCTCTCGATGTAAAGTGGATTCGAGGTGTGGAGTCAACGGTTGCAGCTTTCGACATCATAAGCTACTGCATAACACAAGCAAAGATACATCTTCAGTCGCACAATGCAACGCCCATCAGGATAAAGCGACATCAGTTCTTTTCCGAGTTTTGCCAATCATAATCCATGGGCAAAAAGGCAAGGTCAAAGTATACGCCTTTCTCGATGAAGGATCTTCACTTTCACTAATGGATGATGCTCTCGCAGAAGAATTGGGACTCCAAGGTCAACTGGATCCACTTTGCCTAAAGTGGACTGGCAAAACACATCGCATGGAAAATAATTCGAAGATTGTATCTTTGAGTGTATCAGGAGTGAGCAGCACAAAGAGATACCGACTAACCAACATCCGAACAGTTAAGTCTCTTGACCTGCCAGTTCAAACAGTATGCACGGATAAAATAGTGCAACACTATCCATATCTGAAAGGAATCCCAATTGAATCGTACGAGAACGCAAGACCAAGAATTTTAATAGGTCTCGACAACGCCAACCTAGGATTACCATTGAAATTCAAAGATAGTGGTCGCAATGATCCAGTTGCTACAAAGACCCGTTTAGGGTGGGCTATTTATGGACCATATGAAAAAGGAATCGGTATTAAAATATCTCCAAGAACCAACAATCACGTCTTTCATAGCTTCCACCACTGTGAATGCGAACAGTTCAGGGATGCAAAACTCTCCGAGATGCTGAAAGACTACTTCTCACTGGACAGTGTGGGGGTGACCGCTATTCAACCTGAGTCAACAATGTCACACGAGGACACAAGAGCCCTTCAGCAGCTGGAGTCGGAAACCAAACGAGTAGCCAACCGGTTCGAAACGTCTCTCTTGTGGAAATATGAAAATGTTCAACTTCCAAATAGTCGACCGATGGCATCTCGTCGATTTGAGTGTCTTCGAAAAAAGCTAAGACGCGAACCATTGATGAGAAAAACCCTCGAATATCAAATCAACGACTACCTCTCTAAAGGATACATCCGAAAGTTGACACAAGAAGAACTCCATGAAAGCCATCCACGTACTTGGTATTTACCTATCTTCCCGGTTATAAATCCAAACAAACCGGGTAAAACAAGGATAGTCTGGGACGCAGCAGCAAAAGTAAACGGAGTATCTTTGAACTCAATGCTTCTCAAAGGACCTGATCAACTAACTTCTCTCATAGGTGTTCTTTACCGCTTCAGAGAAAGAAGAATAGCTATATGTGGTGATATTCGTGAGATGTACCATCAAGTTCTCATCAAGAAGGAAGACCAGCATGCCCAACGATTCCTATGGTGCCAAGATGATTCTCAATCTGAACCGGATACTTATGTCATGCAGGTAATGACATTCGGGGCAACTTGCTCCCCCGCCTGTGCACAATACGTGAAGAATAAAAATGCAATGGAGTTTAAGGATACTCACCCGAAAGCTGTAAGGTGTATCACTACAAACCATTACGTGGACGATTTACTCGAAAGCGTAGACACGGAAGCAGAGGCCCTCCAACTGGTGACAGAAGTATCAATGATTCACCATCGAGGTGGTTTTGAAATAGGCAAATGGATTTCAAATTCACCCAAGGTTTTAGGCCAACTCGGAGAATGCTCAACTATGGACAAACGAAACCTGAACATATGTGACGATATAGGAGCTGCCAAAGTACTTGGTATGTGGTGGTGTACCTCGACTGATTCCTTCAAGTACGTATTGAGTCGATCCAATAACGACATCCTCCAGGCGGATCGCAAACCAACAAAGAGACAAGTTCTTCGAGTGTTGATGTCAATCTTTGACCCATTGGGTTTGATAGCCAATTTTTTAATATTCCTGAAAATATTGCTTCAAGACATCTGGAGGACACCAGTAAATGGTGATAAAATCGGATGGGATGATCCTATAGCCGATGAGCACTTCACACGCTGGCTTCAATGGTTAAGATTGCTTGATCAAATTGAAGAAATATCCATTCCTAGATGTTATCTGAATAACATACGATTTGACGACGATGCCGATATTCAACTCCATATATTCGTGGACGCAAGCGATAAAGCGTTTGCGGCTGTAGCATATATAAGGACGAGTAAAGGGGACAATAATGTTGAGTGCAGACTGGTAGGAGCCAAAACACGAGTAGCACCACTGAAACTGACTTCAATTCCCAGACTCGAACTGGAAGCTGCTAGACTTGGATGTCGCCTATCCAAATATATAAGCGAAAACCATTCCGTTAAAATATCACGGATATGCTTCTGGACAGATTCAAAGACTGTCTTATGTTGGATTCGGTCGGACCATCGTCGCTATCGCCAATTTGTCGCCTTTCGTGTAGGGGAAATAACTGAAAACACAAACATAAACGATTGGCGGTACGTACCAACAAAATTAAATGTCGCAGATGAGGGTACCAAATGGCAAAAAACTCCAGCGTTCAACTCATGTACCCGTTGGTTCACTGGACCTTCATTCTTGCTGTATCCAGAAGAAGATTGGCCTGAAGATTTTCCGAAAAACAGCATCACAGACGAAGAAACAA
This sequence comes from Epistrophe eligans, assembly GCA_951394125.1. Classification (NCBI taxonomy): domain Eukaryota; kingdom Metazoa; phylum Arthropoda; class Insecta; order Diptera; family Syrphidae; genus Epistrophe; species Epistrophe eligans. The sequence continues at coordinate 558,188 of OX596028.1, forward strand.
AAACACATTTATTTATTGACAAATTTAAATCTGAATGTGTCATAGACGTCAAACGATTTTCCAAATGGATGTGTCTACTACGATCTAAGGTATATGTGTTTCGATTTATTTTCAATTTAAGAGCTAAAAAAAGGAAAGTGCAAAGGCGTGAAGGTATAATTTCAAAAGAAGAGTACCAGGAAGCTGAACAATATCTTTACCGCCAAGCACAATTGGAAACATATGCCTACGAGATAAGACAACTGGAGGCCGATGATGACTTGCCGACAAACGAACGCAAAGGCCTTAAAGCGAACAGCCACATATTTGCTCTTTCACCATACTTAGACAGCAGTAAGATTCTTCGCATTCGTGGTCGCATAGATGCAGCAGTGGGAGCATCTCCACACATGAAACGACCCATATTACTCGATAAGGACCACTATATCACAGGACTCATCATACAATATTATCATGAGCGGGTTCACCACCTTAATTATGAAACAGTGGTAAACGAACTACGCCAAAGGTATTGGATACCGAAGATTCGTATTGCTGTGAAAGTTGCAACGAAAAACTGTCAACTGTGCAAAGTAAGAAAGGCAACTCCACGGTCACCAATGATGGGCGATCTCCCGGCTGCAAGACTATCGGCATTCTCTCGACCATTTTCTTATTCCGGAATTGATTATTTCGGCCCAATGACTGTTGCAGTTGGCAGAAGAACTGAAAAACGCTGGGGTGTACTTATCACATGTTTAACAACACGAGCCGTCCACATAGAGTTGGCCAACAGTCTCTCGTCCGATTCCTGTATATTGGCCATCAAAAGATTCATAACTCGACGTGGAATGCCAACAGAGTTCTACAGCGATAATGGCACAAACTTCCATGGAGCCGATCGTGAACTCAAACAGGCTGTAGATATTCAGAAGAGTCTTGCTATGGAATTCTCTTCTTCTGCCACGAAATGGATCTTCAATCCACCCTCATCGCCACACATGGGAGGCAGCTGGGAAAGGATGGTACGAGCAACTAAAACAGTGCTTAAACAAATAATGCCAATGCGAAATCCATCTGATGAACTGTTATACAGTATGATGGTTGAAGTAGAAAGAATAATCAACTGCCACCCGCTTACTTACGTACCATTGGAAAGTGAAAGTGATGAGGCCTTGACACCAAACCACTTTCTTCTTGGTTCATCTGATGGAAGCAAAGTCGACAGCATCCTTTCTGAAGATGGAACACTCCTGCGAAAAAATTGGATGAAAGCACAACAATATGCAAACATGTTCTGGAAACGATGGATCAAGTACCTACCAACTCTCACCCGAAGGACAAAGTGGCACAAACCCACAAAACCTATCGAAGTAGGAGATGTCGTCATAGTCGTAGATGATTCAAACCCAAGAAATCTATGGCCGAAGGGACGAATTCTAGAAACTGTAATCAGCAAAAATGGACAAGTTCGAAAGGTTACTGTACAAACGAACTCTGGGATATACATTCGTCCAGCAGTCAAAATAGCCGTTCTTGACGTTCATAAGCCTGGTAAGCCGACGGTCGATGTCGCCATACCGGGGGGGAGTGTTGGCAATGCTGCCGACAACATCAACAACGCCATCTAGTGGTCAAATAATTGAAGCAAGTGTCTAGATTGTTAGAAAAGGAAGATAGACATCAGATAGAGACGACCAATACAAAAATGCATTTCCAACGATTTTTTTAAAGTTTAAGCATTATTATTTGTGATTTGACGATGCCAACATCGGGTTTCTAAACGAAATTTAAAGTTTTCTTCTTTCATACACAAATTTAATAAATAATAATTAATAACAAAACTTGAAAGCGAATTCTATTATTTTTGAGACAAACCCAAAGTTGATTTTCAACACTTTCATTGAAAACCAACCATCAATGGAATTTTTGTTTTTAAGGCACTTAAAAATCAAAATTCGTGATTGTTTTGAAACTGATGATTCAAATATTAATTCTTAACAAACATTTTTTTCATTTTAGCCCAACCTTTGGCATGAAATGAATTTCATTTTTTCATTGATTGAACTTATGAACTTACCTTACAATTGATCATTGAAAACTTAGAAGTCGTTTTGCGTAGAAGGTTGGTCCAAATTGGAATATTTTTTTGACTAGAAATAATAAATGAGTTATCAGCTTTATATTGGCATCAAAATAAACAGTGATTTTGCCTTTAAACTGTCTCAAAATAAGAAATTTAAATTTTCAATGATGAGTTTAAATAAAAGCTATAACTGGCCCCTAACTGAGAGACAGGAAATTTCATCTCACTTCATATAATATCTATTGACCTACATATGTAATGTATATACATATACCTCAATGAAAGCAAGATTTGTATTACTTATTTCAGTTTTTTTCTGACTTTTTAGTTGTAACTTAAAGTTCTCACACAAAAGTATTTAATTATGTTTATTGATATTGGAATGAATATGCTAAAACATCCCTGCATGTGGACTCTTTATACCCCTGGCAAAAAATACATAGAAGACAAATCGATGAGTGTCTTTCGATGGAATACCCACCAGACTCACCCACATATGTGGACAATATTTAAATATAAATTCAGTCTTCAATATAAACCAGAGACATGTATCTAATAGATAAATTACTTAATGTTATTGAAAGCTTTATTACCTTTGTACTCAGGTAAAGTTATCAAATCAATAAAAAAGTAACTGAAAACTAATTACCAGTAATTAAAAAAGACGTCATTAAAACAGTAGCGTTGAAGCCATTGGTTTGTAAAGTCAGAATGTTCTTCTACTGCGATTGTTTACGTTTTATTCGTTTCCTTCGTAAATTTATGACCATTATTGGTTTGATTCCGATAAAAGTAAGCTTAAGGACACTTCAAATATCAATTGTTTTCATAATAGTTGCATCCGTGCCTTTTATGCGACTTTGGAATGCCGAACAATCAGTATTCCAAAGTGATAGTGAACTTTCAAGAATCGTGAACATATCAAGTCTTTTGGTCTTGTGGATTGTACATATTGTTATACTTTTGGAAACTTCATATAAAGTTAAAAAATTCGATCAAATTATTTTTCATTTTGAAAAAATACATCAAAATTCATTCTTCGACCGTTTTTCCAATGTTTCTACTTCTCCGAATTTCAATTGGAAGGCTTTCCGGGTTTACGTGTTTCTATCCCTGGAATTTATAGAGCTGATGATTTTGTCTTGGATCTTGCATTTGGATGGACTAACCTGGACAAGATGGTGCTTTAATGTTTACTCGGACATAACTTTAAAAACAAAACTGTTTGAATTCATATTTTTTGTGGTTTTGACAAATCATATGCAAGATGAATTATGCTCGGCAGCAACAAAAGTTATAATTGACTGTCGGCCAATACTGCACAACCAATGGATATCGAAGCAGAATAATCTGCAAGCCTTCAGGACAATAGGCCAACTTCGAAATGAGATTTGGATGGCAGTTAAGATGATTGAGGATCTATGCGAATATTCTCTGGTTGGAGTACTGTTGAAGATGTATTGTGATATCACTTTTACTGCTTACTGGGCTTATAGAAGTTTCGAAACCGGAAGCACTAATTTTTATAAAACAGGTAGGTATAAACTTTGATACATTCACAAAAATTTACAAAAATATAAATATAATATACATATTTGTATTTCTATGATAACAGTTATAAACTAATTTGATTGTCATTTTATAATTTTAGTCTGCCTTCTTTTCTTACTGGTGCGAGGACTTGTTTTGCTTGCATGTTGTTGGATTTGCACTTCTTGTGAAATATTGGTAACAAAGTTAATAAAGTAGGTTCAAGTTGTGTGTGCTAATAGGCGTGTCCTAAAAAAAAAAAATTACAGAGCGTTCAATGTCAATTTGACATCTCTATCTCTATCGCATCTGTAGAGAAAAATAAAGACGTTATACTTCGATCGTTTTTGTTAACAGTGATGAGGCTACTGATCTCTATATAAAAATTGGATAGTGGATAGCCTATAGTGTATAACATTTTTTGTGAGGTAATTTTAAGATTTTTTGACGGGGTACCGGCCACGACCTCGTATCTAGCTCTATACAAACGAAAAAAAGTTATAAAAGATATTAGCCGTAATTGAGCATTTATTATTTATATTAATATAGCATTGCGGCGGTGAATATTGAAAAAAAATAAAAGAAGGAAAGCAAGAAAAAGATTATGTATCTTTAAAAATAAAATTTCAGGAAAGAAGAAAAAAACAGGAAATTATCTACGAAAAATTATAAAAATAGCTGTTATACTGTTATATGAGGGTACCGGTCACGAGTATAAGGCCAAATTCCTAAACGCAAATTTGCAAAGCAAATGCAAAAAGCAAGATATTTTTTACATTTGCATAAATGCAAATGAAAACAAAAATCTAATTTTGGGACAATCTGCTTTGCAAGGATGTATAGACTATCCAGTGTATATAGGGATCAGTGGATGAGGCCCGTGAAACAAAATTTCATCTTTGCTTAAAATATTGAATTGTTAAAGTACAAAACTTATTGAAATGAATGAAAAATAATTAAATTTTTTTTTATTTTTTATCACTATTCCATTTTAATTTACGAATACGAATTACTAATCGCAAAGACCATAAAGAGCGGATTATTTTTTATTTTTTATAGTAAACAAATTTAACAAAAAATTAGTTTTTATTGCTCTCAGGTCAAAATTTGCAAATAATAATTATAAGGGTCAGGAATCCGCTTCACATATCTTCCCGTGGTTTAACACGTCATTTGAGGAATACGAGGGTTTTATAATCAAGACTGAAGGTAAAAATAAAAAGGAACACTTTTGTTCTATTCGGCTTTCGTCATAACTTGCACGAATGCGCTTATTTAACTGTGGTCATTGTTCAAAATTGCAGCAATCCTTAACACACCACAAGAATTGTTTGGAGTTGACTTGGGAAAAAGTTATTTTAAACTATCAAGTGACCAGTATGATAATAACGGTTTTAAATTCAATTAAAAATGAATTGGGATCTACTCAAAAGACTTTCACAATACGACAACCCTCCCGAGAAGCAAAATGACTTAAGGAAGCAAGAAAAAAATTGAAATTGTCAAAAATATTTACATTAAAATATTTATTGAAAATACGTAGGCGCAAAAGTGTGACTTTCAAAAAGAGATGTCCAAATTTCAATAAATTAGTGTTTCCATCAATAAGTAATTTTGATTAACTAACAGCTGAATTAATTTTCATATTTTTTCTTTTCTTTCTTTTAAACGGTCTCTTGTTTTAAGAATAAAAATAATTTGGTTCTTAAGTTCTGGCTTAAAATTATTAAATCTAAAAAATCTTTCTTTTGGTTTATGATTTAGATTTTTATTGGCATCCATGCGATAGAGACTCATTATTTTAAAATTTTAGGAACGTAATTTCATAACAAAACTACCACAAAATGCAGGAGGAGGAACTGATGTACACTTGAGCACAATCATTAAAGACCTATCTCTAGACCTTCTTCACAAACGTATTCAATTTTCAGCTGGCGACATTATTGTAATAAATGTTCACACTCTAGGAGTGGTTTGTTCGCTATGTGATCTACATCTAATGAAGCTTTAATAATAATTCCAAACTTTTTAGATGACATTTTCTGCCGTAACGTTTGTTGTAATTCTCATTCAATTCCAAATGGACGGTCCATCAAATTAAAACCCTAAGCACTTCAAACATATTGATGTTTATTGAAATAAAGAACATATTTGATAAAACCACATGTTACCTTCTTCTTTTTATTTAGTTATAAAATTTTAAGAATTCTTACTTTCTACAAGTTTGGGATATAGCCAATTGAGTAGTGTATCGATCTCCTACGGAGAAGACTTCTTTTTCACGTTGTTGAAGATGCCCAAGTATTTGCCACGGGTCATCTCTTTCGCTTCCACAACTCCTAATTGGTATGCCTCGTCGTACAACTTCTTGATTTCCATGATAAGACCATTTGTAGAGTAATCACCGAGTTCTGCAAATCACCATATATAGCTAGTTATAATAACCGAATTTATTGATATATAGTTAATTTTAATTTACCATTCATTGCCATTATATCTTCTTTTGAAAGCCCCTTAGACCAAGTAGATGAGGATGTATGAATTGGGGTGTCACTCATGGCTATAAAATCAGTTATTCCTGGAACTGGGAGCAAATTAAAAGAGCTTCAGAAAAACGCGTACGAAAAACTTTAGGTCGTTATCAAATTTTAAATTAAAGGTTAATTATTCGACTTCGAGTATCGACTTGAATGTCAACAAAAAAAAATAAAGATGACACACTTGAGGTGATATACAAAAAACAGAACTTACTTTTTTCTGGCCAGAGATCTGGAGAAGCACGATCCAGCTTTTCTAGAGATATTAAAGCATCTTCATCTGTATCATCTCTGTTAGATGATCCTCCTTAAAAAAATGTTCATTTACTTTTATAGAAATATTTAATTTCAAATTTAAAACAAAATACCATTTAATAATCTTCGCATCGAACTGTTTCTTTCTGTCATTTTTGACTTTTTGTTTTTAAATCTTCTTTTTCTTTTGTTTAGTTGAAACTAGCAGCAGGGATGTAGGTGAGACCATTGCCTTTATTTATACCAGTAATATGAATGTGTTCAGTTCATAGAAAGTTCATAAAGCCTGCGAAATTCGAAATAAAATGAAATGATTGAATTTGCTTAGCACTGCTTTTAGACGACTGCAAATTTTAACGGCGTTTCTCTTTTTAGTTTCTTTCGGATTGCAATGCAACATCCATTTAAACGCTGCAAATTTTAATAACTATAATTTTTGTTAAAAGAAAAAGAAACATCTCTTCACACTCTTTACTTCGCTTGTCTCGAACGAAATGAGCTGTCAAACAAAATTCATTTCGGCTGTAGTGAAAATGTAGTATAAAATGAAAAAAGAGATTTTAAAAGAAAACGTAAAAATTTCCTACATATCTACTATCCCAGTTTACGCATATATATTAAGGGCTTTCATTTTTGTTCAGTTCTGCGCATCTGTCAAAATTGAGGAAAATGGTGGATCAGTGCCCCATTTCGTGTCTAATTTCAATATTTTGTTGTTTTTTCTAATGATTAGGTGTTATAGTTTTTGTAGGCACTCAAACAACCATTTTTATTTTCTGACACTTCTAATTTTGACAATCTACGCAATATATTACTTTAGATTTGTGTACTGAGCTACTGCCCCATGTGAAAGGGGTATGTATATATTAATGGTCTTATTTATAAACGTTGTCTAACTTTAGACAACTGTCCAACTTTTGAAAATGTGTTCAAAAACCTTGTTTATTCTTGTCTTATAGCTGCCTAACTTAGACACAAGAGTAGATTGTCTTAACTGTGAATAATGTGATATTTATTTTTATTAAATAATGCATATTTCCACCAATTTGAAAATAGTTAGACAGTGTCTAAGTAGACAAAAGTCTAATAAATACGACTGTAACATTTTATTTATATTAAGGGTAGGTATTCATGCAACGTCGGAAACTACAACGTCATAAAATCGTAAAGTTTCCAACACACGTTTTATGAACGCCCCTTAAACATCTTGCGAAAATGTTTTTATAAACCAATCAGCTGACTCAACCATAATGTCATAATACCATTAAAAAAAGATTACCTTGTTTACCATTTTCAGTTACAATAAGGGTATTCATGCAACGTCGGAAACTTTACGACGTCATAAAATCGTAACGTTTCATGAACGCTCCTTTAAACATCTTGTGAAAATGTTGTGATAAACCAATCAGCTGACTAAACCATTATGTCATAATACCATTAAAAAAAGTTTACCATTTTCACGATGTTTACGGCACAAATTCTTGTGGGAAAGTTTACAATTTGCGGAAAAGATTTCCCATACGAAAAGTTTACGATTTCTCGGAAAAGATTTCTCATACAAAATTTGACAGTCCGTTTACGACATCGTAAACTTTCCGATGTTGCATGAATACCCTTATTATTATTATATTTGTGGAACACACTAATCGAACATTGAATACACTCATTAATTTCAGCAACTTTGTTCTACTACATTATACCAATCTACATCAGCTGGGTTTTTTGCAATTAATTTTCAAATCGCACTTCTACTACAAATCACAAATTCGTGATCTGCTGATAGCTGATGTAAAAACGGAAACTTTCCACTAGCATTTTGTGTTTTCGCAGAAACTTTCTTCTTTTAAAATTTATAATTTATTTCAAACAAAACTAGACAAATGGCAGCAAATAAAATGATGAAGGTTGGGAAAATACCAAATCCTTCAAACATATCCACCTTGTTTTTTGATCTCGATAATACTCTTATCCCAACAAGAAAAGGTGACTCAAAGGCCTGCAGAAAGGTAAGTTTTCGTTGTTTTTTTATTTTTTCTTTGTTTAAAGCTATTTTTTGAGAAGAGGTACTTTGAGAGTCATTCAAGTGTTATGAAATTCTAAAAATAAAATCACCTGCGGTCGTGGGTTGTTTCTGCATTTTCTTGTGCGTAGAAAAAAAGTTGTATAACCATCGGCTGAAAAAATGAAATTAGCAAATTAGTGACAAATGACAATTATTCTAGGTTGTTTTTTTTTCTTTCTATAACTTTAATTCCCTCCCTTCCTCGTGCAACGTGTTAGTGCGGTAACTTCAATTAAAAGAATAAGCAAACGTTTATCGCGATAATTGTTATAATTGTGGTGTAGTATAAATAAATATCGAGAGATTTAAAAAAACATCGCGTGTTGCTAAAGTTCAAAGGTTGTCGAACAGATAAAGAAACTTTTTTTTTAAATTGCCGCTTTCTGTCACCGTCTCCATTGCATAGGGCAAAAATCTTGAACACGCTTTTTATTTTGGAACTTTTGATAAATTGCCAAAAAATAAAGCATTCGCAAGTTCATTTTATGATGCACGGCTGCCGACATTGCCTTCGCGTGTGCTCCGATATTTTTGTTTGCAAAAATTAATGTTTTTCATGTCGGCCACGAAATCAGTGGGAGAAAAAGTATAATCATTTCCAGAATTAGACCATCCCACTGCAAGTTTTTTGGTAGAGCTACAAATGTTCGTCGGTTAGTTGATGAAATACACAGTGCACACAGAACATGACCTTAACCATTGCAAACGTTTAATAGTAAAAAAGAAGAGAAAAATGATACAAATATTTGAAGATTATTATCTACATTATGTAGGATACCTATTATTTTTTCAAGGCTCTTTTTGATTTTTTTTTTAATTGTTTTTTTTTTTTTTACAATGAAAATGAATTAACTACTCATTGAGCACCTCCTTTAAGTATCTGAGTCATTCCCTACACTTGTCATTTCTGTTATTCATGATGAGGGTGGTTATGTATGAACAGTTTAATCACGTTATATTTGTAGGCATATGTACATACCTACATAAATATGTACATTGTAAACTTAACATTTTACATTCTTCCTATTGCCTTAACTAGTAATTTTTCCTTGCGAAAAATCTCGTGATGCTGCCGAACAGCCAAAGACCAACATAGTGATGCTGCTGCCACATTCTACTTTTCTTTGCGATAATATTGGAGCATATTCAGTTCTCACCTACCTTATTTAGAACATTTAAATACCATTTCATGCTTTTAAGACGTTTTTTTAAACTTAAATGGCACTGTGCGTATGATCTTTATTTATTGTATCTTTATTATCTGCAGTAGTTATGTACAGAAGCAAATCTTTTCAAAGCTGTTATCAATGTATATAGGTATATGTACATATATGTACAAGTAAATATATTACTGATAAAGGCAAACTACTGAGATTCTTTAGTAGTGAGCCACTTTAACATTACCTCGGAAGTGGTAGACTTGGATGGATATTTTGAATCGTGGTGCTTTTAGGTCACATAAGAGTAGGTAAAATTAAAAATTAATTTTTAATAACAAAATAAAAAAAAATAATTTTTAATAAAATTAAAACGGAAAAGAAAAATAAGACGGGGTATAATTAAAATTAAGAAGAGATACCTATATGTATATAATAGGTATATCGATGTTTGATTTAAATTAGGGTGGCCGTTATTATTTCTTAAATTATTTTTTTTTTTCTATTCAGAAAATTTTTACTCGTGTCCATTTTTTCCCCTACATATATATTTATATACAGTATAAATTCAAGGTAAATACATCCGGATTTAAGTTTTAAACTGGATTATCAATCGGGTGAATAATATGGCGGTTAGGGTTTTATTTTTTTACGTAATTTTAATACTCAAATGAAGCAATCTGTTGCTTTCTGTTGCGATCTCATTTTCGTGAGGGAAAAATTACATGATTGTGAATTCCGTAGTGTTTGCCATTCCTTACATTCCTTAGAATCAATATTTTCTCCTACCCATGCAAAATAGAATTTTAAGATATCGCCACCATTCACCTTTGTAAGTATTCATTCTCGGGGTTTCACGATTTTCCGACGTTTGCGGTCGGAATTTACAATTTTCGTATTTAATTGGTTCAATACAAATCCAAAAATACATGTAAATCGAATGAAGTTCAGCAGAGTTATGGAACCAGTTCATTTTAAATTGTTGATTCCGATTTTTAAAATCAATTTTGTTTGTATAGTAGATAGGTAATTGATAATTTAAATTTGTGTTAAATTAGACATTAACCTATTTTAAAAACGAGTTATATTTTTTTAAAACGTGTTTTTAAAATTTCATCCGGTTTAAAACCTTTTTTTTTTTTCTGGTTCCATACTTCAATTTAAAATATTCAAACAAAAAGATATTTTTTTTGAGGAATTAATAATTAATTCCTTATGAATTTATTATTCGTTCCTTATATTAGTACTTTTTCATCTTATGAATGTTTCTTTGTCAAAAATTTAATATTTAAATTCAAAATTTTTGTCCGCACTATTTTATTGTACGATGGATTTAGCTGACGAATAGGTACCTTTTTGTAAAAATGTTCCCTTGTATGAATAAATGTTCAATCGGTGTTGGACAAATAATGTGAAGATACAATGCGATTTAATAAAAATCAAATACAGATAGCGCCTTATCTTTATCAGTGGTTGTTGTCGTCACAAGAAGTATAAGAGATGATTAATAGCTTCACTTTTTTTAACTTCTAAGGCTTGTTCAAATATCCTCAGGAATAAGTTAAGAAACAAAAAAATTGAAACTTTTTATTTGCTTAATATTTTGATGTTATGTATATTTTAAAAGGCAGTCATTATTTTAAACAAATGTCCGATGCAGCCAACTAAAACTTAGCAAACCTCAATCAATCATGAAGCGCTTTTATAGGAAAAAACTAAACACTTGAAACTATTTACAAAATTTAAACAAATATATTAAACAAATAGCCAATATCTAAATTATTAATTTCAGATGAAATAGTCTTTACATATTTGTATCATTTTGTATAAACTAATAAGTCTATTATCCCAATCAGGTATTAATAAACATTTAAAATAAAATAAATTGTGTCTATTCGAAAATATTGTCATCCTCACCCTATGTTGGAGAAAAATAAAAATCTAAATATAAATTCCGACGTACCCCGAAGTGATTCGACAAATGCATGGATGTTTAAAATATTTCATTCAGTTCGAAAATAAACACAAAAGAACTAACTTATACCGAAAAGTGTTAGAACATTCGCTCTTTTCGCCGAACAGGGAAATTATTCCATTCAGTTCTCGTACGTGCGCCGTAGAAGATTGTTTTGTGCCGCTTGTAATACGCACACCTAATAAATTTATATAGACACTTTTTTTATTTTTATAAATTAATTTAAACTTGCGGTTCAAAATGGCGGACATCCCGGAATCCGTAAAAAAATGTGCTGCCATGCTTAAAGGCTCAAAAACCGATACGGAAAAGTTTGCCGCATTATTTATGGTCACAAAATTGGTGAAAGGAAAGGATTGCAATCCACCTGCCAAAAAACTGTTATTCGAGGCAATCGGATTTGGCTTTCTAAAAAAATTATTAAATTCAAAGGACCTACCGAGTGATTGTCCACCCTTGGTCTACAAGAGTGTAGCCCTTTCTATCCTTACGTGTTTCTGCCAAGAAGAAGAGTTGGCTACGCATAAAGATATGATCGACGCCATACCCACTTTGTTGGAAATAGTAGAGACTGCCGACGATGACGACTATGACGATAATTTAATTGTGGTGAGTGAAGCCTACAGCTGTTTGAAGAGCATTGCCTCGTACGAATCAGGACAAAACGCTTTGCTCTCAATAGGAGCGATTCCTAAAATGTCGCAAATCTATTCGCAACAGAGTTTTCAGACTGACGAGGCATTACATTTGATTGTAATGCTCACAAGTAAGTTTGGGCCAGCGTCATGGACCGATGACCCAAAACCCTTTCACGCCTTAATCCAAAGGATCGCGTTGGACATGGAAACTGATCATAGTGACAGAAAATTCGAACTATGCAAGATTCTCTCATCGATTCTCACTACTTGTCGACGTGAGATAATTGTTAACACACTCGTTGGAGAAATATGGCCGGAGAGCGTATTCAAAGGTTGCAGTGATATTTTGAAAAGTAAAATCGGTCCAAAACAAAGAGATCCAACTCTTCACCTCATAGCAACAACATTGCAAGTCCTCGGTATACAATGGGCTTTCATGGATGACTCGAAGCAATTCTTCTTGTTGCTATTGCAGTTGGCCGCTATTGAAGTCCGTATGCAGATGGACGAGAAAAAACTTGAGACTACGTTCAAAAATGCCGAACTCATCACATGCTGCTTTATAATTTTGGAGCTCTGCATCGAACATATGGCTGGTGACGAAATCGACTTGGAGCCCAAGGAAAAGCAGACAACGTACACCGCCTTGAAGGGAGCTTTTAACCAAGTTCTTGCTGTGCTAACTCGTGTATCCAACGATAAAATTAAGGACACTATCAACGAACGTGACAAGGCATTCATTTGTGCTATTGTGCGCATTTTATCAGCGTGGTTGGCGCAGGAAACAACGGCAATGCGCCCCGCAATTTATAAAATTCTGCCTTTCATGTTCAAATTGGCTAACCAGACTTTCTACGACCTCAGATCTCATCGCAAGGAGAACAAGGACGGGGAATCACCCGTCGATATACTGCGTGTTATGTTACCTGCTCTCTGTCACTTAGCTGTCGAAGACGAAGCTAGAAAAATCATGTTCACCTCCAAACAAGATGCAGTTTTTCTCGAGGCCATTGAATTCTACTATTCGATTTCTCACTACAAAAAACCACCAATTCCTCGAGCAGAACGCCTAAAGCGCATGAACGAACCCGACCCAGTGCCAACGCCCAAACAAGTAGAGGAAATGAAAGATGCTCGCACAGCTGTTGTTAGCTTGTGCAACATTTTGATGAATCTTACTGTACTGGAACCGAAAATTGTTGAAGAGAGCCCTGTGTTTGCTAATTTGCTCAAATTCGTTTACGATAACTTGCCTGAACTTAAGGACACACCCGATAACCTTGTGATGCACGGCCACTTGGCTGTACTTGGACTTCTGCTGTTGAAACAACAATCGAGCAAGGTTAAGCAAAACGATTTTTCCATATGCCGATACATCCAAGCTACAATACGCTTCCTGTGGGATGCATACAACATTGATGAATCTAACGACCCAACAGCTCTGGTTGTTTCCATCGCGTACAAGGAGCATTGGATGGAGATCTCTGAGTTATGGTTCCTTGGTATGCAGACCATGTGCGGAGTGCTGCCTCTTATCCCTTGGATATCTGAGTTTGCAGTCGAAAGTGGTTGGGCTGAAGGTATCGTCCAAACCTTGAAAAAAGTAAAAATTGGTACTTTACAACCCAATGTTAAATCAGCGTACGAAGACTTCCTGAGTCAGCTGGTCGACGCAAATCCCAGTGTAGTAGCCGTTCTTAAAAAAGCGGATGCACTTCGTGTTTGTCGCAACCACAGAATGATGGACTTGGGCAAGAAACTCTTTGGAGATTAAAAGCCATCCATCATAAACAAATAAATTTTCTTAATTTTCTTTGATTTATCGAACAATGAGTAAAAAATAAAAAAAAATAGACTCGAAAGATTTTATAAATATACCAAGCATACAAATAAAATAATAAAATAAAACTTCTAAGAAGAAATCGTATTTAAATTATATAATGGAATAATTTTAAAAACTTATCTGAAGAACTAAGTGAAAAGATTTTTATAATATATGTACAATTTTATTTTCTAAACACTGCATATCTATGTATGTATTTAACATCATGATGTTGTTTAAAACAAATAAAATGGAGAAATCTGCTGTTGATTTAGATACCCGATTGGTTGTGGAGTCTGTGAACACATGAATCTATTTTTGATTAGCCGATAACCTGGCACATTGCCAGCACAAGTTTGCTATACTCCATGAACGCTTGCTGGTATATTTCAGTCGTAGCGCACTGGGTGTTAATTTTTTTTGTTTATTTTTGTTTAATTTACAAAATGTCGCATTTGTATTAAGGTACGACGATGCATAAATATAAAGTATAAGAGTCGTTGACTGCAGTCCATGGTATTTTTGGAAACAAAAGCTTAGTTGTCCATTTTACACTGAAATTATTTCTGTTGGAGATGGGTAGTTGTATCTTTTAATTTCTATTTTGGTGTAAAGTTTATTGCTGAATAAAATTGTTCTTTAAAACAATAAAATTATAAGAGGAGTAAGAAGAAAGAAATATGATAGCCCGATGATTTGTTCGACGGACATTGTGATATACATAGAAAGTTTGTTGTTAAAAAGAAAAAGAATTCTCCCTGTTTGTACTATCAAGTTTGTAGTAAAATCAAGGTTGCCAATCCGAATTTGAAAGCTGATAACAACGCAGAAAAGGCAAATGCAAATGCAAATGAAGCCTTCGCATTTGCTTAAGAAAAAAATTTACTGCGTTTTGGAACTGTTTGGTATATTTTTCGCAAGGTTTGCTCGGCAAATTTTCCCTATTTTCACCGTGATTGTTGATTAAATATCAACATTGTAGGTATCGACAACAACAATGTTTCATGTTTTTCTCATGTCTCGCGTAAAATTGAGATATTAATTAAACGATCAAAACCAAATATTAGATTTTTGCCCTCCTTAAGTAAATATATTTAATTGCCAAACCTCTTTTAACTGAGCTGTTTGTTTACCACAGACAACAAACCAATTATATAAATGAAGGTAATAAATTATAATAAAATAGAGTAAACAACTTCCAAAACCCGAATAATATTAAAATATACTCAAAAACATCAATATTTACAAATGTACATACACATATATTATGTATGTATGTTTGTGTAGCTATATTAAGTATAGAACATTCATAGTTCCAAACTTTTAATTTCTACTACAAAGTTTAGAAGCATTTCAAAAAGTATTTTTGTTCAAACTGTTAATTGGCAGACAATCCCTTACAAAAACAAGATGACTATTGGTCATTTGCCGGTTGCAAAGCTTGACGAAGGCACCTGTTTGTTAAAATAAAACAATAATATTGCAGGTAATAAACAGTCGGTTAATGGCGAATTTTGCTTCCGATTCCTCCGTACTATTTCACATTATTTGTATGCTAATTTTAAATAATTTCTGACGTATGCAGTATACTGAATATTAGACATGACACATTCATTGAAAATATCTAATACAACAATATTAATTATAGAAGCAAACGTTAAATGATTAATGATACACTTTCTAAAATTCAGCTGCTTTAAAATTCATTTGTTGAACTTGACAAAATTTGAATATTGAAATTATAATTTAAATTTATTATTTATAACATTGAAAGGTTAGTGAGCGCATTTTTTTAGATATAAGATTTGATTTGTTAGTGAGCGCATTTTTTTAGATATAAGATTTGATCCAATTAATTTGCTTTAAATGAGGCATTCAAAATTATGCAAACAACTGTTATATTTTTGTATCCTGAATACAACAACTGATTCATTAATTTTTTTAAATTTTTAAATTGAACTTTAGCTTGGAGAGCAATTAGAAAGTGCATACAACTTTCTTCCTGGTGAAGCCTCACAGGTGACTGCAAAATTTCTGCAATCATTTAGACGCTGTCCAGACAATCCACAAACATCATTAGATTCATGGCGTTCTTATCTATGGCGTGATGCTCTTCCAGAACGTTATAAGCATTTGGCAGAACAGATATACGCACAATGGCTTCACCTTCGCTATCGTTATCTAGCTATTATACCGGACTATGTACAAATGTTAAAGCAATTTCGTGCATCCGGTTATTTACTCGCACTAATCACAAATGGCCCATCGAATGCCCAATGGGAGAAAGTGAAGAAGCTAAATGTGAGCCAGTATTTTGATTGCGTTTTAGTATCGTCTGACCTACCATGGGAGAAGCCTAATCCGAACATTTTTCTGGCCGCCTGCAATTATCTTCACGTTAAACCAGCAGAATGCGTTATGATTGGTGATAAAATTGAGACCGATGTACAGGTACGTATCGAAAAATAATTTTATTATAATTAAGTTGGAAAACCAAACAAAAAAAGAACTTTGATTCTAAGCAAGCACTAAAAATAGGACAAATGTAACAAGCAGATAGATGCAAATTACTTCTGTGTTATTCGTGTTTGCTTATGTATCTCATTTTACTGCTTCTTTTCTTTCAATTAAAATCTAAAATTTTCGTAAATTATTTTCTTACACCTTAAGTCCTTTCATTTCTAAAAGTACAAACAATTTGTTTGGGATAATTAATTTTTGTTTTCAAGATTAAAATAAGCAATTGTGTGCAATTATTTGATTTCGAGCATTTTTTTCCGCAAAAAGATGGGAGACTCAAGGTTCTTTTTTCATATCGCCTAGATATTTATAAAATTAAAAGCGCAATATCGTTTGTAAAAATAATATAATATAGATAATACTAGAATTAAAAACAAAGTGTTCGCGGGGTTTAAAAGGTTGTGTCTGAAAACCTAGATTTCCGAAATTCTTTTTCAACTGAGAAAATTAAACGTATTGAACGTTTCCTTGCAATGGTAGTTATGACATTCACATGTAATCTACAGGCTCGGATCGTTCAACATTATTTTGTTTATAGATGCCTATGAAATAGCACCTCCTTAACGCCTACCTAAGCCTTACTTAAAATAACACAAATGGCTGTTTAAGATTTTACTGTCATTATGTTATCGGAAAGCTAGTTTCTCAGACACAGCATATTCGAAAAATGATTTTTGTGCATACTGCAACACAGATAGCATTTGCAGCAAACAAGGTATTTCTTCAGCAAATGGATTAGGTGAGAAATGCTTTTGCGCGCTGGGCCCAATTGGTAAGTAATTGGTTAAGATAAATGAAGTAATTTTAATGGCGATTGCAAATATTTTAGGACTTAATCTGTAGGACAACAATAGAATTTCATAAAACAATGTCGGATATCTTTAATCTGTGGTATATATTTGGTTTACAATTCAATTAAGTTTTAAATATTTGAAATATCAGATTCTTGAGCTTTTCTTGCCGGAATAGTTCTTTGGTTATTTCCATTATAAAAACATAATTTAAAAAAAAAAAATCAAATATCCACATACATTTCATAGTTTTCGCAGGCTAAAGATAACAGTCGCAAATCGTATACATAAACGCAGAGTGGAACGTATATTTGTAGTTTGTTTACCTTAAATCAGAAAAAAAACTTATTTAAAAGCAGACGCATCGAGAGGTTTACAAGTTATTTGACTGTATGATTACTATTCTACGATTTTAACTACTTATAAAATACAAACGATCCACATCTTTCTTCCTTCAAAACTGCTTCTATATGGCTTTTTTATATACCTTTTTAAAAAGATTTAAACTGTAATTGACTCTGACATAACAAAAGTAAAATTTAAATAATAGACTTTTGACCACCGCGCAAAATAATTTGAAAATATGTCGCTTATTAGAACTTACTATTTTAATTTTAAAAATAAACTGCAAAATATTATATTTAAATTTATATTTATAACATTTGAATAAAAAAATATATTAAAAAGTATTTATTTCTTAAATTAAAGTTGAAAATTTCTCTCTATACATCCTTTGAACACAAACCAAAAAAAAAACTTTCTTCCAAACCTATCCATTCAACTACCTTCACCAAAACAAAATCCTTCTACCGAAACATTGGTAAATCAACAACACATAAACAATTGCTGACGTCGATGTTATATGGCTTAGGGAGGAAAAGCTGCAAATTTAGGAGCCACCATCTGGTTACCATTAAATCCAAACGTCATTGAAGACCTAGACGCTGAGTTTAAAGGCAACGAGCAAATGAGGCCCGATTTAGTTCTCCAAAATCTATGTGACATGATTCAGTTCTTCCCTAAATGTAAAAATGGAATGGGTTCTTCAAACGGAGGCAGCTCATCGAAGTTCCCACATGCGGATGGCTTTTCAACGAGTCATACAATGAGGCGAATTAATAGCCAAGCTGGTGTAAGTTCGACGCGCAAATATCAGGCTTATAGACGAGGTGCTTCACTCCCCGACATTGATTGCAGTAGTGAAAATAGCTGCGATAGTATCTTCAGCTGAATCCTTTTTAAAAGAAGAGAAAGCTGGCTAAGCAACTAAGAAGTGTTACTGAAATTTGAGCTCATCTATGTACTAAAATAAGACAACGGTTTAAGACAGGCCGTACACACAATTGTTTCTCGTTTAAGGATATCATTCAACACTACACACATCCAATTGAGCTTCCAACGTCAAAGACCTAAGCAGCAAACTATACAAGGAAACAGTTGAATTAAGTTTAATCACCATTCAAAATATAAATTTCAAAATGCGCATGAATATTTCTAAGAGTAATGCCCTTAATTTTCTTATCTGTTAAAAATGAGTATTGGGTGATTTTTTTTTCTTTTCATAAATTTAACCATCATATTGTGAAAGAAAAGTACAAATAATTTCCTCCGAATTGTTGTTATAAAACTAAGAACAGGGACTTAAAATTCAAACACTCAATTGAGAGTGTCTAATAAGTATTTTTGTACATTTTTACGAAAGGTTTAAAGCGCAGAATAATTTTTAAGTAAGTTCTCATAGTGTAAGATTTGAAGTTCGTATAAATATTATTTCATTAATTTTTGTTTTGATGTAGAATGTAAACAAATAAGTATGTAAAATAAAAAAAAAATTAGCTGTATAAAGTTAGGAACACATTACCTGCAAAAATGTACCTTGATCAATATTAGAATAAAAATAATGAAGAATGCTTTCGAGAATAATTTTACTATAGGTATTTTTATTTTTAATAAGTTTTTGTTTGTACTTTGATGGAGCTAAAAATAAAGTTGTGTGAACATGTTTTGAAATTAATATATTTAATTTTTGTTTGTACTATAAGCGATGGTTGTTATACATTATGTACATCAATCAATGAAAATTGAAATTGGAAAAGATCTTTCAAGAGTGAGTATGAAAGTGTGGCACTGTTTACTTAAAAAAAAATATAAAACCGATTAATTAGTAGCTATTGAACTCCAAAAATCCTAAAAGTTTATTTAAATAAGTAGATTAGTAGATTAAGTAGATTTCTGAATAAATTCATTGAACATAAATCTACTGAACAAAAATTCAAAATTTGACTTGGAAAACAAAAATAAAAGAAAAAACATAAATAATAAGCATTAATCTGCCAAAAACTAATTCGAAA
The DNA here is from genome assembly GCA_951394125.1 of Epistrophe eligans. Taxonomy (NCBI): domain Eukaryota; kingdom Metazoa; phylum Arthropoda; class Insecta; order Diptera; family Syrphidae; genus Epistrophe; species Epistrophe eligans. The sequence goes on from OX596028.1 coordinate 577,891, forward strand.
ATACAAGTTTACAAAACAAATTTGCAATTTTTGGATGTAAACTAGTATTCTGTAAACTTAAAATAAAATAAATTGTTAAAAATGTGATCTTTATGAAAAAACCAAGGTTCGAAGAACGATAACATATGTATGTTCGTTCTCTCGCGAAAAATTCGAAAGGGAATTTTATTTTTAATTCGATCGCGAATTTTTATTTTATGGTTCTTTTAAAATGAAATTCGTTTTCGCGAATGAATCAAATCTGTTGCGATCTGTAAAATATGGTTCGTTCGCGAATTTATCACGTGGGAACTATTGAAGAAAAAAATATCATTTTAGATTTTATATAAATATCATATATTACAGTAAATAGGGATATTTTTTATCGTAACTAATCCCACACAACATTTAAAAATCACTCTTCTTCAAGTCAATTAAGACTGATTTACTTTTTCCTTTTCGAACTGACACACTTCCAGTTCCTGATGGTTGCTCATTAACCCCCGAATCATCAAAATTAACACTATGTATTGTTGTATAGTGTCTTTTATGTTTCATGTTTTAATGTCACTTTTCCTTTCAATTTTTTTTCACAAATTAAACAAGTTGATTCGCCAACATATTCATTATAAGAAACATATTTATCTAACTCAAATGTCTTTACTTTCCCCAGTTCAACAAAAATCATTTAAAAAAAATCACTTCACAACCGCACTGAATGGATACTTAATGAAGAATGATTCTTTTTACGGATCTTTTCGGATCCTTATCGCGAGCGAACCACATTCTACCTGAATTTTATTTTTCCGATCTCTCACGAAAGAGAGATATAGTTCGGTTGTGAGAGAACTATAAATTTTTATCGGTCGAAAATTTTATAGTTCGCGAACTATATTTTTTAAGGTTCGTGAGAAGATTGATAAAGAATGATAAAGGTCCGTATTTTATGTTTCGCGAGCGATATTTTACGAACCCTGGAAAAAACTCAATAAAAATTAAATAAAATTTAACTTATCAAATACATACCTACATACATATATTGAAATTAATTCAAAGAAAATATCTAGCGAACTGGTTCTCCTGACCCGACCCTCTGACCTATACGAACTCAAATATCCATACGAATTCAAAATGTTTCCAACATTTTATAATCAAAACTTCAAGAACATATCGCTTAAAAACCCAACACAAAAACAATGAAATAATGTTCGCCCTTTTTTAATGCGTAAACTAGACTAATAATAACGTGACAATCAGAACTCAAAACATTCAAATGTTTTGTCACAAGCTACAACTCGCGAGTTGCTGCTCTACAACTGTCCAAAATTAATGGAAGCTACCGAACTGCCGGATATTAATCCTATAGAAATTCAATGATCCAATAGAATTTTTTACCACAGCTGCGGGGAATTAACTTTAGTTTGAATTATCTGGGTCAGGGAGTTTGTATTCTTTTTGGAAGTTAAGTTTGCATTCTGTGTTGCACTTGGTTAAAGTTGAATTTAAAGACTTTAAGATCTTATTCAAAGATTGTAACTTATTTATTGATGCGTAAAAAACTAAACCAATTGTGACAAACATTCAATTTCGTTAGGCCGTGGTTGGATATCCCCATGGATCCAGTTTCTCATTCAGCAGTGTAAGACACGATTCGGATATTTTCGAAAGCAATTCAGCTAGTTTATGTTTTGTGTAAACTTTATAAAGTTGTCGGGCTTCGCTTGAAATTTCATCTGCCAATTTAATACAGCCTTTATAGTCACCGCTTTGTTGTAAAACTTTATGAAGCAACAAAACTATTTCAGGTATACACATAGAGCGAAGCTTTTGCAATTGATGCAAACGATTCTCCCAATCCAAATGGTGTACATCAACGGGATTCTTTGAAGTGTCTGGGTCGATGAGCCATCCTTTTTCCGGGAATAAAAGTATGTTGAACAGCGCATCACGAGTCACTGAAATTAAAAAAAAAAAACATTATTTTGTAAGCCTAGTAGTACATACATTACTTTTTTCTCAGGCAAGAAAACCAAATTTGTTTTTGAAAAAACATAACCTAATGGAATTAACGTGAAATCTATAGAGGTTTCACTTGACTTTGATAACAATTTGCATTTTTGCCTAAACTAAGCTCTATCATAAATCTTAAAACTTTAAATTTGTTTAAAAAAAACTATTAAAATTTATTTTACTGAAAACAACTTTTACCTGCTGTTTGTTCATTCAAATTCATTTTCCAGCGATCTAGTTCCGAACGGTAGGCCTGTTCCTTGTGTTCTGATGCAATTCGCTCCGTAAAATTTGCATTGGTATTAGCAGCTTGCGGTTCTTTTGGTCGATTGTGATATAATTGAGACCAGTCGTTGAAGCCGTCTAAAGCTACCAAGTAAACTTTGTAGCTGAGGTATTCTTTGATGCTGCATTCCTCGCGACATGGAAAATTTTCTTTAGAGCCATACAATGAAATAATTTGTGCTAAGGTGTCCGCAGGAACCATATCAAATGCCGCACGCATGCTTTCACTCTTTCCTTGAGCCAAGAATGTTCGGAATAAAGCATTCGCTTGCCAGAGAAGTTCGCCTTTTTGTTCCGGGTAGAACGTAAGCCATTCCAAAGCTTTTATTTTTTCTAGTTCCGGTTGGGAAATATCTCCTTGTTGTCTCTTGTCTTCAACGTCATCCTCATTGACTCGAGTTCTAATGGTTTGCACTGTGTGCTTTGTTATACTTTCTACGTCAAGTCCTGCTGAAACAGCTTCTTCTAAAGCAGCCGCCCGTGCTGAAGTTTCTTTAATTGTTTCCAGAAACTTAGAGTAAAGTAAAACTTGCATTTTACCTGGCAGACCAGCTGTGTAAAAGGCAACCAATTGGGGATCTTTCAATTCAATTAGACATTCGACGTAAGCCTTTATTATCACATCAGCCACTTCTTCCTTATCAACTTTTCCAATTTGACGCATGAAAAGAACAATGTGACTAAGGAACCGTAACATGTGTGCGGACAGTTTTTCCTCCTCCACCCACGTTCTCATTTTTTGCAAAAGCTCTGGAACATTATCCAGTATTATGTACTTTTGTATAATATGCATTTTATTTGCCGCTGCCTGTTTAACGCTTTCATTCTTATGAACCGAAAGTTCATCAAAAATTTGTTCAAGGGACATCTTGTTGTCCCAGTATTCTTGAGGCATGAGGGATCGAATTTCACTCTCTACTCGAATGTCTATTTGTACCTTGAGGTAGGCCCACAGCAAGTCAAGCCAGGATTTGCTTAGCAAAGATTTAAGGGATTCCAAATGACCACACAAAGCACCTGCAATAGCCCGAGTGTACTCGTCGAATTTATTGCTATCAGCCATCATCCAAGCACATTTTTTCCAAATGTCACGACGAGGATTTCCCTCAATGGGAATCTTTTCTTTAGGGTTTGTCGACTCATAATTGGGATCTTCATGAAGTCGCCACCCTTCAAGTATGGCCGCTCGCCAAGTTTGGCCACAATACTTGCATAAAGCCATTGCCTCATCAATGCGTCCTTGTCGTATTTCGGCAAAAATCCCTTTTGACAGTCGCAAATTGTCTTCTTCATCGAGAGGATGAAGAGGCTTTTTTTCACGGATCGGAGCATCTGGGTCTAGAAACTTAATAGTTTCACGTCCGTTACCGAAAGCTACATCATGTGGGTTCTGCAATTGAAACAGAGTATTTTCCCACGCAACAGTACGATCAGTTGAATGACCTACATGCATTGTTTCGTTCTTAACGTAGCAGGCTTCCAACCAATCGACAATAAGTTGGTATTCTCTAATATGCGGGTTGCCTAAAATTAAAAAAAAATATGATTGAACATGGTTATACTGGGAGAATACCTAGGAAAAACTTTTATAGGTTGAAACCAAACAGATTTGAAAGGCACTTAATTAAAATATTGGACGCAATCAGCAGAATAAACAGCGTTTGGAAATTCATTGGCTCGATACCGGCGATATTGAGTAAACCAAATAGAGAAGGTATAAACGCATCAATCGAAAATGTAACTTTTGTGTCACCAGAAATAAGTTGCAGTTCTACGTTTAATTTTGATTTTTGTAATGAAAGATCTTTACATGCGTTAATTAAAAATTTGAATAATAAAAATGATGTGTCCAGGCTTAATAGAGATATCATTCTACAATCAATAGAAATTATCGGTCCCGTTCTTTTAAAATTGATAAATAAATCATTAGAAACAGGAAAGTTTCCTGAAGTATGGAAAGAGTCAGTGGTCATTCCAGTTGAGAAAGTAAGCAATACCAATAAATGTGAAGAATTTAGGCCAGTGAATATGTTGCCTACGTGTGTAAAAATATTGGAAAAGTTCGTCGCCGAGCAGTTCCAAAAATACCTAGAGGACAATAATCTATTAATTGAGGAACAGTCTGGCTTTAGAAGAGCGCATTCATGCGAAACTGCCATTAATTGTGTTGTGTGGAAATGGAAAAGACAAATTGACTGTGAAAATTCGGTGATAGCGGTTTTCTTGGATTTGAAACGTGCTTTTGAGACTATTGATAGAAATATTCTGTTAAAAAAATTGTGGTTGTATAGTGTGCGTGGTCGTGAATTGGAATGGTTTGAATCTTATTTAGCGAATAGAAGCCAAAGAACTCGAGTGAATGATGAAATGTCTGATGCTATAAATAATGATATGGGGTTTCCACAAGGTTCTGTTTTGGGGGTTTTCCTATTTCTTTTATACATAAATGACTTTAAGAAATGTTTGAAGTATTGTAATTTGAAACTTTTTGCGGATGATAGTCTGATCTATATATGCGGGAAAAATAGTGCAACAATGTGCCAAAGATTGAATGATGACTTGAGGAGAATTGATAATTGGTTGAAAATGAATAAACTAAAGGTGAATGTGAGTAAGACTAAATGTATGAAATTTCGAGTGAATGCTGAAATTAATGTCTGTATGGATGGTGAATCATTAAACTGTGTTGAAAGTATAAAATACTAAGGTGTGATAATAGATGAAAAGCTGAATTTTAAGGAGCATTCAAATCAAGTTTGTGCTAAGATTTCAAAGAAGATACATTTTTTAAGTAGAATAAGAAAGCAGCTTACATTTGAAGCTTCTATTCTTCTTTATAATGCATTAGTGATGCCACATTTTAATTATTGCTCGACCCTACTGTTCGGAATAAATACAGATACCAAATTAAGACTCCAAAGACTCCAGAACAAGGGAATGAGGGTTATCTTGAAGGTGAACATTTACACTCCGACTCGATTCATGCTGGACTGCTTAAATTGGATGAACGTTAATCAGAGACTCATCTACGATGCGATGATTTTTATTTATAGAATGCGTAATGGAATGCTTCCAGAATACTTATCTGATGGAATATCAGAGGTATCTGAACTCCAACCGTTCAGATTAAGAAATAATAATAACTTAAGACCGGAACGATGTCGTTTAAGCAGTACACAGAGCTCAATCTTACATAATGGTATTATTTACTTTAATAATCTACCCACATACCTAAAAGGTGAAAACAGTATAATTCAATTTAAGAAAAAACTCAGTGCTTTTATTAAATATAGTGTCGTTTAGCCAAAATATATACAAGTTATTGTATATTTTAAAGTTTTTAAACTAATACCTATGTATGATTCTTTAACTATTCTTTTGCTAGGGACTATTATAGAGCCCAATCTTGACGTTAAGATGGGTACTCTTGGCCTTGGCCAGGATGGTATGCAGAAACTCTATATATAAAGCGCAAACTGCAGTTTGATGATTAGAAGTCAAGAGTTCAGCTAGGCCACTTGAGGTCTGGGGGCAAACTATTTTCTCGAAACCTATGTAATTCCGATTCTACTTTCAGTTGATACTACGTCATATGTATGTATTGAAATTGAATCGGAATGTAAGTTATGTTTCTTAAAATTTTCAACTTTCGAACGAGCGATAACACAGACGAATGATTATTTGCGATTTTCCGACTATGCGAAAGTACAAAGTTGGCACGATTGTCGTATATTAAAACGTTCTTAAAGAGTTACAGATTTCCTATTTTGCGAATTCAAACATTTTTATTATGGAATCAAATTACATAGTTGGGTATTACTTTATGTATACGCTTTGAGTTAATAAAAGGGGTATTAGACGAGAAACTTAAAAAAAACTTACTAGTGTACAGTTGATTGATGACTTCTTTATCTGAACAACCCAGAATGACTTCATCTATGGGCTCAGTTTGCACCATTATTCGGTCCTTGTATAAAGCATACAATAGTTTCCATGTATTATGCTCCTGTTCGAACCACATATGTTCTTCAGACTTCTGCTTAAGGTAAGTAGTCCGCATACCATCTCGGTTCAATTCATCAATTATTCCAGAACATGTATGAATTATGTCTTGAATTGCATCGAAAATTTCCGAATCGTTAGTGCGACTCTGCAGCACTTCCAGAAACTGAGGAAATAACATGTTTGCCTTTTCCCTTATACCTAACTCATTGTGTTCAAGAACTGACCGTTCACTGTTCGCCGGCTCTGTTCCCAAGAAATTGCTGGTACTCTCATATAACATGGAAAAATTACCACTGTTGTTGAGATTAGATGTGTTATGAGAATCCAAAAGCCTTTGAATTTCATTTGGGGCAAGTGTTATGGAAAGATCCAAGTTTCGCGAATTGGGGGTTCCATCTGCACGAGGTTCTCTGGCTCGAATGAGACCACGTTTGGATACGAAAGTAGTATCAGACATATTTAAAGAATATACGACTTTTTAAAGGCCTCTGGAAATTAGGAAACAATTTTATGGGACAGATAGAAAAAAACGCGCTATACAAAACTAAAATCAAACAATAACGTGACAGCCGGTTACGTTTCACAAATTTCACATTTCTTTACGTTTACGTTTCCGGTTAGAAACACAATGGGTACGTTCAATAACAAAATCTGATAATTTTTAAGTCCCCTTTCACACGAGGAAACAACTTGCTGAATTTTTTTTTGACCATTCACTCGATTAGTCTAGTGAAATCAAAATTCATTCCAACCTTCTTCATAAAATCCTTAAAAAATTTCAACGATTAGACGATACCTTATATAAAATCGTTAAAAAAATTATTTATATTACTGTATAAACGTTTCAAAATTAAAGATTAAAATTTTCAATCATAGATTTCAATAATGGTGACGCCTATAAGAGGAAAGATTTTGGGACAGTTTGCTAATAGAGGATTAAAGAAGGGGGTTTCTTCAACGTCCAACGTTATTCGAGCTATAACTAGAGCCTGAACAAATGTTGATGTGATTCTAGAGGGAAATTTCGATTTTTTAACATTGAAAATGTTTATAGGGTCGTTTTGATAAAAGTATGGTGTTACCAAAATGAACAAAGATATAGAATGAACTCTAGCGTATAGGGGGAGAACGATTGAATTTTTGGTTGGTGTTACCAAAGAAACTACCAAAATGAATAAAATGAAGAAAAAAACACAAGTGATGAATTTCAGCCAGCGTACATAAATTTTGATCATCGCCAACGGACGAGATTCAGTGGAGAAATGTAAAATTCGAAAAATGCTCGATTTGAGCGCACTTAGAAGCCTATAACTTTAGTTAAAATTATTGGATGTTCGATATTAAGGTAGATAATTAAAGCTTAAATGGCAAGCTACAAATCTGCATACAAAATTTGGCAAAGGCGTAAAAAAATTCATACTAGAAACTTGAAAAATTGTCTTTTTAGAACAAATTTCATCACGGCAAAAGAAAAAAAAACAAACAAAATATGTATGTGAGTAGTTAGGTACGTGCCAACAAAGAAGATATTGATAGAAGGGAGAAGACGGTGGAGTGTGTGCAATAAAAAAAAAAAAAACCACGTGGCAAACAAAATTGGCTTTGCATCGGGCACAAAAATGATATATGTACATTATATAGGTATGTAGAATGTAGATATATGCATGTATGTACATATGTAGGTATGTGCATGAACATTATTTTTAGTAGGTATTTTACAAATAATAAAATCGTAAAGTTTGGATTTAGTTGGTTTGTTTGGATTATAACTTCTGTTCTAATAATCGGATGTTTGAGGTTAAAGTCTTAAAATTAAGGTAAAATGTCAGTCTAAAGAAATTATGTGACAAAAGTTGACTTTTTTTTAAATCAATCGATTGTTGAATCTATAATATGCATAATAGGACCTACTTGAACCTCTTTAATAAACTTATAACTTTAGTTCTAAGGGCCAGATGCGCGAGGTTAAGTATTTAAACTAAGGTAAATCAGGCTTGAGGGAAAATCAACATAGCTATATTCAAAAAGGGTCGATGTTGTCGATATATTCTGATCTAATTATCTATTTGACAAAACTTAACTTACTTTTGAATCAGTTGATTGTTTAACCTAGAATATGTATAGGTACCTACTTGAACCTCTTACACAAAATTAAAACTTAAGTTCTAAGGGCCAGATGCTCAAGGTTAAGATATGTTTAGGTAAATCAGGCAAGAGGTAGAATTAACTTAGCTAAACAACTCAAATATTATAATCGAAAAGGGTCAATTTTGTAAGCTTATATATTCTGTTCTAATCATCGGATCTTTGAGGTTACGGCCTGAAAATGAAGGTAAAATGTCAGACTAGAAAATGCTTTTGACAAAACTTGACTTACTTCTGAATCAGTTTGATTGTTTAACCTAGAATATGCATAAGTATTTACTTGAACTTCTTATATAAAATTATAACTTAAGTTCTAAGAAAAAAACATCAAGGTTAACTGAACAATTAAAATATTATAATCAAAAAGGGTAGATTTTGTAAGCTGATATATTCTGTTCTAATCATCGGATCTTTGAGGTTAAAGTCTCAAAATTAAGGTAAAATATGACAAAAGTTGATTTTTTTCTAAATCAACCTAAAGAACCTAGAATATGCTAGACAACGTTTGGGTAAAAACTTTACTAACTTCTAAATCAATTTGATTGTTTAACCTAGAATATGCATAGCTACCTACATGAACCTCTCATACAAAATTATAACTTAAGTTCTAAGGACCAGATCATCAAGGTTAAGGTATTGGTTAGCTTCTAACTTTTATTCTAATAATCGGATGTTCGAGGTTTAAGTCTCAAAATTAAGGTAACCTAGAACATGCATATTGCATAGCTACCTATGTACTTGAACCTCTTTAATAAACTTATAACTTAAGCCCTAATGGTCAGATCTTCAAGTTTAAGGTCCTCAAATGCAAATAAAATTTTAGGCTTCATCTTAAAGTAGTCCATAAACTATTCAATTTGGTTGTCAACTAAATTGATGCTCGCCGCTCGGCCACACATTTCATAAACTCAGTTAAAAGAATACAGCTCCAAGTCTCAAAAACATTATTTTTGTCTAAAAAAAATTACGCGACTCGATATTGTTAAATTGATTAAAAGAATGGTTCAAAATATTTTAAAATAAAATATTATAGAATAAAAACAATTAGCAGTGAGGTTGGGCTTCGCATCAAATTCTTTGTAAATTTTGTCTCGATTTAAAAAAGGTTTACCTGGACAGTAAATCAAATGTCTTGGCTTTATACAATATACATAGTCCAATGATTTGAAATACTTGTAAATCAATTTGAAAAAATGCAAAATCTTTTGATTTTCTCATCAACCGTCAAATTGATCAAATAACAAGCCAAGACACGGGTTGATTTGAACAACAACCGACTGAGTCGAGAACTAAGTTGAACCGTATTATATGTATGCTTTAATCGATCTGTAATAATTCAGTTACCTTTCTGCAATGGTTAGCTATGCAAAAATGTCAAATACCTAGATATACGTTAAGATAGATGGTATGTAACTTTTTTTCGTGTATAAGTGCTATGCCGGTGCGGATGAAAATGAGTATGATTGTATAAATGCGAGTTAAGCTACAATTTAGACTAAGTTTCATCTTATTAAAAAAATTAACAACATTAATTTAACTGCCAACTGGGAAGTGACATTAAATTTACAAATTGGAACTTCAGACTGTAGAATGGTTTCTAAGACAGTTTGTGAAGTTATAATGTAACAATAGTACACAAATTAAAAATTACAAAGATTAGACATGTTTTTGTTTTATCGACGTAATATAAGTCATTTTCAATGTCCCATATAGTTACTCTATGAGTGAAATCTGTAAATTTTTTTAAACTCATCTAAAACAGGGAGTTCTAAGTTCTCATACAAACATTTTAACATTAGAAATGTTTAAACGGAGGCATACAATGAAAAAAAATTAACAGAATTTCAAAAATATGAAACGCCTAATAGACAAAGAGTCGCCCTCTTGAGGGTAATAAACAAAATTATTTCGTTCATGCTTTGTTCTTACTAGTCTGAGGAAATAATTACGAAGAAGATGATAAAACGGACACAAAAAAAAGGAGAAGTGTTCGTTGGAAAAAAATGGGCATGTTTTTGATGATGATAATTTTTGCGAAATCTGAAAAATACCCGATTTGCGTTTACTTAAATGCTTATATCTTTCGATCCAATTATCCGATTTTCAATATTAAGGTATATAATTAAAAGAAAAATGACAGACGTGTTAGAACGAAATTTCAAAATCACTCAAAATGTCATAATAAAAACATGAAAATAAATATCGGACAAATAATTTCATTCAAGGAAGTTGATAAAAACAAAAAAAAAACATTAAAATACTTACAAACACCATTTGGCGAGAGGGAGATAGTATTCTAAAGCCGGCCGGCAGAGTGTGTGCAATAAAAAACCACAATCGTGGCAAATTTGCTTCGCGTCGGAAAAAAAATGCTAAATGTACATACCTACATGTGAAGTCGGTATAATAATTGTAAAGATACATTGTGGTTGGTTTGGCTTGCTTATAACTTCGTTTCTAATAATTCGATCAGTAACATTATTAAGGTCTTAAAATTTAGCTAGAATATCGGACTAAATTTTTTTTTATTATATCATTGCGCAGTCACATAAAACTATATATGAAAAACCTTATTAAATTGCATATTTAATAGAAACAAACATTTAATACAAAACTATTTTTTAAACCACATGTATTTGACCCTTTTTAGGAAAGTTATGATGTTGGTATGTTCAGAAAAGTTGCTCAACATTAAAATTTGACATTCAATGTACATACATAAATACATATGTAAATGCTTTTTTCATATCTAATGTTCCTCAATTAAGCTGGAATAGCAAATCGGGTAAATGTTTGAATTCTCATAAGAACGATTTCGATATAACTTCGTACTTGTTTTGCAACGTGTTATGAAACTGCGTTTCAGATTTTTGGGCGAAAAATTATGGGTTTAACGTTAGGTTTGTACATTGTTTATTTTATTTAACTTGTATCATTTCATATCTACGTAATTGGAAACGTAAAAAAAACAAACATAACTGTTTTATTTTGAATTTACGTTTCACGGCAACAATTAAATCTTATAAGGTTTCATTAAATTTAATCTTATAAGGTTTCATACCTATTTATTTGATGAAAATTTCATTAGCTCTTCACGCTCCAAGATTTTCAATGTAATTTATTAATTATTTAAAAGAACCTTTGTAAGCTTATGTAGCAGAGGGAAAGTCATAAATTATTCTCTATAAATATACGAAAGCTTTAACTTAGTTCGAAGAATCCATAAATATATGTACATAGGTATTGTCAAACTATCAATTTTTTATAGATTTTTAAATAATGGGAAAATGTTCTTCAAAAGCAGATTTGATGTTGATTCTACAATTATTCATTATATTTACATGTTCATTGAGAATAGGTTAAAACTTGAAATTCAAAGTCGATAATGGAGAACTAGGGCCTTGTGACCTACACCATTCCTGTGTGCCTGTTATCTTTAGGAGTAGGAGGTTTTCTTAAACCTCATTAGAGTCAAAAATGCAATTGTTTTATTCTTTAAAAAATAGTTTTATATTTTTATAATAATTATTACTTATGACAATTCCGACACCAATTTCCAACCATAATTTTTGTGAATTAATTGGAATTCATTTTAGTCTGAGCGTGTGCGTAACGTCAAATGGATTTGCAGGAAAATTGACTGACATTGATCAAGCATGTTTTGTGCGAATAGAAAGATTTTATACTTGACGGCAGTAATATCATGCGTCAAAAAATGACGATTATTTAACCAATTGGCGTTGAAAATGACCGTAAATTTCGAATCCGAACGTCTAAGGTGAGAGAATTTTTTTTCATGACCAGCGATACTTTTGGAGGATTTGTCAATTTCTCGCAGCTAGAATTTGATTCCCAGAACTTCATCGTGACTAACCGTTACGTAACGGACGATCCTTATAAGCTTTTTAATTATGTACATAGATAGTTTTTGAAGCAGGTATATGTAAGTAGTGTTACGAAGTCAGAAGTTAAAAAAAAAGAAGACTTTTATTTCGCTGTAGCTATAAGTTATTGTTATTTCATTCAAAATAAAGTGCAAGACTAGTTTCTAAGAACTGATCTTGTAGTTCGGAGTACCGTGTTTGCCAAACCATCGACATGAGTGCATTTGGATACAAACAAAATAAACACAAACATATATATGCCAGTAAGACCTAAATTAGGCAATGTAAGAAGGAATAGAAGGATAGGATAGATTTTTATTGGCACAGTAAGAAATTAGGTTTTGAATTTCTCAATAAATCCCAGGGGTGGCGTTCAGTCGAGGGAATATAGAAAAGAATGCTGCCTAGACTGATGATCGAACCCACACATCCAAGTTAGTAGTCAAGCACTACTTCCACTGCGCCGGGGCCACCCATATTGCCCTGTTGTTGTGTTTAAGTGTTGCATACAATTATACTATTTTGGAATTAAGTTCTTTTCAATTAAATTTTTCTTAATTCTTATTAATTTAAATCAAAATTTAACAGAAGTATTCTTACATAACTAACGACAATAATCTATAAATATAATACGAATATTTAGTGCCATCTTTTATTTAAGAACAAAAAAAGAGATAATGACACATCGACTTTTTATTATCTGCGGGGTGTACATTAAAAAAATGTAAAAGCAAAATACTGGTGAAAAAAAACATAAAAAAATATAAATTATTAATTTTTAAGAAACTTTAAGAAAAGGAAAATAAGTTAATTCTAAAAAAAAACATACATACATTATTTATTTATTTATTTAGTTTTATCTACAAGCATTTTACAGCTAACAGATATGTGGCACTCCAATAAAAAGTTAAAATTTTAATAAATATAAGATTTCTGATTTGAATTTTTCACGAGTAAGACATAAAAAATCAATACTTAACGACACTTCATTGAAATAAACAATGGACCTGGATAAAGGCTCATTACAGCCATATCTAGTATTATGTGCTCTTTGAAATATAAAAAATCTAGCTCTCAGTGTTCTAGCTGGAACATAAATAGGAACCAGTGCAAGAAGTGATGGACACTTTATGTTATAACAGAGTAAATCTCTAATGAGCATTACACTATGAACTTTTCGACGGGATTCCAGGGATTTTATACCCAGTAATTGGCACCTAGCCTTATATTCTGGACAAAAGCTCCAATGCATTTGTTGGAATATGTATTTAGTGAACCGTCTCTGAACTTTTTCAAGCCGGTCAGAGTGAACTTTATATGCGGGGCACCAAATAACATCTGCATATTCAAGAATCGATCTAACAAGAGATATATACAATGATAAAAGAGCGTAAGGATCTCTAAAATCTTTAGCATTTCGCTTAATGAAGCCTATCAACGAATTAGCTTTAGGGATCAAGTAATCAAAATGGAATTTCAAAGAAAGGGCAGAGTCAAGTATTACACCTAAATCGTTAATCCTTGAGACACGATTAATAGGTTTAGATTCAATTGTATAGTCAAACAATAAGCAAATAGTTTTCCTTGAGAAAGAGATCACATTACATTTTTTAATATTAAGTTTAAGACCATTGACATGACACCAATAGGATAAACTATTGAGGTCAGATTGAACTTTCTGACAATCTTCTAAACTTTTTACTTTTAAAAACAGTTTGAGATCATCTGCATACATCAGACAATCGCAGTAATTAATCACTGAAAGAATATCATCAATAAAAATAATGAAAAGAAGTGGACCAAGATGGCTTCCTTGGGGAACACCTGACGTGCATAAAATGTCCTTAGAGCATACGTTATTTATCTGAACTTGTTGAGTTCTACCAGTGAGATATGAAGATAACCAACGTAGCAATTCTGAATGAAATCCAAATATTTCAAGCTTTTTTATTAGTGTTAGGAGATTCACTGAATCAAATGATGCTTTACTAAAATCCGTATAAACGGCATCGATTTGAGATCTTTCTTCCATACTATTAGTGACATATGATGTGAAATAAGTTAAATTTGTCACCGTAGACCTACCAGAGACAAAGCCGTGCTGTTCTGCAGCCAAAAACTCACACGTAAGAAAATCTAGTTTCTTTTTCACTAAGCTCTCAAATTGGTACCGGTAACCACATCTAAAACTAACCAAAATAAAAACAATAAAAAAAGTGATGTCGAAATAAATCCCACTGATTTAACCGTTGAACATAATGCTGAGTTTCAGAAGGTTATTGATCCCAGCTCTAGTCAAATTATTGCTTCATCTACACAACAAAATAAAACCCTGCCGCGCCCCCCTCGTACTGTTAAGCCGAAGAGCAGAAACGATCGGCATGTAGTTGGCATTGATGCCTCTTCAACAGCATTCGAGGTGATACCTGCTTTGAAATGGATACATTTGTCTCGCTTCTCACCAACAACAAAATCAGAAGCCATCATTGCATATGCATCAAAAAAATTGAGTGTTCCTGTTGGCAAACTTTCTTGTTTCCCATTATGTAAACAAAATACTGACGTCAGCACATTATCTCATATCAACTTTCGTCTTGGTATACCGTCAGAAGCTCTCGACGATGCATTAAAGGGAGAGAACTGGCCGCAGTGCGTTCATGTAAAAATGTTCCGTTTTTTTCCAAAAAAAGAGAATGCAGTAATAGAGGACATGAACAAGTAAATAAAACTACGCATTGTCATCAAGTCATCGCTCTTCCTCAATATCAACATCCTATTCTTCCATCTCATTCTTCTTCATTTTCTTCTTCATCATCATTGCCTTCATCCGAACGTTCTCCTAACTCACTCTCTGTTTATTACCAAAATGCTGGTGGTATTAGAACAAAAACAAAAGACGTCTTTCTTGCTGCATCAATACATGAATATGACGTTCATTGTTCTCACTGAAACTTGGCTTCATGTGCACATTCAGTCAGCTGAACTTTTTGATGATTCGTATAATGTTTACCGTTCAGATCGATATCAAAATTCAATGCAGCGAGGAGGAGGAGTGCTTATTGCAGTTCTTTCAAAATTCTCAAGTCACCGAGTTGAACTTCGAACAAATGATGACAACATTGAACAGCTGTGTGTTATTGTAAGTCTATGTAAGGGTTTAAGTTTGCATGATGAAATTGTATTTATTGTTAGTTATATACCACCAAAAAGTCCTACATATATTTATGAAATGCATGTAAATAATATTGAACATTTAATGGAAAATCTTTTAGATAGTTAAATACCTTTAATTCTTGGTGATTATAATTTATGTGATGTTCATTGGAATTACTCAGAAGATGAAAAGTGTATGATTCCATATAATGTAAAAAGAGAACATGAAATATTTTTTGTAGATTCCTTGCTGTCACAAAATCTAATTCAAATAAATACTGTTTATAATTCAATGCAAAGATTTCTAGATTTAGTTTTTACTTATAATAGTTTAGCTTATGAAGTAAATGAGGTCATTTTTCCGATAGTGGGGAATACTGTTTTTCACAAAGCAATTTATATTATGTTAAGAGTTTATAAAAATCCTAGATGTCATAAAATTAGTTCATTTGAAAATGATTTCAATTTTGCAAAAGCGAAATTTATTGAATTAAATGATTATTTTTTATCTTTAAACTGGTCAATAATTCTTTCTGGATCACATACTAAACTTATCTATGACACATTTTTAAAGTATATACATGATGGTTGCTCAAAATTTGTTCCAAAAATTAATAAAAAATCTGATTTTAAATTACCTTGGGACAACCATAGGCTTAGAAATTTAAAAAATGTCAAAAATAAAGCTTTCAAAAAATTTAAATCAACGAAATCAGAAATCGACAGATATCGCTACTGTCAGTTACGACGTGAATATGATTTTCTAAATAGATTTTTATATAAACAATATATGATGAACATTCAATCACAAATTGCAAGTAATCCGAAGGCATTTTGGGCTTTTATAAATTCGAAAAAACAAAATTCTGGTGTATTTACTAATATGGAATATAATAATCAAACTTCTTCTAATTTATCTTCAACATGCGATTTATTTGCATCCTTTTTTGAAACTGTGTATAGAGATCATTCTACTTCGGTTATTCATGAGTCTGATAAGAATAAAATTTCATTTTCAAACATGAATCTGGGACATCTTTATTTGTCTATTGAAGACGTAATAGATGGAATTTTAAAACTTAATCCAAGTTCAAACGCTGGTCCAGATGGTATTCCTTCTATTTTAATTAAAAAATGTTTTTCGTTAGCTAAGCCATTACAAATAATCTTCAATTTATCTCTTTCCAATGGAGTTTTTCTGGACGATTGGAAATTGTCATATATAACTCCTGTTTTTAAAGCAGGGCAGAAACATAAAATTGAAAATTATCGTGCTATTTCTAAACTTTCTGCTATACCAAAACTTTTTGAGCTTATTGTTAAACAAAAACTTTATTTTTATATAAAGGAATTTATATCTCCATGTCAACATGGATTTGTAACTGGTAGGTCTACAACCACAAATTTATCTTTGTTTACTAAATATGTTTCCGATGCCCTTGAATCAGGTTCTCAAGTGGATGTTATCTTTACTGACTTTCAAAAAGCATTTGATAGTATTTGTATATTGCAGCTTTTAAAAAAACTTCAACATTTTGGATTCCACTCAACTCTCTTTGAGTGGATCTCCAGTTACTTGTTAGATAGAAAGCAAATAGTTAAAATTTCGAACTGTATGTCGAAAGTAATAAATGTTTCCTCTGGTGTTCCTCAAGGAAGCCATCTCGGACCCCTGTTGTTTTTGGTGTATGTTAATGAATTACCTTAGTTGCTGCAATATACAACTGGGTTATTATTTGCAGATGATTTTAAACTATTTTCTACAGTAAGAAGTACAAATGATTGTCTTAATGTCCAAAGTGATATAAATAAAGTAGTAGATTGGTGCAAACAAAATTTTATATCACTAAATATTAAGAAATGTAACACTTTCTCATTTTATAGGTCAAGAACAGTTATTTTGTATGACTATAATATATCAAATATTACTTTGAAAAGATTATCAGAAGTGAAAGATCTTGGGGTAGTTTTTGATGAAAAGTTAAATTTTTCCTTACATATTGATTTTATCGTGGCAAAGGCAAACTCAATGTTAGGTTTCTTAAAGAGAAATTGTTCAGAATTTTCGAATCCATATGCAATTAAGGCAGTTTATACTTCGCTTGTCCGCCCACATTTAGAATACGCCTCAGTAATATGGGATCCGCTTTACACAGTTTCAAAAAATCGAATTGAAAAGATTCAAAAATCTTTTACGAGATTTTTGATTAAGCAATTAAAATGGAATTTACCAGAAATGCCAATTTACTCAACCAGATGTGCCTTGATTGGTTTAGCTACTCTGGATAATCGTCGCCTTGTAAATTGTGTTATGTTCGTTTATGATATATTGTCTTACCATATAAAATGTCCCGTTTTGCTAAATCTTTTAAATATCTATGTTCCAGGAAGAAATATCCGCTCCAGAAATTTGTTTTATATTCCTTTGCATAGATATAACTACGGTTGTAATGAACCATTCACAAGATGTATGAAATTATTTAATGAATTAAATTTTAATATAGATTTAAGCCTTCAAAGACATGTATTTAAACTACAATTAAGTGAAAATGTAAATATAAATGTAAATTGAGTTTATATTAGTTTTAAGCTATCTGTAAGAGGTAACTCGATAGATGAATGAATAAATAAATAAATAAATAAATAAATAAATTGTCAGCTATGTTGGTAAGTTTATATGCTCTATTCCTTTAATTTTTTCTGAACTCAAACATTTTAGGGTGGATTGGTCAATTTTTGATTATGAAGTAAATACAAAATCTTTCATTTAGTCCTATTCACAATTAGAAGTTACACCCCAGCACTATTGCCTCTATGTTCAGAATAAAAATAGATGCGAGCTTTACCAATCCTTTTTGAATATAAAATAAAAGCTAAAGGAATTTATTCTACCCTTAACTAGATGTCTAGGCAAAAAAAGCTTTTCAAATAAGTTTTGATTTTTATACTCTACGGCTTCAGCAAGGCAATATCTTTGCAATTATTTCTTACAATATACCTATAAATGAATTATGAATCGACCTGATGTCCTTGAGCATTTCTTCACACTAAAAAGAAAAGTATATTATCTAATCAAGCATTCAGAGCTCAAACCCTTTTAATTTTTAAATCATTTAAAATTTATTTCTATTTATGACCTCGTCCTCTCATCTTCAGCCGACTGACTGCTATTGCCACTATAGTTTTCTTTTAATTATATTCAGAAACGATTGTTCTGCAGTATTTGCATATAACTGCTACCACCCACTCAATTCTGCTACAGCAAACCCCAAGCAGCACGGTTTTCTACCCTTTAGACAGCCACTTGCATGTACGTTCATGGCTAACAAATCACCAGCTATATTTATACACACATATGTACAAATAGTTTCTGGTTATGTACATACAGATATGTATGTATAACATAGGTGCATCTCTGAGTTAGGTGCCAAGGTGATTTTCACCTTACCCAAAACAACACTCTGTTATTGTTGCTCCATTATTTATGATTCCTAACATGCAGGCATTTAGTTTTTTTTCGTACGAGTATTGTCAAGGGGATCATTCATTTTGCCAGAAGACTGAGGTACCTGGAAAGTCTTGAGAATTGTACGACTACTACGACTCCAGCATATGGCCATAATGAGTAAACATAAATCTCTTCTTAAGGTTTCTGCAAATCTTTTGCACTTAACACCCCTGAAAGTGCCCAAGTAGGTGGAGTCGCAGAAGAATGCATTTAATGAACTTCAATTCGATTCCAATGATGTCATTGGAATTCCACCATCGAGTAATTGCATTTTGCGGTAGTAAATAGGCTACTTGTCTACAAACTACAATATACCCCCTTCGCATAGAGCATTCGCTCAAATTGTTATACATATGCTTTCATGTTTTGTTTTGCAGTTTAAATATATGACATTGAAGCTTTATGATCCAGCATTCATTTTCGGGTCGGAAATTCTTTTCCTTAAGCTTTTCAGATTTCCCCTTGATTTTTTCCTTACTATTGCAAATGAAGGGAACGAAACGAAACATGACTGGTATTAGGGCGCATGTGATCATCGCATCCATATTTAAATGAAACACATTATTTTTTTTGCACAAAAATGAAATAATATACCCGGTAGCAAAGGTATCAAGAATTCAACACCAGAGCAGTAGGGCTAGAAAAATCGGTCACTACAGTTGGCTTTTAAAGGACTTCATCTGTCAATGTATGTATCGTTCATATTGTGATGTGGTTGCATTTCCCCTGGCATAATAATTACAGTGATCCCACTCTACAGGCATGACATACGTTTCCTTATTGTGAATTCAAGTTTGTTGCGTATATATTGTTTTTATCGTGTATAAGTTAGGTACGAAAAAAATACATTTTTTACATCACTTTGAGCTTTCGTTAATTTATGAGCGCGTTGGATTGTTGTTAGAGGGAATATTATAATATATATTTTTTATTGTTAGTGTTGCACTCAGACCTCAGACTATGAGTTCATTTTAGTAGCAGGGAATAACATAATATGTGAAAATCATGTGTCTACCAACAGTGGCGTATCATAAACATTCTCAGTTAGCTTTTTTGGTGGACAAAGAAAAAGCGGGGGCATACCTACCTACTAGTTACATACATATTATGTATATAAGCTGTAAGATATAAAACGATGCTAATGATGAACTTTCCAAATTTATTTATTTCTTCGCGCCAATTTGCTTCAGTAAAAAAAGAAACCTTTTTGTTATTTCAATGTTAGATGTAGGATATTTCTTTTTTAATATGTTAATTAAGGAGAAAGAATCTTCACATCTATGCTTGTGGGATACGGTATTGCACTTGTGGTTAAGAACTATAAAGAGGCTATACAATACTTATTGAAGATGTACATAATGTTGATAATTCAATAATGTACTGTAATAACTCTAACGGGCAAATGTTAATTACTAAAAAATTGATTTTTTAAATTTTAAACGCAATTTAGTTTGAACTATTTGGAAGCACCAAATTGCAAAGTAATACCATAATCACAACATAAAACAACCTACAAACCATGTTTTCGTTACTAATGCGATTTTTTGGAAAACAAATTCTATGCAGTTTTTTAAGCAATTGCTTTAAACTAGAAAATAAAAAAAAGCAACAGCAATCGGTTTCAGATGAGTTTAAACATAAATTCGAATTTTTACTTCATAGGGAATCACATAAAAGTGCTCTGTATCAAATTTTAAGTAATTCTTTAGGCCAGGAATGCCCAAACTATTTCGCGCAAGGGACCTCTTTTCCAAAATGAACTGAAACCGCAGACTCCCATAGCCAAATTACTTTAAAAATCCCATCTCTAGTTTTTTTCCTATTGATACAAAATACTTACCAATTTAAAAAATTTGCGGTTCGTTAAGTGAGTAAACTTAACATCATTTTCTTATTAAATTTAAACAAAATAAATAGACATACAATTCAGCAAATATAGTAAAATAGTCAAAACGTGTCTGAAAGACTTGTGCGAACAAATTATCTTGCACAAACTTGTCCACGCATATTGACTTGCCGAGTCTTTATCTTGGTCGAACTTGTGCACGTTTCAAATAAGAACTTGTGTTAATTAATAGGGGTCGATTTTTAGCCCTCGTTGACACCTAAAATCAGTTTTCGTCTATGTTGACCCCTGGGGATAGGGAATCCCTCCTGTAGGCTCTATTTCGAGGTTCAATATATACTACTGTACTGAAGTACATATGTACATACATCAGCCAAGTAGAAGAATTAACACTATTTTAGAATTGTCGAAAAACATCTCATGATGTCATGTTGATTGTCATGAAAATGAACTGTTCCTGAATTCTATGACAAACTTTTACTGAAAATTTTAATATGAGACAAAAAAAATACAATTTACATACGGAATAATTTATTACGGAAATCTTAGCGATCTCAGTTACATGAAAAGATTCCTCAGCAAAATCTCTCAGTTTTGCTGTCAAAACTCGGAGGAAAAAAATTTTGGATTCGCTTGCTAACGAAGCGAAATTTTTGAGATCTCATTTTTCTAAACACTCCCATTTTTTTCAAGTAAAAGTTATGAAGATTATCAGGTGGAATTTAAACAGAGTATGAATAATGATTTTAATGTATAAATTGGCTTTGAATTTCAACGGCACTTCTTCACAACGGTAATATTTAACTTTGATCAAAATCAAAACGATACCTTACAAAAGCTGACGAATTATATTATATACCTCACCTATGACTGTTAGTACTTTATACGATAACGTTAATAAGGTTTTCATATTTTTTTTTTTTTAGAAATTTTTTTATTTTTGAGTATGCGTATGTATATCTCCGTTTTAGTGACATATTTATTGTAATATTTTGTAATCCAGTACTTTTATAAACAAAAACAATTAAACAAAAATACATTTTTTTAGTGCTTTTTCAACATTTTTTCGTTAAAGATATCAATATTATTGAACTGCTAATATTTACATATTAAATGTATAGTTAGTTACATTTTAATTCTTAATCAAAAGAATAAGTTTGTGCGATCTTGTTGTGCAATTTATTTATTAAACTTTCGAGTTATTATAACAAATTAATTCTATGTTCCTCCATTAGTGCACGAGTTAAATATTACCCATTTTAAATTGTTATTCTTTTGCCAAATTTACGGTGTGAAAAGTTGTTTTGTTATTGATTTCATAAACAATGCAAACTGGTAATGCATATTTCAGGTAAATGTACTTTCAATCTTATGAAAACATGAACTTCCCCTTTATTTTAAATTAAATTAATATAAAATTAAACTGAAATGCTCACAGTTCGGGTAAAATTATCAAAACAAACAGAATTATTTAAAGGGCAACACAACAACAAAAAGTTTTGTCTTAAATGTAATACACATATGTATGTACATTATGTAGATTGTATTCGTTATTACTATATATAACAACGAATAAAATCTAAGTACAAACACTGGAGTATTTTATGTATGATACATTATGTCATAATATTTTAAATATTACAAAAGGATGAGTGCTTTTTAATCTCACTCACGAGGTCATTGAAAATGGATAATAGTAAAAGCTACTTAATTTAAATGTATTAATTTATTACACCAAATACAAATTTATGAAAGTGGTTTTCATTATTTGATAATTTTATTATTTACCTGACAGCAGGATTCTTAGATTTGAAGCTTTTTTCAGAAAAATCCATATTACACGCATACATTACCATACTAGTTAATTTTTTAACGGATTGAGAACCTTTTGTGCAGCAGTTCTTATATGGACATAAGTATACTGCAGTTTATTAAGTGGAAAACAGAGATATTAGAAGCAAAGACATTGAAATACGTTGCCATCAATTCATTGAACTCTTTCAGAATGTCTTTATTGGGCATATACATATATACGCTTCAGCGATTGAAAGCTGGTCAATAAAATAAAATAATAATGCATGATGATAATTCGCATAAAATGTGTAACTAACATTTTAATTTGGCCTCTTAAAATCACAAGTATACGCCATAGAAACCCATCCATCTGTTTTTTTGTTTTAAATAAAACTTTTTTGTTTTGTGAGGCCTCAAGTTCAATTTTATATGAACTACACAGGCAACAATTATTGTTTAATAAATATTTAAAATAAAGTCAAACACTTGAAATCATATGCTTGAATATCTTCTAGTTTCAGAGAAAATCAAAAATAACGAAAACTACTTTTTTCAAAAAAAAAATTGGTTTCTCTTTATTAGTTTCCTAGCTTTAAGAAAAGGTATAACATGACATTATATATTTTGCCGTTTATATTTCTAAGTTGAGCTTTTAGAAAAGTGCATATAATTGGATATGAACCCCTTTTCCCGTACGATTTTTTTTCTTGTATTGACCCCAAACTATTCACGCCCTAACCTTGTCTTGTCACATTTTACGTAGGTATGTTTTTGATACCCTCGTACAATAATTATTATAGTACAAAACCATTTAATTTGTTATTTCTATTTTTAAGAGAAAAACTTAAAAAACAATAGACTTCTCGAAACTCTAAACAAGAAGAAGTTAAAATCGTAATGTTTGCAGAATGGAATGCAATAAAGCTGCCTATGGCTCTACTTTGAGTTTACTGACATTCTGTGCTGCATTTATTTATTTATTTTTTTGCCTCTATGGGCAGGTCATGGTTGTTAAGTGTTACAAATAGGAAAATCTGTTTTTAATTTCACATTCCTTTAGATCACGTATAGGATTACTTAGAAAGTTTCAGTTCCCAACAACATCATCATCATCAGTTAATCGAAAGGGGAATTGTTTGTTTCCCAGACGAAAAGTATAGTTATTAATTTGTGAGAAAAGCAATTTTTACAAAAAAAAAGGATCAGAAAAATAACAACAGCCAACGAGTGTTCCTGATACAGACACAATAGAAGTGACAAATCATAGTGGCCTCTTTCTGATTTCAATTTTCGCGGTGGAATCGGGTTAGGGATATATTGCCATAGCAATCGTTGAACGTAGATACTATACAATACATAAACAAGTACCTGATATTAATATTTCAATTTATCCAGACGATGTTATGGTATTTCATTATTTCACTGGCTAAATGCCAGAATGCTTAGCCCGTGTCTTTACGGATGCTTATATATTTTTTCACTTGGTTGTTCCATGTCCGATTCCAAATAAAATCCTTGAAATTGCTCATAAATTCTTCGAAAGGTGTGTGTTGGTATAAAAGAGAGATGAAAATCCGAAATACGATTCCCTGTGTATTCATTTGTATCGATCTTTGATTACATACGCCCAGGGACGACCGTCGTCGGGCGGTCGAACATTTTGTTTTTGGTTGTACTTGTACAAACAAAAGAATTTATTTGGGAAAATTCCAAGGAACATCTTCAGTTTTGCATTCTTAATTTGTTATTTGTTTCAATTATTTATCCGCATATTTTTAAGCTTGAAATAAAGTTAAAAACAAATGGACACTGATGATGCTGAATAAGTATACAGTAAAACCAATATTGTTATACAATTATTATAATAACTCTGTATTTTCAAAAATTAGGTTTGTTATTGATTAAATGGGATTAATTATAGCTTCAATCATCAATATTTTGATTTATTTTTTTATCATTTGTGTATACAAATGTATACTTATCAAAATAAAATGTTTAACCCTTCAAAATGTTTCTGAGTAAGGGAAAATAAAAAAAGGGGAATACAATCTAGTCAAAATATGATGTCAATTATACTTTACTTGTTTATGTTGCGGTTTATTTAATAGGACACTTTATTGCTTAACGATTCTTGGAAATTCGCGTTTGTATCATGGGCTTTATAGAGCAGCGGACCGCTCAAGATTGAAAAATCACAAATAATATGTGTCAACTGAAGTGTCATCATTATAATTAAGAGTCCATTAGGGATCGTACTAGTGGGTTTCTATGGGAGCTGTTCTGTTTGCCAATTCTGAAAGTTTTATTTGAATAAATTTGAATACAAGACCTTTATGCCAAAGCGAATCGAATGATTTTTCAAGGTTAATGTCTAAGCTCAATGAAAATTTTTATTTTTAAGGTTTCAAAATTCATAGTCGTATCTAGATATAACATTTAATCCCAAAATTCTACAGTAGAATTAATGAAATAATAATGATATTGTATTTTCGTACGTACCTTAACTTTAAGGCTCAATTTTGGGTCATTTCCTCTTTTGTTCTTTCTTACAAGATCTGATAATTTGTAAATTTTTTTAAATTATACCATCGGAATTATTTTTGTTAAATTTGTTAAGCTTTAATTATTCTCCGATAGAACTCCAGTAAATATTGAATTGGTTCTTTTTGAAACATAATTAGCTCTTCTCATAGACAATACCAATGTTGCTTTTTACCAATTGAAGTTGGTTTAATTTCTGCTGCAATATACATTTCTTGCTACAGATTCACATTGTAGTGCTGTATAATATTTAATATTTAAAGCAGTGCTGCTAGCTATAACTATAGTTACACCGCTGTACCCATCTTGTTATTATTGAAAGTGATTTTAAAACTCAGCACTAAATAACCAAATGTATTGAAAGACCCCCTATAGCAAAATTATAACCTCGAACATTTTCGCTCAATCATGTCACTGCCACGATTGAAACTCTATACTAAAAAATAAACAACACATTTCAATACAACTTAATTAACATAAAAAATACTAGATACTTTTTATTTTTTAACTTAATTTTTCAAACCATTACTTAAAGCAAGTTTCTTAACATTATTCAGTTTAATCCACCAATGATGACAGACGAAGATATGAAATGATATTTTTTTAGAATCTAACAAAAATAATAATCACTGAGTATATAATATAGTGGTAGCCACAACAAAAAATACTAAAAAAGTGTTTTTTTTTATAACTCATCACAAACCCAAGAAGGGGTAACATTATAAAGGAGACAGTTCCAAAATGGGCAGCAAGTTTCACTCACTATAGAAAAGTCCTGGCAACCAGCCAAATTTCTTGTTCTGCAAACTGCAAACTTTCACCAGCCCATCGCATCCGTTGTAATCGTCATTAGAATCGGTGGTATTACCTCACCAGAAAAGAACGAACTCCATTCCATACCAATATATTTATATACATATATCTACATAACCAAAAGACGGAACGAATTAGCATCGTTGCAGCTGCTTGATAATTTTTAGGTTACTTGATTTCTGGGTCATTCATCATCATCGTGGGTGTGTGAGGAAGGAAGTTTAGGACGGAGATGGAGATACGGAAAATATGTAATTAAACTTTTCAATCATTTATTCGTGTGCCCAAAAATAAATGGCATTGTCTTTCACTGACAGACTGCAAAAAAAATTATTGTTCGAAAGTCTTAGCAAAAATGATTTGGGGAGCTCCGTATTATGGATGTTATTACAACAAAGCTTGTCGCGACTCAACTGAATGATTTGAATGCCTCCTACTTTTCTTCTGAAGGATTATCAACGAGTCTCAAATTGAGAGACTGATTACAAAAAAATATTGGGCATTATAGATGATAGAAAAAATAATTATGCAAAACGTCATCTGAATGTGTTCTGGCAATAATCTTTTCAAAATTTCAAAGCAAAATGTTATATTCTTTCTGATTCCTATGCTGGCGATAAAAATCTGACAACAAAATGTGTTAGTTATAGAAACAACGAAAATGAATTGGTAGCATAATAGCATACTATTACTGTATGTAATTTTAGCCTGTGATGAACTTAAACGAATCATAAATATTTACATATATGTATGATATGATAATATATTTGCTTAAAGGAAACACATACAAAATATTAATGTTAAATAAAAGAACTTGTGTATTTTACGCGAAGGAAAAAGAAAATGTTTCAAACAATTATTATTTTTAGACAAATTTTGGGTCACTGAAAAAATAATACTTATTTATGTTTCGAGTCAGAATTTTTTTTATAATAATTTACAAAAAAATCGACCTGAATTTCGTGACATGGTGTAAACTAAAATTGCAAAAAAAAGTAATGTTTCTCATAATAAAACAATAACTTGCCACTCAAATTTTGCAGCCATCTGTGTTGTTTAAACTTAGAAAAATAAAAACTGGAACAAAACTAAGTACCTCACCCAATTCGAAAACAAAAACTCGCAAAATCATTCATTTCGCCGAAGTGTCCCATTCACCACTTTCCTATTAGGCATACGTATACAAAAGACTGTATATCCAAATTGCAATTTGTTGGCACATAGCTTCCATGGTATATACTATACAAACAAATTCACAGTTTACACAATACATGTTCAAATTACTGGGAATCATAGTAAGAGCCATTTTGATTTCACACCAATACATCATAAAGTTTTCCCAATTTTAACAATGCAATATGTAGTTGATGTATCACTATATAGTCTCTTCCAAAACAGAATATTATTTATACCCTGCACACTAGTCCTAACGCTTGTTAAAAATTAATCTAAAAGTATGCAGTTCGATTCGTATTCAAATTGCAAGCCATATCCTTACACAAGAAAATATTATAGAGATTAGGAAATCTAACTAACCACCTGTTGAAACACTGTCCTCGCAATATTCACATAAAACACGGTTATCTATTAATTAATCTGAAAATCACACGGCAAAATTTAATGTGTTCAAACATGCCACACCAATAAATTTTATATTAGTTCAATAATGAAACTAGGCATTTTTCGAGAAGCTTCTTATGATGTTGGATGTGTGCCAGATTTAGTAAATCCACTAATTTACGATTAGGTATATGTGCCCTATACAGTTTTTGAGTGGAAATAAATGGTTTTCAATTTTTGCAAGAGATAATATTAAACAGAGGGTTTTATGTTTGTCTGAATTGAACATGTTGATCCATTAAGCGTTTATCTGCTTCGATAACAATCATTTTAAATAGAATTTAGGCTAAATATCCACGCGGTTCGTAAAACAAATAAATATCTATGTTTAGCTAGATAAATACATATGTACATACCTACATTTAAAATTATATATTGTATATATATATATTGTATTGTATTTGTAAACCACTAGCACTTACCCTATAAAGGTCTACTTTTTTGTTTTCCTTGCTTTGCGAACAATTTGGAGTTGAATCAAACCAAAATATTTTTATTTTGTCAAACAATTAAGTATAATGGTGCGATTACGATTTCTTTGTGTTGACCTGGATAATTGCGAGTCAAAACATTTTGACATAAACAATTCGACTACTGGGAGATGTGTTTTGAACAAATCTGGTTCACGTGACCGAAAATGCGTTTCTTAGTCTTAAATACCTTCAGTACCTCTCAGAGTGTACTTTTTTAATTATTTTGTATTTGTTTTCGAAAACAAATTTCTTTAAATAGCAATTTTTAAACTTTAATCAATAAATATTTAAAATAATAAAACGAATAGGAATTTCGATGTAAGAAACTAACGTAAATTTATTAACGACAAATTTCGTTTTTGTTTTTTTGCAATACGCTGTTCGATTAGTTATAATAATTACAGCTGATTATTTGGAGAAGCCTCCACAGAATTATTTCTAGATCATTTAATTTTTGGCTGAAAATGACATTTAAGTTTAATTGGGTTTGTTGTTTTTTCGTTCTTTGTTTTTAATAATGGGTGAATTGATTGCGTTTATTTTTTCATTTGGTTAAAATGGTTATTTTTCTGTTGTGTTTTGGCAAGCATTTGGAATTGGATGTCTTTTTTTTTCTAGTGCACTCCTGATGGAAAATAAAATACACTATTTTAAAGTCTCATCAGTTGCGATCATCGAGTAGCGTATTACAGAACGAAGACGAGAATGTATCGTTGTACCATTTTTGTATGGGAATTTTTCGTTTTGCACCAGCAACGTACTATAGGTTTAAGTAAGAATTTTTTTATAAAATTCATTTGAGACAATGAATCGAGAAAACATCGAATAGATTTTCCGTATTGTTAGCACTCAAAATGTTCTCCCGAAAGATTAAAAAAAATATCATGCTATTTTTCTGAAAATACTTGATTAAAATGGTAATAATTAAAAAAATACTATACCTATACCTATAATGTACTAAAAAAACCTACCATTGTCCATCGCTTAGCAACGCAAACATCTCGTAAAGTGCTAACTGAACATCGAAAAAAAACCAAAAAAAAAGAGTTCTAAGTCTTATCGCAAAGGTCTTCGTCTTGGTTTTCCGTAGCAAAAAGAATGATAATAATAATTATCGCAAAGGTCTTCGTCTTGGTTTTCCGTAGCAAAAAGAATGATAATAATAATAAACAGAAGGAAAGTATTTCCTTAGTTGTTTTTTTACTTCAGGTACATTTAAAGGAAAAAAATCATTGTGTGAGGGTGGTCGACATTTTGAGGATGATTTCCTATTCACTATATTTTTCGTTTTATCTGCAACAAACATAAACTACTTAGCCTTTTCTTTGCAAGCGAGAATACACTTACCTTCATTGGTCTCTGTTTCGCAAGGAACACTGCTTTTGTCGGTTTTGAAGGAGCATTCAAGCTGAGCAAGATGTTAACAAATTTTAGAGATAAGTTTTAATGGATTTGTGTTTTTGCTTTCACTTATTTTGAATTAAAGGTTTTTGCAGTTTTTTTTTTTTTTTTTTTTGAAGGAAATGTTTTTCAATATTGTTCTCCAAATTTCTGCATTCTGCACACATTTATTTGTGATAATGTCAGTTCAAAAACTATGGTCTAGATGGTGGCTAATATGTTTTGTTTTTATTTTGGAGTTCATTTAATTTTCAATTATAAAAATATAATGAAAGATGAATACCAAATAGAACATCATATTAGTTGCAAGAGATGATTTTTTAATCATAAAAATGATTACTCACGGTAAGATTCTCTTTTAGTTATATAAATGTACTTTCCATTCGAATCAGAATTAGGGAATAACTTTTTGAGAGGATGTTAAATTAACCTGTGTAAGATAGAAGATCAAAATTGAAGATTTCTGCGACAAATTAATGTAGGAAAAATTCTTCTAACTAAATGCAGAACTTCCTTATTGGCGTTCGAGCTTGAGAAAGTAGAATAAAGTAAGAAACTGTATTTCTGGTGAATGAACATAGCGGAAATGTTGTATAATTCCATAAAAATTTCATTTTACTTAAAAAAATTAAACACGTTTTCTCAAGTTTCTACGTCCTACCTATGAATGTACATACATATATGTAAGTTTATTAATATATCTGTACAGAAGCCTAGTTTGTGTTTTCATCAATAATTTTCACATACAATACCAATTACTCATGCTGCGATACTTACAAAATTGCAAAGGATAAACCTTACCCATTTAATATCCAAAACATAATTCTCACGGACTATAGATGTTGCATGTTTTAAAAAATTTAAGGATTTGTTAAGGAGTATTAAACATAAATAAATCAAAACCAAAATAAAGAGCTCCATTCTCATGTTTTTACCACTATTTCAAAGCTAAACACAATGAGTTTATATCCTCTACATAAAATTGGTTTCTTCAGCAAGTTGAACTTTCGGGAGTAATAAAATAAAACTACAAATTCACCCAAAGCAACCCCAACATTTTGTGCAATGATTTCCACAAAAATAACTCGCAAAGTCTTTTTAGTATTTCAAGTGATTACAAAATGTTGTATCAGGATTAAACGTTTTGCTCATCTAATGCAACCACATGTGGAACCACATGAACAGAAGCAAATCCAATGCAAATCCATGTTCTTATTTATTGCCACATACAAAAATAAAAGAAAAAAATAGAAATTTATTTATGTGGCCCAAATGGCAAACTAAAGGAAAAAGCCACCATAGCATCTATACTAAACGCTTAGGTATTATAGGCTCTCTTAAAAAAGTATAAACAGAAATTGTTGAATCCCCATTTGTTCCAAAATCAAAGAACGTTAGTTTTAAAATTCATAAATACATTTCGGTGTAAAACACTATTAATTTATATTTTTTTGTTTCAGTGTGCCAACAATCAAATAAAAACGCTGCTGGTTGAAAAACATAAATATGCTGATGTACGAGTTATACTTATGTATGTACGTATGTATATGCCCCAAAATAAATAGGAAGAAGAACGTGAAATTGAAAAATACCTTAAACTGGAGTTGTTTGCTAAAAGTTTTCAACAATCATTTCTTTTTCAAGCGAGTTGTTTCTTGGAAGCTGGCCAAAATAGTTTATTATTTTTTTTCTTTCAAGAGTGTATCAATATTCCAAAAACCGAAAAGCAGCTTTCAAGGGAGTTGGTATTTGAAGAGTTTTCAAAAAGATTTTTCTTTTTTGTCGAAAATGTTTGGTATGGTATAGCTTGGTATAGTAAGAACAATATATAGTATTTAAAAGAACAAATTCAATGAAAACCAAAAAACTAGAATTTTGAAGTATTGTAAAACAAAGTAGAGTCTATGTACATCGACGAGTACATGTTAAATTCAAGAGTGTAATATTTATTTAGAAACAGATTTCGTTCTATGTTAAGTTTATTCTGTAATGATAGTAACCGAAAGTAGAACTATAACGTAATAAAGACCACCGCATATCACACAAGTTAGTTTAGAACAAAACCAAAAAAGGGGCTTTTGGAAAAATGCTTTAGTTTAATATTATTAATTTGGCAATATGAGTGTAAGGGAATGGTGCTTTACAGTCTAAAGGATACAATCTGTAAAGTAGGTTATGAATTCGCAATATAAGGAGCAAAAAGTTGTTAACTTAACGACTCAACATTATGAAACATATTGAAGAAAACAAATTTAAAATGTAACGTGTAAAGGAAGCAGGTAGCCTGTGTAAAGCAATCAATAAGACTATGAATTTAAAAAAAAATACACAGAGATTACCCTCGTAAAGACGCTAGCGAAAAATTCTATATATAAAAAATGCTGGAGTCTAAATGAACAAAAAATCAAACATTATTATATTTATCATATTTATATACACACTAGCTGACCCGGCGAACTTTGTTCTGCTTTAAATTCATTTAATTATTCATGAATCATGACCCTTTCGAAAGTCGAGCCCCTATATTGAATGAATGAAACTTGTTTGGAATTAATCAATACATTTTATTTATAGACCAGTCAATAAAGCCATAAAAATAGCAAAATTAGAAAATAATCCCCGAAAAGCTGGATTTTGTTAAATAGCCTCCTCATATGGTGCTCTTAAGAAACGTTCAAAAGTCCCTATCGATATGAGCGCTGCTTAAAATTTTATGGGGGGTTAATAATGGTGTGTGTTTTTTTTTGTCCGATGCATAAGCAAACAAAGCAGATATATGGCTTTCCTACTCTTGAACATCCCACGCTCACGCAATATTGTCTTGCGAAATGCAAGGAAATTTCAAATTATTCCAACACATTGCAAGGATTGGCCTTACGATTTGTTGATTTTCGTAAGTGAATGCAAATCGAACGGAACTATGAATACGTTTAGACTCAATCGCCTTTGAATTTATGTTCGAAATGAGAGAACTTCCTCATCTTTGAATTTTCCTTTGATTACGGTTGCTTAGATGACGTTCCTGGTTCCATTACAAAGTTTCGGTTGGTTCAGATTGCGCAGCATAATGATGATAGTGCCGACTTTGAGTTCCAAATGGTGCGGTGGTAGACCAGGTACATCCAATGATTTCAAAAATTCAGTTGTATAGCTTGTACATAGCTTAGTCATCATTTGTAACACGACCAATTAACCGATTTGAACGAATACATTTTGGCTTCTATTTTATTTTGAATACTTAAATTCAAATCATTGACGTTTTTATTCTTCGCAGCTAAAGTCGGTATGGTAATTTTAGGCAAGCGTTAAGTTCTGAAGGCGTCGTAAAGTTTGACGGAAGAAGCCAGATGATCTATGTTGACCATGATCACTGAATCAACGTATTGGTGTTCCACCTGCCTCTATTTTGTGATCTATACACTTCATATCTCCACCCCTAAAAATATGCAATTCAACTATTTTCGAACTTTTCCGGTATTAATTTTCAATTTTCGGCTCGATTGTGTTCTTATCTTACTTAATACTAATCCAACAAAACTATCCTTACGCAAATCGGTTGATGTTCAGCCAAGTTATGTTATCACTAACTAACATTATATAGAGCCGAAAAAGACTAGTAAAACATTTTTTTTTAAATATCGAAGTCTAATTAATGGGTACAACTGGGAATCTCCGATTAGAAATCGTATAAGTTTTGTTTGCTTTACACCGTAATATACATACTTAACTTTTTTTTCGAAAGAGTGCACAAAACTTGCGAAATACCTAGATTCTAAAGTAAAAACATGACTATCGATTCATTGTGAACTATCGTATGAAATTGAGAAGATGGAATAACTTATTGCAGCAAAATCAGCAATATAGGAAATGTATGCCGAAGTTGATAGGTTGAAATATTTGCAGGATGTGAGATGAGGTATGAGGTCAAAGTTCTAAGTTCCGGCTAAACTGTTGCCATATGTTCTGTATGTTGTTGTTATGACAAGTCTTTTTCTTCTGCCTTGATGTGAAGTGAAGACCTACATATATATTTGTCTACTTACTGCATAAAAATGTTTTCATGGAAAACCAACTTCTATCGCTAAGGAGACTTTCTCATCAATGACCTATTTGTTTTCTTGATATTTCATTTGGTTCCTCCTGGCGACACATGTTTCTATTTACTTTGAGTCATTTGTAAATTCCAGAGTTCTCACAATTTAAAACGAAAAACAAAATCGTTTCGCATCCATTTATTGCCCATAACACATTCTGTAAGCACGTTTCTCCAAACATGGCAAACAGGCTGAGTAGAAAGATTCTGAATCCTGTTTGGTACATACCTGTTACGTGCGTTGCTGTTCAATTTCTCACAGGATGGCTGTTTTTGTTTTTACTTTAAGTCAACAGAGGCGAAGCTAGAATCAAAGACGATAAAGAGGTTGGGATTACCAATGGAGCTACTTGTGACAACAGATGAATCCAATAGGCTTAAGGTTGAGGCTTTTAGTTATTATGATTTTTTCTATCGGAGACAAAGACAAAGGGGCGGTAAATTTATTCATTTCAATCCGGGTAGATTATATGGGGGAACTCCGAAGAGTGGATTTCTATGGTATAGGAAAATGCGGGTTGCTTTAATCAATTCTATTTTTCTTTTTTTTTTTTGTCGCTTTAGGTACCTTCTTTGAAGGTGATTTGAAGATGCAGTAGGTAAGGTAGACATAAAGCTTAGAAGTCCTTTTTTCTTAAAAAAAAGAAGAAAAAAACATGAACTCATTTCCAACACCATATATTCATATTATGTACACCGTTTTGAGCAAATAATACAAAAAAAATAATGCAATTTATTTCATTGATTTTTTTTATTCGATTTTCTTTGGCTTATAATCATAAATCTCGTGTTAGTGGTCGCACAATAAGCAGTGTCTTTAACTTCTCCTTTCAATTTTTGTGGAGTTTTTTTTGCATATAAATATGGTTTTTGTACGTTCGCATACAATTTTGTGAAAGACCTTTAATCGCTAAGCTTAAATACAACAATACTCTAAATCTATTCCATATGAACTACCTATGGTTATTTTCGGTACTTAAATCTAGTGCCTGTAAAAACTTTATTACTGGAAGGATTATCATTTTGTTATACCGATAGTTTGTATGAAAACGTCAAAATCTCTTTTATCATATTTCTTAAATCTAATTAAAAAACAAACTAAACTAATGGATATAATGTGACAGCTCTTGAAGAACAAGAACGTCGAAATGCGCTCTGAACCATTCATGTGGGTTTGTTTCTTTTCCCTTGTTTGCAACCAATTGTGTTCGAATTAAGTTTACAATATGTACATAAGTAGGAATATAATTACAGCATCTGTTGATGAAATTCTAAAAAAAATAACTTCAATGAATTGAAAGCGAAACAAGAATCAACACCCCTGAAATTTTACGATGATGATGAAAAACAGATATCCATCTGAACAAGATGGCAAATCGAAAAAAGTAATAAATTTAAAATTGATTTGCAAAAAAGAGAAGATAACTGTTTTCAACGTCCTTAGCTTAAAAAATTGTTTCATAACTTTTACAGTTGCCTTAGAGAATGTAATATAACAATGTTTTTCTATGTAGGTACCTATTGCTATGTGCATTATCAACGAGAAACATTCACCCTGACCCAATGCAAAACTTTCAAAATCATTGTGATTGTGGATTATCCCTGGGTAAGGTTGAGTCAGAAAACAAAAATAAACTGAATGAAGGTAAGTAGCATCGGCATGACACGAACATCAAGGAGCATCGCATAATACGTAATATACGAAAAGTTCTGTTGTGCTGAATTATTTATCATGAATCCTGACCAGAAGAAAGTTTATTTTTCTTGTTAACAGCATAGATTTCGTTTGAGGACTTATTTTCAAAGGTAAATATTATCTACCCTGAAAAGGCTTGCTTATAAAAAAAATATGTGCTTATTTTAGATAAATATCAAATCATCATTTGCAACTGCTTATTGATTTTTTTACTGTAACAAACACTTTTTAACGCTCTTTGAAAACAGGAGAAAACATATTACCTATGTATACGAATCGAAACCAAAATTATTTTGCAACGTTATATATTTAGAGATATTAACTTTAAACTTTTTATAAAACTGCGTTTTCGGCACCGATGCTTTTTAACGCGTCATCAACCTGGTGACATTTATATGTTTTTAGTACCACTGATGGAAACCTTAATTAATATAAAATTTAATTTGATGTATAGTATAACATCTTTTCACAAACGAGATACCTACTATTTATAAAGAAAACTTGTTTGGAAAGGCACCCAAAAAAGTTCTCTTTGAACTTAAACTTTTTCGTTTAACATTGTTTTCAAAAATTCTAATAAAGAAATATGAAGAGGCTATTAGTCTCTTTTACTTTTAACTCACTGTAGTAACGATAATCTAGCTTAATATTTGATAAAAATAAGGTTTGGTTACAAGTTTCTCCAATGCCCAATCCTTGAATTCGCTATACCGCACAATTTTTTTTTTTTTTAATTTTCTTGCATTGAATTTTTCCGTAGCTTTGTGAATAATCACAGAACAGTTATTCATTTTAAATTATTTCTCATAGAAGCCATACTTAGGTGTAATCTAATTTGATATTCCAATTACATTTAGTTTAATTTATTTTGTCCGTGGTTAAATTTTATAAACACAATTTTTTTAGCTCTGAGACAATAGAATTATACAGCTTGAAAATTAAAATTTCATTTCACAAAAAAAGAACATCAAACGCCCTTGTATTTGAGTTGTCGAATGTATAAGTAAATGTACCTCTTTACCTACATTATCTATAATATGCTCCATCAAATGCTTTCCATTTATTTAATGAATCCGCATTCGAGAGCTCTAAAAGTTCTTCCTCGAAAACAAATTCTATGTGTGTGGGCAAGGGCATATAGATATTATTTTGTACCAACGACGCAACGTTGTTCTATGGTCATATAGGTTGATGATGGACATAACGATAACGAACTTATATTGCGTACTCATGATCCCCTTTTTCTGTGCAATCCACCTGGGATAGAATTCAATGGACATGGATCTTGTTTATATTCTCTTGGTCCTTAGGGT
The DNA here is from genome assembly GCA_951394125.1 of Epistrophe eligans. Taxonomy (NCBI): domain Eukaryota; kingdom Metazoa; phylum Arthropoda; class Insecta; order Diptera; family Syrphidae; genus Epistrophe; species Epistrophe eligans. Next base: position 614,450 of record OX596028.1, read on the forward strand.
AAATAAACGGTAAAGTGAGTATATGTGACCTAGAGCAAAATTATCGATTTATACACATTGTACAGAATTGTGGTATTTCATCTACATATTTGTTCATACATGCTTGGTATGGAACAAGTTGAGCTATTGTAAACTTGATGTAGCTGTTAAAATAAAAACATAAAAACATCAAGAAATTCCATTTTTGATATTTTGAGGGCTACATTAAAAACCAACGTTTCAACTATGTATTATCTTTTGATGAACAAAAGAGTGCTATCCCATGTTGATATTGTATGACCGCATGTTTTGGAAAATTCATTGCAAAACTTTTTTGTCAAGTCCAAATATGATTTCTTTACATAACCTTTGAGCCCCTTTGTATTCTAAGGGCTTGGCCAAAAATAAAAAAAGTAAAACTACAATGTTATGTGACAAACTATAGTACTTGAACTTGTAGATGTTAAAGAAAATTTAAGCGTTTGAAACCATTTGTTATTGTTTAAGTCATGCAATGCTCAGTAACTGATCAATTAAAATGCAAGAACTCCCCTGGTCCGGGGAGAGTATGATAACTGTGACGCCAAGTGTAAAACACTTCACACTTCCTATAGTAATAGGAGAGGGTCTATCTCCCCCCGTTTTGGCGGGAGGGGCACTTTCTTGAAAAAATTACTAAGTATTAGGTATTATACCTTTTTTAAAGCCAATATACTCTGTTCTATTAGCCAGTTTTTAAATCTAGTGAAATCTATGCACAGTTTAAAAAAAAAAACTAGTTTCAAACTCAAAATTTGGAAAAAAACATAAAGAAAGTGTTTAAAAATTATTTTTTTTTTATTTTTTTCATAGAATTGTTGCTGTTATTAATTCTTAATCAAAAACTAAAAACTAAATTATTTTATGTCTTCTAGTTTTTGAGAAAATTGAAAATTACCAATTTTTTTTTATTTAATTTTGCTTGAGTATTTACGTTGTTTTATTTTGATAGTAATAATAGAATATGGATTAATTCTTATACAAATTGACTTTATGAGAAGACAACAAAACGTCGGGTAGCTGGCTTCATATAAACAGTGAGGTACATATGTATGGACGGCATGCTGCCCCCGGAAACCCCCCTACTTGTAAGTATTACCGTTATTTTTTAATGATTTCTTTTCCATTTTTAGTACTTTTTATTTGTTACACTACAAAAAATAAAATACAAATCGTCCATTTCTCCTTTGGGCGATTTGACATTGTTTATTTTTGGTTGTTCTATCAACTTCGGCGTTATGTTTTATATTTCTTAGTTTTTGGTTTAAGGATCAAATAAAATGGCCAAAATGCAATCTATCCCAGAATATCTTTTTGACGAAACAATTCTGACAATTTAAGTATTTTTCCTAAAAATAAAAGAAGGTAGCAAATTTTCCAAAACCACTTTTGTAAGTTTTTTTGCCGTCTTTTATATTAGCTGTTGATTATAGAGGAAATATTAAATTTTTGTATCAAACTAATTCTGCTTAGCTACTCTTTGTGTGTTTTAATGTTATACAGGCATATTTAAAAAAGTATTCTTTTTTTCATGGATATGAATAAAACGATTCATTTTTTATACACTTATATAGGAGAAATATTCAAAACAAATTGCCTAGGCCATTGCGGCATGATGGCGGCACAGCGGGTGAAATTTGTAGCGCCACACCGGTCAATTTTATTATTTATAGCCGATCAAATAAATATGGTTTCTACGTGGTCACGCAATCCACACATTCGTAAGCCCCATAAGGATTTATTGGATTTACTAGATACATCGTTTTTATAGCCCCAAATATGCTTCGCATAAAAATGTTCATAAATGTTTTTTGTGTAACATCAAAACAAACTCATTCACGTGAAAAGTAATTTACATCTTTCGAATGAAATTAAAATCATCTCAAATCTCCTATACATATACTCATATGTATGTATGTATGTAGATGCTGATGATGGTTAAACGCTTTATTCTTGAAAGCCAGACTCAGATAAAGCAGGAAAATTAAAGCGGAATATTATTCACAGGAATATCTATGTATATGTTTGTACTTGTAAAACATCCCTTTGAATATTAAATGACGGACGAATTTTACATCATATTCTGCCGACATTTATGTCGAAATGTTTTGCAAGCGAGAATACACTACGAGCAAAACATCATCAGAACTAAAATGATGAAATTTGAAACGAAAATATGGAAGAAACCCCACCAGCAGTGTTGCACAAAGATAGTGCGAAACCACTACAGCCGGGACAGGGACTTTGACAAATCTATCATTCGGATATGAAGGAAGCATCACATATACAGGAGCTCGCTCCCCAGGATAACAGGATAGGATGGGTCAAAATCATAAGGAAGCCATTGTTATGTTGCCCCAAACGACCGCTTATTAATCTGAAACAGCGAAGGGGATGGTTGGTGGCAATGATTTTCGACTGCCTTTTACAGTTTTCAACGATGAATAGCAGAGAAATCTATCTGCAGGGAATGCAGTGCAACATCTCCGGCACAGCAGACAGTTTTCAGTTTTGGCGAAAGGGAGAGAATTTTTGAATGGAAGAATGATGGTAGATTTCACTTACATAACTAAAAATTATTCTGAAAAATAATTCGAGAAATATGCCAGAGGCGAAATAAAGAAAACAATATAATTCTGTTTGAGTTGTATACAGTGAACGAGTACAATAGCAAAAATAAAATGAAGTGATTATGTCTGTTTGCAGAAAATTAATGATTCCAACAAATTCTATAGGTATGTATATGGCAGTCAGCACTCATTTTTGGGAATGTGACTGAAATAAATGAAATGATTTGCTAGCAGTCCAGTCTTTCGCGATAAAAAAATATATTTCATAATTTAAAAATTAAGACCAGTTTATTGTCAATGGAACCAAAGTATTGTATATGCCAAAATTAAGTTACAAAATTCTGTATTACAAAATTTTATGTTTCAAAATTTAATTAAAAATTCTGTATTCAAATTCCGAAAAAAAATTCAAAGTTAACTGTATGTCCATAACTCGTATTCCAAAATTCTGTCTCCAAAGTGTGTAACATCCTATCCTTAATCTTAAATTTTCTTATTTAAACAGTTAAACAGAGCGCAGTTTTTTTTACTATCAAAACAATGTTTCTTTTAGCATCAACTTACCATTGATACTCTTGAACATCGTCGGAATGTTTCGTGCACATATCAATTTAATCTTGAGCCTAAATTCGAACTCACTGTTGAATATAAAGATTCGTCTTAGGCCGCACCATATGTATGTGTTGTGTAATGCTTTAACAAACTCAATATTCCCACCCATTACAATTTTAGAGCATTCAAAATCAATGTTCATCGGTTTATCCTCTTAAATCCTTTATAAGTCCTAATACTGCTCGCACTATATTTTAACATTACCTACAAGGGTAACCAAAATCCCAGAGGCGGCGATGGACCAAAATGATACGCGTGCAAGATTAATTTTGCTGGGCCCCTCGGAAAATGATTTCAGGCTGCATCATTATCAAAAAGTATACTACACAACTATCATACAAACTTGTGCTTACACTTGTCATCAAATTTTCCAAAGTCAATATTAATTTAAATTCAAAATTGTAATAACAAATTTAAACCTTAAACCATAAACTATGAATATACTACATCCAAAACTCTCAAATAGTCACACAATTTACTTAATTGTTTAAAAAGATCGATCCGTAACCGCAGCGCTCCATTTTCTTTCCCTATACCGACTGCTAATTTTTTTTCAACATCAAAAACGACTAAACAAAATTAAATTAAAATTTCAAATGAAATATTTTCAAACATCGGATACTAAACAAAAGAATTGGTTTATTCTAAAGCTCATCGGGGGAACAAATTATTATTTTATTTATTGAAGACCAAGAGTAATTTTCAAATTATTTTATGTAAAAAAATAATTTTGGTGACGTAACACCTCGTGTAAAACCAGGGCCTATAGTAACTTATTACTCTTAGCCAATCCTGTGTATAGGTGTTGTTGACAGTAATTGAAGGGACCTACAATTGTCTGCTTATTGTGACATGTGATTTGTTAATTCCTCGCAAGAAACTGGGATTTGATTCCCAGTTTTTTTCTCACAAAATATAATTTTTTACATAAAATCAATTGAATTTCTTTTCAATTTCTCCTTAACCATTTAAAGCCTTACGAGCTAATATGAGCAAGTACTTTTACCCGATTCAAAGAAATACATTCTTTTCTGCCAATTACAGACCATTTCCTTAGAGGAAGACTACAAGAAGAAACCCTTTTTTCTAATTACTCTTATGTTTAAAGGCTGACTCAATGCGTAAATGTTTTGATGCCAATTTTTTTAATTAATGAAATGATGTTGATGTACTATGTCGGAGTTGAGACACTGAAAAAGAAAATGTTTATAAGTTTTTCAATTGTAGAAAACCAGATGTCAGTTAAAATTCAGCTGACGTTATTACAGGCATTTTACAATGAATGACGGCACCTTTGATAGGGAAGTGACATGACAACAGTCGTAAGAACCTGTTATCATTTTCATTACAATAAATTTTAACATGTTACACTCGCTCTATTGTAATTATTGCAAAACCACATTCACCTATCATACTTATCAATCAAAATCAAATATTTTTGATTAAACCCAAATTAAATATGTTCTTTCGTACACATACAACAATATATGAATGTACATACCTACTCATAACCACCATTAAATTATCTTATAAATTAGTTTCATTCAATTTTAATTTGTCAACTAAAATAACTTCGGTTATTTACAATAACTTAAACAAGATTATACTTCCGACCTTTTCACCTAAAGTATTGTCATAGTTTAGGGTGAGTCCTTGTCAACCCTATTTCAATTTAGGTAAGATATTGTTTCTTAAAAACTAAACTAATATTCTTTAATCATATAGATACATGCAACTTGATGTGTGTGGTTTGTTAACGATTGTGGCAAAATCTTTCAAATAAACCTTGAAATGATGTTTCCAAGGTTTTTTTTGTTGTGGGAAAGTGAACGGGAAAGGTATTCAGATTTTTCAAAGAAGATATTTAATATAATGGAACAGGATTTCACTAAAATTTCAGTTCAAATTACCATAAACGTGCTTCAAAATCAAGAAAACTTTAGATTTAACATTTTAAATACTGTCCTCTTTAAACAATTTATCATAATCTACTGATACCGTTGATGAATCTAATAAAGGTAGTTATAGCAACTATAGCAAGTCTTTTTCGATTTCCGGAATGTTGTATAACCTTTTGAGTATTAAGAAAATTAGTTTGTAATTCACAAGTAACAATCCAGAAAATTCATAACAAAGAACTATAATAATCTGATGTGGGGGCTGTATAAAGTATTAATAAGGGTTTGAGTTTCAATAAACAAATCTTAGATAATCTTTTCGTATACAAACCCAAGAATAATGAATGAAGGCTCTATATATGTAGATAGTAGTTAAAAAGGGATAAAATATATAATATATATTTTGGGGACAACGCCATTTTAAAATAGCCGTCTGCTGCCCTAGATATATGAACATTGAAAATATTTTGCTATTTTCTTTACTTTTTGGTCACAATTATTTTTACATATTATAAAAAAAAAAGAGAAAATAACTTCCACTTGTAAAAATATAGAAGTATGTAGTTATGATTTTTATTTGTTCATTGAATTGAGTTTTCTGGTTTACGAAATTCACAATGAAGGATTGCCTTTTTGCCGTCAGCCAAAAACTATAGTTAGTTAAGTTAACTGAAATTTATAACTGATTTTTTTTTAAGAATTCTATTAGATAATATGTGACTATTTGTTTGTTGATTTGTGGGCTTCAGGTTAAAAATAAAACACTTGTTTTTTTGTTCACGGCGTTTCGTCCATGTCTATGGACATCTTCGGGTGAAAATCAAAAAGATCTATATTTGCATTGATTAGTATAGAATTACAATTTGTTTGCATGTTTACAATAACAACAATTACTTACAATAAATATTACACAAGTTAATTTTACACAAATCAACAAACAAATATTCAAACAAAAAAGGTCACTTATTATATACATATAACATGATAATATGTGACGACATAATTATTAACCGATTAATACTGATACCTACATGCATAAATTATATTTTTTTACTGATTTACGAAATATTGTAAAGAGGTTGTTATCTACTCTAATAAATAAGGCTGATAGGAATTAGGAAAAAAATTTCATAGTTATTGGGTCATCTTACATTGGATCAATTTTCAACGAGACTTAAGAATTTTGGTTCATCGAGTAAAGAAAGAGGGTAGATGTACATGAGCGCCTTTTATTTTAGGAGTATTTATTTTATAAATTTCACACTCCGAACAACAAAAAATAGTTTTTAGAAAAATAACAATTGAAGTACTCTTGACCAAAGATACTGTTTTGGCCTAGAATTAGTAATTCAATTTTGTTATTCTACTCGAAAGAGGGAGAAAAATATTGCCCGTTTTATTCTGCACCCTTTATCTTCTTAGCCTACAAACTTCGATTTCCCAACAATGGTACAAAATTTTAAACAGATTTTAACATTTATAAAATGTTTTAAAGATATAGGACGATGCTATAACTCATTCAAAAATAGGAAAATCTTGTTTTTAACCTAGCACCATACTAAAAAATTTTTTAACAATGTACGTAATCGTTTGACTAATTATCGGATTTGTTGTGTTCCGAATTAAAACAAGACAAAAATTATTTTACAAAATACTATTTTTTTAAATTACTTAATTACAATATAATAAGGTTTTTAAAAACATACTTCAAATAGCAAGAATAATCGAAAAGTGACATCAAGATTTCAAGTTTAGTATACCTTGCTAAATTTTAAATTTAGTATTTAGTATAGTTTTTTGATAACGACCGACGACTTTACCAACAGGATTCATAAATCTGGCGAAGGGTCATAAATTCACACAGGGTTGTAAAAGCTTAAGCTCTTTCATAGCTTAAGCCCTCGTTCAATTCACAAGTCAGAAATGGGCTCGTGAATCCTAAAGAGCTTGTGAATTAAAAATTTTTCAAATCACCAACCCCAATTAGCTTATGAATTAAAAAAATTTCAAATCACAAATCCCAACTAGCTTGTGAATTAAATATTTCTCAATTCACAAATCCAAAAGAGCTTGCGAATTGAAATTCATTCAATTCCCAAATCAAAAATAGCTTGTGAATTGAATATATTTAAGCTCACAAATCAAAAAGAGCTTCTGAATTAAATCTTTTTTAATTCACAAGTCCAAAAAGAGCTTATGGCTTAACGTTTTTTTAATTAAAAAATTCTCAACCCTGGGTTCACAAGACAAAAATGCACTACAGTCTTTGGACTCATCTTAATGGGTTAAAATCCACACATTAATATAATTTTGTTTTGCCAAACTATGACAAAGCTCCCAAATGTATGTGTCGGGTAATTAATCAGAACTTTTTTATTCAGACATTGTAAAGCAATGCCCTTAAACTCCTTGTATTTCTGATTCTTCTTATCGCGATCTGGGTAGAATTTTGAAATATATTTTGTCCACACTTTTTCGTTTCAAGCCGAAAACTGCCACAATAAGATTTTCTTTAAAAAATGATTAAACAATGACACACTCTGGCGTATACGCACTTTAATGATCATGGTTTAAAAAATTCGAAGTTTAACAACACTCTCAATTCCACGTGTTATGTATTTTGATTTTTGTTCTAATAATATTTTGACAAAACCCTTATCACAAAAATAAAAAAAAAAACATGCAAACAAACATTAAAAGAAATTTACAATTCAGTTAACAAAGCGTATCTTTTTCAACTATTTTCGACAGAATAGACTCAATTTTAATATCCGGAATGATAAATATCAGATCTATGAAATTTGAAAAATCTTTTTTTTTTAAATAAAAATGAATCAAACCTATGTATTATGTAGCTATATTTCAAATAACCATTTATTTTTCAATTCAATTTACACCTGTAACCGTCGTCGTCGCTCCATACGCATCAAATCTCACACGCAGCCTATTTAATGTTTGAGAACAACCTTCATTGTGTCTACTTCATTTCATTTCCGACTTCTGCCATTTCATTCAAAAGTAATACGAGAAAGGAAATAAAATGAAATCCCAGGCAAAAAGTGAAAACGAAAACACACACACACACAATATTCTGCGGCGAAATAACAATGCCAGGATCTGATGAGGAGACATAAATGAGAAGGAGTAAATGTGGTGGTATTAAAGGTGGATCGGAAAACTGCCTCCCTTCATCACCAACCAGCCACATAACCAAACGAAAATTGGGCGCAGTAAATGAATAAAGGATTCACCGGAAACATTTCTTTCTGATAAGAATGACGCCGTAAAACCATGAAAGGATTTTTTTTTTGTGATAAGTGCGTAGTGTATAGATAGAAAACATATACATATGTGGAAAGATTTTTTTTTATTGATCAGTAACTTGATTGATGGTTGTTTTTTTTTAATTCAATGATTATTTGGGCGGAGAAACAGAATTCTTTATTATGATTTGGCTTGTTGTCACGATTCCTTTGTATGAAATTTTACCGAAATTTTTTGTGATGAGCGAAAGTAGATATCTTTGTTAAAAAAAAAAGATAATGTCGGTTATATACTGCAGTATGTCCTAAGAAAAAAAAAAACACCGAAAAAAAATAAAAATTGTATCTTTAAGATAAGCGAGGTAAAATAATTTTTGATTCACATTAAGAAACCGCAGTCAGTGTTATTTTAATTTTAATAATAAAATCCAAGGATTTAAGCAGACGCCCTTAATTTGTTTGTGTTAAACCGTAAACCGAAAATTCAAAACGCCTTTGAAATTCTTTGTTGTGCTACTTGGGTTTCATTATTTAGTACCTACAACGAACAACATTCACGTATTTTTTTTAACTAACCAAATTTTTTACACACGCGTCAGAGTTAACCTAGAATTTTTTGTTATTCTAATTAAAAATTAGCAAACAAATTTCACGACAGGAGGTTAAAAATTTCGGATCAAGTTACCCTTTTCCTGCAAATACCACTGGAGTCTGAATGATAGATAACTGTTGTCAAATCAGGTAATGATGCCACCTGAACAGATTCACTTGGCCGCCGTCTTTAGAAAGAAGGAATCAAATGGCAAATGCAGAAAGACATGCAATTTCTGCGACGGACAAAAGGGGACACATTATAACAAAAAACTCATAACGTAAATTAATTGTTAAAACAAAAAAAAACACAAATGATTTAAATGATATTTTGAGGAAAAACAAAGTTATTGACGACTTGAAACCTACAAATATATTTCCTCAAACAACAATTTTACGTGGCCTTAACCCTGCTCCCCTACCAATATTATTTTTTGTTCTAACCACATACACATATGTACATATGTTATGTGTGTATGTACATTCAGCGCAGAGTTTATACACATTTTACTAGCGCCAACATACATTCCAATTTCAACCTAATCGTCCTTTGAAGCATCCAATCACTTTTGAACTTAAGTGAAAATATACCCCGCAGGTTATGGGGCTTGTCTTTTGTTTATCATTTGTATTTGACTGGGTGCTCTAAACCGCACACTGAGATCATTTTTAAAGGAACTCTTTTCTAAGGTCAAAAGTTGTAAAATCAAAAAACGACATTTCTAGTTTGGCTCACAGTGAAAAAGGAAGTGCAAATTGTCAGCACGTAGTGAAATTTGTCACCTCTGCAGCCTGCCAAATGAATAATGAATGAAGTAGCGCATGCATTCATGAATGCACGCCTGCATATACACAAGTATGTGTGTCGCTTTAGCCTCATTTTCTGTCCTTTCTCTCCCCAGTCATAAGAATCCTTAACAAAAGCAATGATGATTGCAAATCAAAAGATTTAACATTCAATTAAGAAGAATCAATTTTGCCACCATCATCGTCATATAAATACTGCGATAATATGCGCCTCTTTAAATTAATAATAATTTCATTGACAAAATGCAGTTTCAGTTCAAGCCAGGAAATTAGGTCGCTGCATTTCCATAGCATCAGAGCTCTCTGGTATATAAAATATCTATACAATCTGTACATATGTACATATGTATAACTATAATATCATTGAATGTACTGATGCTGCAGTAAAAATTGAAATTGAATTTTGAAAGAGAAAGAGAAAGGATTTATCAAATTATGATTTTTTTTATTTTTGTTTAGCCTTGAATTTTAATATTCATGCAGATATTTAACTTGTTGGAAGGCTGCCATATTATATCATTAAAATCCATAGAGGTTTTTGCGGAACAGGTAACTATACTAATACTACTGTCTAAATTATATCACTTCAAATTGGAATTTATGGACAGATGCCAATTGAATACAAATTAAACCAAAAGCTGATTATTTAAATATGTTTAGTCAATTCTAATTAGCTTTAACAAAAGTGACAAGCCTCCAGACACCAATTCAAATAATGATGCCAATTTATGGAAAATTGTTTTTAACCTTAGTGAAAAATGTTATAACTTTTTCCAAACATCAAACATACTAGGTAGATAAGAACATCGTTAGTTTTAAGTAGTCATAATATTGCCGTATTAGCACAACTTAATATGGCAAAAATAGTTTCTTCCGGTTTTGCAATTTTTGCATAAATGGTATACAATTTTCCAGGTAAATTTTTGGACTTCTCTATCATCGTTGGGTTTGATTTTTTTCAAATTTTCCGTCATAAGTTAATAACCCATTTTACTGAGATAGATTTTTCTTATCTGGAAAACCGTTAGTAGTGTTTGTTTTAGATTTGCCCTTTCCTCTTGTTCAAATATATTATTTAAACATAGTAAATGTTTTCTTATATCTGCCGGTTCGAATTTATAATATAACACAAAAATGCAACAAGAGATAAGACATTGACACTCTGCTTCATGAGCATAATCTCCTTACATTTATTAGGGATGAATCGAGTACCTATAATGTGTGTTATCTATCAGTTACATTTTTGTGTTTCTTTAACTTTTTATGACGGTTCAGATTTACTCATCTGTACCGTTATCGATGTATATATAGTTTAGAATAAGATAAGAATTTTGTATAAATAGTTATGTTAAGTGAAAATAAAAAACTAGTAATTTACAACTACTCATCGCGTTCAATTCATTTGTTCATTTTGTTAGTTATGTTAAGTGAAAATAAAAACTAGTAATTTACAACTACTCATCGTGTTCAATTCATTTGTTCACCTCTAGCCACCTCCGAAGTCACACAAGGCGCCACCTAAATTCTTTTCTTTTTGTTCTTACCATATCAACGGTATTGAGATAGGACTCAAACTGTTCTCATATCTCACTTTACGCTAACGAAACCTTGTTTTTGGAAGACCATTTCTTCGCACATGACTACTCTTATTAAATTAGATCTAGACAGCTTGGAGTAAAATATTTCCAGATACAAATGAATCCTTCTGAAAGCGACGGCAGTGTTTACTGACACAGTCTAGTTTCTGGCTTAGAAAAACAGTGGCCTATGTTATATGAATATTAAATCAACTTACAAATAATTTATATAATGTCCCTAATTTTTTTAAGCAATATCTATGTTAAATTTTAATTTGATTCATACCCTTATTGCGGTTGTCAATTTTAAATTGAAAGTTGACATTTATCAAACATTTTTTTTGAATTGATGCTGCACAAAATGGAAGTTTTCTAATAATTTTATTGCTAAACGAAATTAAAAATGCTATATTTTTAAAAAAAAAAGGGCTAAAATAGTAAGCTACAAAATGCAACTGCAAAAACTTGTGACGCTAATGGAAGAAAATTTGGAAGTTGCAAAGGGACTGTGCTCATAACTGTTAAGACAAAGAAGGCAGGACCTCATTTACGAGAATGAATCTCTGCAACTGGAGGTGGTCAATTTTTTTCAATTTTATTATAAGCTTAATACAAGCTGGACTTAAAACTAAACAATAATTGACAATCGCAATAAGGGTGTCAATCTTAAGTGATTGCTTGAAAGAAAATGCTAAATAGGTTTGTATTCAAACACAGAACTCTTAAATAGGACTCCATTGATATATGACTAACAGCGTTTCTCAAAGAAAACCATCTGCAACACCCTAAGCTATAATTAATAAGAACAAGTAGAAATGATAATGTGCTTAGTATGAGGCTCTTGGTGATTATGCTGGTCTCTTTTGCTTTGTCCAATCTTTACATACCTTAATGGGATAGAGCCCAATATTTTCTTACTTTATTCTCTCTCTCCTCTCGACCATCATGAAACCTTTAATTTATCTAACTATGGTTAAAAATCCTGGTAGGAACTTTTAATTTTGCTGCAAGTTCTATTTTCTTTTACAACACTGCTTTGGTTTCTAATTAAATTCCTTTGTGAATTTTGTTTTGTTCGGTTCAATTCTAACGTTTAACTATCAAAAGAACCATGAACAGAAAAATAAAGCAATCTGAAAGCAATTAATTTTCAGTGCTGGCTGAAAAGGATTTATAATACTCGCAGTAAGTTTTATTTTGAGTTTTGTATCAATTGCCCAATTGTTGATTTTAATTGACTTGCTACTGAACTTATGTAAGTGTTTTTTTTTTTTAAACGAACACTATCTATTTAAATGGAAAGTCCAACTGTATAAAAATCTAACATACTAAAATTTCGTAAATTATTATCTCGATTCTAGATTAGAAATTTATATTACCTATGTACATTATGTATATAATTCGGTGCCTTTGTAAAATCTTTAATTTGATATTTTATACGGAGAGAATTTTCTGCATTTTTTTTGGGAGCGATATTTATACTATGAAAGATTTCGTTATGCGGTACTTATTCAAAACATAACCGATTTATGTTTTATACTTTAAAATCGTATTAGAAATATTAAAATTATTATTCATAATATTTAATATTCACAGCTTTTGATGTTTTTTTTAGACTATTTCATCATTATTTGGTAATTAAATATAATCTTATGATTTTTCTTCAAATAGGTACTTGAATTTATTTTGTTTTTAAGGAATGTAAATTCCTTTTTCTAAAAATCTGGATATGGTAAGAAAATAGAGCGGGAGGCGGCAAAACAATAATCCCACCCATCGATATAAAGAATATTTTATATCCTAGTCAGACCAGCTGGCCGACCAAGAAAGGCCATTTTTTAGAAGGGATACCACTTATCGATATACGAATGAAACTTATATCAAATTATAGAAAAACTTTCACCATTCATATTTTGAAGGTCGTCCGGGGAACAGTTTGGTCAGTTTCTCTTGCAAAAAAGTTATACCTCACTTTAAATATTAATAGCTTACTGGTTGTCAAAAACTTATGCTTCAAATTTTAATTGGAGAAACCTCAAGCCATTACCTTACCACCTTCTTGTTCTAAACGCTTCAATTATTTTTCCACTATTTGATACCGGTGACTGTTTTCAAGTTATTTTGTTTGAGAAATATCAATACACAATTTCTTTTCGTGTGCAAATTTTAAATGAAAACCACACTTAAATAGAATATGTTTTTTATTAGAAAATTAACTTTAAACCTTTTAATGCACACATTGGAACAATTATGTTTCTGTTTTTATATCAATGAATTTTATTCCAACATTTCATTCAAAACGCCATCAAAGTCTAATCGACTCACGGGTACCTCGTAACCTTCACTTATGTTCAAAGCAGGCATATCCTTCCCACATCCTTCAGAAATAACTTCTTCGATAAGATCCTCCTCCTGAATGAAGTTCTCTTGTTGATAGACACAATCTTCCATATCAACTTCTTGCGTGTGCTCATTGTCGTGCACGGTGCCTTCTTCCATTCCATCTTCTTCTATGATGTCTTCGACTTCCGATGCTTCTTGTATCGAATAACGGACGTTGCTTTGCAATTCAGGCATTTCCATGTTCAAATTATTGAAGTCGAAGTTCGAAACAACTCCGTTTAATTGGACGCCCGGCTTAAGCTCTATAGCCTCTGAATGTTGTTTTGTAAATTTCACTGGCTGTGCAACAAAGGAGCTGGTTTCTGGTTTTTGAATGATCTCCTCGAGCAGACCCAGTTCCGTTTCGGGTTCGGTTGAGAGCTCGTTTTGCACTGTTCGGGCGTCTACTTCTGGCATAAGCAACCCAATCACTCTTCCAAATTCCTCTCGGGCTTGGGCGTCCACGGCATCGGGGTCAACAACGGGCGCACAGAACTCTAGTTCATTTGAAAGAATCAAATCAAGAACTTCTTTTTCCAGAAGCAACTGTTTTTCAAAAGGCAACTGCTCTACAAGATTCGAAAAGCTGAGGAAAAGATCTTGAGAACGGTCTGTGTGTGGAGGTTCCTTACGATCTCTGATATAGTTCTGGAAAAAGTCCAAACTTTCTCTGAATTGCTTGGGATAGCGAAATGATTTTGCGGCAGGATTACTCAAGTATCGCAGCGATCTCTTAACAACTTCCCACTGGTCCCGGCAAGTAGTCCAATTGAATGGCAAATTGAGAGTAGTTTTTCGGTGAGGCTCATTCATTTCATTCGCAATCTCTCCCCACATCCATTGGGTGTAATCTGGGTCCCCATAACTTTCCAGAGATTTGTTATATAGCAGTGGATAATTCCTCATGATATCAACTAGTCGAGCATCATTAAATTTAGCATTTTCTTTGTCGTCCTTGTCGGCAAAATTGAGTGATAGCCTTTTACCACTTTGCGCTGCAAGTTTTATTTCATACTTGGGGATGTCTTCGTCCATTATGTCGAATTAAATAAATCTATCCAATAAAACTTTTGCAAGTAAATTAAAATAAATTTAGTTTGTTGTTTTTATAAAATACTTTGGTTTTTGTAGAGCAAAATGTAAATGTAAATAGAAAGAATGCAAAACGTCACTTTGACACCAAACCCGATGTTTTTCGAAATGGATGTGTTCCAGGTTTATTTTTGCTACCTGCAGTACCAACATTTACTTACATGTGTGTCGGTGCAGCAGTTCATGAGACGATTCGTAGGTATAGACTGCTTTAAACACTACAATTAATCGCTGCGATTTTTAAGCACGTGGACGGGGTAAACAAAGTTGCAGAGGTTAAAATAATTGCAGATTTATCGCTCTTTCTTCTTTGTGATTTTTCCTATTGTTTGAGATACAAGCGGAAAAAAGAGTGTAAGGAGATGTTTTCTTCTAATTTAACAAAAATTGCAGCTATTCAAATTTGCAGCGTTTAAATGGATGTTGCAAAGAAACTCAAAAGAGAAACGCCTTTAAAATTTGCAGTCGTCTAAAAACAGTCATACATAGAAAGCTGCACGGTATTCATGCGACGTCGTGAAATCGTAAAGTTTCCGAAATGTTAATCACTTGAAATGAAACTAAAGGTGTTTTCTCTAGAAACATACATGATATATACGCTCTTCTTGGCAGCACTTTTCATTGAAAAATCATGGAAAAATCGTTTAAAAATTAACTAAATAATATGGATCGTAAAAAACTTGCTAACAATATGGTTAACAAAATATAGGTACGATGAGATCCAGTGAATCTCATGTAAAATATGTTGACACCCGGAAGTTTTCTCATCGCTCCGAATGTTTCTCGTTAGTTTGGGAAAGCTTTTAAACAAATATTATTTTAAAAAAAATGTAATGCTATATTCATTTATCTATGCACTTAGAAGCAACAGATTGCATAATTACAACGAAATCGGTCAAGAAATTAAAACCAAAATGTGATTAACTCAAAAATAAGCTAATTTTCTCAAAAAAAAAACTTGAGTGCCAGTTTCACAGTGCACATCTTACAAATCTTAAGTGCCACTTAAGATTTCCATTTGGGAACTTTCAGCCCAGTTTTAAAGTTTGAGTAAGTGAAATTAATGGTCTTATTTATAAACGTTGTCTAACTTTAGACAACTGTCCAACTTTGGAAAATGTGTTCAAAAACCTTGTTTATTGTTGTCTTATAGCTGCCTAACTTAGACACAAGAGTAGATTGTCTTAACCGTGAATAAAGTGATATTTATTTTTATTAAATAAAGGATATTTCCACCAATTTGAAAATAGTTAGACAGTGTCTAAGTAGAGAAAAATCTAATTAATACGACTGTAAGTTTCTAATACGGGAGACTTAAGTGTCACTTCTTTCACATTAAGTGCCACAACTGTGAAACTAAAACTAAGCCTAAATTTTTTTTTTGAAATACACGAAACATTCGTGCATCATTTGCGTTTTATATCGAGTACAAATAATAAACAAACTATAGGTTTTTCCTGACTGCTACAACTGGCCCCTGGCCTTAACCAAAATTCGAATTTTCCAGCTAGGAAAACGCATAAAAATTATCTTTACAAAATATGAAGCAAATCGATTAACTTTATTTAGGCTCTAGCTCAAATTGAAATTACGGTGGGCGCACGGACCCAAAGACGCACCGACGCGACGGACGATATGACGAAGTGCTTTTTCGTACTTCTACATCAGTGTTAATTTTGATTTAAACCTGCAAATTTTTGTTCACTAACTTGCCCTATAGAGTAAAAAATCTTGAGTCTTCTTTTGGTATTAAAAAATATTTTTATTTTTTCTTCACTTTGTATTTCAACTGGGTTTCGCCATCTCGCGTTTAGTAGTGAACACACAAATACCTAACTGGAACTGCCAACACTCCAATAAGAAAATACTTTCAGACAGTTTCTGATTAGATTTCTCGTACCCACTTGATGGCAGCACAATTTCGAATAGTACTGAACTGACAGTGACAATTGGAATTTTAGTAAAAGTGAACAGTGGTCGACTCGACTGTCAACAAAATAGTAAATCGTATTGGTATATGTTTTTACGTTTTTCGTCTAAAAAAATCGTTTTTATCTCAGCAAAAGTTTAACAAAAACGTTTGCCAAAGTTTCCTTAAGCCGTGGGCATCAATTTCATTTAGTTAATTCGGAAAAATCGTGTTAAAGTTGAGTTTCAAACATTTTTCAAGTCATTGAATATTCCATTATCTTCTGTGCAACATTGAAAATTTTCGGGTGTCTGCTCTGCTATTGCTCTCCCTTGACTCTTAAACTCGTAGTTTTCCTTTGAATTTTCTCAAAGAGAAGGAAAATAATTTGTCTGGTGGTAAAGTGAGAAGAATTTGTTGTGTAATTGTTGTTGTTGTCGAATTGTGTTCTTCTAGGGGTGTGTTTGCTCTTGTTTATTGAATTTTGCAGTTTTGTGCCACCGAAAGGATTTTTCAAATTCCAATTCGTGCAGTTTAATTTTGCTTCGAATAACATTCCAACTAATCAAAAGGTGAGTTAAATTGAATTGTTTGAGTGTTTTAAATTGAATTAATTAAATTTAATTTGTGATTTGATTGCAAAATTCAATTTGTGCAAATTGCAAGATTCGTGATTGATTTACCTACCTTAGTAATTTTTTTAATGTAAGAAATTACTCGGGATGCAGAAGAGTAGTTCCGAGTTTTTTTTTTCTCTTATCAGTTGATAGGAGATAGCAAGCAAATAGGATTTGGTATGGAATACGATGTTCGACTATTCGAGCATGAAATGTCACCTGCTCTTTGCATGGCCGGTACTGGTGCACCACATACCGCTACCATTCATTATCTTTGGAGCAAGTGCGGTGAATTTTATTCTTTTATTTTGATTGATGGTAATCGCACAGTGATTTACCGACGCAACGTAATAGTAATTTAATTCTACCAACCTATTTTGTTGCTTTTGCTTAAAAAGAAACGAATAACTAAATGCATTCAAATCATTTAATCGCTATTGATCTAGGAAATGTTTGTGCCTGGCGGTTTTGAAGCACTATACCTATGTCATTCTAATGCAATATTTATTTTAATTTGAAGCTAAGAGGAGGGTTTTGAATCCTTGTTTAAGAATATATTATATTTTTTACCTTCCATGCAGTGCTTTTGGTTTTCAAATTTCTTCTGTTTTTGGGCCCTTTTTAAAATTTAGTAATGCCGTAGATACACCTTTAATGGTTAGCCGCTTTTCAGATTTGAACCTGCTGTGGAACACAATTTTTTTTCAAAGATACGAGCCAGTGTCGTTGCAAGGATGTGGCTTACTACTTGGCATTAACGAGGCATTCAATCAAAAAAAAATTGAAAATGAAAGTCGGAATATTCCATTACTTGTTCTTCAAAGCTGAAAACAAAAAGATTTTCAAGAGTGTGTTTACTTTCAAACGAGCATTTTAAAAGTCGGATCTAAATCGCTTGATTGTGACGAACTAATCTAAAACTCGAATTTTTTTGTTGCTCGTTTGTTTAACAAAATTTTTTTTGGGGCCATTGTCGTGGTAGAAAACCCAACCCAAAGGCATTTCTTGAGGTGCTATTTCTCTAAAAAAAGCCCCAAATAACTAATTTCTTCAAAGTGACAAGGGGGTTTTTAAGAACAACATTTTTGTACGCTGACTTAACTGTTATTTTTAGAGGGTGTCTACCAAAATGATCTGCTTCTACTGGTTCTCCACTTCTAAAGTTTTTGATCATGTCACAGACTGTTGATATTGTAATTTGCAGCATTTCACCGATTAATTTTTTTTGAGTGGTTATGACGTGATTTTGACGTTATTTTCCTACACAATATTTTTTACACAGCTAAAAACCTGTAAAGACTCTTCAATCTACGAAGTGACTCAACAGACACGAAACTAGAAGTCTCCCTTAAATCCGCTCAGTTTTGCGCTGGGATTTTATCGCATAATTTTAACGGGTGATTTTTTAGCTGGTTTGGTTTTGGCAACACTGGTTTTGACAGCTGACGTGTGTTTAGTACCTTGTGTCACTGTCAAACAGCTTCAGTTTGGTTTGCAATTTAACCATGGATCGTCTTACAAATGAACAACGCTTGCAAATTATTGAATTTTACTATCAAAATTCGTGCTCGGTTCGAAATGTTCATCGCGCGCTCAGCGTGTTCAGCGATGAGGCTCATTTTTGGTTGAATGGGTACGTAAATAAGCAAAATTGCCGCATTTTGAGTGAAGATCAGCCAGAAGCATTGCAACAGCTACCAATGCATCCCGAAAAAGCCACTGTTTTGTGCGGTTTATGGGCCGGCGGCATTATTGGGCCATATTTCTTCAAAGATGATGCGAATCGCAGCGTTACTGTCAATGGTGAACGCTACCGAGCGATGATAACAAACTTTTTTTTGCCCGAAATGGAAGTTCTTGACTTGCATGATATGTGGTTTCAACAAGACGGTGCCACATGCCACACAGCACGCGAAACAATGGCGCAATTGCGAGGCGAGTTTGGTGAACAGTTAATTTCACGTTTCGGGCCGGTCAATTGGCCGCCTAGATCGTGCGATATGACACCATTAGATTATTTTTTGTGGGGGTATGTCAAGGCTAATGTCTATAGAGACAAGCCCGCTTCGATTGACGCACTGGAAGCCAACATCCATGCTTTCATTCGTGAGATACCGGCCGATATGTGTGAAAGAGTATGCCAAAATTGGACTCAGCGGATGGGCTACCTGAGACGCAGCCGCGGTCAACATTTGCATGAAATTATCTTTAAACATTAAATTGCAAGGTTCAAACTATCGATTCAAATAAATATTTCATTCATTTTTTCGAATTTTTTGTGTTTTTTTTTTTTTTAAAGTTCTAAACCTCTTAAAAAATCACCCATTATAAAATAATTTTTATATTTTTCTTATCGATCATTACTATACGATATTCTAGAATCAGTAAAAAAGTTTTCCAAAGTTAATAGTTGTCGGCGCGGGCGGTAGAGTAACCTAAAAACGTGGAAATTTCTGTAGCATATTACGTTGTGCTGTTACACGTTACGGTATGTTGTTGTATATTGGATACGTTGAATATTGGGTACGTTCCTTCGTAGCTCAAACTAAAACGAGAGGTCGAGTTTAGTTTGGGTTGGAATTTGGCTGACAGTTCGAACTCGCCGCGTTCTGTGATGTAAAACCAGCTCTTGAATATTTAATTTGATGTTTACACATCTTAACCCTGAGTCCCGGCACTCATACTTTTTTATTAGGTTGGGATTGAGATTCGTTCGCCAAATTTTTGGCGTGACAGGTGACAGTGACACTATTTTTGTTTTAAATGAAACAATAACAAATGATTTTTTTGTCCTATAAAAACTTTGTATTATAGCACACTCAAGGTGTCGTTTCATTCAAAACCTCCAATATTCACAATGGTGGTGGGAAAATCTTTCATCCCTATACTGTGACTATTTTATCTTACAAAAACCTTATCATTAGTAAGAGTCGATCGCTTGATTCAAGTAGAAAAGACTTCCGCTTTAAATTTGATCAACCCATAAGAGCAAATACATTAGCAGTAAACAAATTGAAGGAAATTGAAACATTATAAAATTGTATTTGTTCTTAATAAGCATTTGCTCTCAACATATCAGAATTTCTAAGAATTTCTCTTCGGATTTATAACTTTAGACATTTTTCAACTTGCAACAGTCATAATTTTGCGTGGTGTTGTTGTAAATAAATAAATTTAAATTAAACTTAACAGATTACAAAAGACAACAAATAAGATAAAAATAAAAAATACTATAACAACTACAGCCGACTCGCCTTAAGTCGAATTTTCACGGAGTTAACATGTATGTAGCAGATAAAATCATTGAAAAACCTATTTTGAATACAACCAACAACACAAAGAAAAAGATAATAGGTACTATTTTTGTTTACGCGTTGCAACTTTTTAAAAACTGTATCTTTTTATGGAGGTACCAGGGATATGAATAGGAAGAAACACGACGAGCTGAAGATGATGGCACACACGGTTCTACACATACATATTAAGGGTATTGAAGTGTGGAGGTACCTACTGATGATTCGTAGTTATGTTATGCTAAACAAAATTCGACTTTAGAGGTGAAAAAAATGCCAGTAATCGCGATAATGTGTTCGACTTATAGGGAATTTCATTTAGAGAATGGTTTTGTTCTATTGAAAATTGAAGGGAATGATAAAATGTAGCGACAAAATTCGAGTTAGAGAAAAATTCGGCTTAGAGAGAGTCCGACTTAGGGAGACTCGACTGTTCATGATTTTTAATAAAAACAACAAAAATTTGGTTAAATGACGATTAATAAGAACAACAACAATACAACTCCTCTTAAAAGTAAGCTTTGAGTCCGGCATGATTCACAATGCGGCGTAAATCAAGACGTGCGTCGACCTGACGAGATTCATAGTTTTGCTCTCTTAGGCCAGGGCGCACATGCAACTAAACAGTTTGGTTTCGATTTTGAGCACAATGGGCTTATATGGAAATACTCGCCTATGCATGTGAGCACAATGGGCTTATATGGGAGTGCGCGCCGATGCATGTGCGCGGACTTTCATATAATCCTTTAGTACTCAAAATCGAAACCAAACTATTTAGTTGCATGTGCCCGCCTGGCCTTAAAGAACAATTTAAGACTAAAAAATAAAGCATTTCTTGTCGTCACGTCGCTTTTTTTTTAAATTTTTTTCGAACTTATGACGCGACATGACCACGGTAAATTCTTTATAAGGAGTTGATATAAGAACGTAAAATCGGCAAATTTACTACGTTTTTTTTTCTAGAGTACAAATTTGGACGACGTTATTTACGATATGCTTTAATACTCGTGAACCTTTAAATCGTCAATTTATTTTACTCCTAATAGTTTATTGGGTAAAATTGAAATCACGTGTAGTGAATTTGAACGTTTTCCTTTAGTATGGGTACCTATTTATCAATAATGTTGTTATAACGATCTCCACCTCAAAATCCATTAACTATGCCATTCACATTAGTTTAATATTCAAATCACAAACAAATTTTATAAATGCCTTTAAATTGTCGAGTACGTATACGCCATAGTGCTCCACTCAATATTTCTGCAGTTTGGTTTGGGTGGGTATTCAAATTATTCACCACATTCTCTTTTCATTTAATTCGTTTCTCTTTCCTTATAACATACAGCCTTTTTATGTAAGGTAGGTAGGTAACCAACACTCTTCTATTTTAAAAATGGAAGTTTTTCCTCTTTCCATTTTCGCTTTGAAGGATAATATTCTATAGACCGGCAAACAATATTCTAACAGTCCAAGGTTGTATGATGTGGATCTGCAGTACCAAAAGTGGTACTCCTGTGTAAATTAATCTTCAAAAACGACGTTAATAAAGCAAAAACAAAAGAAAAAAAGATTTCAACTGATGTGTGTAAAAAAAAAAAACTTAAATGATTTACAAAGTTTCTTTTTTTTAAAAAAGGACGAACGGATTTTCCAGAAAATGGGGATGCTAGAGTAGAACTGTTTGTAGTTTCATCGGATAAACTCGTGAAATATGCACTAGCGGGCGTGGGTTCATTGTAAATATGATATTAATATAGTTAAGTGCGTTTTGGCAAAAATGTTTTGAAGACTAAATAAATTAGAAAGGTACATACAAACGTCTATATGCACAATAAAACAACTTCAATCTTATTGTTGTGTGCACTTCTCTTCCACCTGAATTCTGTGAATAATCTCATCTTGCGAACAAACTTCCTCCTTAAACGAACATGCCATTATAGTAAAATTAATTTTATAATTTTCTCTACTCTTGTTTCAGGACTTCCTGTTGAGAAACTGGTGCGCTACACAAACTGTTACAGGAAATGACTATCATCGAAATAGATTCAATTTACTTTGAGAAAAAAAAAACAACAAAGTTAACCAAACCAGCATAAAAGAGCGTTCATCAAAAAGCATTGGAGTTTTCTTTTTGGCGCTTTTTATGTAAACAAGGTAAACTTTTTGCCTTAAACGGGACAAAAGGCTGCCATTCAAAAAAAGCAAAAAAAGAAGAAAAGAAGCTACAAAAAGAATCGAAGGATACCTATCGTTGTATTGAGCAGAGTGCAACGGCCATTTTATCACCATCACCAACTACAACTACACTTACGATAAACGCGTTGCAACAGTTGGCGTAAAGCCAATAGTAAAAAGCCCTATTACTAGCTTTCCTTCTCCAGTACAGGATTACAAAAACAAACAAATAGGACACAAATAGAAAGGAGACAAAATCCCTTTTTGTGTGTTCGAAGAGTTTTTCAATGGATTAAGTTGCGCGACTGTTTGTATACATATACCTACATACATATATTTTGATGTGCTGTGTTTATTTTCGTTTCCTTCTACAAAGAGGGGGTATACCTATCCTGTTCAAATCTATACCAAACTAATGCTGTAAGGATTTGCGACGAACATTCTTTGTGACTCGATATTTTAACATTGTGTAAAAGTTTTAACTCGGGAGTGTGACGACTGTACAAGTCCTTGTTTGGGTGTCAAATCGTGTGATTTATCACATGTTTTAAATGTGTATAGTTTTTTAGTGGATAACTTATTATTGTGTGTGTGTGTAAAATAAATACTCTGACAAAGAGAGAACGAGAGTTCATAGACGTAAGGTCAAAGTGTTTGTCGAAGGACGAAGGTGTTTTGATTTTGTGACTTTCAACGACGTGAGATTCTTAAGGATATTTACCTATTGTGAAAAAAATTCGTTGCTAAAATGGCTGAGGATGAAGTACTCTTTGATGATGTTTACGAACTTTGTGAAATAATTGGAAAGTAAGTATAATTATTTTTGTTTTATAACAATTTTATTAATAAATATTTTTTCAAATAATTGTCATTTAATTTTATGTCAGTTTTATCAGTTTTATTCTGATACGTGTGAGAAGTAAATGATTACCTAAATTACAAAAGAAAAAAAAAGTAAAATATGATAGGTGAATCAATCATTTCGAGCAATTTAAGTAACGAATAAATTGGTAAGTATTTGTTCTATCAGAATTTTTTTAAACTATTTAAGTACATAGTGTTAACTCTGAATTATAGCATGTTCTTTTTGGGTTAAAAAAGTAAAACCAAGTTGATTCTTATCTCCGAAAAACAGCAAATCTGCGCACCCCAGGATAAGATATAATAATAATAATATAGGGTGATGGCACCAGTAGTCGGCCCTTTAACTTTTTTTTTATCTTCAACTGGTCCTTAAAAATCAAATATTCAATTGCGGAATAGAGTATTTAGATTATCTGATTATTGGGAATGTGTAGATTATAAAATTTTAAGCGTTTTTAGTTAATTTTCTACCCAAAACAAATTATTTAACTTTATTGGGATGAAAGTGTGATTCTTGCGTAGTCAGCCCCTTAAGTTCCAGTAGTCAGCCACTTGAAGTTTCCAGTAGTCAGCCCCCAATAAAGTGTATAATATAAGCGGCTGACCATAGAAAATGTGTCTTCTGAAGTCAGCCGTCCATTCTACCTTCAAATTAACAGTCAGCCGGGGGAGGCTGACTACTGAAACTAAAGTTTTTTTTTATATTCTTCTGGCAAAAATCAAAAGAGAATAATAATATCATTGACTTTGCATACTCAGGTAAAAAAAAAAAAACAAAAAAGTGATTTTCAGTAGTCAGCCGGGGCAGGCTGACCTTAGGGGAATTAAAAAAATGTAGTCTCCAGAAAGCATCCCCCCTTGTAAATACCTATTTAACAATATTTTACAATATTTTTAGTTAAAAAAGTGTAAATTAAACTATAAATAACCTATAAATAATCTTATAAAATAGTAAACTTCAATATTTTGGTAGATATAGTTCTTTTTCCAAAACACTTCTGCTAATTTTAATTTAACAAAAAATCACACAATCGACACTTAGAAAAACTTGAAGCAAACTTGCATTTTTAACAAGAAAACAAGCAGCGCCATTGGCACAAAATTTTGGATCCAGGCAGAAGATAAGTTAGGCTTTTAGAAAAAAAATATTTTATGGTAAATAAACGAAAACCGTCACTATTTTGCTGTATTTTATAACGAAGTGGCTGACTACTGGGGGGGGGGGCTGACCTTACACGCCATCACCCTATAAGGGGTTTTTGTGTGATAACACCACTGCAGTTAGGCTGCCAAGCTTTCGCACTATCATATTAATATTGAAGGCTTGAATGACAACAACACTTGGGTGAGCTTCCACCAAGATTTTTATACGCTGTAGTAATAGCTATTTAACGACTGACCGGCCGATTGTGTGTGGCTAGTAAAAATGCTGGTCTCAAATGCAATTGTCGAACTATAAAACCTAAATTGAGATGGACTTGACCACGTGACCTCGGTAGCGCAATGAGAGTCCCAGCTGGGCAAAAATTTACCCGATTTGCCATTCCAGCATAGTTGAGGAACATTAGAAATGAAAAAAGCTTTATGTATTTATGTATGTACATTGAATGTCAAATTTAAATGTTGAGCAACTTTTCTGAACATAGGTACCAACATCATAACTTTCCTAAAAAGGGTCAAATTCATGTGGTTTAAAAAATTATTGTTTTGTATTAAATTTTTGTTTCTATTAAATACGCAATTTAATAAGGTTTTTTCATATATAGTTTAATGTGATTGTGCAATGATATAATACAAAAAATGTAGTCCGATATTCTAGCTAAATTTTAAGACCTTAATGAACGGATTATTAGAACCGAAGTTATAAGCAAGCCAAAACAAACACAATGTATCTTTACAATTATTATACCGACTACAAATTTAGGTAGGTACATATGAACATTTAGCATTTTTTTTCCGACGCGAAGCAAATTTGCCACGATTGTGGTTTTTTATTGCACAAACTCCGCCGCCGCCGGCTTTAGAATACTATATTCCTCTCGCCAATTGGTGATTGAAAGTATTTTAATGCTTTTTTTTTAATCAACTTCCTCGTTGAATTAAATTATTTGTCCGATATTTATTTTCATGTTTTTAGTATAAAATTTTGAATGATTTTGAAAATTTTTTGCTCTAACACGCCAGTCATTTTTCCTTTAATTATATACCTTAATATTGAAAATCGGATAATTAGATCGAAAGATATAAGCATTTAAGTAAACGCAAATCGGATATTTTTCGGATTTCGCAAAAATCATCATCAAAAACATACCCATTTTTTTCCTACGAACATTTCTCCTTTTTTTCTGTCCGTTTTATCATCTTCTTCGTTTTCTGTTTCCTCAAACTAGTAACAACAAAGCATGAACGAAATAATTTTGTTTATTTTGTTAAGTTTGTTTATTTTATTTATTTTGTTGATTTTGTTTATTCCCTTCACGTTTCGTCCCCTTTGTCTACTAGGCGTTTCATATTTTTTTGATTTTTTTATATTGTATGCCTCCGTTTAAACATTTCTAATGTTAAAAGTTTGTCAATTTAAATTGAACTTTAAGATCTATGGATCGGATGAAATGGAGATCCACTAATAGTAGGGAAAATCTAAACGAAGAAAACTAACCAATTACTCATAAGGCCCTTGCTAGCAAAAACTGGTTGAGCAAGTGTCGCTATTTCATAAGAAATACCCTGTATATAAATTTTAAAGTATAATAGTTATTCATTTTTAATATTTAAGGTACTTCTGTTTTTCAAAAAGCCTAGTGGTTAGCTTATTGGACTAGATACAGGAAAGTGTTACGATGAAAAAACAATAAATTAGGCTCTAAATAGATCCCGAAATATACTACATTTTTTTTTTCTTATTTTGTGATCACGGTGTTTGGTAAAATCCACCATTGTATTAAAAAGTCTGTGCGCCGAACGAACTATTTTTAAAATAAAGGTACCTATATAATGGTAATTTGAATCTGCAAAATTATAATAGCCACCTTTAGACTGCATTTTAATCTGAAACAAAATCTGTTTTATTTATTCAATAACGGTATTGTTTTTTTTTGTAATTTTAAAAGAATTAGATTAATTAAACAATTTTTCAAATAATGCTCAAGAAAAAAATTTAAGAAACATAGAAATATAATTAATTTTTCGCTTAAAATTTGATCCGCATCCAGAAACGTTAAATGGATAAAAAAATAAAACTGTTTGTAGGTACTTTCTTTAAATCATAAACACTGAAGTGAGCATGTGAGCAAAATGTTACTCCTTTATCCTGAAACCCAACCAAAAATACAAAAAAAAAGTCTGTATCCATGTGATGAGGAATAACCGAACAATTTTTTTTCTTATTCCTGTCTGCTTGACTTAAAGAGAAACATTGCTTGCATCAGCAATTTTGTGAGTAGCGTACATAATAATCTTCCAATTTGACAAAAAGTTATTTATTACTTCATCCAGCAAAGTACGCAACACGCATTAAATTGCCACCAATTATACGCTTCGATAGCAAGTGACAGCAGCAGTTTCAAAGATAACAATCTAAATCATGAAAAACATAATCGAAATTTGACATAGCCACAACAAACTACCTACCACTGGGTTATCTGCATGCGATGAAATCCTTTTATAAGGAAAAGCGCTTTCTATGTATCTTGCTGTTTCTGTTGAACCCATCATTAAGTTGATTTATGTTTTTGATCATAAAAGTTATGAACTAAAACAGTACACAGACTATGAAGACGTTAGTTTTGAAAGTTTTTCCAAAAAAAGATTTACTTTGAAAAAAGTTCAGATTTTGTACGTTTATAGGTTAAGGACCATTTGTTATTTTCGATTTGTTTGATATTCGAAAAAAGTTGTCCTTGATGTCAAAAAATATGAAAGGACGATAAAAAACAACAATTATTAATTGTGTCACATTTAATATTACCAACTTTCCAATTTGTTTTCGGAGTAATATTTTGTAATAAAAAAATTATTTATTTGAGGCTTTTGTTTCCAAAGTTTTGGTTCGTCAAATGTACTTAAAAAAACAAAACACGCTCTATAGCCTTAAGTCGCATATTATACAAAACCCCCCACCTAAAGGCTGAGAAATACATGAAAGATTTTTATTCGATATCACAAGACGCATACACGATACACCTAAACACTTGTTCTCATATTTTGGTTATACTCCCAAAATTTACTATTGGCTCTTTTAATATTTGTGTTTGATGTCATGATGTTACATCTATAAATCCAACCTCTCTTAAATTTAAATTTTGGTTATAAAGGGTGCTCCAAAACTTACTCAAGATTAGAATTAAATAGAAAACATAAATTTTTTTCTTTATTGTTATTTTTTTATTGAATCATAAAGAGCACAAGATAGGGTAATGTATGGAATAGCTGATCGCCCTCTGCGGCTTTGCTGGAACATACACACTCTTTTGTCGAAATTTTCAATGATCATTTCACATAAATGCTGCTGAATTTCATTGATTGGACTTGTTGGCATACACCTTTGAATTCAAATAACCATTATCAATTAATTTTTTGCTTATTCTTTTTTAAATTATTCTCTTCACAGTTAAAGAACTCAAATCCATATTCCTACCATATTTTGTACGAAATTTTCGAACTGTGGCCGACAAAATTTCATTATTTTTGAAATATTGTTCAACTTTGGCAAACATTTTATTAACACAACTGCACAAATTCAAATCTTGATTTAATTTTGTGACACCCTTTACATGCAATTCATAATTTGCTGTTGGCTCCCAGACTATTTGTATTTGATGTCAAGATGTTACGTCTATAAATACAACTTCTCGTATTTTTGTTATAATGTACATCTTATTCATAATTTGATGTCAGCTTTCCGCTCTTGGTCTTATAGACTAAAACAATACCTATATGCCATAAGCGTTCAAAAAGAGAAAATTCAACGCAGCAGGACGAAGAAATAATTGACCTTAAAATTTATTCAAACTGATTTCGATGTGCGCCATTTACATTATTATACTTGCTTTTCTTTGATGTATGTAAGTACTTTGAATGAATTAATTAAATTCATTAACCTTAAAGGTCTAAAACGTTCAGTAACGTTCGTTATATATACATATACATACGTTCAGGACTAATTCTCATATAGAAGGCAGGTATTCTGTAGATAGATATTATGAATAATGAGATGTGATTCAACTTTCTGTGATTGGTAGTTAAACATCATTGACGTTCTTCAAAGGACTAATTATGTCATTAATGCTTAAAAGTAAAGTATTATACTCAATTATGTAGAGGTTAAATTAAGGACATATTCTCAAGCGCTTTTATAGATACAGCTTTGTTATTTAATACTTTAAATTTAATTTTTGAAACCTTGAATGTGTCAAAAAAATACACCACACTTAATCGACAAAGATGAATAATTAATATTGGGGGGTTAATTTTTTTTTAATTTAAAAAATGCTTTGGATCTATACATTGTAAAATTCAAAACATTTCAGGTGGATGTTGTTATTATATCTATAGGTACATACTTTTATATATTTCATCAATTCGAACAGACTTAATTGAGAATTAAAACATGAAGTTACATGGTTCAGTGTGTTTTGCATAAGAAGCGAAAAAAAGTTTACAACGTATAAGTTAAGAGGGAGGTGCCATTGCCTAAAAAAAATTGACTTGAATTAGAAAAAAATTTATTAAAAATCAACGACAGTACTTATATGTTTTTTTTTTAAAGTTATAAATCCATCCATTAATTCTGTTTTAAAATTAAATTGTTTTAGTGTATAGTTTTGGAATGAAGACATGAAGGAACCTTCCTTGGTCCCTTCATTCGATGTCATCAGGTAACAAATTCAATACAATGCGCTCGTCATTTGTAGAACTGTATTTTAAAATCAATTGCGGGTTTTGTATTTGAATCGGATTATTGCGATCGAAAAATTAATTCCAACATGATGGATTTTCATGTGTGGTACCCCAAAGATCTTTTAATAGAACGTAATATTGATCATCACCAATTCCTGATCGTCACATCATCCGTTTGCTCACATAATTTTCTAAATATTTTCTACACTTGAATGCAACTCATGAAGAAATTGAGTTAGTTGTTTAACAAAATCATTTTCGAGGTACTTAGATTTGTTTGATTCTTCAGACGTTGTTCCAATTCTGGTGATAGAAGAACTCGTGTTGAAACTCAATGTTATGAATTTTACAGCTCAGTTTGGTGTTGAGGCTTGTGCCTTTTCAAGAACATAGTAAAAAAAATTGACTCACTAATTAGGCGCCAAACGTAAAAGTTCCAAAAAATACTTTTCTTTTATCGGTAAAATGTGTAAAGGTAAAATGTTTCCTAAAGGTGTAATTGGGCCCTCCCCCCATGATCAAACCCTGGAACCGTCATTGGGCTTGAGTTTGTACTTTAAAAACAAAACATCCGAAATATGTTTCAAATTTCAACAGCACCTACACCTAAGAATATGACATTAACAATATTTTTAATTTACAAGTTGCACAATTAAACAAAAATTGTGTCACAAAAACTATTTGATATTGAGAAATACAAAAAATTGAATGGAATGTTCATCGGTCAACAAACAATAATTGCGTTTTCATTTTGTTTTAGAAAAACACTTACCGCATATAAATACGATTCCATCAATTTCTCCCCCATCCCCCTGGAGATTCAAGAAGCAGAATAACAAAGGTTCACCCGCTTTCAATAGCCAAACGTGTATATTTGTGCTCAACGAAGCAAGACTTGAGACTTCAGATGCAACATATATGTTCCCAAAATTGGGCTATGGGCTCTGAGAGTTATTTTACTTTAGCTTATCATTCTTATACCATAAATAAATTGAAATTGAAATAAAACTACTTAAACGTAAATCTCTCAAAGGTAGGTATAGTACATTTTGTTGGTGCCCACGTATGAAACTCAATTTAGTCAGACATTAACACCACACACAACATTAAAAAAAAACCGGGACCATATCATACATCAGAGAATACCTTAAAAAGTAATCCTATGTTTATATAACCAGAAAATCTAGATATATACCTGATTTTTCTGCTGGAAAGTGATAACAGAACCGAGGAGCAAATCAGAAATCCCATTTAACTTTGAAGATAAAAGTCCTTTCAAACCATGCAATGAAAGAAGACTGAAATTTAAAATACTTTTATTAAAAATGTGAATCTGATTTAGTCAATTGACTTTTCTTTTTGTTAAGTGGACTGTGGTTAAAGTAGCCACTTATGCTCGGTTTTTTAACTCATTTATAAATTTTTTGTTTCGGATAAATCCAAATGTTGAAAACGGTTTTATATAAAACAAGTGCATTTAAGAATTGCGCTTTCATGCAAATTCTTGAGCATAATATCGAGCTCATTTAATATGAACTATACATTTTCGAGTTCATGGTTGGTACTTTGGAAAAAAAATTATTCATTCAAAGGCAGAAATAAAACTTAAGTGATTTATTAGCACTAAAGTCGCCCAGTGGCCGAACTTTGTTCATTCAAACTCCACAACAACAGCTCACACAAAAACAACCATACATTTTTTAACATTTTTAAAAAACCTTATTTTTCTCAAAAATTTTTCTACAAATTTATTAAACCTTTTGGTGAAACAATTAAAAAAAAAAACAATGGTAATTAATGGCACTTTGCAAAGATGTATTTTTTTATTTTTTTATTTTCTTTCTGTTCTCTGTTCAACTGATTTAAGTAATTTTTTTTAATAGAGAATTCTTTTCAAAAATAAAAAAAAAAATGTATATCCAATACAAAATAAAAAACAATTTCTTGAAAACGAGTGATTTTTATTAAACTTAGCAGGAAGGGTTTTTGTATCATTATATAGCACATTTTAAAGGTACCTTCCACGCAACGGTTTGAAAACCGTTAAAGAAAAGTTTATGTTTCTCGAAAACGACTCCTACAGTTTTGATTAAAATTGTGCTTATATTAGTACGATCTGCCAGGAAAAATTTTTACACTACTTCATTATTAAAAATTATTTCCATTAGAATATTTTTTTTTTATTTTCAACTTTCATTATATATAAGACATAAATTACCTTTATATGTATTTTTTTTGTATATACAGTCGACTGCATTAGTCGACGAATTAGTTTTTTGAAGAAAAAACGAGTTAGAGGAATTAATAAATAAATATAATTATATATAATTATAAATAAATATATAATAAATAAATAAATATAGAATAAATAAATAAATAAAATAAAATAAATAAATATAATAAAATAAATAAATAAAAAGAAGCTGCGTTTATGGCTCATGAATTTGTTATTTTATCAAAATATTGTTTAAAAAAAATTGCATGACAAAATTAAATTCTTGATTAAGTCATCAGTCAGTGTTGAACATCATCCATTAAATCGTCTGTCATTTCAATTTCAGATTAAATTATTACAATTGCGTTTTCAATATCAATCATTTCCGAGCAAAAAAGAAATGTTTAAGATTTAGAAGGAATTTCTACTTAGAGAGATTTCGACTTGAATGATGTTTTTTGTCTGGAAAATTGCGGAGAAACAAATTAGAGTTAGAGGGAAATTCGACTTTGAGGGAGTTGACTGTATTTCCAAAATAGGTAGATGATTTTTCGAAATTGTTCCTTTAACTCATACATTCTTAATTACTAAAATATTGGGTATCAATTTTTTTAAACCGTTCCAGAAAACGAGCTCATTATCAAGTAGGTAAGAGAGAAAGAGAAGAGAGAAGAGAAGAACTGGATGTATTTATAATCCAAAACAAGAGAAACCAGACTCCATTTTGCTTTTTATGTTTTTTTTTTATCTATAATTCTCTTGTTTATTTGTGAACCTTTTGATATAAATATGTAAATAAAAAGCGAAACAAATAATTTTACAATTTAATTTATTTTATAAAATCAAAAATCTTTTCTACAGTGCCTACTTTAATTAGTACAATAAATTGAAAACTCTGCCAGGCACTTATACATATGTATATGTATAAAATTATGTCTCTTAAAAAGAAAAAAAAAGTAATTCTTCTCAAATGGCAAAATATGTATGTATATTAAATAGAGCTGTAAATAACCTTTCAACGCGGTGAAAGGCGTTGAATTTAACAGGGCTTTAAGTAATGTTTTGAAAATTGATTATATGTATTTAG
Organism: Epistrophe eligans; assembly: GCA_951394125.1. Taxonomy (NCBI): domain Eukaryota; kingdom Metazoa; phylum Arthropoda; class Insecta; order Diptera; family Syrphidae; genus Epistrophe; species Epistrophe eligans. The sequence continues at coordinate 647,318 of OX596028.1, forward strand.
ATACTGATCTCCCACTTAAGAGCTATTTAGAGGTATGTTCAAGTTAATAAAGCTTTAACATTTCCTTAGAGATACGGATGTTAAAGTCTAATATATGTATGTATGTATATGAACAGAACAAAACATTACTTAACTCACCATAAGTTTGAAAATCACAAGCGTATTATTTTCGCAAACAGATATTTAGCCCACAATGACCTAGTTTAATTACAAACCAATATTAAATTGTTATGTTTTCTTTTTAGGTTATTTAATTGCAAACAAAATTACTAACAATTTGATGCAGAGGAATCTCAGCTAGCGAAGCATACATAATGTTTTCAGTTTACAAATTAAAGTTTCAGCAAACTTCAACAATTATTCAATGGAAATAAAATATTTTTTTTCACTTCGAATTCAAGTTGCTTTTTGTAGAATGTGGTAAATAGTTCCTCCGCAAAAGAGGGTTAATTGAAAAGTTTTCTTCAAACACTCCTCGATGAAGTCTTTTCGTAAATGTTTTAAACACTCAAAGAACTTTTTGCAACCTAGGTACACAAGTATAAGACTGTAACGTCTGCATTGACCTCCGAAACTCATTTCTACAATTTTGGTTTTATTTTTGTGTAATGCAGCTGTTACCGTCTGTGCTGTTGATGGTTTGAGCTATACACATACTAATGTATGTATGTACACATTTACAAAAGATTTTAGATTTTCCCAAAAATATTTGCAGTTCTGGAAAAGAACAAAACCTTGAATTCGTTGGGGCATTACCGAAGACGACAACGACGTTAAGATGTGTATGTGTGTGTACAGTACCTACTCTTTCTCTTGAAATAATTTGTTATTCCATTTTCGGAGGAAACATCTAATCCCGACTCACGTTCCTGAAGCTTTTCCAAGTGTATAACCATAAATCTGAAGCGACTTGCGGATTAGAAAACTTTGTAAAATTATTCTAAAGACGAGGTTTTCCAAAGACTTTTCTTATCCACATGGAATGGCAGCAGCATACATTTCTCCTTGCCTTGGAAACCATTCAAAGTAAAGGTTGCTTTCACCGCACATATTCATTCACTCCACACACCAGTTGCGACACCTCTTTTTACTTCTGCTCCTTCTTCAATGTAAATAGGATTTGTGCGATTGAAAACCTCAATTTTCAAACAAAACTGATTTTAAAATCAGCTGTACATACGTATATATGTATATACATATGCATGTGAATGTTAATTTCTGTGGTCGCCTGCACCACAATCATAGCTGAGTTTGGCATGTCAATTGTTTGCCTTTGATTAAAATCCAAGAATCAGGTGTTAAAATCTGTCTTCAAAGCAGTGTTTTAATTGCTCTAGCTGTCAAATGCAATTCCAGATTTAGTATTTGAAGGAAAAAAAATCGATCAAACGAATTATTATTATTATTCCTGTTGTGTTGTGGTTTAATCGTTTTCTTTGAACTTGTTACAGCAAGCAGTTACATAAATGACGAAAATGAAATGTGGTTTTTTGATTTCTTTTTATATGAAATAACGACTTAAATAATATGAAAAATATTTAATATTTAAAATACTTAAAAAAGCTGAAATTAATCATTGGATGGCACAACAGCTCAAGTAGAACCAGGGCTTGGTGACTTAAAATCCTCAACCATTCCTGTGTCCGTATTATTGGGAAGAATGGAGGGGACCTACCTGTCGAATCCAAACGGCTAAAAGGAGAAGCACTTTTTCATGACAAGAAATAAATATTCAATTGCTGGTTTTACATCACAGAAAACGATGTCCCTCAAGTTAGCAGACCAAAGTGAGCAGAACAAATTTTTTGTGATGTCATCATTAGGCGCTAATTAAGTGCTAATTAAGTACCCAACAACAAAATTAAGTGCTCCAGTACTTTGGTTGTAAATTAATGTTCTGCTAACTTGATTTCAAGTTAGCAGACCAATTCCCGAAAAATGCTGAAAACGCAAGTAAAAAAAAAAGTTTTTGTCTAGGATTTAGGAGCTATTTAAGTGCTCTAGGAATCAAAAAAAAAATTTTCAAAAAACTTATTTTTCAAAAAAAAAAAAAAAAAAATTCTAATTTCCCATATAAACCCATGTTCTGCTAACTTTGTTTCGATTTTTCCATAGCATTTCAACTTTTTTCGACCCAAATATTTTGGATTCATTAAAAGCTCGCCTAGCTCGAATTAAGTACCCCATTTTCAGAGAAAAATTCAAAGATTTCAAAAAAAATTAAAATTAATTCAATTTCCATACAAAACCATGTTCTGCTAACTTTATTTCCATTTTTCTCGAACATTTCAACTTTTTTCGACCCAAATCTTTTGGATTCATTAAAAGCTCGCCTAGCTCGAATTAAGTACCCCATTTTCAGAGAAAAATTCAAAGATTTCAAAAAAAATTAAAATTAATTCAATTTCCATACAAAACCATGTTCTGCTAACTTTATTTCCATTTTTCTCGAACATTTCAACTTTTTTCGACCCAAATCTTTTGGATTCATTAAAAGCTCGCCTAGCTCGAATTAAGTACCCCATTTTCAGAGAAAAATTCAAAGATTTCAAAAAAAATTAAAATTAATTCAATTTCCATACAAAACCATGTTCTGCTAACTTTATTTCCATTTTTCTCGAACATTTCAACTTTTTTCGACCCAAATCTTTTGGATTCATTAAAAGCTCGCCTAGCTCGAATTAAGTACCCCATTTTCAGAGAAAAATTCAAAGATTTCAAAAAAAATTAAAATTAATTCAATTTCCATACAAAACCATGTTCTGCTAACTTTATTTCCATTTTTCTCGAACATTTCAACTTTTTTCGACCCAAATCTTTTGGATTCATTAAAAGCTCGCCTAGCTCGAATTAAGTACCCCATTTTCAGAGAAAAATTCAAAGATTTCAAAAAAAATTAAAATTAATTCAATTTCCATACAAAACCATGTTCTGCTAACTTTATTTCCATTTTTCTCGAACATTTCAACTTTTTTCGACCCAAATCTTTTGGATTCATTAAAAGCTCGCCTAGCTCGAATTAAGTACCCCATTTTCAGAGAAAAATTCAAAGATTTCAAAAAAAATTAAAATTAATTCAATTTCCATACAAAACCATGTTCTGCTAACTTTATTTCCATTTTTCTCGAACATTTCAACTTTTTTCGACCCAAATCTTTTGGATTCATTAAAAGCTCGCCTAGCTCGAATTAAGTACCCCATTTTCAGAGAAAAATTCAAAGATTTCAAAAAAAATTAAAATTAATTCAATTTCCATACAAAACCATGTTCTGCTAACTTTATTTCCATTTTTCTCGAACATTTCAACTTTTTTCGACCCAAATCTTTTGGATTCATTAAAAGCTCGCCTAGCTCGAATTAAGTACCCCATTTTCAGAGAAAAATTCAAAGATTTCAAAAAAAATTAAAATTAATTCAATTTCCATACAAAACCATGTTCTGCTAACTTTATTTCCATTTTTCTCGAACATTTCAACTTTTTTCGACCCAAATCTTTTGGATTCATTAAAAGCTCGCCTAGCTCGAATTAAGTACCCCATTTTCAGAGAAAAATTCAAAGATTTCAAAAAAAATTAAAATTAATTCAATTTCCATACAAAACCATGTTCTGCTAACTTTATTTCCATTTTTCTCGAACATTTCAACTTTTTTCGACCCAAATCTTTTGGATTCATTAAAAGCTCGCCTAGCTCGAATTAAGTACCCCATTTTCAGAGAAAAATTCAAAGATTTCAAAAAAAATTAAAATTAATTCAATTTCCATACAAAACCATGTTCTGCTAACTTTATTTCCATTTTTCTCGAACATTTCAACTTTTTTCGACCCAAATCTTTTGGATTCATTAAAAGCTCGCCTAGCTCGAATTAAGTACCCCATTTTCAGAGAAAAATTCAAAGATTTCAAAAAAAATTAAAATTAATTCAATTTCCATACAAAACCATGTTCTGCTAACTTTATTTCCATTTTTCTCGAACATTTCAACTTTTTTCGACCCAAATCTTTTGGATTCATTAAAAGCTCGCCTAGCTCGAATTAAGTACCCCATTTTCAGAGAAAAATTCAAAGATTTCAAAAAAAATTAAAATTAATTCAATTTCCATACAAAACCATGTTCTGCTAACTTTATTTCCATTTTTCTCGAACATTTCAACTTTTTTCGACCCAAATCTTTTGGATTCATTAAAAGCTCGCCTAGCTCGAATTAAGTACCCCATTTTCAGAGAAAAATTCAAAGATTTCAAAAAAAATTAAAATTAATTCAATTTCCATACAAAACCATGTTCTGCTAACTTTATTTCCATTTTTCTCGAACATTTCAACTTTTTTCGACCCAAATCTTTTGGATTCATTAAAAGCTCGCCTAGCTCGAATTAAGTACCCCATTTTCAGAGAAAAATTCAAAGATTTCAAAAAAAATTAAAATTAATTCAATTTCCATACAAAACCATGTTCTGCTAACTTTATTTCCATTTTTCTCGAACATTTCAACTTTTTTCGACCCAAATCTTTTGGATTCATTAAAAGCTCGCCTAGCTCGAATTAAGTACCCCATTTTCAGAGAAAAATTCAAAGATTTCAAAAAAAATTAAAATTAATTCAATTTCCATACAAAACCATGTTCTGCTAACTTTATTTCCATTTTTCTCGAACATTTCAACTTTTTTCGACCCAAATCTTTTGGATTCATTAAAAGCTCGCCTAGCTCGAATTAAGTACCCCATTTTCAGAGAAAAATTCAAAGATTTCAAAAAAAATTAAAATTAATTCAATTTCCATACAAAACCATGTTCTGCTAACTTTATTTCCATTTTTCTCGAACATTTCAACTTTTTTCGACCCAAATCTTTTGGATTCATTAAAAGCTCGCCTAGCTCGAATTAAGTACCCCATTTTCAGAGAAAAATTCAAAGATTTCAAAAAAAATTAAAATTAATTCAATTTCCATACAAAACCATGTTCTGCTAACTTTATTTCCATTTTTCTCGAACATTTCAACTTTTTTCGACCCAAATCTTTTGGATTCATTAAAAGCTCGCCTAGCTCGAATTAAGTACCCCATTTTCAGAGAAAAATTCAAAGATTTCAAAAAAAATTAAAATTAATTCAATTTCCATACAAAACCATGTTCTGCTAACTTTATTTCCATTTTTCTCGAACATTTCAACTTTTTTCGACCCAAATCTTTTGGATTCATTAAAAGCTCGCCTAGCTCGAATTAAGTACCCCATTTTCAGAGAAAAATTCAAAGATTTCAAAAAAATTAAAATTAATTCAATTTCCATACAAAACCATGTTCTGCTAACTTTATTTCCATTTTTCTCGAACATTTCAACTTTTTTCGACCCAAATCTTTTGGATTCATTAAAAGCTCGCCTAGCTCGAATTAAGTACCCCATTTTCAGAGAAAAATTCAAAGATTTCAAAAAAAATTAAAATTAATTCAATTTCCATACAAAACCATGTTCTGCTAACTTTATTTCCATTTTTCTCGAACATTTCAACTTTTTTCGACCCAAATCTTTTGGATTCATTAAAAGCTCGCCTAGCTCGAATTAAGTACCCCATTTTCAGAGAAAAATTCAAAGATTTCAAAAAAAATTAAAATTAATTCAATTTCCATACAAAACCATGTTCTGCTAACTTTATTTCCATTTTTCTCGAACATTTCAACTTTTTTCGACCCAAATCTTTTGGATTCATTAAAAGCTCGCCTAGCTCGAATTAAGTACCCCATTTTCAGAGAAAAATTCAAAGATTTCAAAAAAAATTAAAATTAATTCAATTTCCATACAAAACCATGTTCTGCTAACTTTATTTCCATTTTTCTCGAACATTTCAACTTTTTTCGACCCAAATCTTTTGGATTCATTAAAAGCTCGCCTAGCTCGAATTAAGTACCCCATTTTCAGAGAAAAATTCAAAGATTTCAAAAAAAATTAAAATTAATTCAATTTCCATACAAAACCATGTTCTGCTAACTTTATTTCCATTTTTCTCGAACATTTCAACTTTTTTCGACCCAAATCTTTTGGATTCATTAAAAGCTCGCCTAGCTCGAATTAAGTACCCCATTTTCAGAGAAAAATTCAAAGATTTCAAAAAAAATTAAAATTAATTCAATTTCCATACAAAACCATGTTCTGCTAACTTTATTTCCATTTTTCTCGAACATTTCAACTTTTTTCGACCCAAATCTTTTGGATTCATTAAAAGCTCGCCTAGCTCGAATTAAGTACCCCATTTTCAGAGAAAAATTCAAAGATTTCAAAAAAAATTAAAATTAATTCAATTTCCATACAAAACCATGTTCTGCTAACTTTATTTCCATTTTTCTCGAACATTTCAACTTTTTTCGACCCAAATCTTTTGGATTCATTAAAAGCTCGCCTAGCTCGAATTAAGTACCCCATTTTCAGAGAAAAATTCAAAGATTTCAAAAAAAATTAAAATTAATTCAATTTCCATACAAAACCATGTTCTGCTAACTTTATTTCCATTTTTCTCGAACATTTCAACTTTTTTCGACCCAAATCTTTTGGATTCATTAAAAGCTCGCCTAGCTCGAATTAAGTACCCCATTTTCAGAGAAAAATTCAAAGATTTCAAAAAAAATTAAAATTAATTCAATTTCCATACAAAACCATGTTCTGCTAACTTTATTTCCATTTTTCTCGAACATTTCAACTTTTTTCGACCCAAATCTTTTGGATTCATTAAAAGCTCGCCTAGCTCGAATTAAGTACCCCATTTTCAGAGAAAAATTCAAAGATTTCAAAAAAAATTAAAATTAATTCAATTTCCATACAAAACCATGTTCTGCTAACTTTATTTCCATTTTTCTCGAACATTTCAACTTTTTTCGACCCAAATCTTTTGGATTCATTAAAAGCTCGCCTAGCTCGAATTAAGTACCCCATTTTCAGAGAAAAATTCAAAGATTTCAAAAAAAATTAAAATTAATTCAATTTCCATACAAAACCATGTTCTGCTAACTTTATTTCCATTTTTCTCGAACATTTCAACTTTTTTCGACCCAAATCTTTTGGATTCATTAAAAGCTCGCCTAGCTCGAATTAAGTACCCCATTTTCAGAGAAAAATTCAAAGATTTCAAAAAAAATTAAAATTAATTCAATTTCCATACAAAACCATGTTCTGCTAACTTTATTTCCATTTTTCTCGAACATTTCAACTTTTTTCGACCCAAATCTTTTGGATTCATTAAAAGCTCGCCTAGCTCGAATTAAGTACCCCATTTTCAGAGAAAAATTCAAAGATTTCAAAAAAAATTAAAATTAATTCAATTTCCATACAAAACCATGTTCTGCTAACTTTATTTCCATTTTTCTCGAACATTTCAACTTTTTTCGACCCAAATCTTTTGGATTCATTAAAAGCTCGCCTAGCTCGAATTAAGTACCCCATTTTCAGAGAAAAATTCAAAGATTTCAAAAAAAATTAAAATTAATTCAATTTCCATACAAAACCATGTTCTGCTAACTTTATTTCCATTTTTCTCGAACATTTCAACTTTTTTCGACCCAAATCTTTTGGATTCATTAAAAGCTCGCCTAGCTCGAATTAAGTACCCCATTTTCAGAGAAAAATTCAAAGATTTCAAAAAAAATTAAAATTAATTCAATTTCCATACAAAACCATGTTCTGCTAACTTTATTTCCATTTTTCTCGAACATTTCAACTTTTTTCGACCCAAATCTTTTGGATTCATTAAAAGCTCGCCTAGCTCGAATTAAGTACCCCATTTTCAGAGAAAAATTCAAAGATTTCAAAAAAAATTAAAATTAATTCAATTTCCATACAAAACCATGTTCTGCTAACTTTATTTCCATTTTTCTCGAACATTTCAACTTTTTTCGACCCAAATCTTTTGGATTCATTAAAAGCTCGCCTAGCTCGAATTAAGTACCCCATTTTCAGAGAAAAATTCAAAGATTTCAAAAAAAATTAAAATTAATTCAATTTCCATACAAAACCATGTTCTGCTAACTTTATTTCCATTTTTCTCGAACATTTCAACTTTTTTCGACCCAAATCTTTTGGATTCATTAAAAGCTCGCCTAGCTCGAATTAAGTACCCCATTTTCAGAGAAAAATTCAAAGATTTCAAAAAAAATTAAAATTAATTCAATTTCCATACAAAACCATGTTCTGCTAACTTTATTTCCATTTTTCTCGAACATTTCAACTTTTTTCGACCCAAATCTTTTGGATTCATTAAAAGCTCGCCTAGCTCGAATTAAGTACCCCATTTTCAGAGAAAAATTCAAAGATTTCAAAAAAAATTAAAATTAATTCAATTTCCATACAAAACCATGTTCTGCTAACTTTATTTCCATTTTTCTCGAACATTTCAACTTTTTTCGACCCAAATCTTTTGGATTCATTAAAAGCTCGCCTAGCTCGAATTAAGTACCCCATTTTCAGAAAAAAATTCAAAGATTTTAGAAAAAAAATTCTTTTTTTGCTATTGAAAAATGGAAATAAAGTTAGCAGAACATGGTTTTGTATGGAAATTGAATTAATTTTAATTTTTTTTGAAATCTTTGAATTTTTCTCTGAAAATGGGGTACTTAATTCGAGCTAGGCGAGCTTTTAATGAATCCAAAAGATTTGGGTCGAAAAAAGTTGAAATGTTCGAGAAAAATGGAAATAAAGTTAGCAGAACATGGTTTTGTATGGAAATTGAATTAATTTTAATTTTTTTTGAAATCTTTGAATTTTTCTCTGAAAATGGGGTACTTAATTCGAGCTAGGCGAGCTTTTAATGAATCCAAAAGATTTGGGTCGAAAAAAGTTGAAATGTTCGAGAAAAATGGAAATAAAGTTAGCAGAACATGGTTTTGTATGGAAATTGAATTAATTTTAATTTTTTTTGAAATCTTTGAATTTTTCTCTGAAAATGGGGTACTTAATTCGAGCTAGGCGAGCTTTTAATGAATCCAAAAGATTTGGGTCGAAAAAAGTTGAAATGTTCGAGAAAAATGGAAATAAAGTTAGCAGAACATGGTTTTGTATGGAAATTGAATTAATTTTAATTTTTTTGAAATCTTTGAATTTTTCTCTGAAAATGGGGTACTTAATTCGAGCTAGGCGAGCTTTTAATGAATCCAAAAGATTTGGGTCGAAAAAAGTTGAAATGTTCGAGAAAAATGGAAATAAAGTTAGCAGAACATGGTTTTGTATGGAAATTGAATTAATTTTAATTTTTTTGAAATCTTTGAATTTTTCTCTGAAAATGGGGTACTTAATTCGAGCTAGGCGAGCTTTTAATGAATCCAAAAGATTTGGGTCGAAAAAAGTTGAAATGTTCGAGAAAAATGGAAATAAAGTTAGCAGAACATGGTTTTGTATGGAAATTGAATTAATTTTAATTTTTTTTGAAATCTTTGAATTTTTCTCTGAAAATGGGGTACTTAATTCGAGCTAGGCGAGCTTTTAATGAATCCAAAAGATTTGGGTCGAAAAAAGTTGAAATGTTCGAGAAAAATGGAAATAAAGTTAGCAGAACATGGTTTTGTATGGAAATTGAATTAATTTTAATTTTTTTTGAAATCTTTGAATTTTTCTCTGAAAATGGGGTACTTAATTCGAGCTAGGCGAGCTTTTAATGAATCCAAAAGATTTGGGTCGAAAAAAGTTGAAATGTTCGAGAAAAATGGAAATAAAGTTAGCAGAACATGGTTTTGTATGGAAATTGAATTAATTTTAATTTTTTTTGAAATCTTTGAATTTTTCTCTGAAAATGGGGTACTTAATTCGAGCTAGGCGAGCTTTTAATGAATCCAAAAGATTTGGGTCGAAAAAAGTTGAAATGTTCGAGAAAAATGGAAATAAAGTTAGCAGAACATGGTTTTGTATGGAAATTGAATTAATTTTAATTTTTTTTGAAATCTTTGAATTTTTCTCTGAAAATGGGGTACTTAATTCGAGCTAGGCGAGCTTTTAATGAATCCAAAAGATTTGGGTCGAAAAAAGTTGAAATGTTCGAGAAAAATGGAAATAAAGTTAGCAGAACATGGTTTTGTATGGAAATTGAATTAATTTTAATTTTTTTTGAAATCTTTGAATTTTTCTCTGAAAATGGGGTACTTAATTCGAGCTAGGCGAGCTTTTAATGAATCCAAAAGATTTGGGTCGAAAAAAGTTGAAATGTTCGAGAAAAATGGAAATAAAGTTAGCAGAACATGGTTTTGTATGGAAATTGAATTAATTTTAATTTTTTTTGAAATCTTTGAATTTTTCTCTGAAAATGGGGTACTTAATTCGAGCTAGGCGAGCTTTTAATGAATCCAAAAGATTTGGGTCGAAAAAAGTTGAAATGTTCGAGAAAAATGGAAATAAAGTTAGCAGAACATGGTTTTGTATGGAAATTGAATTAATTTTAATTTTTTTTGAAATCTTTGAATTTTTCTCTGAAAATGGGGTACTTAATTCGAGCTAGGCGAGCTTTTAATGAATCCAAAAGATTTGGGTCGAAAAAAGTTGAAATGTTCGAGAAAAATGGAAATAAAGTTAGCAGAACATGGTTTTGTATGGAAATTGAATTAATTTTAATTTTTTTGAAATCTTTGAATTTTTCTCTGAAAATGGGGTACTTAATTCGAGCTAGGCGAGCTTTTAATGAATCCAAAAGATTTGGGTCGAAAAAAGTTGAAATGTTCGAGAAAAATGGAAATAAAGTTAGCAGAACATGGTTTTGTATGGAAATTGAATTAATTTTAATTTTTTTTGAAATCTTTGAATTTTTCTCTGAAAATGGGGTACTTAATTCGAGCTAGGCGAGCTTTTAATGAATCCAAAAGATTTGGGTCGAAAAAAGTTGAAATGTTCGAGAAAAATGGAAATAAAGTTAGCAGAACATGGTTTTGTATGGAAATTGAATTAATTTTAATTTTTTTTGAAATCTTTGAATTTTTCTCTGAAAATGGGGTACTTAATTCGAGCTAGGCGAGCTTTTAATGAATCCAAAAGATTTGGGTCGAAAAAAGTTGAAATGTTCGAGAAAAATGGAAATAAAGTTAGCAGAACATGGTTTTGTATGGAAATTGAATTAATTTTAATTTTTTTTGAAATCTTTGAATTTTTCTCTGAAAATGGGGTACTTAATTCGAGCTAGGCGAGCTTTTAATGAATCCAAAAGATTTGGGTCGAAAAAAGTTGAAATGTTCGAGAAAAATGGAAATAAAGTTAGCAGAACATGGTTTTGTATGGAAATTGAATTAATTTTAATTTTTTTTGAAATCTTTGAATTTTTCTCTGAAAATGGGGTACTTAATTCGAGCTAGGCGAGCTTTTAATGAATCCAAAAGATTTGGGTCGAAAAAAGTTGAAATGTTCGAGAAAAATGGAAATAAAGTTAGCAGAACATGGTTTTGTATGGAAATTGAATTAATTTTAATTTTTTTTGAAATCTTTGAATTTTTCTCTGAAAATGGGGTACTTAATTCGAGCTAGGCGAGCTTTTAATGAATCCAAAAGATTTGGGTCGAAAAAAGTTGAAATGTTCGAGAAAAATGGAAATAAAGTTAGCAGAACATGGTTTTGTATGGAAATTGAATTAATTTTAATTTTTTTTGAAATCTTTGAATTTTTCTCTGAAAATGGGGTACTTAATTCGAGCTAGGCGAGCTTTTAATGAATCCAAAAGATTTGGGTCGAAAAAAGTTGAAATGTTCGAGAAAAATGGAAATAAAGTTAGCAGAACATGGTTTTGTATGGAAATTGAATTAATTTTAATTTTTTTTGAAATCTTTGAATTTTTCTCTGAAAATGGGGTACTTAATTCGAGCTAGGCGAGCTTTTAATGAATCCAAAAGATTTGGGTCGAAAAAAGTTGAAATGTTCGAGAAAAATGGAAATAAAGTTAGCAGAACATGGTTTTGTATGGAAATTGAATTAATTTTAATTTTTTTTGAAATCTTTGAATTTTTCTCTGAAAATGGGGTACTTAATTCGAGCTAGGCGAGCTTTTAATGAATCCAAAAGATTTGGGTCGAAAAAAGTTGAAATGTTCGAGAAAAATGGAAATAAAGTTAGCAGAACATGGTTTTGTATGGAAATTGAATTAATTTTAATTTTTTTTGAAATCTTTGAATTTTTCTCTGAAAATGGGGTACTTAATTCGAGCTAGGCGAGCTTTTAATGAATCCAAAAGATTTGGGTCGAAAAAAGTTGAAATGTTCGAGAAAAATGGAAATAAAGTTAGCAGAACATGGTTTTGTATGGAAATTGAATTAATTTTAATTTTTTTTGAAATCTTTGAATTTTTCTCTGAAAATGGGGTACTTAATTCGAGCTAGGCGAGCTTTTAATGAATCCAAAAGATTTGGGTCGAAAAAAGTTGAAATGTTCGAGAAAAATGGAAATAAAGTTAGCAGAACATGGTTTTGTATGGAAATTGAATTAATTTTAATTTTTTTTGAAATCTTTGAATTTTTCTCTGAAAATGGGGTACTTAATTCGAGCTAGGCGAGCTTTTAATGAATCCAAAAGATTTGGGTCGAAAAAAGTTGAAATGTTCGAGAAAAATGGAAATAAAGTTAGCAGAACATGGTTTTGTATGGAAATTGAATTAATTTTAATTTTTTTTGAAATCTTTGAATTTTTCTCTGAAAATGGGGTACTTAATTCGAGCTAGGCGAGCTTTTAATGAATCCAAAAGATTTGGGTCGAAAAAAGTTGAAATGTTCGAGAAAAATGGAAATAAAGTTAGCAGAACATGGTTTTGTATGGAAATTGAATTAATTTTAATTTTTTTTGAAATCTTTGAATTTTTCTCTGAAAATGGGGTACTTAATTCGAGCTAGGCGAGCTTTTAATGAATCCAAAAGATTTGGGTCGAAAAAAGTTGAAATGTTCGAGAAAAATGGAAATAAAGTTAGCAGAACATGGTTTTGTATGGAAATTGAATTAATTTTAATTTTTTTTGAAATCTTTGAATTTTTCTCTGAAAATGGGGTACTTAATTCGAGCTAGGCGAGCTTTTAATGAATCCAAAAGATTTGGGTCGAAAAAAGTTGAAATGTTCGAGAAAAATGGAAATAAAGTTAGCAGAACATGGTTTTGTATGGAAATTGAATTAATTTTAATTTTTTTTGAAATCTTTGAATTTTTCTCTGAAAATGGGGTACTTAATTCGAGCTAGGCGAGCTTTTAATGAATCCAAAATATTTGGGTCGAAAAAAGTTGAAATGCTATGGAAAAATCGAAACAAAGTTAGCAGAACATGGGTTTATATGGGAAATTAGAATTTTTTTTTTTTTTTTTTTTGAAAAATAAGTTTTTTGAAAATTTTTTTTTTTGATTCCTAGAGCACTTAAATAGCTCCTAAATCCTAGACAAAAACTTTTTTTTTTACTTGCGTTTTCAGCATTTTTCGGGAATTGGTCTGCTAACTTGAAATCAAGTTAGCAGAACATTAATTTACAACCAAAGTACTGGAGCACTTAATTTTGTTGTTGGGTACTTAATTAGCACTTAATTAGCGCCTAATGATGACATCACAAAAAATTTGTTCTGCTCACTTTGCTCTGCTAACTTGAGGGACATCAGAAAACGGCGAGTTCAAACTGTCAAACAAATTTCAAACCGACGACCTTTCGATTTAATTTAAGTCGGAGAAATTGTGCCCAAAATAGTGTTTCAAAAACAATTAAATGGTTGGAAAAATTTTATTTAAAGCTAAATTTTACTAATGATCAAATAAAAAAAATAAAAAAAAAATATTAGTTTGTCTTAAAGTCTACATACATCTAATCTACATACTTTAAGTAAAATTACTCATCCAATGGAAATAGATTGTTCTATCACGAAAGCCTAAAGCTCCACCTGTAACTTAACCAACCGTTTTTTCCTTAACTTTTGGGGGGTTTTCAATAGCGACCGAACTTATGTATATCAAAGCGATTTATCTTATTAAAACTTCATTTATACCACAATATTAAAAAATTATATCAACAAAATGTCAGTCGTAGCGTGAGCTATAGATATAGGAATACAAAGATGAGGTTGATTTTTAAAGTTTTCCCTGGATTTTCGGATAAACATGAAATTTTACCATAGGTAATCCTAGAGATATAAAAAGCAGGGGGGTCATTCCGTAATTTTCTAAACGATAATCGTGGAGGAGATCGTCCATGATTTGCTTCACGTAACTCGACCACTATCGTCTCGTTTATCGTTCGCAGTTTGATAGCGTTTGATGCATTTTAAGAGTCAAATTGGCTGTGATAATTGTCATTAAAATGCAATTTTAGTGTTTGTTGTTTTGTGTTGGGTGCCGATTGAAACCATAGGGAAGTCATTTTGAGATGCAAGTTGTTTTTTTATATTTTTCACAAAATAATATACATAGTCATGCAATCTCAAATTGCGATTTTAACTTCGTTTATGAATAAACATCCTGATTTGGCCAGGGTAGGGGATATGAGCGGAACTCCGTGCAAGGCAAATATGAAATCAACAAACTGTGGGCTGATCACCATACTTATATATAAGTTATAACATATAACTTGGAAGAGATAAGGGATTTGATTTATCTCTTAATTGTCGTCGCATGCGCATAAGTTATATTTTTTTAATTTTCATTTTCTATACAATAAGAAAATTGATTCGCATTTTTAATTTAATTTGTAAATGTAACAATAACAACACATTATGTGAAATTACAGTGGCAACTCCATCATTTAACTACAGTCACCTACAAAGGACAAAATTAATTCAAGACGATACCAATTTAGCTATCGTCGAAACTCTTACGTGAAGCCAATAAAGGCAACACTATCGCTCAAACGATATCGTCTGACGATAATCGAAATACGGAATGACCCCCCAGTCTCTCACTTGTTGGCTTCTTGAGCTTGGAGTTAAAAGAAACTCGTCAGTTCGATCTACCACATCCTAAACAAGAAAAGTTTTAATAGCTTCCTCTCGCGTAAGAGTACAGATAAAGAGTGCTATTTCTTTCTGGTGACTTGGACACGTATTTTCTAAACAATTATAATGGAAATGAACAATAAAATATTTAAAATCTAAATTTAGCGCTACTGCTTTGGAGAGGTAGCCATTTTCCATTCCCTTCAATGAAAAATTAATAATTAAAGTTAGAAAAATAAACTTCTATATTTGGATTAAAAATGATTAAAATCTGATGATGAGATAATGTTGCCTTTTTTGTCAGAAAGGACACATTTTGTTTTTTATAGTCAGCCTATATTGAGTTTAGATGCATTAAACTTAAAGACCGTCGAATTATTATCTTTGTCTGCAATTTAGCAGATGGCAACAATAGTTATTTATTATTTAAAAGTTAATTTTGTTTCGGTGCAAAGGTAAATAATTAAATACCACAATATTGTCGGCAGAGGGCGCTTGTATACTGCGTATTTGGGGATGCTTTTCTGCTTTTGAAATTTTAATGTACACAAGATACCCGGAGACGATTGCAATGCAGCCTCCCTCTCACCAAATATATAAAGTCGTTCTTGGTTTTCCAGGGGAATAATAAAAATGAAATTCTAGATCATAAATATAAATTACGTAGGTAGGTACTAGGTGTAGTAAGTTTATTGAAGTTGCCCAAACTATCAATGGTCGTTTATGTGTAATTGCTTGACAAGTAAGCATTTGTGGTATTGAACATTAGGGAGTGAAAATTATAAGACTAAGATTTTGATAAGAAAATAAATGTTTCAACAACAACAAAGATTAATTTAATATACTCGTACTCTGGCTTTTTGTTAAAAGATTGGAACTACTTTTCAAGGATTATTTCATAAAGGTAGCAACTTTATGAATTTAAAGTGGACATTGAGTTTGTTAAGCCGAAAAAACTTGTTTCTCTATTGAAAGGTAGGTACCACTTGACAAAAAAGTTCATTGGGACTAGTATTTTACTGAAAGTGCATGTTTACATACGAAATAAATATCTACACTCAGGTAAATGTTCAATACGTGTTAAATTTTAGATTTTCATGGGTCCTAATAACTTTTCAATTATTTTCTTAATATTTGCAAACTAAACTATCATACAAATACATTTAAGGAGAGGATTTATGGAACAATAATTTCACAACTTTCTGCGGCAGCGACCAGACTAATATTCCCAAAGTTTTTGATGTTCTGAATTCGAATTCGACCTACAAATTTGTGAACACTGAACTAACTCTAGATTTGGAGATATTTTTGTCAAAAATTACAAATTTGAGGTTGTATTGCAACAACTATTAATTTGTCTCCACAAACTAGTTACAAAAGTGCCTATGCCAGTGATTTTTTGGGGAGGAATGCAAATAGGTAGCTTTCTTTTCATTCTTCTTCGAGAAATCACTAGTTGATGTTTATGAGTTTTGCATAATAGTGGGTCTTTTTAGAATTAAATGAGACTATTGGGTTTTCGAAGAAAAAGGAGAGTATTCGAAAGATTCAAAAATAATCTTAGGGAGAATACCATAACGAGTTGTGTATGGAAACATTATTTGGAAATAAATAAATAAAATTTAATTACCGACGCAAGATCGGCCGAAATGGTATTAGCTCCATACAGTATCATCCGACACACATACACCAACCACCAGCATCCTAAATCAATAACCAACCTACATTTACCTATCAGCCACCCACCGATAGCACAAAGCATAAACATTTTTTTAGAATTTATTTAATTTGAAATAAATCATTATCTAAACAAATTGGTCAAACTTTGTCTTTCTCAATGACAGTTGGTATTATTTATATTATAACTATTATAAAGTACAAAAATTTGTATCAAGTTGAATTTAAGATTAAAATTAAACAAAAGACGACCACTCTAATATAACTAAATGAACATACAAATCAAGAAAAAAAAGAGAGATTGAAAATGTAGCTCTACGTGCACTTTTAACTTTTAACTACCCTTTGCCTCCAACTGAAACTTCAAAAGTTTTTATTTGAATATCCTAGTACATACATATATCTATGTAAACACTGTGTGGTATAAGTAATTATGTGGGCATATTATTAAATTTTGAAAAATAAAAATAAACCATTTGCGCGTCCTTGGTTGCTGAATAATCAAGCTTTTTTAAGGCTCAATTTCTGAAATGAAGAGCTTTTAAAAATCTGCGTGTTAAACGGACAACAGTGCCTTTTAATGATAAAGTTCTTTTAGAAAGTATACCTGTACTATAAGTACCTGGAAAGATTAAATAACATCTGTTTCAGTAATAATTCACAACAGCTTATATTCGTGTCTATAATTTAAATTCTCCTCATCCCTTCTTTTTACTTCCTTCCTTCTGGTGCTATTAAAAAGGATTAAAATAGGGATTAATATTATTAAATATTGCATAACAATGATTAATTAAGTCACTTGTAAAACTTAAAGCCCGTACTTTTTTTTCTGAAGATTAAATCTTTTAAAACTATTTCTACCCATTGCCACACAACCGAGGTACATATGTATATACATAAGAATTTCCTTAGTATTTCCTTTCGGTTATAAAAAAAAAAACTCCCCAACCACACGGCACGCATATGTTTAAAGTCCTTTGTCTTTCTCTTAATTGAATAGTTTTTCGTAATCTAAGTTGAAAATCTAAATTAAAAACCACATTTTTAACCTAAGATCTAAAATGATAGAACGTTTACCTTACCGTACTGTTTATCATTTAATTATACATGACGTATACTTTCTGTAGATAGTTTGTTTAAATTGGACTCATATATAAACAAAAGTGTGTCTTCAAACAAAAGATTTACCTTTTCTATTATGATGTATCCTAGGTCAAGGGTATACCAAGTTATTTTATTACGGAATAAAACAATCATTGAGTGGGATTGTTAGGTATAGAAACGAATATACACTGAGTGTTATTTGAATAGGTCTTTTTTTTTATTTTTAAACACAGCTAGAATGTTTAGAAAAATTGGAACCAAAGCACGTTGGTTCTGAATCTCTGAATATAGCATTGTGAGAGAAATTTCTAGCGGTGGTAGTATTACGGCTTTATTGTTGTTAAAGAAGGTAAGAAACTGATGGCTATTTCATTAAAACATATTGTTCCAGTTTGAAACTTACCTTTAGATGAATTAAAAGTCTAGAAGTCTATTTTTTACCTGTTTTTTTAGAAACTTGTTACCAGTTTAGGAATTAAACCATTTCAATTTATTATTGTAGGTAGATGAGATCTTTATTGTTAGGTTTTTTTGGCCGAAGCCGAAGGAAGAATAAGGATCTGCATCCATTATTGTTGTTGTTGTTTATTAGACTGATTCAAAAAAATTAAAATGTCTTTGATTTTCAATGTCCAAATCCATTTCAGTTAGAGTTGAATGAAGTAATGAGTCTGCTTAAAATGTCAGCCTTTTAGATTAATATTAAGAATCCACTCTAAATGTAGGTACTCCTTCCAAAGTTTTTAAAGTGGAATTCTTTGTTAATTGCACAGTTTTTTTTTTGATTTCCTGTTGAAAATATCAGGAACAAAACATTAATGAATAAAATCAAATACATAGTAGGAACGTCTTTTTTTTAAGTATATATTTTAACTAAAAATAATAATTCATAATATAATAATAATAATAATTTTCTACTTGTTTTATCGAGTACGTATTAAAGAAATAAATCTCTTACGTTTGGTTACTTACAAAAAAAAAAAAAACTAAAATTAAGGAGAAAGATGTTTTTTTTTTTTCAATAAAGACTTGAGTTCCAAAAAAAACTGAAACTGATCTATTACTTTTATAAATCTAAAGTCTACGTTATCTGATTTTGGTTTGCTGGACGCTCACCGCCATGTGTTATGACTTTATTAGAAAACGTAGCTTTAGTAATTCTTCAGAGTAAGGTATATGGCATGTTAATAAAAAAAATAAAGAATTGGACTTAGAACACTTCCTTGTGGTATCCCATCCACTATTTCTTTGAAATTGAATACTCATTTCCGTATCTTACATGAAATAATCTATACCTTTATCTATACTTTAAATTTCTATATAAATATTCTTTTAGAATGGTATAAAGTCCTTTAGACAGAACTTTCCTTAATTTGAATTTAAGACCTTCGTGCCACATTTTCTCAAAAGGAGGCGACATAATATATTTAAAATACTAAATAGACGAACTGTGACTGTTATTGTATTTTCGTTATGTTTAAATTAAAGTAAAATCATTAAAAATAGTCAGGCTCAAAAAAAAAAAATATAAATAAAAAATAACTTAAATTTATGTACGTTTTCTTCTTTTTTTTAATTTTCCAGGGGACCATTCTCCATAGTGAGAAGATGCATTCATCGAGAATCCGGACAACAGTTTGCGGTGAAAATAGTAGACGTAGCAAAGTTTACTGCCAGCCCGGGGTTGAGTACAGCGGGTACGTATAAAAGAAAATCTTCTATTACTTTAATTACCTGTAAACATTATCAACAGGAAATTGAATCCCCTCATAGGGGTGTTTGATTACAAACCTCTTCTCTAAGAGTAAACTATCGTTTTTTTTCGCACTGCGCCAATACCACGCTACGTTGGCTGTGAAAAAGAAGAAGCCAACTACAGTGCACCCCTACCTTAGTTTAAAAAAAAAAAAAAACCGAATAAAGTTTTGTCTTGGGAGTGTTTTTTTCTTTTTTCTTCTTTTGATAGAAGTCCAAGTTTTCGCCAAAGAAAACTGCATCCATTGAGGCAGAAGCAAAGCAAAGTGAGAAAAGTTAGCGCTGCCTTGTCAGTCGATCAATATTAAGCAAACTTTTTTTTGTACAGCTAAGAACATTTTTAAGGGAAGAAGTTCCTGTTTCGTTAAAATATTCTTTGAAAAATGTTCAGGCATTAATACACAATTTTGAAGGGTTATTTCTCTTAATTATATTTAATAATTTTTTTGTTATTTTCCGGTCCACGGCACTGGTGTCTTTTTACAAAAGCCAGTCATAGAGAACGTGTCTGACCCTTTTCCACCAAGAAATAACTTCGCTAAGTTTATGATAAATGTCTTGATGGCATTAGATGGCTTAGCATTCTACAATGAAAGCCGAATGGTTGGTTATTTTGTTATTATTGCATTGATGGGCCCCTTTTCTTCGAGTTATCCCTGTCTAATTAGTTAGCTTTCCATCAATTTGTGTAATCCATTTAGAAATAATTCGTTGCTTGTTTTTGAAATTCAAAGACCAGTGCGAAAAGCAAATTGTTTCTTAAGGCTCAAAATAAGAGGAACATATTTCAGAAAAGGATAAGAAATCTCTTATAGTAAGTCTTTTCAGTAAAAAAAAAATAAAAATCAATAACTCTGTATAATCTGAGGAGGAATTTACAAGAAAAATTTACTGACCGGAATGTTTAATAATAATTTAAGAAATGGATTTGGCGTTAAGCTACTTTTTCGTTTGTTAAATATATAAGGTATTCATTTTTCTTACGGGGTTGTGAAGAAAAGCAATATTACGATAGGCTTGTGTGCTTTCATTTAAAATAAGGAATGTCAGTCTGACTAGAATAGAATTGAAGCGTAATGTTATAATGAAGGTCCTTTAATAAATATTAATATCTTACTGACAGTTCGACTTTATACAGTTGAGGCTTTTGTTGCTGTTCATGTTAACGTGAATTATTCTTTTGAGTACAATACATAGATGTAACAAGTACCTAAATCCATTTCTTACTTGATGATGTCCATAAGCATGGACCAAACATCGTGATAAACATAATTTCTATCATTTGACCTGGTTCAACGCACCATAACATAACTTGTTAATAAAAAAGTCAACATTCTATTCTAGTCAGACTACACATCAACTTGTAGTTCTCATAAATAAACGGGTAATGACCTGTGACGTGTGATAGTGTGACAGCACGTTAACTTGTCAAATTTGGCGTTTAAAGAATTTCGTAAAACACACGTGCAAACATCTCATGTATATGTGAAACATGTATTCGAACGTTTCTAAACTTAATAAAGTGCTGGCAGCTGGCATGTTTATTTGTCTAACATAACGTAACTAAATTGCTAGTTTACAAAACTCCTACAAAGGTGTGTATTATTAAGATTTTAATTAATTCCAGGGAAAAATGTTGATTTCAAATTATTATATACATAATAATTATTAAAATTAGTTTATACAAAATAATTACTAAAATTAGTATATACATAATTCCTCGTTAAGTAAAAAATCGTCCGTGAATTAAATGATTTTTTGACATTTCTCGCTGGTATAAACTTCTGAATGCGTTGTGATCACGTTTGAAATCACAATTTGTCAAATGCCTATAGTACACAAAATAAATAAAAAAGAAATTCCACTTCCCTGAACGAATCCAAATTCATTTAAGGATTTTTTTCTTTTCATTTTTCGAGATAAAGAGATAAAAAAATAAATAAATATTGGCACTGCAACTGCACACAAACTTATTTTTCTTTTGTTATCGAATTGCCAAAGTTTCACCAAAAATCCAAGAGTTTCCGTTATTTTCATGTTTGTTTTAATTGGTTCACCGCTCGTGAACGAAAACTCTCCACTTTTTTTTTCTCCACACGACTTAACGAGTAACTGCTTGAACACAATAGATACGGAGCTGCAACTGGAACTGCAGCTGGAATAGCTGTCAAAATATTTAATACACACAAATTCAATGTTACGAACACAACACAACGCAACTGCAGTCCGTGCTGAGACGGTGCTACAAGAGTTCACCAACTTTTAACTTTTCACGTGCAGCACTTTTGACGTTTCAATTTGTATGAAAGAAAAAAGTGCCGGAAAAATATATTAAAGCTATTTGTGGTTATTTAGTTTCGCGAAAAATATTATTAATTAAAAAAAATATCGGAAATAAAAAAAAGTGAATAATGATACCGTGATTGTTTTTTTCCTTTAAAATATACAAAAATCTGTACAGCTGCATTGTGGGCACATAAAAACTATCACGTACGACACTTTTTCACAGCTGTTGCATCTCCAGCTCCAGTTCCAGTTACAGCATTCTATTGTGTTCAGGCAGTTAGAGGCATGGGTTCAGGCCCCACTCTAGGCAGCATTCGTTTATATATACCTTCAGTTTCAACTGGACGCCACCCGTGGTAGTTCATGAGATAATAAACACCTTATTTCTCAGTACAATCTGCCAACAAAAAATCTTTCCTATCTTTCTATTCCTCCCAACTAGTGCTGTGCAATTCAGCTTGCATTTAACTGGCATAACTGGTTAAAATTATTATTATAATTCCACATATTTATTAATCTGCTAAAATGTCATCTGAAGTTAAATTTCTTTTCCGCCGTTTATAGTGAAAAATTTAAGATCGAGTACAGTACAAATTTGGATATAGCTAAAGTTTGGGTGACAGCTAGTACTTTCATAAAATTCTAAACTAATATTAATTAGGATTCATTTTATTTTTTGTCTTCACTGAATCTATTTTTATAATATTAATTCTAAGGTTTGATTTATGTTGCTCAGTTGTCCTTACATCGCTGCTCAAATCGTTAACCGCAGCTTTAACATAAACACATCGTTGATTTATGTATTTATGGATTAAATGAAAAGGCACCTTTCCTGAAATGAAGATACAGTAACTAATTTCTTAGAAAAAACTAAATTGAAAGGCTATTAAATACTTAACAAGAGTTTTTAGTGCTTACATTTAAAATAATCCTCAATAACTATAATCCTACCTTTATCGGGCCCAAACATCATCAGACATCAAACAACTCTGAGAAAAATAAAGATCAAATATCGTTTTCTTCGGTCGCTCACAGCTATTTAATATTCTTTTTATTGAATAAATTATCAACCTTATCATTAACAATTTTTTTGCACCTTATTTCTTCAAACTTTTTGAATACCAATTTTCTTGAAGAAAAAAAAAAACCGAATAGTTATGAGGCTTGCCGCAACCAACTAAACATTTCAACTTATTAAAATAGTTAACTTATGAATATGTAGCTATATAGGTACCAAATATGAGACCTAAGAGTTATCTTAATATATTTTTTGCCTCCACAAATATGTATGTATGTACATAATATGCCAGGGGTGAAGTAATTTCCTTAAAAGGTTTCCTGATACATGCCTATGCGCTAAGGATTTAGTAATTTCACATATACTCCTCCATATAATCCCTTCATTATTATACTATATATATACAAGTGCTGGCCAATTTCACCTCATATTATATAAAAGCAGGGCTCACAGGGATTTCCACTTTAACAACCTTGTACCCTAATAAGCACGTCCGCATCCCTGAGTGAAATTTTCATAGCCACAGACAAATTAAACTCAAGCTCATATGCTATGTTCCCTATACATAGCACACACATACATATATGTGTATATATGTTTTTCTGTAAACCTTTATAAAAAAGAAAACCTGGTTGCAAATATAAAATAAAGCTAGTCTTGTAATGTATACTCAGGTACAAAATTAACCATTCACGCTTACCGAATAATAGTGTATACATTTTTCTTTTGTCATCGTTGGGGTGCTTTATCGTCAGGAAAATGAAAATGCGTAAAACTTATTAGTCCATCCATGTTGAGAAATTTTACAGGAGATCAAAAAACCATAAAATGTTGAACTAGGCCCAATACAAAAAATAATTGTCTCATTATTATGTCTCGTGAATTTGTTTCCTGAGAATATAGCAACAGCCATTCCATCCCTAAAGAAATCAAATCTTCTTTCCCAAGTAAAAATCGGAAGCTTTTTTATTAATGATCGGCAGTAAGACGCTTGTAGCATTAGATCCACTGGCCATCTGATGGTATATCTCTTCTCTTAACATAGTTTTGGAGAAAGTAATATTATGGTACCGGATATTTCAAAATGCTTTATCAAAAATGAGTGCATTTGATATTGACGAATCTCTTCTTCGATGAATTAGAAATAATTCTTGGGGAGCTTCATACAAACGTATTAATTCTTCAGCACAAATTCGGACACACAGTCAAGTATTTTTAGGGATTCGTTCTTCAGCCGCACTTCACGAATGTAGAATGTTTTACCTGACTTTATTTTTGTTCACATTTTGATATTCACAAATTCAAAAGCAATGTGCGTGGTAGTCTTAAATCCATTTCTTTTTCAACAATGATGTTTTTATCATTATAATGGGTGATTTTTTAAGAGGTTTAGAACTTTAAAAAAAAAAAAAACACAAAAAATTCGAAAAAATGAATGAAATATTTATTTGAATCGATAGTTTGAACCTTGCAATTTAATGTTTAAAGATAATTTCATGCAAATGTTGACCGCGGCTGCGTCTCAGGTAGCCCATCCGCTGAGTCCAATTTTGGCATACTCTTTCACACATATCGGCCGGTATCTCACGAATGAATGCATGGATGTGGGCTTCCAGTGCGTCAATCGAAGCGGGCTTGTCCCTATAGACATTAACCTTGACATACCCCCACAAAAAATAATCTAATGGTGTCAAATCGCACGATCTAGGCGGCCAATTGACCGGCCCGAAACGTGAAATTAACTGTTCACCAAACTCGCCTCGCAATTGCGCCATTGTTTCGCGTGCTGTGTGGCATGTGGAACCGTCTTGTTGAAACCACATATCATGCAAGTCAAGAACTTCCATTTCGGGCAAAAAAAAGTTTGTTATCATCGCTCGGTAGCGTTCACCATTGACAGTAACGCTGCGATTCGCATCATCTTTGAAGAAATATGGCCCAATAATGCCGCCGGCCCATAAACCGCACCAAACAGTGGCTTTTTCGGGATGCATTGGTAGCTGTTGCAATGCTTCTGGCTGATCTTCACTCCAAATGCGGCAATTTTGCTTATTTACGTACCCATTCAACCAAAAATGAGCCTCATCGCTGAACACAATTTTTCGATAAAAAAGCGGATCCTCGGCCAGCTTTCCAAGAGCCCATTCACCAAAAATTCGGCGTTGTGGTAGGTCGGCTGGCTTTAGTTCTTGCACCAGCTGTATCTTAAAAGGCTTTACGTCCAAATCCTTCCGCAAAATTTTCCAAGTAGTGCTGTAACAAAGGCCTAACTGCTGGGAACGGCGCCGAATCGACATTTCGCGGTCTTCTGTCACACTAGCTGATACGGCCGCAATATTTTCTTCACTACGTACAGTACGTAAACGTGTTGGTGGTTTAATGTCCAACAAAGTAAATTTGGTGCGAAATTTGGTCACAATCTTCCGAATAGACTGCTCAGAAGGTCGAGAATGCCGACCATAAAATGGAAGCAGCGCGCGATGAACATTTCGAACCGAGCACGAATTTTGATAGTAAAATTCAATAATTTGCAAGCGTTGTTCATTTGTAAGACGATCCATGGTTAAATTGCAAACCAAACTGAAGCTGTTTGACAGTGACACAAGGTACTAAACACACGTCAGCTGTCAAAACCAGTGTTGCCAAAACCAAACCAGCTAAAAAATCACCCGTTATAACCCTTTGAATTTCTTCGCTTGGAAATCGCCGAAATCAACTAAGTTAAATTATACGAATTTAATTAATTATTCCAAACAAAAATAAAACGAATTTTCTCAGTTTGCCAGTGTTCTTCTTGTGTGGTGTTGGGTGTTTCTTTTACACTTGAGTGTTTCTATATTGTGTAAATCTATACCTAGATGCAATGACACAGGTTATTGTAGGCATTAACATCTGTTTGTCGGATCTATTGGTGCCTACTTATCAATTTAATCCCAAATCGATATAATCCCAATGGTCCTACCATGTTGCCTTTATTGTTGCAAGCTCTTCTCCATAGAACATTTCAATCAACGGGATGGAGAAATAAACCCTCAGGTTCAGCCCCTAAGTAAATTAGAGTGATTCCCTTTGTATTGCTGTTTCCCTTCTTCGTTCGTTTCTAAATAACTAAAATCATAAATGTGTTTGGTCGTAAATATATTTTTATCAAAGTAAACATCTCGAAAACCAATTTGAAGTTTTCGTTTAAAAATTTTAAAATTTAATGGTTTTTTTTTTAATTTTTAGATCTAAAACGTGAAGCCACCATCTGCCACATGCTGAAACACCCACACATAGTCGAACTTCTGGAGACGTACAGCTCGGAGGGGATGCTTTACATGGTCTTTGAGTTGTAAGTACATTTAAATATTCTTGGCCAATATACAATTAAATTGAATTTTTTCTAAGGATTAATTGTCTAACAAACCCTTAACGGTTTCATTCGATTTTCGAGAAAATGTTGAGTTGTTATTTTTGTATTTTGTCGATGCCGACGGTTCATATTTTCATAAGTGCTCCTTGTGATTTCCCGCGGCATCGTAGAAGCAAGAAAAAAAAGTTACTCCAATTTGATGCTGCTTGGTGGAGATGGGGCTGGTATATCAGCTATGAAATTTAGTTTCTTCCGTTTTTGTGTGCTCAGTTCAAAGAGACATCCTTCCAAAAAATAAATTGGATTACAAGTTTAAGAGTTATTACAACAACAACTCAAAGTGCAGTAGTTATGCTGTTAGATAGGTAGATGTATTTTAATTTTGATCCCTTTCTAGAGTGCTTCCTCTTTTTTTTCTGTCATCCTGAGAAATGCCTTCCGGAAGTTGTAAAAGAATGTGAATGATGAAAATGTGAGTGAAAGGAAAAGGGATATCCTTACGTGATACCATGGCACACTGCAATAGTATTTGTATTATAAAAGATGTTGAATGTCGTTGCTATATTAACGATAGAAATGCATCTTGATATTGAAGAACAGGCATATGCATATCTTTTCATTCGCTAAATTTCTTCATGTGGAAATTTGTCGACATCTGTTAGGAGATAAGCGCTTAGAAAAGTTCTTTCATCAACTGGAAAAGCAATTGAATGAAAGTTTTAAATAAGTTTTTCACCAAAATAAAAAAAGTTATTCTAGAAGTTGACATAGAAAGGTACGTATAATGTATAGCCTAAATATTTTGATGAAGAAGAACCTTGCCATTCGGTAGAGAAATAATTTTACTTTATTTGTGAGAACTTATTTCATAAATGAGATTTTCGATTCTTCTTTTGATGAACTTTTAAATTTATTTATCATAATTTTATTTTATAATGTAAATTGCTTTAGTTCTGGAGTTAAGTGAAATGAAATAGAATTAAAATAATGTAAACAGTGGGAATATTTTGCAGACAGATATGCTTTATCAATCTCAAAATGACACAAAGTAAGTAAAGGGTTTTCCAATAAGGACTTGACAACTTTTTTTTTTAGTAAAACGCAAACCATTTGAGATATTTAAAAAACTTTATTATCGGCTTGAAGTACAATCAAAACATTTATGAATAGAACTCGACTTCGTTCACATGGCCATCGCGGGCACGTTTGCAGCGGTCGATTCGTTGGACCCAATTTTCGATGACTCGGCCACACATTTGGTCGAAACGGCCGCTATTTCGCGTTCAATGTTGGCTCTGAGCTCTTCCAACGTCATCGGCTTGTTTGCATAAACCAATGACTTAACGTAGCCCCAAAGAAAATAGTCTAAAGGCGTTAAATTGCACTAACGAGGCGGCCAATTGAAGGCCCATTTCTTCATATTTTGCTTATTGACGAACCCATTGAGCCAAAAATGAGCTTCGTCATATACGACCGAAAATTGGAGTTGACGTTCTTAAAGTTGCGGTCACCGAATCCAACGCCTATAAAATCTTGGTGGTAGCTCACCCAATTGTTGTTGTTTCATTCAAACCTTTAATATTAATATGATGGTGCGAAAGCTTGGCAGCCTAACAGCAAGTGTGTTATCACACAAAAACCCCATATAAATTCAAAGTTGTCAAGTCCTTATTGGAAAACCCGATACATATAATAGGTCAAAAGCTAGCAAAGGGTTTACCTTCTTCATTTTTAGCAATGAGGACACTATGGCCACAGAAAGACCATGAAAATAAGTCATGAAATACATAAACGTTAGTCCTACACTCCGGTTCCCTCAATCAGATCTTCAATTTAACCTTTGAGTTGTCAAGGAGCATCTTTTTATAAATTGCGATTAGATTATGTCCATAATTGTGAGTTTAACATATTTTGCCTTGATAACTTTTACTCTCCGTCTAATAAGAATTGAGATAAATCGATTTAAAAAAATAAAACGGGCAAAGTGGGGGTAGGGTACGGGAATACGATTTTTTTAGACTTTAAAAAGAAATAAAATTTATAGTCGAGCTTGTTCTGAATTTATATGATTTTGTATCTAATATGACGGAAGGTAGGTTGGGTACATTCAGAAATCTCACGTTTTTACATTACTTTCTACAAAAAAAAAAACACTGATAACGCCCTATCTGATTTCGTATCTGTGGTTGGTGGCGTCCCGCAAGGTTCAATTCTTGGCCCTTTGCTTTTTTCAATATATGTTAATGAACTTCCTACAATTTTAGAACACTGTTCAATACGTATGTATGCTGATGATACCCAACTCTACTTAAGCTGCCCTTTGGGCCTTATTGAACACTATGTAGCCTGTATAAATGAAGATTTAAAAATATTAGAACGCTGGTCACTTGAAAACGGTTTACTTCTGAACCCAAATAAATCAAAGTGTCTCGTGATTTCAAAAACCAAAATTGATTTGTCTTACTTTCCCCCAATCCTATTAAATGATTGTCCAATTTCTTTCGTAGATTCAGCTAAAAATTTAGGAGTTGTTTTTAACCGCAGCCTCACCTGGACGAACCACGTAAACAGCACCATTGGTAAATCGTATGGTGTCCTTCGTACGCTATGGTCTAGTCAGCACTTTATTCCAACACACATTAGAGCTCTTCTTGTGAAAACGCTGGTTTTACCTTTGATTACATATGTATGGGTGTGAAATTTTTTGCAATTTAGATTACGAAAGTAAAAGAAAATTAAAAGTTGCTTTTAATAGTGCCATAATATGTTTACGGACTACGACGCTACGATAGAGTTTCGCATTATTCAATGCAATTTCTTGGAATGTCATTTGAAAACTTTATAAATTTCGGCACAATTACCTTGTTCTCCGATATACTTATAACGCGCCAGCCTGAGGATCTGTACATTAAAATAATCTTTCTAAATTCTAATAAATCTTTACATCTCGGAATCCCGCGTTTTCGTTGCCTGACATCCGAACGCCAGTTTTTTGTCAACTCGGTAAGAAATTGGAATTCGTTGCCACGAGAGATTAGAAATATAAGCAATACGAAGCAATTAGGAAAGGAACTTAAACATTACTATCGTAATTCTTAGTTTAGAATAAATTTGGATTGTATAAAAATATGTTACACTTAAATTTTAATCAATCCTGTAACAATTATACATATCAGTAGCTTCACTATTTTATAAGATATTGTATCTTACAGTGTAAGCTTTCCATGAATAAATAAATACTAAAAATACTAAATACTGATGCGAATAAATGATTAATACTAACATCTAACTAAGAATTTCTCAAAGAGTAAAAGAAATATTGGAAATATTCAAACCAAATTTTGAAAAAAATTTTCGATTACTTCAAAAATATGGAATTTTTTGTGGTAATTTTAAAACGGGAATCTCTTTAAAACCTTGTAATAAAACAATTTTGAGTTCAGAAATAAAATTACGAAACCAAAAACCTTCGGAAAGTAGATAAATATAGTTTAATTTCTACCACAAAATTGTGTTGACCAGTGAATTTGGGTTCATACGCATAATATTAGGTACCTGGAACCAGAGTGCTATTGCTATCTCGCAATGAACAGCTCATCAGGATGTCATATTTGGATTAATCCCTTTCAGGCAGAGACTCATATTATGCGTTGCTTTTAAATTCGCATTAATTAATAATCCCAATCCACTCAGCTCCACCTAGTATGATATGTTTTTTTTTGTAACACAACAATATATTAATATTGAATAAATCGATTTGCAGACGTAATTTGCCCTTCTATTGTATATCGTTAATGATAAATCAAAAGAGTTTAAAATCTGAAAATTTTAAGCGCCCTTTAATTAAATATTCACGATAGAATAAATAAATATTCGATTTTCTTTATAATAATGCCATTTTAATTAATAGCTGTGCATAATATAAATAAATTCGTCCATCACAGGCAGGATTATTATCAATGTCAACAGTAGGTGTTGAAAAAAAATTCTTAAAAATTAAATAAAAGAATCGAAATAAAAATGTTGACCACCTGTTTTTGGTCTATTTCAATTGATTTCGGCCTATATGCCATCTAAAACCGGACATTTTTTCATAGTTTACTGCCTCTTCCGAGGAATTGACAAATTCTCCAAGAGTAGTCTTCTTCGTGAAAAAAAGTGCTTCTCACCTTAGTCGTTTGGATTCGGCAGAAAATTGGAAATCCAAAATTTGAAAAATTCCAGTAGTATGAAGAGGGAGTCTTAGTTAAGGTTTCATAATCAATTGATTTATGAAAGTAATAAATACATATTAATTAACATTTCGATTTTCTGTTTGACCGAAACCCGTCTACCATGGCTTACAAAGTATATACATATATATTAATTTGTATTGATTACAAATTTCCTTTTATTTAACATTTATGTTAAGTTTTCTAAAATATTCATTTATAGTGAAATTATAAAGTACGTTACAGCCAAATGCTCCATTAAAAATTCTAACAACCTTGGCAAAATTTTAACTCCTGAATCTTTGTTTGGAACTTGAATGTGTTCTAACTATTGTTAATTATTTCTTTTAATTGAAATGAAAGAGAACGTCTTGCTTAATTGAATTTACTTTTATTTCTGCCTTAACCTTAACCTTTTACCTCGTTTTCTTCTGTTGACATTTCTGTCATCTGTCATATATGGAAACATCCCACCGCCAAGTTAAATGTCGCATAATTGGCTACATTGAATAGAGTGCGTTCACGTAACACTGCTTCCTTCTTTAAAGAGAATTATTTATGCTGCGGTGAAGAATGTCGGTCGACCACCGGGGCCAGAAGGTCTCGATGCACAGTTGAAATTTTACTGTACCTCTCCTTTTGTATCCGATAAACAACCTCACTTAGAACGTCAATGATCTTGTTTGGGCCTTCCCAGTCTCGCTGCAATTTTGGACTCCTTCCTTTTGTCCGTTTGGGATTGTAGAGCCAAACTTTATCTCCTTGGACGAAACGTGTCCCTCGAGAAGATAGGTCGTAGCGATCTTTCATCCTTCTGCTCACAGTTTCTAGTTGCCTTCTGTTGAAATTGTAGACGCTTTCTAATCGCTTCCTTAAGCCAAGAATGTAGGAAGACGTTGAAACAGGTTCGTCAGGAAAACCGCCGGTAACCAGTTCCAAAGGTAGACGAAGTTCCCTTCCAAAGGTGAGCATTGCTGGTGTTTCTTTTGTGCTGCTGTGGGCTACTGTTCTATAAGCGAGAAGAAGGAGCGGGAGGTGTTCATCCCAGTCTCTTTGATTATGGTCCACATATTTTGCCAAATATTGCAGTGTTATCAGCAAGCTCGCCACAAAACTCGCTGTTTTGATGCCGGCGGTAGGGTAAATTAAAAACGACATTTCTGTAGCACATTACGTTGTTCTGTTACACGTTACGATATGTTGATGTATATTGCATACGTTCCTTTGTAGCTCAAACAAAATCGAAAGGTGGAGTTGAGTTTGGGTTGAAATTTGGTTGACAGTTCGAACTCGCCGCGTTTTGTGATGTAAAAGCAGCACTTTAATATTTAATTTGATGTTTACAAATCTTACCCGCGAGTCCCGGTACACACACTTTTTTTTTAAATGCATATTTACTTCGTAGTGATTGACGTGAAATGTCTAAAATTAAACAAACGTAAAGAACAATAAAAGTTCCCAGTATTCCGATTGTGTTCCGAAAAATTGATACACACTTTTTCGGGTTACAATTACAATATTATATATTTTGAAAATCATTTTCAATATTTCATATATAGGTATATTGTTAATTATTTTTTAAGTCTACTGTAATAATATATAAGCTAATAAACAAATTTCTATGAAAAATCTCACCAGCCTCATCATTTATATTGAAGAGTATAGCTAAACATAAAATTGATCACGCAATTAGTGTAGATGTAACACCTTTCCAAATGTATAATGTATATGTATGTAATATATGTATGTATAATTTATATATCTATATTAAATGCGTTCTGTGGACTCATATTAAATATTATTAAGTAATGAAAGTACATTACATTATAAAAACTGCTTCTATTTATGCTCTCTGTCTGTCAAGGTAATCTGATTAAAAAAGATTATAAAATGTTTTCGTTGAAAAAACTCCCAGGATCATCTAAGTACAAAAAAAACAAAGTATTTTCTGTGCAAACTAACGGGCCTTTCATTAAGCGCTTCATATCTTTAAATGTAAATAAAATAAAGTGTCTGTGTGATATCATGGACTTTTTTTTATTCGTTTGAAAGGCCTATCGATGCCATTATGTATGGAATATAACATCGTTCCTGAAGTTGGTAATCATCATCCTATAGCGCTCACCGTTGACGGTATTGACGGAGTTCTTGCGACTGCCTCTCATTCTCCTGCACCCACTCACGAACAGCGTCCATGTTTTCGGCAGATCTTGCCTCGATAAGTATGGATGTTGGTTGTTCGTTTACTGAACCAGTGGACTCAATTGTATCAACTGCACTGCGAATAGTCTTCTTTGTAGGACGATTATGGTGACCGTAAGATGTGCGAATCGCGCGGAACGTTTTGTCCGAAAAGCACACCCATTTGACAAAACAATTTTATCATTTGCTCGTGTTGTTGAACGCTATATTCGTGCAATATATATATAACAGCTATATATATATGGCTGCTATCAACTGTCAAAGTGTGGAAGTCCCTCTTGGAAGACCCTTTACAATTCACAAAGTTACTATCATAAGTCGTGTTTTTTTACGTATGCAAACACACCTATTATATTTTGTCCTAGACAGTGGTAATATTTTAACTATCTCCCAGATCCTCACAAAAAGTTAGCTTGTCATAATTTTTCTGTGCTAAGAAAATTTTATGTAGAACGGAGTTTTCATGATAAACATAAAACTCAATCCATTTGATTTTATCCGAAGTTTCACTCAGTAAGTGAGTACGAGAAACCTAGTCGTGCGTTTTATTTAATTTCACCTATAGTTTATTCAGAAAAACATTTTGAATTCATCGGATATTCATTTTACATGCTTTATCTAGAAAAACCTTTGCTATGTATGAAATATTCCTCTAAAGTTTCAAAAATAAAATAGCAGTAAACTAAAAATAAAGAAAAATATAAAATATGTAATCATCGACGGACAATTGAAAGCCGTCGATTTAAATATAAAATCGCTAATGCGTGCTTCTGTTTACAGCTGCCACTCTTGTAGTATAAAACTTTTCATAATTTATATTCATCAAAGTTGAAAAAAAAAATAAGAAAAAAACTTGTCTGAAGGATATTCAATGTTACAAAAAACTTTTTGTTTTTCTAATTTAAAAAATGCATTTAAAATTCTGTTTAACAAATAAACTGATTTTCTTCTTTTTCCTATACCTTCATTTTCAGTATGGAAGGATCAGATTTGTGTTTCGAGGTTGTCCGCAGAGCAGTGGCAGGGTTTGTTTATAGCGAAGCAGTAGCTTGGTAAGTAAAAAAATTTCAATTTTCAACGTTATTTTTTTGTTAATTTGTGGAAAATTGAAATTCGTAGTCATTATATGCGCCAGATACTCGAGGCACTTCGATATTGCCACGAAAATGATATATTGCATCGTGATGTAAGGCCAGCTTGTGCCCTTCTAGCTACTGCAGATAATTCTGCTCCCGTCAAATTGGGTGGGTTTGGTTCGGCCATACAGCTTCCTGGAGGCAGAGATACTATAGAAACTCATGGTGAGTATAATGTTCAATTACAGTTTAAAGTTATGAGTTTATACATAATATACATAAATTGCGTTTGAGTGTTGCTTCTGTGAAGTTTTATTCATTTTAAGGATTAACTGTTTTATTTTTTTTTAAATGTGTGTTTGTTATTGTTTTGATGTGTCGCCTGCACTAGATTTCAAATTGATTTTTATTTTCGAAAATCTATATGACATCCTTAACATAACTGTCTTGAGTGTTTTGAAAATTGTCTTCTACTAACTTTTATGTCTGGATTGAAATAAGTGAATTCAGCTAAGTTCATAAGAATTGTAAAATCTACATTTTGTCAGTTTGGAGAAATATCCCAAATTTTTCTCCGTCAAACATTAAGTAAGCGAATCTTAAATTTTTTTTTTTGTACGTGATAAGAAGGTAGATTTTTTGACTCACGCTGGTTCCGAATACCTTTGATTTTTTTTAAAGAGGAAAACATTTGTAAATTCTACATAAATAGGAACATACTGAACATTGAAGCAATAAGTAAATTTTAATTGAATGTTCATTTTTGTAAGTTTCTTCTAATTCTTCTTTAAAGTTTCCTGAAACCGTTTTTAATAATAAAATAAATATTGTTCGGTAGTAGAATGACCTAGAGATCGCAAATTCAGCCGAAAAAGGCCTCTGCCTCATCATCTTGACATCCTCTAAGTCAGGCTAAGTCCGATGTACTGATAAACATTCCACTCAGAGTTTTCATTTGGTTGTGACCCGATAAAATTCCAAGAAAAGTTTATACCAGCTGAGCTTAAGTGAGCACCTAACTATAGTCCGTTTTCGAAATGGAAATATCCGGCCATAGATTTCTTGATTACTTTGCCTTAAAAACTTGTTAAGTTAAGCTTACATGCTTAACTTAGCTTAGCATGACTTTTTAGGGTTCAATTGGATGGCGCTTATAATCCGGCTTATTAGCGATTTCCATGATTAAAAACTCAAATTATTGATTTCTTCGTAAAAAAAATCAGGTTACCATTTGAAATAATACGTGATTAAAGAATTATCTGTAAATTAACTGGACTTTAGTTGGAAAGAGTACATCTGTTGGTCAGAGAGTTATTTTAAGAGATAAAATTCGTAAGTATATCTCTGTAGTCAGTAGTTACGGTAAGTTGATGTTTTCCTTCTTATCTGTATAGTTCGGGAACGTAAAGGTTACTACGTTTTTGGTTTACTTTTACTTTTTTGTTTACTTTTGTTAATAAAGCAAATTTATTTAGGTAGCATATTATACAATAAAAAGGTAGCTCCGTCTAAATCTCTCATGAATTCCTATCTCCCGTTTTAGTTTGAATTATTTCTTATAAAAAAAAAATAAATATACAATAAATTTACTGCAGTTGCTATTGAATCCATTTATTTTAGATTAAATTGAAACAAAAGAATAAATATATAGTATTTTTCTGTGAATGTAATACTAAGAAATAAAAAAAACGCCAAGTCAAGAGAGAAAAGTGATTCACAGAAAAGGTTTGTCTTTCTTTTTTTTTAATAAACAATTCTCTACTTTGCGTTCTCTGTTCCCCGACTCGGTGGAGTTAAAAGCAGCAGCAGCTTTAAAAGACTGAATTACAATGAAAAAAGTTAAAACAAGAGGGGAACGAAGCGTAACCAAACCATTTACTTTATTATCCTTTACGAAATGTTATTTCAACGCAAGGCAGCTCCACACCTCCCACATTCTGGATGACTTCATCCTCCAACCCACATCATTTTAAGGAGCTTGCAACCCTTTTTATTTTCCTTTTTTCCTTTTTTGTTCTGCACGCTGAAATGTAAAAGCCTTAAGCCTCGTCATCGCCTGTCCTATACCTCCTATTTTGTTCTACGTTCTACGTCCTGCGTCTGCATAATATGTTCTTGAATCGCGAAAATGTCATTAAATAACAGGGTATACGTTATAACACTGCTGCCTTTCTCATACTTTATGTGACACGACGACTGCAAAAAAAAAGTGATAACCGGAAAAAGAATGGTTTCCCCGCTGGCAAATGGTGACGACGACGATGATGATGTTGGCAGAACACAATGAGATGCTCCTTACAAACTATAGCAAAAGAGAAATTCTTTGGATATACAAAGCATCTAAGCAAATCCTATTAATTAAGTTTTCCTTGTGAGTTTACTTAATTTTATATCACTCTTGTTTGTTGGTGATATTGATAGTCCAGTTAATGAAGACTCAAAATTAGTAAATTCATAAGTTAAAAAATCGCGGAGTCTTGTTTTAAGGGTGGTCAACTCTATAAAGTCTAATATACTTACATATCCAACTCTGGCTCCTGAGTCTAGAGCCCTAATTACGGTCCTGGTGATATAATTTCAGTTTACTCCAATTTAACGTAAACGACGCCTTATATTTCAACGATTTCACGGTATTATATCAAAATTATTTTAAAACATTTATTGTCTTTAAAGCTACAGCTGACATTTTTCGAAATAATTACCTATAAACTATAAATTAAGGGAAGAAAATATTTTATTTTAGCTCGTTCACGTTTTCATTAATATGTTGTCTTTTTTATTATTTCATAAAATAAAACAAAAGGATTATCTCTTACACTTAAAAAAAAAATTAAATAAAAAAAAAATAAAAAGGAAAAATACTTATACACAAAATAAACTTTAAAGAAAAAAATCTATTTTTTTTCTTTCTTTTTCTTCGTTCACCCTTGTCGTCGTAAATATGTTTTATATCGACTAACACATACAGAAATAGATATGGATGTCAAATGCATGATAATGACACCTCGAGGAAAGCTTTAAGCGCAGTAATTTTACCCCACC
This sequence comes from Epistrophe eligans, assembly GCA_951394125.1. Taxonomy (NCBI): domain Eukaryota; kingdom Metazoa; phylum Arthropoda; class Insecta; order Diptera; family Syrphidae; genus Epistrophe; species Epistrophe eligans. Next base: position 683,939 of record OX596028.1, read on the forward strand.
ATAAACATTTTAGTTTTCATTATTTTTTTTTTGTATTTTGTTTTATTATTATTTTATTTGTAATTTTTGACTATTTATGTATTTATTGTGTTAAGATAAAACTTTGTAATAAATATCCAAACACAATATTTAATTTTATTTATTAAAAAGCTACTTCTATATCTATAGTATATTGACGAAGGCACATTTTGCGCTAGACACATTTTGTAGATTTTCTTAAATCATAACATATTGCTGCACATATTTTATAGAAATTGTTCATCAAGCTTAAAGCATAAATTAATGAGATTTTTTTCATTCCCATACAAAAATCATAGAAATGCATTATTCACATAAACATTTCCGCATTATATGTAACATTACGACTAGGTTGTAATTTTAAAGATGCCAATTTCGTAAAACAATTTTTGCAAATTTTACAGGAGAGTGTTATAACTTTCAATGATTTACCAAAGTTTAAAGTCAAATAATCAGCCTTATTGTGAAAAATATTTCATCTTAAAATGTAATGCAATTTTACAAGCTATCGCCCGAACGAAATTTTTCACTTATTTTTAGGAAGAGAACGACTTCTTAAAAATAAGTGAAAACCTATGCTGTGAATGCCATTACATTCCGCTCGAAGTTAATATTATTGTAAACAATTCGAACATGAAATTTCGGGTAAAACTCACAATAGGCGAAAAGTGAAATGTGTAATTTTCCGGGTGGAATGTTGTTCGGATGAAACTCACAAAAAGCTGAATATTATGTTTCGAAAACAAGCTACAAAATATGTATACTGGGTTACTTTATGTATACCTAGTTTGGAGAATAAAGTGTCTACTTAAAAAAAAAAAACTAAATTATAGACTAAGTCTTGTGAATGAAAAATTAATAAATTTAATATTAAAGATTGAAAAATAGATATACTTACGATTCATTTAAAAAAAATTAATTAAATTAAATATATTGCCATTTTCCTAGTGGTTCAGCAACATAATAAAAACGGATTTTGACATGACAACAAATTGACTGTCACAAATATAATATTATTGTGAATGAATTTTTTGCAAGGCTACTGAAGTTTTACAATTATGTACCTACGAAGTATGAATTGGAGTATATATGTATGTACATACACTACACATTGTGTAGTGTATCAGAGTTGGGAAAAAATGATGTAAAAAAATATCAATTACAATAACTTGTAATTGAAATCTCCAAACATTTTTTCAATTACTTTTAAATGTAATTGAAGAATTTCAATTTACTAATAACATGTATGTAATTGAAAATCGTAAATTACGTGTAATTCAATTACATTAATGTAATTAAAAACACAAGTAATCATAAAAAAGGAGTAATGGTTCCTTTTTCAGTAATCATTACACAAAAATGTAATTAAAGTATCTTTTTGTCAATTACATTTTACCCGATATTGCCCAAATAGTTGTTTTTAATTAATATACATATATTTTATTCGTTTTTATCAAGTTTTTAAATTTACATTTCGTTATTTGAATAAGCTCTGTTAGGAAACAATAATATTAATAATAAAAAAATGAGAAAACTACTCTTAGGACTCGCGTACACCTAGTCCGTCATCGGCCGAAGTATGCTCTGCCGTTGTCGGTCAAACTCGGCCGATCGATAGGAAAGAGAGCGCGTACACCACTGAAAGCAACATCGTCCGATGACGTCCGTTAATAAGCGATCAACCGGCATATCCCAACATGTTTGAATTTTTCGTCAGTTGTCCGGTTGATTATTGATAAAGTTCATACAAATAAAACAAAAAAAAATGGATACTGAAAAGTTAATTAATTGCATTCATAAAGAGCACCTTTCTGGGACAATTTTTCTATAAATTATAACAATAGAGAAAATTATTACTTTCACATCACAGTCAGACTCCAGACCGGCACCGTCCGAGATCGGAAGGAGTGTATGCTGACGAACGTCCGAGACAGTCGTCCGAATACCTCCGACCCGATATCGGCCGATGATTCGGTTTTAGTGTACGCGAACCGTTACTCTTAGTATATCGCTAAATACAAGTTTGACCTAGTTGTGCAGAGTAAAGAGCATCAAAATTGCTTGTCAAAACACCAGTGTTGTTCCTCTACGTGTCGAATTTAACTGTCTACATTTATAGGTAGACAATTGCGTCAACAATGTAAACAATGTCGACAATGTCAACAATCATGTATACAATTTAAACAATTGCTGTCACATATGTTAAATCAATAAAATTCATTCCAAAACAACGCGTGGAGTGGACGTAGAAAGAGCTTTTAAGTCAAAGTATTATTTAAAAACAAAAACTCAAATGTCGGAAAGGCCGAAGAATAAAGCGTGCGTTCGATGAGCTAGGCTTTATTTTGGTAAAAGCCAACAACAAATATTCAGCTATTTGCAAGGTGTGCCATAAAAATTTGTTAAATACTACTGAAAACCGTCTTTAAAGGCATATAATAATATAAATTATTTATTTAGAATAAGATATAATCTGTTGAATAAACGAATAATGCTACAATAGGAATGTTTGGCAGCTATACTCTGTTCAACAAAAATGTGTTTTCAATAAAAAAAAATTAAGAATTGTCTACATTGTCGACGTTACTATGTAGACAATTACCAATTGTCTACGTTGAATTGTCTACACGTAGACAATCGTGTAGTCTACATTTATAGTCTGCATGGAACAACACTGTAAAACACCAGACTTTCTTATTACATCTGCGGACGTAAGTAGGTATTTATCATATACATATGCACAAATAAAATTTGGCGCGTGGAAATTTTCGTGGGTTCCCAGAGAATCACCACGCTGTTCAATTGATAAACAAGTAATAGACTCCGATAGTTACCTGTTTTTAATATTGTGCATGAATTCTATTTTGTTTTTGTAACTACTCAAAACATGTACCACCTGCCAGCTGCGACTGAAAGAGGAACCTGTGGCTAGTGTAATGTTGGTATTTAATTCTTCATAGTAAACATTTTGTGTAGTTAAGATGAGTGGCACAGAAAGTGAAGCAAAGTCTAACAAAAGAAAATCGATTGAAGATTCTTCTCCAGAATTACCCCCAAAGATGTGGAAATATGCTGAAGTAATACTTTTCAATGAATTTTTTGAAAGACACGTATACATACATATAGGTATAGAAGATGTGATAGTTGATGTAAATCGTTGCTGTTCCTTTTAAAATGTAAATCGTTAAGCCCTAAAACAATTTTTTAGCCAAATTAACATGACGTGGATGATATAAAACGGAAGTAGTTACTAGAAGTATAAGGTTAAAGTAAAAACTTTAAGGTTAGATTTATAGTATTTACTTCATTTTGTGTGCATAAAATTGAGTTCAAACTTGCTGGCAAATAATTTCAGTATATCGCCGTTGTAGATCGAATACCTCGTAACCCAGAAAAGTACACTTTTTGGGTAATGATGCACTTTTATAGTAAACAACTTTCCGGATCTAATGAAAAAACCTTGTAAGCCTAAGAACAATAGTTTCAAAGCTAAACGCATAAATAGCAATACATCGTGTCGCCCCATGCGTTTTTGTTGCTGTAATACCTCGTTTACTAGGGCAAACTTAAATTATTTCAAATTAAAAAAAAAAAAATTAAAAACTAGTTGTTTAAATTCAAAATAACTTTTAACGGCCTTTAGTCCACAAAAATTTAGGCGTTTCGTCCTGGCGATCTCACTTGGACTCATCAGTTGACTAGTGAGGACCTTGTCAATACGCAATTTTTGTTAAGCTCAGTTCATCTTACATAGATTTCATGACGAATCTCAAGTGTGAACATATCCAACAAGACTAGAATTCCTAATCATTAAATTTTTCCCAGGGCCTGGCATTGTTTGTATGAAGGTTTTTTGTTGTTTAAATGTTCTTTGTATTATTTTTACTTTATATTTTCGCCTTTACAGTTGATCATTCAAAAAGGCTTAATGTTAAATTGTTAAAAAAGCGAAATAATGTGAAATACTTACTTTTTGTTACTTGATTAACCATGTTCCTTAATATTTTTTATAAAATATTGTCAGTAATGTAAAGTTTCTTTATAATTATTAAGAGGTTGATATGTTGTTGTTTTTTTATTCAACATAGCAGTTACGTTTTAGTTGTTTATCCTATTTTTTTTAAATGAACAATTTACACTTGACCGTAAGCGGATCATTATATCGATAATGTGCTGAGCTGATAATGCCAAATGTTTGTCCATCTCCTGCTCTCAGTTGGTCATCGGTTTCTGCTTCACATATTAATTTAATCGAAGCTATCCATCCCGACACCGGTCATTGTTATAGCTGTCACAGTTTCACCCGTCCCATCCAAATCGGTGTGGTCAATGCTTAAGTATATAATCCTAATACCTAACAGATTAATCATCGCTTTTCTAGCAGAATATTTGAAGATAAGACAATTTGGATAAATTCAATTATTGACATTTGTTTATTAAACGGTTAAATGAACCATAATGTTAAGTAATAAATATACAATAAGTTTAATTGCATATTACAATAATTTTTTAAACTATGAAAACTTTATCTTAGTAATTATTATTTCAATTATATAGTGTTAAATAAATAAATAATTATAATAATAAAGATTAGTAGTAACGATTCCTAAAAGTAGATGAATTGTTGCAAATTTTATGGATAAAATCTGAATTTTTAAGAAGTATACTTTCAGGGAGCAATTGTAAAATTTTTTATGAAAGAAATAAGCTTGCGTTGTTACATAATCCGAAAAATAGCGAAAAACAGTTCTTTTCTCATTTTCTAAAAAAATTATCTCAAAAAACCATAACTTATGGTGGAAAACGGATAAAAGACTTAATTTTAGCGCCCAGAAGTATGTTAAGATATACTCTTGTCTTCTCATGTCCAAAAGTTAAACAACATTTGTAAGCCATGTGCAATTAATAACAATAAATAAATCAATTTTTTATAATATTTATGAAGAACGTAATTTTTTAGAAGAAAATCTTTGAATTTTCAGTAAAATTAATTTTCAGTGAAAATTTTCCAATACAAAAATTTGTCAGATTTACATTCTTAAACATTTTCATTGCTTATAACTTCACATGACAGTATTGTAATACCATTTACCATTGCTTTTGTTTGAGTTTGTATTCGCCTAAAACGAACATTTGAAAAGTATCATCTGCTGTCGCAACTCATTTATTGTCCTCGTGCCAATATAGACTTAAAAGCTTGTCAACATATGGCATATGGCCTTCACCATTGCTGCAACAACATTTTAATTAGCAAAGCCACACAATGTACCTGACGTCCGGTTCACTGTATACTACATCAGCATCCATCTGTTTTTGTTTCTGTGCATCTGTGTACCCTTCAATTATGCTGATTATAGTGTTGAAGTTGGAGCACCTAATCCATAAAGTTTATTTGTTGTTTTTTATTTTTTATTTTAAATTTCCCCCAACAACGAATGCTGCTTTATCCAGTAACGTAGTATAGTTTAAGTGCATCCGTTCCTACTTCAGGCACTCACCCCTACAAAAAATAAAACTATATTTTCATCTCATCTTCTTCTTCATATAAACAAATAAAAAAAAGGTAGAAAAGACACAATAACCCTCTTATTTGTCGTCGTCCTGACAAAAGCCGATTATCCATTCCGGCTATATGCAGATGCAACAATGTATATATAACTATAACATCCTACCTCCTTTTCCCTGCTTAGCTGGCCACAAAATGAAAATTGCACTAAGAGAAGAAGAATTGAAAATCATCTCCCATCCTTAGAGAATCCTTCCTATACTCTACCCAATCCTAGTTCCTAGATTCAAAAAAAAAAAAAAAAACAGGACGCTTTGTCTTCCTTTATAGTTGATGTGCTTTCTTTATTTAAACTCAATCCTTTTCTTTCCATGTTTCTTGGGCAGTAATCTGAATAACTTTAATATAAAAAACTGTGTGTGTGTGTTCATGTGCAGGTCGTGTCGGTTGCCCACATTACATGTCGCCGGAAGTTGTTTCAAGGCGAATCTATGGCAAAGGATGCGATGTCTGGGGTGCTGGAGTAATGCTGCATGTTCTGCTGTCAGGACGACTGCCATTCCTGGGATCGGGAAAGCGATTGCAGGATTCTATTGCACGTGGAATGATTTCGGTAAGTTGGGGTATCATGGCAGCTTATGGCGAATGCAAACACAAATGCGTTTGCATTTTAGTCTCCCTACGCTCTCGGGTGTGGGCGTTGCAATGAATTGCTCCTTTTTGCTACAACATTTCTCCTTCTCCCCATCTTCTACACCTTTACTCACAGTTTGAAGCGCCCGAATGGAAATCGATTTCTTCAACAGCTAAGGACTTGGTTATGAAAATGCTTGCCGCCAATTCACATCATAGACCATCGATAACAGAAGTTCTCGATCATCCCTGGATGCGAGTAAGTAACTGATTTTGCTATTACATTGCAAAGAGTCTTTATGTGTACATGGTGCCTTTTGTGTTTGGTTGTTTCCCTTGTTTCCTTGTAACTTGCTTCACAGGATCGAGATAAGTTACAGAGACAGCATTTGGCTGATACTGTCGAGGAGCTAAAACGGTACAATGCCCGAAGAAAATTGAAAGGAGCTGTGCAAGCTATTGCTGGTGGTATTGCAATGGATCCGCTGTTTGGTACCGACACCGACTCAAGTAAGTAAAAACAGGGAATGGCAGGTTCTCGTCTTCCCCTATATACAATAATAGCTTCTTCGTTTTAATATAGTTCTATTTTTTATTTTTATTTTTTACGAATCACGTTGGTTTTATAGAGTTGTTGTCATTTTACAGGAAAGTATTGAAAATTAATTTCCTTGGTATTTCTTCGTCTTTATATTCACTTTATATTGCCTATCTGCTCTTTGTGGGGCAATGAGAGTTTGCCCTTAAAGCAGGGAATTTTCAATTTTGTTTGCTTAAAAAAAGCTCGTCGAAAGCGCACCGTTAATATATACATATATATACAAATGAATGAACGAACGAACGGAAGCAACCGACAAAGAAGAAATGGAAAATGAAGCCCTTTTCAGACTGAATGTTTGCTTCCGTTCGAAGGAAGCTGGTGGTTCCGGCAGAATGTGTTGTATTTTTAATTGGATATTGAATTATTTGCATTATTTAAGTTGGTCTTGACCTTATTTTTTTTTCTTAATTTTCATTATAAAGAAAGAATACAAAAAGAAAACATGGTGTGTTGATGCCTAACCTATTTTTTTTAAATAAATTTAAAGAACAGTTTTAAAAGAGGAAGGTATAAGAATTTTGTGAGTGCAAAATAGGAGTTCCTTTTTTTGTTTAATAGGATTAAACCTTTATGAAATTTTGGTTTGTTGTTTTAGGAGCTTTATTGCAAGCTCCTAAAACAACAAACCAAAATTTAGGCGTTATGATATCGGAATACGTTTCCAACCTGTTGAACTGACATCAAATAAAGTCTTACAATATTCCTTTCACACCACAAATTTAATTATTAATTTTTTTATTTTCAAAATTATTACGGGAAAAATGAAAGCACTTCTTTATTTAATGAAAATAAATAATTGCTATAAATAATACCTTGTACATTTAATTGAAATTAATTGAAAATATACCTATTTATTTAAAACCTTGGAGCTCGATCTACCGAAGCTACATGCACTTCCAAAAACTTTGTTGAATTTCAGATAGAAATATACGATCGATAAATCCATTAAAGATCTATAGGCGAATAACTCAAGATTATAGCAATTTAATTAAGCGTTAAATATTATTTTGAAAATTTTGTAAACATTGTTCCCAGTCAAAATTTTTCTCGAAGAACACTCCAATGTGATACCTTCGACCCACTTTCAGTAGGTAGCATTTTTTTTTGTAAGACCGCTAACTTTAACCAAAGATACTAAATTATAAAGATGTGAATACTAACAGCCATTTTTAATTTGCCTAAAAGCTAGTAAGGAATGAGATAGTATGCGTAAAATCAGTAAAAAGCTCACACATAGAAAATAGGGATCTGCACACCCCCTTTTAATTGGATTTCACATCTATTCATAGACATAAAATAAAATTACAAATGCGACAATGTAAACAAATGGGTTCTAGAGGGCAAAACGTACGAAAAATGAATGTCTTTATAATTCACTATATTTTTACTTTAATGCAGGTAAGATAATAAACATGTAATTCTTAGTCCATTTTTGTGGGGCTCTGTATGTCGCTCAGAAAAGAAAAACTATACAATTTCATATGTTTTAATTTTTGTCCGTTGCTCGTGACTTTTTCGCTTGTCGTTCACTGCATGACCGAGCCCTTAGTCTTAGCAATTTAGGTTGCATTTAAAAAGACATTAAATCTTACAGGCACAAAGTTATGTCGTTTTTGTTTGGACGTTCGGAGTATTCCTTTTTGCAGTCTTTTTTTTTCGCTCATACTACTCAAAACCCCTTCGATCGGCTGTTCCGAGTAATGTGTTCGGATATATTTCTGTTGCCAATTTCATAAAAGAGTAGATGAGGAACACAGACAATTTTCGTCAAAAGTGATGTGTAAATGGTTGAAGAAATTTCGAAGTGTGTGTGCAAACTTAGAAAGTCGAGATTTTCATATTTTATTGGAATCAAAATGGAGTAAAACCTTCCGAAAATCCAATCAAAAAAGACATTAAAGTAATAATGACTGCATTTATATTATTAACATTTGTTTATAAAAATTACGAGAATATACTCAGTTACATACCCAACTTAGTAAATCTTTTAGAACAAAAATCTTCTATACTTTCCTTTTCGAATAATAATTTTTTCTTGTTACTAAAAAAAATAAAATAGCTAATTTCATTTTTACTAGTAAATAAACCGAACTTTTATAAATTCAAAATTATAATTTAATAATTAAATTCTTCAATTTTGAATAAAAGTGCCTATTGGAACAGCATCAGAAACCTTAAACGAATGGGCAGATGAAGAGGCTGGCCTCGAAGCTGTTCAACGAGTAATCGACTCTTTAGATGATATCTATGCACTACAAGACACATTTGTGGACCCAGAGGTATTGAGAGAAATGTTGCGGGACAACAAACTTCACCAACTACTTCAGGTAAGCAATCCACTTTTTTCCCAAATTTCACAACAAAAAAAAAAAACACCACGGCAACGTCTTAAAAATCGACTTCTCATAAATTATCCTTAATTCACTATTCACAATTTTTGCAGCTGTACGATAGAATTAGTTGCAACGTTATGTCACCATCGAGAGCACCACCTGGAGATGCGGTTTCACGAAGCCGTGATGCCATCGATGCCATTTCATCCTCAACTAGCCACAAATATGCGCGGGAAAAAGCGGAGCTGATGCAGCTGCTAGTATCACCACATTTACAGGTAAGTGAACTTAAAAAATGATGTTGAAATAAAAAATGTCCCTTTTCGCGAAACCACCATCATCTTCCAACCCACTCCTAGTTTTTGTGTATAGTCAGTCGTTCTTGACATTTATTCAATTTCCTGGGACATCAGCGACCATGAACAATTTGTTAACACAAAATTGTTTTATTAAGTGCTAAAGTGTATGATTTATGTCTTTTCAAGTTGAATTATGTTGTGTTCTCACAAGGAAAGGAGCCTTTTTATTTTTGTACCTGTTGTCCTGTGCCTGCAATAATATTTGCCTATGTCATTATCATCCCCCCTAAAGCGAAAGGATAATATTTTATTTTATTTTATTTCCTTTCCTTACTCCCTTAGTCTTGTTAAGCAACAACTTACGTAGGATATACTACATGTTGTAAAAAATCACTTACCCCCAAATAAATGTCTATTTTGGGTCATTGGGATAGCGTTAAGACTTTTTTTTATTTTATCCTTATGGTTTGTAAGTTGTTGCAATATGGAAATTAAAGGATTTTTTTGCTTTTACTTTGTGGTAGGCATCCCAGCCCGATAGTGCTTTATGTCAAATGTTTGCCGTACACTTCCCTTTTTAAAACTATCCTGTATCTTAGGCGATGAAAAGTTTGATTTGTTTAGTTATTGTACCTACATTACTGCTATACAAGAATTTACCCTTATCTGTCGAGGGGATGAGTGATTGTTCATGTGGGAAGGGTTGCATCAAGGCAAATAGGTCTGGGCAGGGATGATTTTTCATATCTTGGCAATAAATTCACATATATAGGGTAGGAAGCATTGACGATGCGGTTGTTAAGAAGATTATTGAAGACATGAAGCACATAGCTTCAGAAATGTATGTTTAAGAACTGTTTTCAATGTGAACCACTACTTTAATATTTTTTAGTGGGTATAGATACTTTTAAACTAGTATTATATACTAAAACCATTTTCTTTTACTATAAACCCAATAGAGCAAGTAATACAGAATAGTCTTTAAAAAAAATTTTATTTGTGTGCTAAATTAAACAATAAACAAACTTTTCCCCAAAATCTTTAACCTTCATGAAGATTTTTTTTGTAGTATACAAAATCTGCATCATCTCGACCCTAAACTTAACTGGAAACTCAATATTGAACAACGGGTTATCACTTCAGAGTTCAGAATTCTTTGTTGTAGTGAGCTTAGAGCAAGCTGCAAGCTACAAACAGAGTCTCATCATAAGTGCATGTGTTAGTGGTTAGTAAATTAGTAAAAATAATTCAAACTAATAACACATGCAAATACAAATCTAAACACATAAATAGTAACAAAAATTAAACAAAATAATAATACAAGTAAACTATAATACAGAATTATACAGAACAATAGTATCTGTTGTCAAGAAGTAAAAACAATCACGACCGTGGAGCACTGGTTCGAAACGCTTTTTTTAATCCAATTTTACTCATGTTAAAATCAACAGAGGAAGCATTTAGGTTAAAAAGTTTGCTCATTCGGTTAAGAGGCTCATGTATGCCGTAGTTAGTTCTATGAAAATCTACATGTAAAAGTTCAAATCTTCGCAGGTGGTGAGATCCTCCACGGTAATTTATGCCAATACAGGCTAACAAATCAGGAGCGTCAAGTTGACCATTCATGAGTTGGTGAACAAACAATATGTCGTTATTAACACGCCTTTGGTATAATGTTTGGACCTGCAGAAGCTGGATCCGATGGAAGGTTAAACGGATCGGCCCAAGGAAGACCTTTTAGAGCAAAGCGAATGAATTTATGTTGTATTGATTCAATTCGGCTTTTATGAATTTCATAGAAGGGAGTCCATACTTGTGAGGCGTACTCAAGATGAGGTCGTACATAACAATTGTATAATGATAGAGTAACATAAGGATCATTAAATTCCTTTGCACAACGTTTTATAAACCCGAGCATGGAGCTCGCTTTGTTAACGATGTAGTTTATGTGTTCAGTAAATTCTAAATTAGAGCTGAAGTGAACACCCAAGTCCTTAAATCTAAAGACACGGTTAAGTTTGTGCTGCGAAATAGAATAATCGAATGCACTAGCAACACGTTTTCTTGAGAACGTAATTGTTTGGCATTTGCAAGGGTTGAGAGACAGGCCGTTTTTCCCACACCAAACAGTAAATCTTTCAATATCCTCTTGCAGAAGAACATGGTCATGGTAAGCCTTTATCGTCTTAAAGATCTTCATATCGTCAGCAAAAATGAGAATTTCACTAGAATGTATACATGATATTACATCATTTATAGCAAGAATGAATAAAAATGGACCCAGGTGACTTCCTTGAGGGACGCCTGAGTGAGCTGTGAAGAGGTTTGAAAGAGAATTTCGGAATTTAACTGATAGGATCTATTTTCCAGGTATGATTTTATCCATGCTATAAAAAAAGGTGGAAAACCGAAAGCTTTTAGTTTATAAACGATGATATTGTGACTAAGTTGATCGAATGCCTTAGAAAAATCAGTGTATACACAGTCAACTTCACTTCCATTTTCTATTGAATTAGAACATTTGTGCAAGAAGGTTAAGAGGTTTGTCACTGTTGATTTTCTCCTCATGAACCCATGCTGTTGTTCACAAATAATATTCTTGGTATGGAATGCTAAAGTCTCGCAAACGATTTGTTCAAAGAGCTTTGGAATACAAGACAGTTTGGATATAGGCCTATAGTTCTTAATATCAGTTTTATCGCCCTTCTTAAAAATTGGAGTGAGAAATGAGTTTTTCCATAAGCACGGAAATCGCCCTGATTTTATAGAAAACTCAAACAAAAATTGAAGGGGCTGAGCTAGAATAAATCTACATTCTTTCAAAAGTATTGGAGGAATTCCATCCGGACCAGATGAGTAATCATCTTTTAATGATGAGAGCAAATTTAAAATACTACACTGTTGCACAGGGACGTTATTAAAATTAGTTTGGGCGTAGGTATGTAAATTATTAAAATAGTTTTCGTCGACATCAACAGGTGTTTCAACAAAAGAATTACGAAAGTTTTTCGCAAATGCGTTACAAATGTCAGTGGTTTCTTGTATAGAACAATTTTCATATATGAAACTTGCCGGATAACCATCTGAGTTTTTCTTCGAATTAACAAACTTCCAAAATGCCTTAGGATCTTCTTTTAAAGAACTACCCATTTTGTTTACATGGCTAGTGTAAACTGTTTTTGAGAGGGATTTAAATTCTTCAAAAAGGGCAATGTAGGAGCTGTGGTCAACTGGAGAGAGAGTTCTTAGATATATTTTCCATGCTCTATTTCTTTTGTTACGGAGGGTTTTTAGCTCCTTCGTATACCAAGAGTGGCAGAAATTGTTATTTTTTGAAATTTTTAAGGGAATATTATCATTAATACAGTTATTAAGGATGGTATAAAATTTAGTAACTGCTTCGTCAATATTACTAGACATTGATATACTATTTATACCGGATCTAGTTATTTCTTCGGAGAGCAACCGAAAATTTGTTTTTTTGAAGTTAAAAGTAAATGAGCAATCATATGCGTTGCTGTTTTCAAAAATATGATTGCTCAAGTCAAGAAGTATGTCCAAAGGAGGATGATAAGTATCTAAATTAGTAATTCCAGAACTAGACTCTAGAACAAGAGTACTAATTGCGTCAGAAGAAAATACTAAATCGAGAATTCGATTTTTAGAATTTTTAATACAGCTTACTTGCTGTAAGTCATTAGAACTAATTTTATCTAGTAAACGAAGCTCAGATTGTAATGAAGTTAAAGAAGCTTCTTGACAGGATTCATCTTCAGAAGGAACCCACTCTATATGCGGTAGATTGAAATCTCCCAAAAGTAAAATTTTGCTATTAGAGCAAGACAAGTCAATTACAAAATCTAGGGCCATAGAGAGTTCGTCAAAAACTGCGTCCGAACTTTTGGGCGGAATATATGCATTAAGTAAATAAATGAATTGGGACTGTAAAGTTATCTTTATACAAATTAACTCCATAGATAGACTGAAAGGGAATACAACAGAAGAAGATATAATTTTATTGCGAACTGCAATCAGAACACCACCTCCCACCTCTTTTGGTTTATCATCATGACGATCTTTCCTGTAAACTAGGAACTCTTGATTAAAAAGTTCAGTGTCTAAGAAACTTGAATTTAGCCAAGTTTCAGTCAAAACAAAAACATCATGAGAAAACGCTTGAGAGTTGATGAAGATGTCGGCAGTTTTACTGCGGAGCCCTCTTACATTTTGGTATAAGAGGGTGATCCTACTTAGTTTTTTGCAGATGAATTATTGGGTAAGTTAGGGGCGAGTCTATTTTTACGTACAGTAGAAAATTCTTTAATAAGAACTTCAGAAGGCCAAATATTTTTATTACAAATGAACTCAAAGTAAGACGAATGTGTTACTATTTTAAAAGATGAAACAAAGCTATTAACTTTGCTAATTTTAGTACACTTAATAGAAGAACTCGTTGGAATGCTTTTATTAGCGATTAAGTGGGAAACGATATCATCTGGACCAATTTCTGGCTCTAAGCGAGAAATAAAAATAAATTTAGGCTTAGAAACACCTTTAATAGGCCTATGATCGGTAACTCTATCAGATATAGGAACTATATCCATACGAGAAACTGGACATGGGACGGAATCTTGATTCACAACTTGAATCGAACAAGGAATTTTATCGGAATTATGGGGACTAGTATTTGTACGCTTAGGGGGTGGACCGGAGTTTTTTAAAACTGTGTGATCCCTACCTCTTTTATTGCTCTTTTTGGCAACGGATACATTATTAGTACGTGCAGTTGAGCATGATTGGGCAAGCAGATCATCATTAGCTGGTAGAGTCACAAGAGGAAGAGGTTCCTGTATTAGATCATCAGTTGACGTTCCGATATCGACAGGATCGTTTGGTAGAGTTAACGAAGTAAAATTTGAGACCGCTTTGTTGAAACTTATAAGAAGTTCTTCAAAGCCTTTGGAAAGTTTAGTTATGTCCATTTTGAAATGAGACATTTTGAAAGCCAGCTGCGATAAAGAGAGTTTACGGCAATCGGTGCAATACCAATACGCGAATTTAGAGTTTGTTATTTTCTCAATAAACGCATTAGTTGAACCGATGCATTTGGCGTGGTATAAATTCCCACATGGACCAAAACAAGCAAAAATTGGAGTATAATTTGAACCTTCGGAACAATTTTTCGCGGAGCAGACCATTTCAAGAAGAAAAGATTGAAAATTAAAAAAAAAAAAATAAAAAAATTACTAAGCTATAACCAGGATTCGAACCCACACTACGAAGATTTAAACGCCGCGCAGCGTGTCTACTACCTGCGCCACCGGTTATGTTCAAAATTTGGCAGAAAAAATTAAATCAATTACGAAAATAGTATTTTAAGCTGAGTGAAAGAGGATAAAATTAAATATTGAACGAAACTGCAAGCTTAGGTTGCACACAAAAGAAAAATAAATAGGGGAAATTATGAATAGCTAAAAACACAAACACATAAATAATGAAGCAAAAAAAAAAAATCAAACAAATTCAAGTTCACTCATATAGAGGAACATAATATATAAATTAGAAGGGGAAAAAAGAAGAAAAGAATCTCACCAAGCACAAAACATATACATAATTGAATTAATTTTATCAGAACTAATAAACAATACTGCTAATTTGTTACACTTTTTCCCGACGAACCGAACAATTATTGAATTATTTTATTTTGAATAAATTCACACGAACGACCGACAGTAACGAAACGAAACGACTTATGATTTGGTTTGGTTAACAGAATGTCAAACCAAAGAGGAAAAAGGAAAACGAAGGTAAGTTCGAATTTGAAGGAAAAAAAAATTGCAACAGGAGGTAGCACTTGGATGCTACCACCACGGCTAGCTCAAGTAAGGGGTGGATTTCACCAATTAACTTTATTAAACCGATTAATTAATTCGTTGGTCAATCAAACGCGAATGATCAACTTATTGTTGCCACAGGGGCGAATTACCTGAAAATAAAAAAAAGGGCGCCAGCAATTTTTTTTGAAGAATAAGGAAATTGCAAACCTTCGAAGCGGAACCGACGGTGAAAGCAATCTTTAAATAGAAACTACAAAATTTAGATTCCCGAATTGGGATATGAAAAAAAAACTTTAACTTTATTTGTTTGGGAAACCTTTATGAATATAGGGAGAAAACCCAAAATCTTTTTAGTACCTTTTTAAAACAATAGTGTGAAGAGAAATAAAATGGACCGTTATCGCTTTGTCCCGAAGAAGAAAAGGAAAGTCTAACCGGGTCGCGTGTCCCGAAATTTCAGGGATAACTGTTCGAAACAAAAGCCAACCGATTTAATAAAATTAGTAACAAACTTTAAAATGCTTAACGCAAACGACTCAATTAAAATTCCAAATCACTTTAAAATCACTATACTTATCTTTTCTTTAGCCACTGCCAACAATTCCTTTTTCTGAATTATCCTTCCTCTATCCTGCCTCAAAATCTCTCCTTGATCCTATCCCAAAGACACAATTTGTCCTTTTTTTTTTTGTCAAGATTTCAACTTTTATTTTCCGGTTTCTTTTGAAAAAAAAACTCAAAATTAAATTCTTGAACTTCAACACTTTCTTCTTCGAATTTGCTCTCTCTCTTCTTTTCTTTTTTTTTAACCCTCTATCAAGCTCTTCAGTCAAGAAGTGTTCTTCCAGATTTTTTGATGTCTGTCCGAACCTCTTCTTTTCCTGACAACCTTGTGCTTTCGGCCAATGGGGATCCGCGGACTTCGATCACGGCATTTGTCAGCTACACTCAGCTAACTTGCTGAAGTGCGCCACCGTTGACGAAATCCAGCGGTCCTGCTTACTCGCCCCTACATATCAACCTGATTTTGCAAGTCATCATGGAATTCGCCGACCGCTGGTTTCACTTCCAGGAGCGGCGAACACGATGAATGCATTCAGCCATTTTCCCCCTATTTTCTTTTGAGAAAGCCAAATCGAAAACCAAAATGCCAAAACTCAAGAATTCAATTTCGAAATACTACATTCATTTGTCCCCTCCAAATTCCGTATAAATAACCTGAACCAAAGAGAAATTAGTGGCAGAAGTAACCCATGTCGCAATATTTTGAAGGGATTGTTGGCAGTTATTTCCTTGATCGCGATTTACAAAAAAACTACTTCGGTGGACTTTTGTTAGATTTTTTTTTTTTGGATAAAGGATAAGCCTATAACGTTCCATTTTTTACAAAATAAAGATTTAAAAGAATTTGAATTATGAATCTATGTCGGGCACTCGGCCATTCTCAAAATGAGTAACATCTAGTGTTTGGGAACCAAGTGTCATCTTCCACTTTAGATTCAACAGACCGACCGTCTGTCATTTATTGGAGGGCGGATGTACCCTTCACTTTGAGTGTCAAAATTTATAACATCGATATTTGTTTCCTCAAGGTACTGAAAGAGTGAACCAATGGCTGATGGACCATGGCTGCCCTTCTCTCTCTCAGTAAGTTGAAGGAAACACCTGTAGAGGAAGAAAAGGAAAGGGAGAAACAAGGATGTGGATGAATGGAAGAGCGATTTTTGTCGCGGTAAATTTTACCGTGACAAATTGAATGAATAAAAAAAAATGAAAAAAATGTCACTTATGAAGTGAAACAAAACGTAAAAACTAATTATTATTGACAAAAAACGTATAAAAAAACACAATTAACACAGAGCGATATTAACACGAACTAGCTTAAACAAACCAGTGCTGTCCACTGAAGGGTTAAGAAGGCCTACAGAGCTTTTTGTGCCTGTAGTAAGCCTTTCGGTAAAAAAAAGGGGGCTCCAATCGAAGATGTTACTGTGGACGTAAAGAGGCGGGGTACGACTGATTCTCACGAATGGATCGATTGTTTGGTGGCCAACCCTTAAAAAAGCATATAAAATCATTAAACTTAAGAAGGTGCAAAGTACAGCTAGCGTTGGCACAACAGCTGGCCTACGATCCTGCCCGACGGATGCCTTTATCGTTTTTCCGCACCTTTATGTAAACCTGAAAGTCAAGCTTATTTGGGTTCCAGGTCATTGTGGCATTGAGGGAAACAAGCGGGCTGGCGAACTGTCAAGACAAGGCTCGGCCCTTCATAGTTCACTTGGAGAAAGAGTCAACATACCTCTTGGAGTTATGAAGGGCAATGTATTCTTAATTTTTCTTACAGAAGGTGGGATGATTTAACAAACTGCATCATTTCTGGGAAGATTTTGCCAATCTACAGTAAATTCCGAAGAAATGACTTAATATGCAGACCTAGAAAGTGTATAGCTAGCATAGTTGCGACCTGTTCTGGACACTGGCCAATCGGGGAGAATGCGGCGAAGTTAGGAATTTCGCACATCACTCCATATCTTACAAACTAATCCTTGTCAGACAAACAATTATGAAGGCTAAACGTAATGCAAGGAAGAAGCTGAATACAAATTTATTTGATGTGGGTAGTAAAACTAATATCTATATTAATGACTCTTTTACAAAATATAATAGAACTTTATTTATGGCACCTAAAAAAACTAAACTTGAAAAGAAATTTAAATAATTATGGTTTCGTAATTCTCAAATTTTAATGAGGAAGACTGAAGGTAGTGAGGTTGTTGTTGTAAGATCATTTGACGATCTTGCTACTGTCCAAGGGCAATAAATAGCATGAACGATAATTTTGATCTTGCATACGATAGCCTCACTACTAGAACCATTAGATGTATTTATGATAATGTATTAAAATGTAATTCAGGTAATAAGTCGTTTTTTATAACTCATCAAAACATTCGTAGTATGCGTCAAAATTTCGATTTATTAAACTTGAAGCATTTGCTACTTTGCCAGAAATAATTTTTGTATCCGAAATTTCACTCTTGTGAAATTACTTACTTACTTACTTTACTTTAGATGGCGCTCACAGTCCAGGATGGACTACGGCCTCAACCAACAAGCCTCTCCAGCCAGCTCGGTCCCTAGCTAGCTGCCTCCAGTTACGCACTCCAAGTTGGTTGAGATCGTTCTCTACTTGTGTGCGCCACCTAAGGTGGGGTCTTCCTCTGCTGCGCAGACCGTCAGGGGTAGATTCGAAGACTCGTCGGGCTGGTGCGTTGGTGTCCATACGCTCCACGTGTCCCAGCCATCTCAGCCGCTGTATTTTCAGCTTTTTGACCAGGTCGACGTCGCTGTAAAGCCCGTAAAGCTCGTTGTTGAATCTTCTCCTCCATACTCCATCGATACAGACTGGACCGAAAATCACCCGAAGAATCTTCCTCTCAAAGCACCCAAGCAGATTCTCATCCGTTTTTGACAGGGTCCATGCTTCTGCCCCATATAGCAGGACCGGGATGATTAGGGTCTTATATAAGGTCTCCTTGGTTCTTTGGGAGAGGGCTTTACTACTCAAATGCCTTCTTAGCCCGAAGAAACAGCGATTGGCAAGAGTAATTCTTCGTTTGATCTCTGCACTGATGTCATTATGCGTTGTAATAGTGGATCCCAGGTAGACAAAGTCCTTGACGACATCGAAGTTGTACCTATCCATCGTGACGTTTTGCCCGAGTCGACGATGTTGAGATTCCTTTCTCGATGACAGCATATACTTCGTCTTGTCCTCATTAACAGCCAAACCCATTTTTGCCGCCTCCGATTCAATACTTGCAAACGCGCCGGTAACAGCTCGCTTCGTTCTTCCAATGATGTCAATATCATCTGCGTAAGCAAGTAGTTGAACAGACTTTTGAAAAACTGTACCTCTGTTGTTGACTTGCGAGTTGCGTACAATTGCTTCAAGAACGATGTTAAACAGGTTGCATGATAGCGCGTCGCCTTGTCTCAAACCTTTCTCGACTTCAAAGGGTTCGGTGGTGTTCTTACCGACTTTGACGGAGCAGCGAGATTTCTCCATTGTCATCCTGCACAAGCGGACGAGTTTGGCAGGGATGCCGAGATGCAACATGGCTCTGTAGAGCTCTTCTCTATCTACGCTATCATACGCGACTTTGAAATCGATAAAGAGATGGTGTGTATCGATTTGAAACTCCTGGGTTTTTTCCAAAATCTGTCGTAGTGTGAACATTTGATCGACGGTTGATTTGCCGGGTCTAAAACCACACTGATAGGGGCCGATCAGATCGTTTACATACGGTTTTAAACGATCACACAGTACAGATGACAGAATTTTATATGCGACGTTAAGGAGACTTATACCTCTGTAGTTGGCACAGGTCAGGGCATCTCCTTTCTTGTGGATGGGGCACACTATACCGAGGTTCCATTCATCGGGCATACTTTCATCCGACCAAATTTTGGAGATAAGTTGGTGTATGCTCCCTACCAAGTCATCTCCCCCTGCTTTGAATAGCTCGGCTGGCAGGCCATCTGCACCAGCAGCCTTGTACGCTTTAAGCTTGGCTATCGCTAACCGCACTTCATTTAGGTCGGGTTGACGGAAATTTTGACCATCATCGTCCAGGTTGAATGGAGTGTTCTGTCTAACAGCGGAATTTTGGCCATCTTCGCCGTTTAGCAGTCTAGAAAAGTGTTGTTTCCAGATCCTCAGCACCGACTGTGTGTCTACCACCATATTCCCACTCTCGTCCCGGCAGGCTTCCGTTCTGGCCTTGTAGCCCTGGGTAGATTGTCTCACCCTTCGGTAGAACTTTCGAACATCCCCCCTGCCGCTACAGTCCTCAATAGACTCGACCGCCCGCTTCGCATGCTCTCTCTTTTTCCTCTTGTGAAATTATTAACTGCAATATTCCTGGTTATAATTTTTACGCAAATACTAATGATAGTTATTCTGCAGGTGGAGTGGGAGTTTTTGTGAGTAGTATGTATGAATGCGATATTATGGTGTTTAGTTTGAGTAGCGCGGATGTTATTGAGGTATGTTGTAATATAGAAAACGAAAAATTTACTTTTATTTGTGTCTACAGATTTCACGCTTTACCAAATACTTTTATTGACGAAATTTCTAACTTTTTAGCTCATAAAACAGCTAAAAACCTTGTTATTTTAGGTGATTTTAATATAGATATTTTAGAAAACTGTTCCATCTCAGATTCATATAAAGCCCTAATGGCTGAAAACGAATATTTTACTAGATAAACTTGATAAAGCTGGCTTCCGTGGATTCGTTTTAAAATAGTTCGAGTCTTATCTTAAAAATAGAACACAGTGTGTTCAAATTCAGTCCAGGTTTAGTTGTCCTAAGACTAGCCACTTGGGAGTTCCACAGGGTTCCGTACTTGGCCCAATTTTATTTCTTATTTACATTAATTCTCTTTTTCAACTTCCGTTTATAGGTAAAATCAGAGCTTTTGCTGATGATCTCGGTATAGCTTATTGCTCTTCTAGTCCCTTAAATCAAATTTGTGATATAAATCATGATATTCACCTACTTAGATGTTGGTTTGCGAAACATGAGCTTATCGTCAGTAATACAACAAAGCTTATGTTTTTTAATCTTACCCGCAAAGTATCGCCAGACATTCTCATAATTTTTCATTCACACAATTGTGCTAAATATAACTTAGTTAAAGGCATATGTAGTACTCAAAGAGGTCAATCATTTGAAAGAAGCGTCGACTGCAACAGTAATTGCTTTATAATTGAAAGCGTAGAAGACTTTAAATACCTTGGTGTTACTTTCAACCAAAATTTAAATTGGACCAAACAAGTAACAATTTTGAAAAATTATATTTTCTCTTCCAGTCGCTGTTTTTATCACTTAAGAAAGCTCTGCTCTTTTAATTTGTTGAAGATGGTTTATTATGGCATTTTCCATTCAAAATTACAATATGCTGCTGGGGTGGTGCATATGTCAACCATCTTCAACAACTCACCATTATTCAAAAATCAGCCATAAGAATTGTTGGAATTGTTTCGATGTTTGCAAGTTCTACCTGTACGTCATTTATATTATTTTAAAGTCTTGAAAGTTTTTTTCAAGAGAGCCGGTTACTTGCAAAGCCCGATTTCAGACACGAGAAACCTACGTAGCAATTCCGCTTTCTTAGTAAATATTCCCTTTTTTCGCACGACAAACTATAGAAACTCGTACTCCATTATTTCTTGCAAACTTTTCAATACGCTCCCTTTAGAAATTCGTAAGTTAAGAAATTTTATCTGTTTTTTAAGAGAAGTAAAAGTGTGGCTTCTTGATTTGGATCATGGAGAAATCGAGGTTTTGATACGATATCCTATCTAACCGTACTAAAATATAAAAAAATTAAATTAATTTACCTACACGATTTGTTATACTGAAAAAATTAGTTTTATATCTTAGTTTTTTTTTTAGAATTAACTTTTTTTCCTTTAAAGCTCTTAAAGTTTTAATACCTTTTTAATTTCACCAGAGTCATTTTGATTTTTAATTGAATACATTTTTTTATTGTACACCCCACATATAATAAAAAATCGATGTGTCATCACCTCTATTTTCATCTTAAATAAAAGATGGCACTAACTATTCTTATTATATTTATAATCTTATGTTGTTAGTTATTTAAGAATACTTTTGTAAAACCTAAATTTAAATTAATAAGAATAAAGAAAAATTGAATTGAATTGAATAGTGAATTCAATTGCTTAATGATCATATCGAAATATGCAATATTTTTCTAATGTATTCATCTTTATTCTAATGGCAATTATAGTTTAAAATTTATATGCACTCGTACACCAAAATATTCTTATACCTAGCCAAATCACTTCACATTAAAAATAAATACAATAAACCTATCGTGATGAAATCATGTTTCCCTAATGTTATACTGATAACTTAATTTCCCTTTCTTAATTAATTCCCTAATTCATCATAAACCCTGACCTTTATTTCGCCCCCTGCAACAGTAGATAGTTCTTGTCTGCCAAGGCATCCATCACCATCAATGTTTCTATAATGAGATGTTACACTATGATCCCTACTGTCGTCTTCTATAATTAACTTGGACCTGTCGTAATTAGAATACTTTGTGTTATTAAAGTGCCGGAAACAACCCCGCAATATTATTAGGGTTAGGGTTGATTCACAGTATTAAGTAAGAACACCCGCCCCATTTTCGAACTTCGAATAAGCTTACTCTCCCTCCTGTGCAGAAAAAAAACTTTCATTTCCCACAATATTAAAGTTCATCTATTTTCCACAACGACATAAGGTGGCGCTAGAAACTCTAGATTTCTACACTCACTCACTCATATTAAGGCGGCCCCCTCGATTCGCCCTGCAGGATTCATAACACTTATACATATACTTTTTCATCTTATGCAAACAAAGCCATGTGTTGATGCTGTATTGATGAACATTATGATGATGCAACACTTGTGTTGTCATGAAATCCTCCTCACTGTCCCTCTGGTCATCTCTTTTTCTCACATTGTTGGTGACACTTTTCGGTTGAACGGGCGACGCGGTGCGGATAGGATGTTTAGTTCGTTTCATGTTGTTGCATTTAAAATTAAATAGTTTGATTTCTTGGCTATCACCATCAACCCCGGGGACATATTCCAGTGAAAAAGTTGGCTTTTGCGCTCGAACTGGGCGGTAATGGAGGAGGCTGAAAAATAGTACCAACAAACAGCTGTTTGTAAAAAGAAACTCGCGCCTCCATCCATCCATCAGCATCGTCCTTGTCATCGTTCGGAAGAAAGAGAAAGTGTTGCAAAGTAAAAGCTAACGGCATCACGTGTCCGATTTTAATGAAGAGTTGACAAGGCAAGTCACTAGCGCGGTATTGAAGGAAAAAAAAGAAAATCTCAATATTTATTCCCAGCCGTCCTATGCACTATACCTCCGGTTGTGCCTGCGAACTTTTTATAAGCAAATTCCTAAAGATTCCCATACAGAACGCGAAGTGGAAGAAAACTCTTTTCGAGAAATAGCCTCTTTATTCGGATTAAAACGTTGACCTAGTTCTTAGTGTTTGTTTAGATTTGAGCGCTCCATTTATTTTTCCGGAGAATAGACTCCTGCTGCTGTTGCCCTAATCGTCCATGTTGTAGTTGGAGTAGTTCTGGTTATACCTTTATTTATGTGCATGTAATGATGAAAAGCGAGAGCTAGAAAAGTCTCTGTGATCCTTTAAAAGTTTTCGCAAGTTGTTTTGTCCCGCACTCGAACGGGGCGGAAGCCGATGTTCGACAACAAAAGGAATTATAGTGCGCGCCATTTTAAACGAAACCAATAAAAAAAGAAAGAAAGGAAGAAAGTCGCGCGCGATTTATTGTATGGTTGCTGACCTAAGCCATCGTCATCCACATCATAGTGGCTGTGTCGATGGGAAGCAATGTCAATGGGGTGTCCATTTTATTTTATGGGAGAGGCGGCATCAGAATCAATCCCTCCGATAGAACAGTGGATTGGTTCGGAAACGGCGCAACTCATACCGCCTTACATCATACGCTATTATAACAACCTCCATCAAAAGGTATGACCATTGAACAACTTGAAAGGATTTATAAAATGTAAAACGGCCTTCCCCGGGGGGATGGGGAGACTTTGCCTCTGGTGATATATATTGTCTTGCTGTTGTCGGTGTTGACATCCTATAGTGCGCATCTACTTTATTTATAACTGAAAAGGAATAATAATTTCGTCATATACATACATATGCATATGTTCAAACTATTTCGAACAGTCAAAACATCGTATCTGCACATTTACCAAATACGCAACAGCTTTAGATATTATTATTTTTTCATTTAGTTATTTAAAATTTTTAACTATTTTATTATATTATAGGAAAAGCGACTGGGATGATTTTTGTTTTTTATGTTTATGCATTTTTTATTAAGAGTTTGTGTGTTATACTAGGTTTTCATTAACGCCGAAATGATGTAATTGCACAAATTACAGAAAAAGTGTTTTCATCTCAAATATTCTTTTTTTGTTTGACAGCTTATTTCATTTTGAATTTGATTTGGCTGTTAATCGCATGTTTTTCTTGTTTTCTCTTTCCGTATAATTTTGACATTTTCAAAGGAATCCACTTTCCACTTGGGGTGTGTTCGTAAGGTTTTCAAGTAAGAATATACGAATTTCGTGTACCTAAATTTGATTGAAATTAATTTTTTTCGAATTGAGAATTTTTATGGAATATGAAATAATTCGGAATCGAATTTAAAAATTATAAACACAATTACCTCATCTATCACAATGAAAACGTTGTGTTAGACTCTTGTAATCGGAATAGGACACCTAGTATGGTATATCATCATTTTGAATATACTGTGGACATTTTATACAGCTAATGTATTAAAATTATAGATAGCATTTAACAATTTTTTTACTTTTAAAATCTTTTATAAAATATTCATAGTATTAAACTTTTTTTAACTTAACCTATTCGAGCTGAATAGGCTTAAAAAGTGACAGTTCGTGCAAAAAGCTACGCAAACACACAGTTTTTGACATTTGTGAACGTCAAAGTGCTTGGACATTTGGTGATATTAGCTTAAATAAAAAAAAAAAACTATAAAGAAATTCCAATTTAAAAACAGTTTTGTCCCCGCAGGACCAGGAGATTATTCTGACGAATAATCAAATCATCCTCTAAATTTTACTCTAGAGCTCCGCTTACATTTTTCCCTTTTCATCTGCAATGTTTTTTAATAATTCAAAAAAATAAAAATGTATTTAGATTTACCTTAAACTTTGACAGTTCGAAAATGTTGCTAAATTTTAGAAAACAAATTAATTTATTGATAATTGATAAGTCTCTTAAAACGTTTTCGAAATTTTTAAATTATAGCGACAAAATGTGTATTTCTAGAAAAGCTACAAATATTTTTCACTTTTCCTGTCAAAAAGCTTACCGCTATTTGTAAACTTATGCAATTACAGATATTGGTAAAAAGCAGACAAAATTGCAGATACGAGATGTTGACTGGTTGGCATAAAATATATTCACAATTCATCCCATTCATATGTCATGGTTGCCGTTCAGAATATTCATTTCCTATGCCTGTCCTTGACCTATGTATGCCAGCAGCTGATTGCATTGTTGAAACTGCACAAACTACTGGCTTCTTTTCGTGGGATGATGGCATTTCGAGTGAGCTTGCTAACATAGCTAGCGAGGTATTGAAGCTGCGTTCGGAAAGAAGATGATGATTTTTCTATAATAAGTTTCCATTGAATTCTGGTCCTTATTTTTTTTGTTGTTTACGGTGGCTGTTGAGTGGTGACCTGGTTGGCTTTAATTCACGAATCGGCAAAGTACCAAACCAACTTATATTTTATTCTACGAAAACGACAAGGACGAGAAAAGTAGTCTGTTCATATCCTTCTGCACGTATACATACATTTTCACATTCCATCCCGTGCTCCTTTTCTAGATTCATTTTGTTCATAAATTAAAACCAAGTGTGTTGACAATCAAACTAATGGATGTTTGGCGCATTGTGTTGAAGATAGCGCTTTTGCAACAAGGCCAGTCAAAATAGGGTTTGTGGTTGACCACACTGCCGAAATAGGGGTGGTATATTATGTACAATGTTGTTCATATGTACATATGAATGTTTAGATTGGACTCAGTAAGAATGGGAATTCTGATTTCTTTGAAATTGAGATTCAATATGTTCTGTCGGGGTACAAAAAATGTGAATAGACATTGAAAGGGTGATTGGGGTAGGTATTTGTAATGCGATTACAAATTGTTTGTCATTTTACGGTTGAAAAGGACAGGAGAGTTTAAAATTGGTATCGAATCATAAAAGAATTTTTTTTCTAGTCAGTATTAAAAGACTCAACTGGTTTTCTACTCTAGAGGTCGAATAATATTTTAATTTTTAATTCTGTTATCTGATTTGATAAGGGTCACTCTTGTCAAAGAGGGAAGGATTTAAAAAAAAAGAGAGATAGGTCTTTCTTTCATTTTATACCTTTCCTTTATTTGTCCTTTGGAAGGTAAAACTCTCTCGTTCGAAAGACACACTTGCAATGTTTTTTTTTTTAAACCTTGAGAATGATATTTTTTTTAAAGACTGTTGTTTGTTTAGTTTGTTCTCGTGTTTACAAAAAAACTCATTATAACGGTCGGTTGTATCGATATTTTTCTATTCAAAAGTTTTTGGGTATATATGCATAGACACATAAATATGTACATATTTATAATTTGATGGGGTAGGGCGAGGCTTGTTGAAAGTCTATAAAGATTATGCTATTTGTTGTACAATATTATAAAAGAGGTATCAATAGGTAAACAAAATTCTGAAATACATTAATCATACACAGTCGTATTTATAATCTATGTTTGACTGTAGACAGTCGTCTAACTCTAAAAAATTATAAATAATATTTGTTGATTGTTGTCTAATTAAAAAAACGGACGACTCGGTATTGTCTAGGTTTTAAATAATTTTATTTAAATAAAATAATGTATATTTGCAACTACATATTATTTCGAACTATTAAAATACCATTTAAGTTAACCGTCTAAAATAAATCTAAAAAAAACACTTAAAAATACACTTACTCTATCTTCTATCTATTGAGACAGTTTTTCTAAATTTCTTAAAAGTAATACATGTTGCCCAATTTGCCCCGGTTCTGGGGGTATGTTGGCAACGCTATGGGGTAAGTAAGTTTTCTTTCTACTGCATTTGGCGGGTTAAAATAGTATGAAAACTAAATAATGATGAAAACGAATTAATTTGTTTTTATAAGGCGTTTTTGTATAATAACACACTTCAGTTAGGCTGCCAAGCTTTCGCACCATCATATTAATATTGAAGGTTTGAATGAAACAACTTCGCGAAACTTTATGTATATTCTAGGATTGAGCCATGTTTTTCAAAATAAATTTGAACAATTTGCAAAAGTTGCTCTGGCTTGAGTCTATTCAAGATGAACTGCCAAACCAAACTTACCGCAAAACAGCCCATAACTGTCAAATCGACTGTCACATAAAACAGTGGTGCCAATTTAATTTTCTCTGCAATAAACACTATTTATATACAAATATAAGTAGGTACTTATAGCTGAATGATTTTTTTATATTCTTGTGACTTAAGTCAGTCAGTGGGATATTTAGGAATAAAGTACGGTCAAGGAAGTATTTGAAAAAAGCTTAAAAACAATTAATTTCGTTTGACCACGTTTACGTTTAGTAGTAAGTCTAGAAAGTAAAATATCACTAAGCCTCACTTATTAGACGCAACTTTATACATTTTTAAATTACGATCAATTTCACAATTCCTACGTGAAATCAAAATTAAGCTATGAATAAAAATCGTTTTCAGACTGTGTGTGTTTAATAAGACAATTATAATTTCCCTATACAACTAAGAACTATATGTTTACAGGAAAACTGAATCCTACTAAAAATTTATTCAGACAAATGATGTCGTTGCTATTCATTCCACGAGTATTATTGATATATAAAATTTAATCCTCCCATTTATAGGTAACTTGTCCATCCAAATTCATCTAATTTGTTTACCGAATATTACTAAAATTTTGGTTTTGTTCTAAACGAACCAAATGTATTTTTAATCATTTCATTGCTTACGCATTATATCGATGATTGGATAATTTATTACATAAAATAGCTTGCATTATAATTTTTACTTTAAATGACATGTATTTGCCTCGTAAAAACGGAATTATTTAAAAATAAATTCGGCTTTAAATAAGTGAAATTTAAAATTTTAAATAAATTACATTTACTCAGGATCTTTAAGGAATTTTGATGGAGATAGCATTTAATTTTTAAAAAAACTTTTCTAGTTAAAATTTCAATTTGTTTTATTATGTTCTTTAAAAAAATTCTTAGCCACTTGAACTGCAAAAGCAAGTTCTAGCGACTCAGTCAGGTATTTACATAATTTATTTTTTATAAAGCCCACTATAGTTCTCTGCCAATTCAATATTCTCCAATGATTGACAATGCAGATCTTTATTACCGAGCCCACCCCAAAAGCGGATTTCAAAAATATTTATTATTAAATTATGGGACTTAAAAATTCAGGGCTGGATGTCGATTCCCTCACTCAGCTTTAATTAAATGATAGAAAGTAATATTTTTTGAGCATAATGCAACATTAAAAAATAATGAAGAATTATTTAGCACCAAATTGGAAGAGATTTATTCATGACTGAGTGGTTTCGTTTTCGACGAATTAAACAGAAATCCAGTATTTTGGTCAGTTTGCGAACGAATTTATGTACATATATTTGCAATGCAATGCCCTGTTTCCCTGAAACACCTTATAGATATAAATCTAAGACGGAGAGTTTTGAGTGGTATGACATTATAATGGGTGATTTTTTAAGAGGTTTAGAACTTTAAAAAAAAAAAAAACACAAAAAATTCGAAGAAATGAATGAAATATTTATTTGAATCGATAGTTTGAACCTTACAATTTAATGTTTAAAGATAATTTCATGCAAATGTTGACCGCGGCTGCGTCTCAGGTAGCCCATCCGCTGAGTCCAATTTTGGCATACTCTTTCACACATATCGGCCGGTATCTCACGAATGAATGCATGGATGTTGGCTTCCAGTGCGTCAATCGAAGCGGGCTTGTCCCTATAGACATTAGCCTTGACATACCCCCACAAAAAATAATCTAATGGTGTCAAATCGCACGATCTAGGCGGCCAATTGACCGGCCCGAAACGTGAAATTAACTGTTCACCAAACTCGCCTCGCAATTGCGCCATTGTTTCGCGTGCTGTGTGGCATGTGGCACCGTCTTGTTGAAACCACATATCATGCAAGTCAAGAACTTCCATTTCGGGCAAAAAAAAGTTTGTTATCATCGCTCGGTAGCGTTCACCATTGACAGTAACGCTGCGATTCGCATCATCTTTGAAGAAATATGGCCCAATAATGCCGCCGGCCCATAAACCGCACCAAACAGTGGCTTTTTCGGGTTGCATTGGTAGCTGTTGCAATGCTTCTGGCTGATCTTCACTCCAAATGCGGCAATTTTGCTTATTTACGTACCCATTCAACCAAAAATGAGCCTCATCGCTGAACACAATTTTTCGATAAAAAAGCGGATCCTCGGCCAGCTTTCCAAGAGCCCATTCACCAAAAATTCGGCGTTGTGGTAGGTCGGCTGGCTTTAGTTCTTGCACCAGCTGTATCTTAAAAGGCTTTACGCCCAAATCCTTCCGCAAAATTTTCCACGTAGTGCTGTAACAAAGGCCTAACTGCTGGGAACGGCGCCGAATCGACATTTCGCGGTCTTCTGTCACACTAGCTGATACGGCCGCAATATTTTCTTCACTACGCACAGTACGTAAACGTGTTGGTGGTTTAATGTCCAACAAAGTAAATTTGGTGCGAAATTTGGGTCACAATCTTCCGAATAGACTGCTCAGAAGGTCGAGAATGCCGACCATAAAATGGAAGCAGCGCGCGATGAACATTTCGAACCGAGCACGAATTTTGATAGTAAAATTCAATAATTTGCAAGCGTTGTTCATTTGTAAGACGATTCATGGTTAAATTGCAAACCAAACTGAAGCTGTTTGACAGTGACACAAGGTACTAAACACACGTCAGCTGTCAAAACCAGTGTTGCCAAAACCAAACCAGCTAAAAAATCACCCGTTATTTCATATTGATCTTGCAAAGGCGAAATTTAAGAAAGTTGACATCTTCAAACTAGTTATATAGTGTTTCAAAATTAAATTGATAACACAAAATATACGCAACTGAATCGCACGAATGTGTGAAATGTGTAATGTAATGATAAATTTGACGAAAAAATGATGTCAATATTGGAAAATTATAACAAAATTTGTCAAGCCATTTAAAAGTACGCTTGGATAAAAATGTGTTCGTAAAGGTACGAAGTTTTATCAAAATCGTTAGAGCCGTTTTTGAGAAAATGTGAAAAAACGTGATCTTTGTGTAATAGCTACGTGTTTTAATGAGGTTAATAAAAAATTCGAATTTTATATTTAATAAAAGTTCTCTGTACCAAATTCGAAGCAAATCGGCCCATCTGTGTGGGCTCTAGCTCATATTACAGTGACACACAGACGTATGTACATTGTACCTGTACATGTTTGAAGGCTTATGTATGATGGAAATGTGACCGAATTCGTGTGTCCTTTTCAAAGCTCTCATTTCAATTAGGCACATATTATTTGCTCTGGTCGTTTGCAAATGAAAGAGCTTTGTCAATGACCGAGGCTTAGTCATCTTCTATTCTAATTAACGGGTGGTTCTCTTAAGTGTAATAAACTACCCCACTATAACCGCCAGAGTTAAGTTTTGCAATGTTGCATCCATTGCCATTCATTTGATTATGATAATGAATTTTTGTTTATTTGTGTATTTCTCTCTTCGATTTGGCAAACTCACCCACAACATCCACCATCAGCCGAAATGTAAAATTAAATCTATCTAAATAAAATAAAAGGCACGACTGGATCGCACGAAATTGGTCTTATCATTTAAAGCTATATAACGCGGCCAGACATTCAAAATATATAAATGTAAATGTTTCAATAATGTTTGATCTTTTTTGTTTACAATAAGTTTTAAAATGCAGTAATCCTCGAATTTTATACATTAAGACGACCGAGCTGTAACGTAATCGAAATCGAAAAGCCATAAACGCAGTATTATATTATTAAAAATCATAAGAGACCCATGTGTTGCTGTTTATGTGTAAAAATGTTGCGAAGTTGCTTTACACTTTCATCAAAACACGACTAGATATAGATGATTTGAAATTGTTGAATCCTAATTTTATGGATTCAACAATTTTGAAATAAAAAGGTCACGAAAAAGGAAATTGGCTGGGATTTGATCACTTCATCATCTCTGCCATTTCATCGTAATGTAAGACTTACACGAAACCAATAATTAACCTTTAGACGTCCAAGTAAAATCTAAATCTATCAGGTCGTTGTCAGTCGTAACGAAAAATTGAGGCTGAAGATGATGAGGGGAGGATGGGTGTATAATTCTGACCCCTGAGGTTATACTAGATATTATTCATATAGTAGAATTAATTACGGCTCTACCCAGCCAACATTATTTTGGCTTCCTATGGGTTTCCAAACACATTATGAGGTTCCCATCTCTGGTTAATTAAAATTTTATATTTGCAGTAACATTTCCAAATAACTTTCATCCAGATTTTTTTTTTTGTAAGCCCAAAGGGAAATTATTGTTGTGCCGTTTTTTGATTGAATCAGCAGTAGTTTATTCTTTTGTTGTTTGTATTTAAAAAAATAAATAAATATTTTACCGTCATGTTTTAAGTTAACAAAACAAAAGTTTTGTAAATTCAATTTCTAGGAATTTTCATAAACCAAAATGTATATTTTTTTGTATATTTATAATATGGAAAAAAGGATAATTCGGTGTAAAGTTAAAAGTATTTCAAGTGTCGAAAAACAATAATTTTGGACTGCTGCGTTGGCGTAGTTGGTGGATGTGATTCAAATTAAAATCAAGTGTCAATTTAATTACAAATGTTTTTTGTAACAAAGGTGTACTCAGAATGAGCGTAGAAATTGTAACAAAGCAAAATAATGTTTTAGAGCACCCGCACATGAACGAACAATTTTCACGGACGGGCTTTGTTGTTAAACATAAAAGAATTGTCGTCATCAGCAGGTGGTCGGGATTGTGAGAATGTATATATATTTCTATGTACGTTCGCTAATAGTATTACATTATTTTGAACTATTGTTTGAGGACTCAAAGCTCACATACAAAGCTTGACAATCGACTGAAATATCACAATTTCTAAAGAAATAGATTTCTATTTGCTGATAGATTTTTCGAAGCATGAAAATATTTTATATTGATGTTGTGTAAAGATAATCTGTAAATGTGTGAAAGACACTCACCCTAAAATAAATACATCAGGAATATAAATAAAAAAGCTGAATGAATACAGAGTCGTTTTTTATTCCATATATTTTAGTTGGAGATATACCAAAATCAGTTCGATGGAAAAAAGCACCACTAAAAAGAGTCTGATGATCGGCGTGACAGTCGTGAAAAAGCTATGACACCAGCCTATTAAATTTTGGCGGAAGCTCACCCAAGTGTTGGTTGGTGTTGGTTGGTTCAAGCCTTCAACACAAAATTCATGTTTTTTTATTGTTTCTAATAAGCAAACGGGTCTTAATTATTGAACTAATATAGTATTTCACAGAAAATCGTATCTATGGAAAAATTAATTCATAAACCATTTGTGTCTTAGAATTCTCGCCTGCATGTCTTTGTACTTTAAAACAATAAGGGGTACTCCTTTGCTTTAAATCCATATCTTCTTCATGTTTTTAAGCTTACTCTGCTCATATTGGAAGACTAAGTAGAAAATAAAAAAAAACCTTTTTCATCATATTACCAAGCCAAGTCGTCCCCTAGGTATTTTTTTTTTTTTTTTTTTATTTTTTTTTATTTTGTCGATCACCACAAGAAGGATGTCTTCTCACTACCTCGACACGTAGACATTTACACAATCCTGTAGTTTCGTCCTTTCCTTCCTTATAAGAACTACTATTCTCCTATGCTTGTGAATAACTTTATTAATTTTTTTTCCACATTTCTTCTACTTGCAGGTATGAATTCGACTTCAAAGAAATTTCATTTTTACAGCAGCAGGTGTTATTCGCATTTTGACAAAGACTTGGAAATTCTGTCATTATTTTTTTCTTTATTTTCTTATTGTTAGATGGCGAAGCGTAAGGGTGGTTGGTGACTTGCAAATCTGCACTTCACTTTAAGGTATGAGTTTTAAGACTTTTAATAAGCAAAAGGGGGTGGTTTTATTTAAAACTGCTGGTGGAATGCGTTTAATACTTGATTATATATAGCTGCATTAAAGTGTTAAGGACTCCTTAAATATCTGTTCTGCAAGGAGTGTGGTTAGTGTATTAAATAAAAGCGTAAAAAACTTTATTTTCATCATTTAAGGAAGACTGCGATGCTTTCGTACTTAACGTAATGAACAATCTACCCTAAGGAGCTTGAGGAGAAATTATGGGGGTTCTTTGTTTAAGTGTGTTGATATACATAATATCAGAAAGAAAAAAGTTGTTTTCTTACTGCAAAAACAAATAGATATTATTATAAGTATAAAGTTCGAGAGGCTTTAAAAACTAACTACTGAGCAGTGTTTCATTAATTAAATTGTACTTCGGGTTCTTTTTTTTTTAAAGGTTCTACTTCAAAAAGGTTTTACGCATAACTTCCCTTGCCAACTATGTATATAGAGTTATAGAAACAGTTATCTATTTGATATTTAATAATTATATAATTATGTGTGTTAAAAGAAAATACATAAATACCTTTTTGAAATGTCATTCCAC
Source organism: Epistrophe eligans (assembly GCA_951394125.1). Taxonomy (NCBI): domain Eukaryota; kingdom Metazoa; phylum Arthropoda; class Insecta; order Diptera; family Syrphidae; genus Epistrophe; species Epistrophe eligans. The sequence continues at coordinate 717,623 of OX596028.1, forward strand.
AATTATTTTAATAATAACTTTGATTTTCTTAACAATTAAATCGCCACTCACAAATGATAAGATTGTATTATAAATACAAAAAGGGGTTTTCCAATCAATATCATTATATGGATGTCGGATGAGTTATATAAAAAAGTTATAAATTTCGGAAAACAAAGTTTTAAAAGATATGCTCAATATGGCATCACTCTATATTTGATTTGCATAAAAGAGTGGATGTTAAATTGATTTCCGCCAGCATTCAGAAACTAACGAATAACTTTTAAAATAGATGTAATAGTGCTGACAATCCTTTTATATTTACATTTTTACATTTTGAGATAATCTAATACACTCCCATTTACTTAAAAAAAATTTTGTTCGTTTGCTTTTTTCATCATTTTATTTAAATTTTAATTCATTTATTTAAATAGTTTTCAAATTATTTTTTTTAGTGCTTAGTTTTTGAATAAATAATTTTCAAATTATTTTTTTTTTTTGAATTTTATTTTCAAAATTTTGAATTTGGAAATGATTTATTCAAAAACTAAGCACTTCAAAAACTTCATTTAAAAACACAATTAAAGAATGAACTACTGGCTTTAAAAAAAATTGTGTTGTGTTGTTGTGTTGTTGTGTTTTTATATTCATTTTTTTATTTGCCCTTCCAACCTAAAGGGGTGGCCCAATATCTTAAAATCATGTTAATATAATGTACAAACAATTGAGAAAAAATTGATGATTTTATCACAAAATGCACAATATTTAACCTAAGCCGCCACACTATATATAAAAGTAAAATCCTTAGCTCTTCCGATTGGTTTATTTCAAAAAAGGTTGTTTTTATGAAAAAAGTATATGAATGTTTTTCGTAGGAAATTTTCTAAGCTACAAATTAGTGCTTGACATTTTTTCTGTGCAACAAATCATTCGGGAGTTATTTCTGAAAAACCATCTTTTCAATATGGCGGCGCGAGCGGCAAAGATACGATGTGGCAAAGTTGAAATTCTGAAATACCACATCGAAATCTATAAAATTGCCAATTTTCAAAACTCCCAAAAAACTTTCTACGTAAAATTTCCAAATGATTATATACGCCTCTGTAATAATAAACCATCATCTTCAATCTTCAATACTTATCCTTGGATCACAAAAGCAAGTTGTTGCGATCCAGTCGTGGATTTAATTTTATAATAATCCGATATGAACTATACCTACTCGAGAAGGGATAAAGTTAAGCCCACTTTCTAACACAATAGACACACGACCTTTGTCGTGTATTCTTGGCTTTGTCTTCGAAAAAAAAAATCATATGTTGCAAATGTTTTAACTTTTAATTTTGATTGAATACGTGACGCTCTCAATGTTATGATGTATAAACCCATAAATACTTAAAATCATTCCTCTTCACATGTGAACTTTAACAAACTTAAACTTTTTGAAGCTTACAGTGCAAACTTATTCCATTTTTATTTTGTAAATCTAAAGTCGAATTTTCCATTTAAACAAACGAAACAAAAGAAAGACAAACAATATACTAAATGACTAAATTGTTCTTTTGTGTTTCTTGATTCTGTTGGCAGAAAGTGCTCTTTTTCTGTCCCAATAAAAAAAAAACGTTGATGAGGCTCAGGCTCAGGTGAAGAAATGAGTATGTCGAATGTAAATGACTTGCCTCAATGCTATTACACTGAGGAAATATATATATACGAAAATCATATTTAATTCAAAAGTTATGTTTCCCGGACGTACATGATGCGGTTAATATTTCAGTAGCTATTTTCTTTACACACATTTATTCGTATTCGTCTTCAACATCTATATGTACTTATGCTTTTACGGAATAATTCTTGGTGTAAGGGAAAAGTTTTGTTCAAAATTATTAGTGGCACAAAGAAAACAAGAACAAAAAACTCTATTTTACTGGTTCTTAAATCAATTTGTTGGATTGAAAAGCACAGGAAATAAAGTTCGAATCAAATTTTGAAAACTTTAGTATTTCCGCACTTTAGTTTTTCTTTTAACTTGCTCAACATGTATTGGTTTATTTATCACAAAACAAGTTTTGAGGGTTTTAATCTGAGTTAACTTACAATGACGGAAAGTCGATAAAATTAACTTTAGTCATATCGGCCGTTGGCGCGGCGATCGGTTTGTCCAGGGGTGCCATCAGGCTTGTAATGGAATCGTTAATGACTTCATTAATAGGATTGCATTCATTGATTTCATTTTCTTTTTCAGACTTCAAATTATGTAATCAATGACCATTCATTTAAATCTAAAATATTGCAATAAATTTGTTTCATTTAACAGCAATCAATTATTTAAAGCAATATTTTGGGAATTTATATTCCTTAACATTCTTTTGCATTCTTTTACATTCTTTGCATTTCATTTTATTCTTAACATTGTTTTGTATTCTTTTCATTGCAAAAGAAGAGAAGACGTATTTTGTTTTATTCCAATTTAATTATCTTTTCACTACGTACATTTTCAATAGAAAAATTAAAATAGATTTAAATGCATCGATTTTTTGGCTTGTTTCACACTTAATTTTTGGCTTCATTGTGTAGGTATGCCATAACTTTACATTTTCAATGCTTATAGTCAATTTTAAAATCATTTTATTTATTCATCTTGTTGATACGTGATATGCAAAGTTTTGATTTAAAATCTTTAATTATAGTGCCATGATGATATGTCTCAACCAGACGAAATGCGTTTAAATTAAATTTTAAATGAAAAGTTTTAATTACCATATTCGAACAAAAAGAAAAGTTATTTTATTTCTTCATTTTCAAATATGTCAAGTTAAAAAAAAAAAATAGTAAAGCTTATCATAAATTAATTTAAATATATAGGTAAGCGTTAATATTTTTGAAAATACAAAAATTATAGAATAACGTTTGATTCATTAACGTTACAAATTGTTACAAAATTGTAAGATCAAAATTTAAGGCTAAATCAATTTTTCATTATCTTTATATAGTTCAAATTCTATCGAAGGCATAAATAGGATTTTTTTTAACACTAGATTCTTTGTAGTAATGAACTTAGAGCAACCTGCAATCTAGGAAATTGGTCAGCCAGAAATTTTGTTATCAATGGTTAAAGTTTTTTAAGGTCATTAGAGATTTTTAGCGCCTCATTTGTGGGATATTCGCAAATAAAGATACCACAGCCCCTTAATCGTTATCAAAGTCAACTGGTTTCAATAATTAATCAGCTATAGATTTTTTTAATGACCATTTAGTAACCTTTCACATGGTATACTGTTTTTTTTTTTTTTTTGGTTTTTCAGTGAATATCCCAGAAATGAGGTGCTTTAAATCTCTAATGACCTTGAAAACTCTGAGCATTGATTGAAACTTCTATGACTGACCAGTTTATGAAAGTAGTGCACCTTTTTTGACCAATTATACTGACCTTTTAGATCGCATTTTATTGCGAAGGTCCCACATATGAGCTACTAACATCGTAGAATATTTGGACCAAAAAAAAAAAGTAGAAAATCTGGAAAGGTTAAATATAGTATAAATATGTAGAAGACATTTTATCCAATTAAAGTTCATATTACATTGCAACACTGATAAGATAGGCAAGTACATAGCCTCATTAGTGTATGTATACTTATCTCAAACTTATTTCAGAACACTAGACAAGCTTTTTTTGTGCTTAGGGTAGCTCAATCTGGTTTAACGTTTAAGCCAGCTCGGAGCCAGCTTTCTAATAATGCAGTGATGATTTGACAACATAGGTGTTAGGGAGATATTTTTTTGGGGTAAATCGAAGGTAGCATGAACATTTGTTTTGCTTACGAGACAATTTTGTTACATGTCAATTTAACCAAAGGTTATACATATTCATTATATCTTATCTTATTGTAAATATTCTTTTACCGCTAAGATCGCCTTCTTATGAAGTATTGATACTACTACGTTTAGTTGAAAAATTTCCGAGTCGCTAAATATTCAAAACAGCTGAAAGTGTAAAAGATAGGGTTATATGTATCTCAAGTCGATCAAGTAGAAAAGTTGAATTGGAGAACAAACTGGCATTTAACCAACTCAGTTAAATTTCCTTTTAAAATACCAAATCTTCAAAAAATAAATATGTACCGCTACACAATAAATAAGTAATTTTCAAAAAAAATTTATTTTCAATAATAGCACTACACTAGGTGTGCCAACTTTTTGTCGTATAAAGGTTAACCTATAGCCGGAGGCACGTACACGAAGTGCAATCGAGTCAGAATGCGCAATAAATTTGTATGCGGCCCATACCTTGACTATGAAAAGCAAATAAAAATATCTATTCTGCTAAATAGAAAGTTTATATTTACAAGGTTTTATGAAACAAAACTTTCACAGAAAACAAATATATGTATCTATGTTTACTGGAAAATGAGATTCTATATCTATTGTTTAAAAACATTCATATCGAATGCTTCATTAAATGAAATCTGCAAGGATTTTAAATCATAAAACAAAGTTTTTGCGCCATTTTTACTGGTTTACACTTTGTTTTCATTTTTTTCGCAAGGCAAGGAGGGTTGCCAATCATCATCAGAACTGAATACAATTATTATTGTTTGTTTTTCTTGCCAGAAACTATAGGATTTGGCTTTGGTTTTTTTTTGCCTCAGACTGATGCATTATTTGTTGATCTAAAGCTTAAGCAAAGCTACGCAGTAATACAGAATATTGTTTAAGAACAAAAAAATATGCGCATTAGAAAACATGGGCAGAAATGAAACTGTCATACAAAGCTTACATTCCACATCGTGAAAAGCTTTTTTCCATCCAAATCCAAGTGTTTGATGAGTTCCATTTGAAATACCACATCTTTGTTCCAAAATTCATCTGCTCCATGAAACCACATTCACATTATCTGCGCATGACAACTTTTAAAATGTGCAGGCCATTTCCAAACTACGGGCGCACGGAGCATCCTAGTTCTCGCAAATTCCTAAACGAAGTTTCTTCATCTCGTTTTCTCTCCAGATAAAACCACATTTTATATGCCATCGCCATGTATGTCGGGTCGGTGCGTATGGAAGAAAAACCGAGCTTTACATACCACCACCATCAGTGCCACTTCCACAATCCATAGCAACCTAGATGTATCCTTCAGTGCAGCCATAGCGACCATTAAAACTTCTCCAGCTTCCGTTCCGTTTCACATGCTGCCATCTGTCCTTGCACAATCTCAGTGTGGGCAATAACCAGAGCAGCAACACCAGCCCGCACTTGTCCTCCCTGTGTGTACATCTAACTGGTGATGTGCCTCTTCCATAATTCAACAAATATATGGACCAAATCTTGCCAGTACATCGCGAGCCCTTGACTCGAAAGGGTACACACCCCAGAACATCACAAGGATAATACTTACACCAAAAAAAAGAGTGTACTACTTCCAACATACAATACACAAATCCAAAGAGAATCTACAAAATCGGGCCACCATTATATTAAAATGTAGTGGAAAGCAACAAATCCTTGTCCTCCTTACTGAAACATAAAAGAAAAACACGTAAAACATACGGAGTTTCGTGTTTTTTTTCCTCAAAATTTAATCAATGCCGCACTTCAGTTCACAGCATCAGCCTCAATTTGCATTCGGATTTTTTCTCTTCCGGTCAAATCTTAATTTTCCACAAAAACCGCTGTATATGTGACTTAATAATTTGAAAATCTCAATAACAAATAAAATAAATATAAGATGAAATCTACTGTGTTAAGTGTTAGCAATAAATTCCTAGACGCGAGAGAATACTTTAGCTGAGATTTTTCTTTCCGAAACACACGAAACGCTCTGGTTATACATACGCGATCCACACGACGACAACGTATATCTCTACCTACAATACAATACTCCCAGTTAAAATTCGCAATCCGCAGTAACGAAAACATATTTTATTATATATTTTATGATTTTTTCCCCATCATCATCATCATCACCATCATCGCTTGTCAACATCAAAAACATTTCAAACGTTACAATTTCTCAGAAGTGGGATGTAAAATAAAATTTATTTTTCACTAAACAAAAAAAAATTCGTATTCGTGGACATTTTTCTTTTTTTTTTTACCATCAACAGCAAAAAAATAAGAACTTTTTGTTTGTCTTTCGAAAAAGTTTAAAAATAAAAAAAATCCTTATCGTTGTTGCTGAAGAGAGAGTGATGTTTACACGACGAGGAGTTCAACACATATATAAAGAAGAAAAAGAATAATCGTGAACGAAAATTCGGAGAAGTTTTTCCTGCTGTAAGTGTATTGTGCATTTTTTCTCATATCCTTGTGAATATTTGTAAAAGCCAACAATTTTATCTCTGCATAAGTATCTGCATTAAGATAATTTTCACTTCTTTATCCCACATATTTATTTTGTAAGGATACGATTATCCCTGATGGTTTTGGTCTTGGGATTACTTTGCTTATTTTTTGCCTTGTTTTATTATATTTTTTTACTGAGTTCTTCATTTATTGTGTTAAATTAAGTGGTAATGAATCTATAGGGATGTCTTTTATGGAAGAGTGCTTTTATTTTCACATTTCTTTTTTTATTTTCGATGAGGTGACGCTTTTGATTGAATATATTTTAAGAAAAAGTCTTGGTAAATTATTTGTTACTTGTGTATGGAAAAGTTACAATTTTATAGACATTTACATACTTTTGGGAATGCTCTATTGCATACCCTTAGGATTTCAAGTTGTAATTTATTTTCTTTTTATTTTTGGGATTGCTGACATCTAATTACTGACAATATTGATATGATAAACAATTCCAAAAAAAATATTGTGTGCCTATAGTTGCATATTTTCGCTTGCATAATAAGAGTAACCCAATTATAGAAAATTGTATATTGTTTCCTAAAAAGAAAGTGTACCTACTCGAAATATGATTTTAAAATTTAAAAGCTTAAATACCTAAGACCTAATACCTAATGTTAATTGATTTGAAATAAGGACTCGTTGAAACCTTGCCTTATAATAAAAATTAAATTATTTGTTCTAGTAAAATATTATTGTTAACTTATAATTAGTTAAAAAAAACTAAATCATCTCCTTAATGCCTTTTTGATATTGACCTTTTATTAGATTTATAGATAGATATTCAATTTATAATACAAAAACAATACAAAAATGACCTAAATAAAAGCGTGCCAAAAAAATAAAATTCTACACGCACAACAATGGTAAATTGGAACGTAGTCGTTGCCAAAAAGTTATTTGTGAAATCGATCAAATTTATGTTTTACATTATTGTTAAGTGGAATTTTATTTTTTTGAATTTATTGATAGAAATTTGGTGTTCTTTTTAATGAAATAAAAGAAATATATTTTGAAAGATATTTTCAATTTTAAACAAGAATTTTTGTATAAGAATGACTTGACCTACAGGATTTTTTTTTATTGAAACTTTTGGATTGTTAATTTTTTATTTAAAATTTTGTATATACAGCAAGACTTTAAGCAAATTCTTGAACTGCCGGTTAAATTTTCAAATTTTCCTTTAGCTAAATAAACTTAACGTTAACGTTAACTTAGTAAATTTCAAGTCAAATAAAGCAACAAACTATTTAAAATTTTTTAATTTTTCATTCAGGAACAAATTAAGCTATAGTTATTCTACAGAATGAAGGTTTACTTGTTATCATAATTTAATTTATATTTCAATTTAAATTTAATTCGATTTGATATTAACAGCCCTATTCTGCTAAACGTTTACATGATTTTTTGTATTCTGCTATACGTCAGAGAAAATCGAATTCATAGAAATTGCGATAAAAATTAAATTTTAACGATTAGATTCTCTTAAAAACTTCGAAAATAATTATTGATAAAACTCTGAACTCGAAAGATTGAAGAGTTTAAAGAATAATTTGTGACAAGTTAATTCACGTGAATCGGAAAAATTCGATCAGATCGGATAGCTGAATAGGGTTGTAGGTAAACATTTTATAGTGCACTACTTACCTTAAATTTTTATATTATCTGATTATAATATGTTAATGTGGTCATTAATGTTGTTGAAGGTACTGATTTTAATTTTCGTTAATGTTAATTAAACCGTCTTAAAAAATTTCGAATGCCACTTCTGTCGTGTTTTTTGATATTTTGAGCAGAAACTTTTTTTTACTCCAGTGGGAGTTATACCTGCCCATATAAAAATTAAAATAAGGCTCTAACTGAAGTTTATGTATTAGTGGAATGGTTAGGCTGAATTTAGAGAAACTGGCTCTTGAAAAATAGAATTAAATTATCTGTGATGGGCAATTAATAAATAGAAAGAAATAAAAATTTAAATATAGAACATAGCTTATATACAAAAAGTATTCTTACTTACTGGAGAAATATTATCGGCTCATAGAACCCGCTAATCGAACACACGTCCATTCTCATCTCCATTAATGCAAATAATCTTCAAATCAACTGCTACACTAAGTGGATAAGCAATTATCTTTTATTTTAAAAGTTTTATTATTTCAGAACACAACTATAACTTTCCCGAAAATGTATATATATGTATGTAGGTACATAATGTATGTAGGTACAAGATTTATACATTGGATTTAATCCTTTAAATGGTTGTTTCCGATATTTGTATCTCAACAATTTCAAGACCCCAACTAATATTGTTAAATCAGGTTTGATTGTGTTCTAGTAATATAATGTAACTAATATATTAGGTACTTAGTGTCATTGTACTTTTATCCAAAGAAGAAAATATAAATTCCAGTTACTTATTTTTTTTCATAATGGACTTAGTTTTTTGTATCCCTAGAATATATCTATGCAAATGCAATACAAGGATATTATACATCCTGTAAGCTATATACATATGGCATAAAATAATGTTAGTAGGTATACGTTGTGCAAAAAAAAACATTATTTCCTTTACAATATCCATGACCTTAGCGTTTAGCCTTCTTTTAAATAAAATTTATCTCTAATGGAGCGAAAAACTGGTTTCAGCAAAGTTTTTGCCTTTCTGACCCTATAAGACATCCCAACATACCTACTTTCAAAGAGGGTACACGTTGCCAAAGAAAAAGTTTGGCCATTGTATTCTTCCATCAGTATATATGCTCGTACTAGTAAGCTGAGGGCAAGGATCCTTCACTCCGCATGGGGTTCAAACCCCCATCTGTTCTAACATCGTTCATACCTAGCTACCCACGTACATGTATAAATTTGCGACTTGAAAAATGGGAGGCTATTATTTGTTTCGAAAAGCTGTGTGAGTTTCTATTTATCCACCACAAGCTGTTACACCTTTTGACATGTTGATCCTAATTTGCGTAAATACGTGGTTGTGAGTTTCTCTTGTGATTTGGTTTTCTGCAATTTTTTTTTTTTTTCATTTTTTTTTAATAAAATTTCATAGCATGGAATATTTTATATTTTTCAAATAAAATTCCAAAAGAGGAGGACATTTGAATTGAATAGAAAATAAAAATAATTGTATCTTTCTAAATTGTCAACCACGTGATTTTATGGCTCATTTATTACAGTGATGTGATGTTTTTTATCGTTTTGGATTTTGCTCTTCAAAGGAAATCGGAAGATTTATCAAAAATAGAAATTATATATTTTTTTAAACAATTCATCATCATTATTTTTTTTTTAAATCAGCGGTTAGTTATTCTGTATTTTTTTTTAAATTCTATTTAATGAGTTTTTTGCAAAACAATTTATGCCACACTTCAAGCAATCAATATAATGCTTGAGATTTTTTGTTTTTGCAGCTCGGTCAATATTTTGGTGTTTTTTTTATTTAAATTTCAATTTGATATGTTATTGCATATATCACAAGCTATCTTATTTAAATTTTCCTAAAATGTGAACCTACATTCTGAATAAAAAGGAAAAATTAAACTTAATTTTAAAATTAAGGAGATCCTTCATTTAAAAAAGAGAGAAAATAAAAATCTTTTATTTGAAAATGTATGTCTGAGAAAATCCGGATTAAATTAAATTTGAATGTAAAATTATTCCGTTGAAAAAAAACTGAAAACATCTTTTAGTTTTGCTTACATTGCTTTGTTGTCTTCATATATTTATTGACTTCTAAAGCTAAAAGAAACATAAACAAAAATTGAAAAAAATTTAAACAAAACTTCGTTATTCTTATTCCGAATTATGAAAATATTCTCCAAATAAATTATTTTCGAACTTTCTTTCACATTTGGTTAGGCTTGAAAGTTCCACAGTATTCCACAGACTTTTATTTTACTTATAATTGAAGAATTCATTTATTGTTTAAAAAAGAAATTAACTTATATGTATGTATTTGGCAAGCTTATATTTCACATTTTTTTATTAGTTTTGTGGTGAAAAAAAAAAACAAATTTGAGGTTGTTCAAAATTGACATTACAGTGATGGAGAAGTCCGAAAAAGTGTGTTTCGTCGTACCGTCCTACGTTATCCGCGTCTGTGTATTTGTGCGGCCACTGTAATTTGAGTTTAAGCGTTAACACCTAAACGGGTTGAATGATTTGGTTCAAATCTGGTATTTTTATATTATTCTTAAGATGTTAAATTCGAAAGTTTGTTGCTACCATACAACGATTTCGGGTTTTATTTTTTTTTATTTTCTCGAAAAAGGCTCTAAAAATTTTGATTCGACTTCGTAATGATCAAAGTAATTTTAAGTATTTGGAATAAAAATCGCATAAAGGCAAAAGTGGTTTGAGGTTTTTTTTTTTTTTTTAAATTACCTTATATTTTTTTTAAATAACGAAAATATCCCAAAAACTCCGAATATGAGACACCCTACTGAAGAAATTACATTACTATATTATGATTGTTATTGCTGTATATCAATATGTTAAATGAATATCTCTTCAATAATTAAAAATACAATGCTTTGATTTGCATAAGAATAAATTACTTTCAATCAGTTAACCAAATTAAAACAAAAAGAACTGAAGGACTTTTATCTGTGTGTGTAAAATTTGTGACATTAATTAAAAAAAATTATTGCTTACTTGAAATGATGATATTCGTGGAAAATGTTTAATGAAATGGAATTTCAAAATTGATTTTTGTTATTGAAATTCCATTAAACACAGCTATTAATATTGAAACATTCTTTCTCAAAATTGAAGAGCTCGAATTCCAATGTTCACCTATATGTATTTTAAAACAATAAAAATTTACAGTAAAATTTAAATAAATAAATATAATGATTTCATATTATAGCGAAAATTAAAAATATATGTCAGCATATAATGACATATGTATATGTTGACATATATGTACATATTTTTAATTTATACATTAAATATTGTTTATATATTTTAGTGTCAATTTATAGTTATATAAAGGAGATGATAGACTACCCACCTTGGAGTTAAAGTTTGAGTAACATTCTAAGCAATTTTCTTTCTTTATATACATATATACCCCAGCTTAAAATGGACGCCACCAGTGCTATTTTATGTGATAATAGCCTCATAAATTTTGAAATATGGCCACCTTATTCTCAATCCAATTTACCAACAAAACTCTTTCTATATTTCATTGAGAAAGACCTTAAGTCGTAAACATTAAAAGTATTTTCCTAAAAAAAATTCAATATCAAGTTTTGCCTTAATGTATGCCACATGTTTTGACTTGATTTTTAAAATACAGAATTATAAAGTCTTACAAAATTTTACCAACTCTTCGCTGCCATATAAATAGCATGATTTTTTTTTAAATAATTCATAAGCTTTCTATTCTATATACCCTTCTGATGATGACGAGTAGGTACTTAAAAATAGCACATTAAACGCAACACGCATTCGTCCTTGTTTTGTGTTAAAAGTTATTTCTATAAAAATATATGTACATGGTTTTCTTTAGAGCTGTCTTTATAAAAGCTCTTCATTCAACGCAGCGCTATGTCATAAAAGTGAAAGACAAAATATATTATTTGGTTTGAGTGTGACATTCTGTACCTATTTATGTTTTGTTTTTTTTTTTTTACTATACATAGTATCAGCATTGCAAACAAAAAAGTTAACAAAACAAAAAAATGCAAATGGAAGTCAATCAAAAGGAGTCCCATAATTTTTTATGTGACCGAGACTGTTTTTTTGTTTTTGTTATGAAATTGATGACATTTTGCTAACACGTTTTTCTTCATTTAGTCCATAAAAACTTCAAACATTGTCTTTATAAAACCATCTTATAGGTGTATAAGTATGTTTATTGTTTGTTATTATAAGAAAAACGAAAAAAAAATATCATTTATGGCACACAAGCAACCACACTATATAAGAACTTATAGCTGCTATTTTTTTAGGGTTCATGGACACAAATAAGGAAGATCGAATTCACTCCCCCTTCGTCCAATGACACACTTCATGAGGTTGTTTAACTCATCTAGCCAAAATAAAGGCAGATGAACATACATATATGGATTGGATAGATATGTATAATTTATAGTCTGTTGTCGAAAATAGTCAAATCATCGCCATCGTATCAACAATTTTGCATTTTAAATATCGGGTATGTGTATGAATTTTAAAATAAATTTTCAATTCAAAAATAAATTATACTGCTTCTTTGTCAAACTACGCATAATAACTGGAAAATTGCCCAGTAGGTTCATACTAGTCTATTTTGGAATTCAAAAATATACCTCGACCTCCTTGGGCCTGCTTAAATATTTGTAATGAAATTGAAAAAAAAAAAAAACTGAGTAAGAAAAATCAGTAATTTGCAATTCAACCAAATCTATGCGTAGTACACCAAATCGTATCATATATTTTTATCCTTGACCTTCTATTTATTCAAATCAATATCAAAATAGAAGATAACCGAATCTAATCATACATACATATGTACATAAATACTTGATATGAATTCCAACTTTTTTGGTCAATTTATGTACATTAGGATGGTCGTTAAACAAAAGTTCGTTTTGAATGAGCCTGATCTATAAATCAGTTTACAATAAAAAAATAAAAAATCTCTAACATTTTCAATTTTTTATTTGTATCCTCTAGTTGTTGTATTTGCTTTATAAATATTATATATATCAGGTTATTAATGAGTATAGACTAAAATAGCATTTTACAATAACCGATAACATCGAATATGATTGTTTTTCTCTATTTGAAACCGATTCAAAACCATTTAATTATGACCCCGTGGCCCGTACCCAATAAAAAAAAACAATATATAGAGTTTTCACTGTTTTCTTAATATAAATCGAGCGTTGGGCGCCATTTTGTCTTAAGCGGCAAAACGTGAGTTTTACGAAAAACTATTTGTATATTGTCAGTTTTATTTAAAAATCCATTTCCAAAAATATATAATTTTAGCCACCTATCCAACTCAAAAACTATATTTAAAAACAGTTTCCATCGATTGTCTAACCAAGACACCATTGCAATTGTTTATTTGACTATTCTTAAATGGGTACGTTTATTGGAAAAAGTAAGTCAAGTTACAAATTGAAAAATCATCTAGAAATGAGTGAAATGTTCATTGAACGTGGATGTCATTGAATATTTGAGGACACATTTAGACAACTGTTAGAATGCATTTATAAATAAGGAATAATTATAATTTTTAAAGTTCTGTTTATTTATTTTGTGAATATAAATTTTATATATATACTAACCTAAAAACCACCAAAATTGTATGGAAACAATCGGAAATTAGTTAAGATGACTTTCAAAGTTTATTTTAGTGAGTGCCGGAACTCACGCTTATGATTTGTGAACATAAACGTTCGCCCGATTGCGGTTTGCATATCGTACCCTATATGTGTGACACGTAAGATATTGTTTTACACGTATCGTCTTTAGTTTACTCTCCCCCGACATAGATGTTTAAATATTAAAAGGCAGCTATATAACAGATAAGAATAAGCTTCGAACTCCTTTATTTTGTTACCTAAACTTGTGACTTATTCTGTCAACCCACAATGTGAATCGAAAGGTTAACGAATGAAATTGATTTATTTTATTTTGTGAATGATGACATCAACTTCATTGGCGCCATTGGGTATGCAGTTGGCTTTTCTACATTTGGTGGGTAATGTTGAAAAATATAATTCGGTGGGTGAATATTATAATTGATGGATAACTACTTCTTTTTATAATAAGAATTCAGAGTTAAGATTATAAATAATCGTATTAATAAATAACTTGTTTATTTGTTTCTTAAATAAAGTAAAGGTAAATAATAATAATAATAACAACTGTAAAGGGTTTTTTTTTGTGATAACACACTCGCATTTAGTTCATTCAAAGCTTCAACAATAATAATAAAAAAATTATACTTAAAGTTTAAAAAAGTACTTCATATACAAATGACAAAAAAAAAGCTTTCTGTTAATTAAGGAACAGAACAGATTCCTTGTCTCGGTTTGTTGTTGTGAATAATGTTTTAATTTTTATGACTTCTGACCATAAATTTAATAAATTTGTTATTTTTTTAAAGATTGTATCCTTTTCTCCAATTTGCTGTTTTTAATTTAAAATATGGCCTTAAAAACATAATGTATTTAGATACTATGCAAATTCTAATTTAAATTAATTTTTCGGGTATAAATTTAATCTTTTAAACGGTCAATTCAATTATATTATCACTGAAGCGATCGAATAGCTTAACGAAAGGACATAAAACAGAAGCTCTTTTAAAGCTCTCTGATGGCAAAGGCAATACCAAAGTCCTTATATATGTATAGTGTATATAACATAAGATATTAAAGTAGGTGTTGATGGTGTGGTGGTTATGAAATTTGAGTGGAAATTTTGGCTAAGATAATTTTCCCATCATATTTTCAATTTGCATTTGGGTAATAATTTTGGGATAACTTTATTGGCTAGCAATGGTTTGCCGCTTTTTCTTCTTGGCTTTTCTATAGTAACCCCTCCTCTTCTTGAAAAAACCAACCGTGTAAAGTTTGTGTACTTATTAAAAATTGTTTACTTTGCTAAACGTATCCTTAAGGGGAACCAAATGATGTCGTTATAAAAGGGAAAACTTTGAACTGAACTCTTGATGGTCGGATAGACAAGAATGTTTTACTATTTTTTTTTCTTGGAACTCAGTTCTTAGAAATTAAATTTTACTGTGTTGGTATATGTGTATGATAAAAAAAAATAAAATATAAAATATGATGTCAAATGGGAAATCTAACTGAATTCCGGTGAGTCAAAGTAAAAAGTTTTTGCAAACTAAGCTGAAAACTTAACAAAATTGGTATAATTTTTGTTGTTGTTTTTGTTTGGTGATGAAGGAAAACTTAATTCCTACAGAGAGGCATAAATAAAATTTGGTTAAATTTCTGCAACCGAGCCATCATTTTATTGACATAGTTTGTGTGTTCTTTGACCTTGTATTTACATGGAAAGAAAGAGGATTTAGTATTTCGAAATGGGAATTTTGTTAGTTGTTGGAAACTGTCTCTAAGAATTGGTACCTAGTTTTCGGTTTAATAATATTTAAGTATTGAAAAAGTTCTCATTCATGTTTCCGTATAGACAGAATAAGATATATAAGACTCTGATGAGATGACCTAATACTTTTTGATGCAGAAATTTGCTGGTTGCCCATGCCAAGCAAGTTAGTGCTTGCAATAATAAAATTATTGAAAGCTGGGAATAGAAATTTTGAATTTTATAATACTAATTTCTTAAACAATACATTCTCCCTTCAGTATAAGCAGAACATTAAAAAAAAAAAACATTTTGGAACACAATAATAATTGGTAGTAAACATTGGGTGGTGTCATCTCAATCAAATTCATGAGAACTTTTACTGCCATATTATTAAATCGATTACTCCATTTTAAAACTTAAATCCGAATAAGTATAAATTCAATGTAAATTCATCCGGATTTAAGTTTTAAACTGGATTAATCGAGTGAATAATATGGAATAATAGCCTTAAAGCAATGCCTATCATCGTCCTCGTCGTTAATTAAATCGAAAAGCAAGAGTGATGGAAATCTTCATAAAAAACCATTATTGTGCAAACGTAGTTTTGGTCGCCACATTTAGGGTAAACGAGTATAGTTTTTCATTGTTAATTGCAAACCTTAAATTAATGATTCAAAATTAACAAAGGATACAATCTTATAAAACATAAAATTAATTTAAAAAAGATTCTTGGTCCTTTTTTCTTTTCTTCACATTTTCCATTTGAGCTTCATATTTGGGGACATATAGTATACTCGTAGTTAAACCTATAATCCCGAAATGTTGTGTTTGATATATGAGTTCATTAGATTCGGCTTTAAAAGGAATACCTACTTCTATAAGAAAAATAAAAATCATCATCCTTAAAAATCTAAGACACACAATATGTTTTGTACTCATGTCACATGATATGTCCTTGTATAGAATTTTTGAGTATTATTTGGCACATACGCTGTCATACTCGATGTACCACACCAACCAAAAATACCAAATGTTTTCAAGTATAACGTGATAAATGAAGTAACATTGGGGATGTTATTTATGATCCCCCTAGGCCTTATGATGGCATCTTGAGTAGCTCTATCTATATATGTTTTATATGTTTAGAGCATGTGTTTGATACCCTACTCTATTCTACTCACCCTATAGAAATATGCTTGATTTTTTAATGTATCTTACCACTTAGGTCAATTTGGCCATTTTATCTGTTTTATATGCTCGCACTGTCAAAAGGAAGAAAAAGAAAAATAAGAACCGAATGTGGATGGAAATTGTGGTCTGAAGGAAAAGTAAGCAACTGATGGGTTGGGTATATACTTCGATATACATAGGTTTCTTGTTTTCTTTTTTAGCTTATACAATATATAGGTGTGGTAAAAGCGTATATTGTAGAAGCATTTTATTAAATATATGTTTTAGACCTTATCTTATCGAATAGGGACAATCCGAATTGAAAGTGACAGGTTTGTATTTGTAGTGTTATTTATTTCATGTTCTGAACTGAGCCTGATATTTCTTATTTTCTAGCACTCAGTTTCAAAAAGTGACACAATTTATTTTCACGTCTGTTGTCAAAGTGTCCGAATCAAATATTTTTTTAAAGGCCATTGATTTCCTTTATAATTGATATTTAATCAAGATTTTTCAAACAGATATTCAAGAAAAAGCTGAAAAATGTTTATTGGCAATCGCGTCTGCACTTTCATTTCTAAAAGTGGTTCGTTTGGTGAATTGGTTTATGAAATGCATGGGGAGAAGGATTATTAACAAAAATTTGAATTGAATGAGCTTTGGCATGTCTGCATCTGTGTAAATCAATATTAACTCAGCGTCAACTCTCGATATCACAAATATTGTAAAAATTTAATTAGGAAATGTCATCAACATTCAATGGTTTGCGGTTTATTCTAATTCTTAGGGTCTTCAAACGCACAGTTCACGTCGCCACCGTTGCGAGAGATAATGGCATTGCTAGTTTCGATTTGATAAAAATAAGGACTGATGATTCCAACATACCAGAATCCGCATCAAACTGTTACTTTATAGGGATACATTTGATGTCCAACACTGGCAATTTCCCTCTCTAACGCTTTCATTCATCTGATGATGTTTTTTCTGGCGAAAAATCACAAATTTGCCAAACTTTTTTCGAACTAAACACCGATTTTGACGAAGGAGGTACACTAACACTGCTTTTGTAAAAACATAGAAGACAAGTGTCTTGAAAACCAGACTCATTTACTTTTGAAATGTTAATTGTTTTGCTCATTAAAAAACCACAAAATGGCGAATTCCTTCGAAAATACGATCCTTACTGGAGTTTTTTTTACTTCAGTTATTCTATAGCTTGAATGTTTGTCAAATATTTTCCAAAATATTTTTTTTTTAATTCTGAAAGAAGCATCTTTGAAAGTTCTCTACTACCTCCATCCTGAAAAAAGTATATTTGCTTACCTACATACATATACACGAACTTGTTTCTCATATAAGTTTTGCATAATATTCGAAACATTGCATTGCACCTTTCCATTTCGACATCCTCTGCTGTTCTGTATAGAATATACCTACTATGAATCTGCTCCAAAACCCAAAACACATTTAAATTACATACATTTGGCACCCACCATAAACCATGTTTGCGCAAATGCAAATACATATGTACGTATGTATGTATGTGTAAAGCCTAGCAAAGTTATACAGTAGAAATAGATCCTTTGACAGCACAGCCGCCGTGCGTCCTCGTCAGTGGTGACGTGATTTCATTATGCATATAATATACACACATATTTGCATGTTCAATGGCAGCCAAGCACAGCAGCTCTGCAAAAAAAGGACACTTATTCGAACATTGTACTGCTTCAATTATGCGGGTTCTTAGCCATACTATATATACAACACAGACCCGGAGAAATCCATCCTCAGACACAAGTAAGAAGATCTAATAGAAATAAATCCTGTTTGAAGGCTTTTTCGGGGTAATGATGCATTAATCAATTGAAGTGTAATTCAAGCGTTGCTTTCAACTATGTATATATAAATATGCGAACGGGAATAAGAAGAATTGACATTGCAGCAAAGGACTTTCGTCATTGAGTAAATGTCATCAGTCGCATCATTAAGGAAAGCCCTTGAATGAAAAATATAAAAATGTACCTCCAAATGCTACATGATGCTTCATCTTAAAAAATAAACACAAAAAGAAGAAAAGAGAAGAACAGAAAACATATAAGCCTTTTTAAAAATACAATGCCAAGGTCGATTCAAATATGTTTCTTTTTATGTATTTTGCAGTTGCTTAATCTACTTTTTTTTAAACTTTTGTTTTTAAAAAAACAAAAAAATTCTTTAAAATTTCCTTCAAATTCTTGCTTAACGAGAAATTCACTCGAGGGAACAGAAAGACCACAGCATGTATATTGTATATGTATGTAGGTAGAATGTATACATTGTACCTGCATATGTACTCCGTATATCGAGGTGCCTACTTACCAAGTTAATGAGGAAATGCTCTGAATTTTCGCTACGATTGTTGGAGCATTACACACAGAAGGAGTTAGGTATATAATATGTGTATTGTATTAAAATTTTGTCCTCAAATGTTAACAGCGAAACAAAATTAAAGCCAACACGCGCAACTTAAGTGTCACTTATAACATTGCCTGTAGGTAGGTAGGTAGGTATACAGCGCTGCCAGCCTATAGAGTCAAATTTTCAACTCCTCGCTTTTTTTTTAAATAAAATTTAACATTAGGCTTGCCTGCTTATGGGTTTTACCTTTTACTATTTTTTATACCAGCCTTAAATAATTGTCTACTAACACAAGGTTGACAAACAAATTGTGATGTCAAACTTGGATATCTAAAAAGCATGTGGGCAGCTTTATGGTTTGGTTTTTCAGTCAAGCGGCATTAAATCGCACGGTCTTGGAGGCCAATTCACAGGTCCGTAACGTGGAACTATGCGGTTACCAAACGTTTCCTTCAATAAATCGATTGTGGCAAGCTGTGTGACATGTTGCGCCGTCTTGTTGAAACCACAGCTCCTGAACAGCATGGTTGTTCAATTGATGAACAAAAAAATCAGTAATCATGGCTTTATAGCCGTCACCATTGACTCTAACGGTCTGGCCAGCATCGTTTTTAAAGAAGTACGGACCAATTATTCCACCAACCCATAAAGCATACCAAACAGTCAGTTCTTGTGGATGTAACGGTGTCTCAACATACACTTGAGGATTGATGATAATCAATCGGCAGTTTTGTTTATTGACGTATCCATTCAACCAAAAGCGAGCGAGTGCTTTTCACCCTAGCCATTTGGATTCGGAAGAAAATTTTAGGCTCCTCTATTCTTGCCAATAAAACGCACACAGGAATGGTTGAGAGTTGTAAGTCACTAGGCCCTGGTTCTACACGGGCTGTCGCAACGACCAATTTATATTTATATTTACCTATATAATTCATCCCTATATGAATCTGATTGCAGCTCAAAACTAATTCAAGATCAAAACAATTAAGCCAGCTGCTCACTTACACAGTGAGTGGATGGGGGAGGGGGGCAACAGTAAGAAACAGCGTTTCGAAGTGGCACGATCGTGCGAAAAACTTCACCGTGGTACGATGACACGAAATAATTAAATGTGCATGGAGTAAAAACTGATAGATAAACTTTTATTTTTTTGACATTACAAAAATATATAAAATTATTTCTTCTAATTTTTTGAATTTTTTGTTGTATTTCACCTCACAATTGAATTACGTATAGTTCTTTTTTATATATAACAATTTGCAAAAACAAACTGCATCGCAAGGCGCGCTTTGATTTATTTTTTTACAACTTTAACTTAAAGTTAATTTTACACTAAAAAACTTCTTCTGAGTTACATCGGCTTTAATTTTTTTCAATTAAGTTTAACTCACAGTTAGTTTTTAAGTTATTACCCACTTAGATACTATACGAGCTAGGTCGTGTGACTCAGTGGTGCACTGAAATATATTTAGCAGCAAAACTAAAAAAACTAACTTTCACGCCTTCATTTAAAGATACTAGTTTAATCAAAAGATTAATTTCATACAGTTAAAAAAAACTAACAACAATTATTAGCTAATGTTGAAAGATTAAAGATCTTTCGTACAAAATATAGGAAATCCCTTCAACAAGTTTTCATCATTTTAAATAAGTGATAAATGTCTAAAACATTAATCTATTACAATTATACCAAATTTAAATAACACTTTAATAATGTCTTCACATCACCATTCAACAGTAATAAAAAATATATTAATGGCTTAACATAAAGTTTCATTTAGTTATCTGATTCATAAGAAGTATCAAATATTTCCCATACCTACCTACTTTTGAAAAACCCTTTAGTTTTTTTTCGAATATACTACATTGCTAAAAAAGGGTAGATCTCCATAAAAGCCATGACATTATTAAATTCGGGCTTATATTACCATGGGATAATTATGGCGTAATGTGTATCCTTATTGTTCATAATCTAAAACGCACCCTTGCATGATGGAAACAAAAACCCTTAAGGCAACAAAGCAAAGTTTTAGGACCGCAAACTAGAAGTTTGTTCCAATCTTAACCAGCAGCAGTAGCAGCATTAGACAACGTCAACTTTTTTTAGAAAGGATTTTATTTTATTTTTTTTTATTTTGAGTCTGTCACTGTACACTGGGAATTATTTTGCATATAAAGATGACATCAGTTTAAACCCTGGCATCCTTTTTTAATGTAAACTTTTGTCATATTTGTGTCTCTTCCATGTATGTATGTATGAATGTACAAACGACATATTTTGCCATCGCAGTCTTGAGGGAAATAGGAGTATTTATTTAAATTAGTCCTTGAAATGTTGTCTGATGGAAATAAATAGCTCACATTGATGTAGAAAGAACGAGATAGCTATATACTAACAGTTTAAAGTGTGTTTACTCTGTAAACAAAGGAAGCAGTGAATTTGACAGGACGACCGAGGCCACAGCTAAAGCTAGAGCAATAGCTGTATAGTTGTTGGATATATAGCTGAGGGATATGTTTGAAGCGTGTGCTACTGAATTGTATGAAATTGAATTGAGAAAGTGTGTCGACCGGGAACGATAACAATAATAGCAGCGCGATATGCAAATATATAGGGAAAGAAGAGTGTATTCTCTTAAGTGATGATAGTGGGTTTGTGAAATTGTTTAATATTATTTGAGTTCTATTCAAGTGTGGAGGGGGCACAGTTATGGGATAAAGGTATTAGGTGGATACCTTACCCACCCAGGATTTTGTTTATAGTCCTTTGTTTCTCGAAGGGACGATAAAGAGCACTGTTTAAGCGGTTCTACATGTTGTGAATAGAAATTTTTGGTGTGCTCGTTGTCATATTGTTTGTTGGAAAACGGCTCTGTACTATATAATGGCAGCGGGAGCTTGAGTTGGGTTTGATATAGACGTCTGTTAGATGGCTTTTTAAAGGTGAATATAATGGTTTCTGAAGCGATTTAGCTTTCAATATTTTGAATACTTATTGGTTTACATAGTTTAAAGTTTTCAAGGACTAAAAACTTCAAATGAAAGGTTTTATGTTTTATAAATTTCCGCAACAATCGAAGAAGAAACAAGGGTGACCAGGGAAACCAAAATAATCTTCCTTTTTCGGTTACAAAAGAAACTTACATTCATGTCCTAATAAAAATTGAAAAAAAGATGGCTCAAATTACAAGAAATGTTCTTGAAAGCAGCTATAGAAGATGTATGAGATCATGCCTGATGTCACCTAAACACGTCGCTTACAATTTGTAGGAACCTAAAATCATTTTTGGGATAATGCATTCAAATTCGTTAAATGGCACTTCAGGACAAAATGTTTACTAAAAAAATGCGTTTGGTTTCCCAAAAAAAATATTATGATTTCTTACGGCGATAAAAGATAAAAATAAAACAAAATAACGAAGGAAAACAAAAAATAGACAATAGATCGTTTCAAATAGTACAAATAACTTAAAATAGTACCTACATTAAATTATACCTATAATAACTTGGTTTTACACATTTCTTGCCAACAATAATATGCTTAAAAATAAATAGATAAATAAAGGAAATTGGGAAATTGGTAGAGCTGTAGGATGTGTAATGTTTTGAAAATTTGATCAACGAACCTACCAAATTGTATTCAGCAATTATTAAATAATTAATTTTTCTCATAATTTGGTGCTGTTTCAATCAAATTTTGAGAAATATCAAAATATCTTGTTTCGATATTCCTGAGTTGTTACAAATAGTTTTTTTTAATATATCGTAGGTATGCATAAAGATTAAAATCGGTGAAAAAAAACCACGCTTGCAAGATCATTTGTATGAAAACTGAAGAAGAGCTACCCTGGAATGGAGCGTTGTGGGACTTTTTAGAATTCTGGCCTTACAAAAAGTTATATCATGGTTTTATAAGTTTTACCGATGATTTTTAATATTTTTTTCTGTTTTAAGTCAAGTTTTAAGAAAATTGTTCCCTTCCCCTTGGTGGGGAATAGAAAGATGTTTTTCTTGTCTCGGCCCAATCTTTGCGAATCATCCTGTATATTAAATTGCATCACTACGTGCCTAGATGCGTTGTGACAACAATTAACAAAACACATTCTCTCAAAGAATCCTTAGAGCCTTAGACACAAATTAATAGGTACCTGTGCTGGACTGATATAGGCATGTGTTTCTATTCTTTGTGGATTTTTTTTTGGAATAAAATTACATAGCGCCTTTATCTACATATACATCTTCTGCCATACCAACAACCTCAAAGTAACTTGTTACGGGAAAAACAAATAAAAGCCGAAAAAAGGCTTAATCCAATGATGTGTGTGGGTTGTGTATGTAATATCTATGTATATGAATGTGTCTGTTGGATATGATGGTTACTTTATCCTTTTCATGCAAAAACAACCACATTTAGCTAGGCTGAAAACTGAGATATATTTCTAAGCCCTGAAGGCAATACACAACCAAAAAGTTCATTTAGTTGGCATTTCACTCGTAGATATATCTTTTGCCCACAGTGAGACTATATTTCTCATGTTTTGTATCCTTTTTTTGCTTTTCGTTTCCATATACATACCTACTATGCTCGTAGGTACCTACTTACCCGCATCCTTTATGCTAACGACAAAGTGTGTTTTACTGTTTTTGGATGAAGGTTTGTTTTTTTTTTTGTTCTTTTTTTTTTTCATGCTGTATTTGAATTTACTTTAGTTTCAAACACTGCTTCTTTGTGGTACTTGTGTGCATGGGCTTATAGTGGCGGAATCGGGTTGTATAGAGCAGCGGGTCTTATGCTCTTTTTGTGAACCTACTAGGAATATATTTGCCGTTTTTCAGAGGCTTATGTCAAAAATATGGGTATCTTTTTATATATAGGAAAATTTATATAGGTTCCTAGTTTATGGTCACACACTCTGCTCCAGTTTACCAAAGAGATATGTATATAACTAGGTGCAAGGATGCACTTAACTTAAAGCTTACTCTCAAAATTGAAAGAAAACCTCGAGGCTACAATTATTTTTTTTACAAAACCGACTTTCAGAGTTATGAGTTCTTAACACCTTTTGTACATTTCCGCCTTCAAAATTAAGATGGTTTGTGCGAGAGTTAGAAGGTCGAAAGAGATACTGACGTTTATATGACACGGGGCTTGTAAAAAATGTTTTATGTTTTTTTCTTTTCTGAAATTGAAGCATACCATATTTTAAAATCTGTAAATTCAAATAAAATTATCTTTCCCCTTTTTTGAACTTATCCTTTATCAATTGACTCCTTATGTATATACGGAGTAAGGTACCTATAAAAATCATAATTTTTTTTCTCAAAGTAAAGATAATAAAATTATTCCTGTAGCGAGATAATAATTGTGTGCACATGTAAAATAATGCCTTAATCCACATACTGAAGTCGCACGTTCACAGCCTAGCCTGCTCATTCTAACGACTATCAAAGGAACATTTAAGGATAATGATTAATGTATCCAAAGATAATGTTCACTCGTTATGTTGTTTGCTTGGGTATATCTATACACGTTCAACAATACAACTTCAATCGTATACACACACACACACACAGTTCGTGCAGGTCGTTTAGGAAAGTAATGTAAAATGTTGTAACATTATACAATTCTTGTGAAAGTTGGTATTCGGTGTCCTTAAATTCTCGGTATAAATTAAAATTAATTAAATGCTCTTTATCACTATTTGATGCTCGTTTAAAAATTACCGCACGAACAAAATTTCTATTAATACAACAACGGAATAAATCATGTGAAAATGATTTTGAATCCAGAGGCTGCCTCGCGGTTGGGTGGTGGTGAAAAATACATAAATACAAATTTAAACGGTTTTAATAGTTAAACAAAAAACTACAGAAAATATCCTTCAAACTGTGGGAGCCTTTGCTGTAATCGCTGCGTCTAGGTTACATATTTTATTTTAATTCATTTTTATTTAACCCCAATTTTTTTATCAATAATTTGTTTAAGTACCTATTTCCAAACGATAAACATATTTTTTTTAGTTATAACATCAATGCGCACATAACCTCATTACTCTTTATCCTGTTCAGAGATTTTTACAGCTGGGGACATTTCAAGGATTAAATGGACAAAGCTATAGATTTTATAAACGGGAAAGCCCGTGTTTTTTCCTATGCCTATTTATGCATGTACTGTACATATAATATTATATGTATGGATATGAACCTGACGGTGGTTCAGGTAATGTATATTTCTAGGCAAAAGCGCCTATTGAGAATTTAAAATATAAAATCGATTTTTAAATGGATTTTTTTTTCTGTTGTTAACATGTTGTATGAGTACACATGTGATGTATGATGGGGGGATAATATATTTTTAAGTATTGTGCCAAAGGGGTTGTTTCGTTTGTTGTCAAAAATTCTCCAAAAATGATTCAATCCTAAAAGAAGGGTTGCAAAGAGATACAACCCTACCATAAGCTTTTTCTAACTTTTATTGCATACTTCCTATACCCACATTTTATATATAGGTACTTAGGTTATGTAGAGGATAAATGAAACTCTTTAATATGTTGATGATGTTATAACCTGAGAGTTTTAAATTCTTAATAATTTATTTATTTTCTCTTTGATGTTTTTTTTGTCTTCTCCTAAATATATTCCCTTGGATTTTGTTTTCATTCCAAAGGATATAAAATAAATTCAGGAATTATTACTAAGAAAACCATACAATTTTATTAAAAAGCTTAAACCTAATAAAAATATAATATAAGAAAAGTTAAATTATTTTAAATAAAGTAAAAACTCTTGGAAACGTCCGCTATTCCTATAAACAAGCAAAAATTGACTCTGCTAGTGCTTCACTGCCATAATATGTTTAAGATACTGGTACTTTTTAATTTTTTTTAATTCCAAAAGTGATGAGGCTTTGTTTTTCAAGTATTTTATTTTTCACAATTTCAACTGCTAACCTTTTTTTTTTTGTTTTCAAGATAGATTCTTGACATTTATTTAAGTTAACCCTAATTTACAGTACTACTAAAATTTAGCATTTCATAAATAAATCGATGTAAAATTTTATATTTTGAATATTCAATGAAGAATAAAAAGGTATTTTTTGTGTTTTATTCATTAATTTTGGTATTTTTATTCTCCAAATACATGACACCAAATTCTACTACGAGTATAAGATTTTGCCAGCAGATAGCTGGTGAGAAACCAAACCAATATTTTTTAAATATATTCTTTTGTTATGAAGAAGTCACTAAAATAAATAAATTTATATTATTCATATGTATTTTTGAGTTCAACTCAAGATTTTATTGAATAATTTCCGAAAACTTAGTTTATATTATAATAGACATTGCTGTGTATTAGATATAATAGAAAAAAAAAAAACTTTAATTTTCCTAAAATAAGATAAGTTTTAGTATAAATTTATTTTTTTTTAATTCATTCTTACGTTTAGTTATTTTCTTCAATAATTTTAACAATTAAATTTCTTAATTTTTATTAACTTTTAGTTTTATAATTTATATTGAGTTCAGATGTGTTTCCTGGCCGGCTTCGTTCTCGTAAAAGGATCGTGCAAGAAAATGGTGGGTGAAAGCTTAAAAATTGCCTCGTGTTGGAGTTTAATGGAAGAGATAGTTATATTTCGTAGTTTTTTTTTTTGTATACATATATTGCACTTTGTCATCTTATTTCGATTATTAGTAATCGAAGGTGGTGGTGCCAAGTTCACTTAACATGTATATTGTACCTATATTATTCAGATCTAAACAAATATAGCTGTAAAGCATCAGGGCAAGCTTATGCATTTCATTTTCAATACTTTAATTACTTACATACAAAATTCAAATGGTATTTTCTAGTGTATTGTAAATTTTAAGGCAACAATAAAAACTTTTCATTGCCAGGAGTTTTGGAATTAAAAATTCATTGTGAATTTAAATACCTATTTAAAAAAATGAAATATTGCTTGCTTTTTTTTAGTTTTCCCTCAAGACTTAAAAGGTTTATGTTTTTTCCATTATTTTACAAGAAATAATCTCAGTAGATCCTACAGGCCCGTGGTATGTTTATGACCACAGAAAAATTCAATATAATTAAATAAAGGAAGGTCTCAGAAACAGTTTAATCATTCCACCGAATGGTTTATGCAAGTAAGATACAGTTTTTAAAGCCCTCAAAGGAATAATAATTTAAGTGTTTGGTAGGTATGTAGTATTTATGTATATGAAAATACTTCTGAGATTCATTTTTATATAAAAAACGG
Source organism: Epistrophe eligans (assembly GCA_951394125.1). NCBI lineage: Eukaryota > Metazoa > Arthropoda > Insecta > Diptera > Syrphidae > Epistrophe > Epistrophe eligans. The sequence continues at coordinate 744,819 of OX596028.1, forward strand.
GAATTTAAGTACAAGTATCGGCTTCGTGTAAAAAATCGTGGTTTTTATTTAATGTATGACTTTAGGATTATGGAGTTAAAGTGTTTTTCGTTTAAACATCGTCTTCTATTAAATTTTTTTTTCAATATTTTAACAATAAAACTGAGGAATCCTGTTCTGAGATCGCTGAGGTCCCAGTTTAGCGTGTGGTGCTTCAACGTACAACGGTTGGCGCTTTTTCTTCAAACAAATATATTGGAAGCTACAGCACAGCAATTGGTACAGAGCTTTTGAAGAACTATGAAGACGGATTCAAATGTTTAGATGAAAATGTATATCTTACTTTCATTAAGTCATTGTCTAAAAACAGAATTTTATAAATCTAAGACTCATTACATTTTTATAAATGTCCAACTACAACAAAATATGCAATAAAAAACAATTTTTTTATAAATCTTTCAAACTTCAATAGAAAAAGTTTATTGACAAAAGTCTGAAGTATTCCTAATTATTATTCTTGCAAGAAAAATCTTACATCAAGACTTTGAACCAACTAAAGGTAAAACTCTTAGTATCCTACCTACACCAGACTAACAATATAGGACAACAAACGCAATGTCAGCATTTCTTGCAATTTATCCTGTCTTTATAGAAAGTTTTAATTAAATCAATTTTATCTAAAGAATCTTCTTAGGATTATAATTTGAATTCGAAGTTTGAAAAAAATAATCTCAAAGATTCAGGATACGTCACACTTTTTCTTAAATCTTTGAAAATTCGATCGAATGAAGAAATAAAGTGAACAAAATATACATAAGTACAGGCATCGGAAGGACAAGGATATCCTTAAAGTTGCTTCTAGTCATGTTATCGGGTAAAAACAAAAACTAAAAAAAACTTAATAATGAAAGTATTATTTCTGCGTTGATAAAAGTAGCACATGCTACAACGATATCCTGTCTTGTTTATATGTAAAATAATAAAACTTACAGGATGGCATGTATTGTAGGTATACAAGGATAGAAGGATATTCACTTAATTTCTATGCAAATAAATATCAAAATAAATTGCAATCTACTGCAAAGAGCTATATGTATATGAAGAAGATAACTCAGGACCGCCGCCGTTGGTTATGTCGTCGTAGTAGAATAGTCGTAGTTATACCTACTGAGACTACTTGAAGTGAAGTTGTTTCTACATGTAAAAACATCCTATTGTTTGGGTGTATTGTTATTTGTTGCAATGGAGAGGCTCTTTCGCTTGACAGAAAGAGTTATAATGTGAAAGTAGGGTGTCAATAGAATCAAATGTATTCTATATGACATGCATGTTCACATAAACCCTCCATTTTGAGTAGCTGTTGTTGCAGTACATACACCATAATACACGATAGTAAGAAAGATGCAACGAGCTAGTAGTATATCCTTGAAACATATTGTCTGTATGCACTTGTCGTATTGAACACGAATATACAAACATACATAGATGTGTGCACATATAGACATTGATAACGGAAATAACACAAAGTGATGCTCAGTGAATTCAAAAGGCGGAAATAGAAGAACGAGAACAGCTAAATCATGTAGTTCGATGTGTTTTATTTTATTTGTTACATTTTACTTCTCATTCCTATAACTAGTATTTACTGTTGGTTTTCAAAGCATGTAAGAAAATTTTTCGTAAAATGAAATTCTAAGAAAGAACCAAGGACAAATCACCTAAGTACTAGAAAAATGAAACGAACTTTTTTTCGGAATTATTGTTCGAGTTTTGTTCTTCATTTACCAGCTAAGCATAAAATCTAGATGGTTTGTTTCGCTCACTGCTTCGAATCTTTCCCAAACAAAATACTTAAGGAGTTATTCATTGTTCAAATTCTTTCAAATATTTTCTATTTTCTGAAATATGACTATAAGAAATCAGATCATTGTTAAATAAACACTTATTTACTTCTGCAAGCGTAAATTAAATGTCGAAGAAGAAGAAATTCGAAAACAATCGAAAAATAGAAAAGTAGATAATATTTTATAATCAAAGTTAATGCAGATACAGGTATTATCCATGCGCGTAGCCATGGGACAAAAGATGTTCTGAATGTCCCAACGCATCGGTTAAAAATAATTTCTGTACATTTTGTATTGAGGTTATATATGTACATACATATTTTTCCTGCCAAGTATATCTAGATAGATGTCATCCAGGACCGGAGACCTGGAGAAGCCAGAACACACGCTGAATGCCATGTATTGTTTTATCGGAAACGACTCCAGCCTTTTTTTAGCAAAGTTTATCTTGAAAGATATTATACTGGTCCGCTGCTATGAGGTGCTTAGAAATGCTGAGTGCCCAAACGGGTCTAATGATTGGAATAAAATCTTGTATTCACATAATATTTAACTTTCCAACTATAGGCCGTGGGACGCTAACTTCAATTTCTAATGTTTTTTCTCGCAAAACGGTTCCACAAATTTTGATGAAATTTTAAATTTGTATTATTTTTTAGCTTTCAAGTTTTTTTAGTAACTTGTCATACTCATCTTGCGCAGTAGTTAAGGGACGCCAAGATACGTTGAGTGACCAAACGACTGTAAGGATTTGGATACATTTTGTATACAGGTGATATATTGAAGTTTCGGATTAAACAACGAACACTTGGGTGAGCTACCACCAAGTTTTTATAAGCTGGAGTTATAGCTATTTCACAACTGCCACGCATATCATCAGACTCGTTCTAGTGGAGGTTGATCATTTGATTAATTTAATTTGAAAAACTCTTTGCCGTCACTGGAAATCGAACCAGACTAAGCTACCTTAAGAGAAATATGCACTACGCATTGCGTAGTTGTTTGTTGTACATTCGGTTTCTTTCTTTTTTTCTGTTCTCGATATGTATATAAGCCAACAATTCGTTAAACTTATAGAGAGGGAGATTTGTATGAAAGATTGACGCAGGTCAATAATTAAATTCAATTTTAAAAAGGTTTTTGTGTGATAACACACTCGGAGTTAGGCTGCCTTCTCACCATCATGATAATATGATAAAGATAATATGTAGTTTACTTTCCAATTTTATTGAGATATATACCTACGTGCTACCAAGACTCGCAGTCAAGAGAAACAATAATAGATAATCTGTATTTTATTTTATCACAAAATTTATTAGAAAAAACGCTAATATCAAAAATAAAGTACGCATACGCCACAGTGTACAATAAATTCAAAATTTGTCATTACAATCTCTATTCGACATACTCAATGGAAAATGCATGGCTTCTCTTGGAATAACAATATGGTAATAAAACCAACAATTGTTAAAGAAAGTAATTTTCGCTGATACTTAACTTAAATATGTATTTAAGTTCTACTTTAATGAGCCCAAATGTGCGATAAAAAAATATTTCAAACACAATCAATGTAGATCGTGATTAGTTCTTTTGAATTTGAGAGCCTGCAAATCTTTAAGGCTTCGTCTGCCTTGGAAAATGTTGTTTGAATGGGTCAACTGTATTGAACAGAATAATTTATGAAGATTTATTTGTTATAAAAATAACAACGGTTTGAATTACACAAGAATTGCCTGTGGCGGTGGTTAATTTGATTGTTTTTGTTTTGCATAGCATTTTGTTATTTCGCATGTTACATTTTGCAAATTACGTTTCGTTTTTTTAAATTATATGACAAATTATCCTTTTGCAATTTTTATTTTTTTTTTTATTACATTTTTGAAGTTCGGTAATTTTTAATTGGTGATTTGTTGTTATGCTTTTTTTTTATCATTTGGAATTTTGCTTTTTCGCTTTTTTTTTTTTAGGCTGCAGCCTAAATGAATAAAAAGGAAACCGTAAATTGCCAATTAAGGATTGCCAATCGAAATATTTAACGACTAAAGCGAAAAAAAGAAATGCCAAATGAATTTTGCCAAGCAATGGTGACCCTTAATTAACCTTGAAGTATAGTCCTTTCTTTCTTTCACATGAAAATCAAGATTACTTGCAAAAATTAAGCATGTTTTTTTTAAATTATAATATAAGGAATGCCATAATCACCTGGATTTATAATCGTGCGTATAAAAATATACTAGTATTCCAGTATCTACCTACAAACAGGAGTAAATTTTAAGTTGGAGTTAATAGATTTGAAAAACGAATGTTGTACCTTAGTAGATTCATCACCTTATCTTCATCAAAAGCATTTAAACTAAAAATTATATTTTTAGATAAATACATCAATTTTATTTTTTTCGTATCGTCCATTTTACTAAAAAACCTCACATGAAAATACTGTTTTTCAAAATAAACTCTGGTAATAGATTTTCTCTTTAAAAATATTCTTTTCAAATGGCTTTTCCTCTGATCAATGCCGATAGCTGTAAATAACTTAAATGTTGTTTTTATTACACTACAAAAACGAAAAACACACGCCTTCTATCAATGTGCAAATAGTTTTTGTTTGTTTTTTTTTAGTTCATTACAGCGATTAGTTTTTGTGCTAACTACTGACATAAGGAGGAAAATGTAAAACGGAAATGCGCAGAGCATACGGTATATGTGCTATACACTTGGACTGCATATTACAGATATCGAAAATAGCTTGCAAAGGATTGCAGAACCTTATGTTTGTTTCATAAAGGTCCTTGTGATTTTATTTTTATAACGGCAATTTGCTTGACGTTTTTCGTACTTTGTTAAAGCAATAAATCCGATAAAACATTTTATTGGCAATTTGTAACATATCATTGCCATGCTCTTGTATATACGACGACGGCGACGACGGCGACTAGTAGAAGAACATTATACCTCATTTTGTAGAAGGTAAACATAAAAATTTCCGTCACAGGAAGTGTTTGTGTAAATATGTAGAAACATATACTCTATATGCTCATTAAATTCACAGTGTATTTAATGAATCCAGAGCAAATAAAGCTTATTACAGTTTTAAATAGCCTTGAGGGTGTACAAACTTAGTATAACCGAGAGGCAAGGACGAATGGATTTATTAATACAATTATATTATATAATTGATGATTTTAAAAAGTGAGACAGAGAGAAGTTATGAAATGTGGCAAGTTTTAAAGCTCATATATCAATACCAGCAACATTTCTTAATGTCACAAGCTTTAATAACCCAGTTGCAATTATATAACAGACCGACCCGGGTATAGGTGTGTAAGTGTTACAATTTTTTGGTCAGGTAAAAATATTTATGAAGCGACATATGGAGGTTAGTTAGTGTGTTAAGTTTGAGCGAGAATATTTAAATTTGTAAAATATATTTATAAAATTCACAGTTGAACTTTGAGTTAGTAATAATTTTCAACATTAATGGAATTTTTTGTTTAAATGTAATGCAATGAAAAGATTTAAAGAATATTTGAAATAATTGACATGATATTCTTCTAACTTTAAGCTTAAATTAACTGACTAAGTTTTTTCACTACAACTTTTAAATGGTAAATTGTACCTATGCACGTATTTTTCTGTCGAAAAATGTATAGATTATATAATAGATAAAAGATAGTATCAAAATATTTTTCCCTACAGCGATAATTTAAGATATAAAATTGTTCAAAAGGAAAAAAAAAATAATGTTTTTTTCTGCGTTTAACTCTTAAATGGCCAATTCGGAAATAGTAACTTCTTCGTAAAAGACAATTATATTTTAGAAATTTATAGATTTTGAACAAACATCCATAGGCATCTGTTTTAAATTTTAATTACCTAAAACTTCATTCAGTGTGTAAATTGATTTACATATTGATTGATATATCCACATCGATTACCCGTATGAAGAAAAGAAAATTTCATAAGCTACATATGTACTTTGCAGAAGACTACATATTTATCTTACAATTTAAGTTTTAAAAGGGATTTTAGGTAGGTATCGACTTTAAATATTTCGAGCGTGATTAAATTTGCTGAGAGCTATTTGAAATTATTCCCTTATTTTTCAAACAATTTAAAATAGAATTATTTATTTTGTGATTTTATGTTTTTTGTTCAAAGTATGAAACAAGTTTACATATTTTGTAAAAAAGAAACAACACCAAACTTCAAACTGATATTTTTACCTCATAAATATAAACACATAACCGAAAAGGAAACTAAACTTATGCAGAGATACTTTGTTGGCCAACTGAAATAAAGCTATTTAGAAAGCCACACTAACTTTTTAAATTTTATCTCTTATTTTAAACTTTCAGATGCCCTTTTCTTCTTCTGGTTTATTTCCGCCTTTGGAAAACAACAACACAAATTAACTGCAAACAAATAGAACAAATTTAAAACAATAATATATTAAAAAAAAACAACAACGGCAACAAAAATAAACAAATGTTAACCTAAAATGAATAAAAGAGAAAATTGATATAGAAAAATATTTTTAAAAATAATACATAATTATAATAATTATAAATAATTCATTCCCGAAACGAAACAAAAAAATAAATTATATATATTTAAATAAATATATAGATATTAATTTAATAAAAAAGAACTCTTAAATAAAATATATATTAAATTCCATTTTTGTTTGCTGTTATTGCTAGAATAGTCGTCGTTATTGTTGTTGTAATATAACTGTTATTTTTTATAATCAAATCAGAGGTATATTTATATGTAAATAAAAGAAGAAAATAAAAGAAAGAAAAATATCTGCAAATGCAATAACCAATAACACTTAGATACTTAGATAAATAGTAATTTTTTTAGTTTAAAATTTTGGTGTTAAATTCTGTGATCAAAAAAAGAAACTCCAATTCAAAGTTAAAATATAACGTAACGTAAAAAAACAAATTATCGTCATCATCATCATCACCTTGCAACTACAGGAAAAGGATTTTGGAAAAACAAAAAACAAAACAAAAGATACTAAATATCAAACAATGTGTATACTTGAAGTTAACAACGATCAATTCACGTGGTATTGGAACTCGGATGAAACAGCCTCGAAACAATAGAAACCGGCACGTCTAACCGCTGCTGCTATGCTAAGCGATTCCTAAAACAAAGTCTTCAAATCAAAACTATATATATATATAATAATAATTAAAAGCTGCGCGGATTTAAGCGAACTCGAATAAGCGACCTCCATATCATCACCATAGTTCCACTGCAGAGATAACTAATTAGCTGAAAAATTTATTCAAGACAATCATCTCCGCCACCACCTCACAGATTGCAATGCTCTGGTAGCCAAGACAGCTTTGCCGTCGATCATTATTGCGGCGGCGGGGGACAATTGAACAGCATCGGTGTCAGTGGGGGTCAATGGTCGGGCATTCCGAACTGCGGCGGACCTATGTGCCATCATGGACCGGGGCCGGGCGGGCCACCAGCAGTGCCGCCACCACCCCCGCCACAATCTATGATGGGCGGTGGTGGCGGTCACTTAGGTTCACAAATTGGCATTGGTGGCGGTGGTATTGGGCATTGTGGCGTAGGCGGCGCCGGGCAGCAGTCGTCGGTGCCGCCGCCGCCGCCACCCCTCTGTAATCCTTGTAGTTCAAATAGTTTTAATTCTGTGCCAATGCCGGGGCCGTCGTCGTCGCGATGGGGTCCAAGGACATCGTGCCCTGTTCATAGCCCTTTTCGAGTTCGAGTGCCTAATGGTTCGATTTGTCCAGGACATCAGGTAAATAATTCTTTTATTCATAAAATAAATCATTTAAAAGTCGCAAACTTGAGAAACTATAAAACAATTTGAAAAATGTCTTTTTTTGAATTTCGATTGAAAAATTAGGATTATATTCAATAAATTGTCCGGAAAAATATCATATTTATTAGAACTTCATCAGAGATCCTTGGTGACACTTCGAGTGGGTAATTTTTCGTTTTCGTTTTCGTAAGCATTTTGCTGTCTGGTTGGAGACCAACGAAAAATTTCGTTTCGCACTATTATATCACTATTATATCGCTGTATCAAACTCACTGATGAATGTTTCGAGGCGTAATTTTGGATGCATAAAGCAAATAATGAGGAACTTAAATTGATTTATTGAAAAGGGGACAAAAGTAAAATAAGCTAAGATACAATTCATTCTAGGCTTTTCTGTGTAGAAGATATGGAGAGATATTTAACTTTCAATCATTTTTAGAAAATAAAGAGCCTTTAACTTCCATAGAATTAAATTAAAGATGAATGGATTTTTTGTTTTTACTATAAATTCTACCTTTAACAAAGTTATTTAACCCCTATAAAAATATAATACACAGATGTTTTTATCAAGGCATCATTATGGTAGATTCTCTATATTCCCAAAATTTACGTTGGTTGGCCTAATTTTGCAAGGTAAATATAATATAAGTAAAAATAATTCCATGATCATGTTTTTTTTTTTAACTCGAATTGTCTAGGACCCTATGAGTAAATATTCCTTTCTTGTTAAGAACATATAACAACATTATTTTATTACCGAAAATATGTTAGATACTATAAATTCGTCCACCCTATATGTAGTCATGTATCCTCATAAATATTAGAAAACAAAATAAAAATATGATGTGTTCTCTCGCATCCTGTTTACGACTCAGTTCATGAATATAAGGGACTTACTATAGGATAAGTGTGATATGAAATGTATTGCAAGTGTAAAATACATACCCAGCCATATACTCATAACATGACGGAATATGTCTGAGCTTATTTGATGTCTTAAGATTAACGATTCGAACAAAACTTTCGCGTGCTTTTTGGTATTTATCACCCTTGGTCATAAAAAGTGGTTAATATTATGATCTAGCAGCATTATAGGCTTTAATCTTTGCAGTAAAACAAAATTCATAGTCCAAATACAAGTATATTAGAAGAAAAAAAGAAGATACATTTTTTGGGTACATCTGGAGTTAACATTTTGGAAATGAAAGTTTTTTTATTGCAAATATCCTCGTAGTCCTTCAAATCCGGATTTGTAAATGTTCAAATTTTATGTTATTTAGTTTTAGGCCATAAAATTTTCGCTCTGTTTAGTTTGCCCGAGTTTTAGGAAGTATATTCATGTTTACATAGTGTTAGTGGAGTGTTTGATAGATTTTGTCGTAAAAATAATACAATTTGTTATGATAATCTCTTAGAAAATTTGACCATATTATAATAATTGGTCTAATAGTTACGATGACGACTTTTAATGATGCAATCTTTGTAAGTGCAAAAAATTAAGGAAGAATTTGTCAAAACGTAATACTATTAAAGCTAAAAAAAAACTGTTTATAAGGCACACACCATTTTGCAAATTTAAGTTAAAGAAAAGAAAAAATCACTCGCTTTATTTGAAATGTATGAACCGATATTGTAACTTGTGTTCATATTTTCAATTCGCAAGGAGTTTATATGTTATTAAAATTGAGTCTTTTATATAGTTAATATGGAACAGAAGAGTACTGAGAAGAACTAGTCACTAATTGACTGGTCCATACCACAAAGTTGTTTTCTTCCATGGTTTTAATGAATTTCTTAGCCAGTCCTAGTTGTGAAAAAGCTTACATGTTCAGGATTGAATTCTGCTACGGCGATTGTCTGTTGCGGATAAGTAACGTTATGATTTATGTAATGAATAACATTTTTATTTAACCTTGACATTTAATAAAATTTATATTATGGTTTTGAAATATGTTCACATTATGTTTTAAATACAATATCTCTCTTAAATGGTGCTCATTGTTTGCTTCGAACTGACACGTGCTGTTTTTCATTTTCCATACAATTTCTCAGAATTTAATGTCCTATAGCGCCCTCACTTCTCGGATATTGGCCATAAGCTGTTGCATATAGTTCCCGGCTTATTGGCATAGTAACACATGAGCTGAGGCTTTTCATCATAAAATTCCCAAGTTTTTCAAAGTTAATTTTGTAAAAAAAATACCTTAACAAAAAAATTATTCGATAGTTACATTATAAACTGTTACTCGAAAATAATTGAAGAAATAGCTGACAGCAAGGTTTTATAGATTTTTTTGAACCCAAAAAATACTGAATATTTTTTAAATATATTTTAAACTCATTGATTGTAAAAAAAAACCGGCAAAAAATAAAATATATTTACAGATCGTACAAAAGTTATACAACAAGAAATATTTCACCTTAGTTTTCTCGAACATTATGTGTGTGTGCAGTTGAAACCTTCTAATTCTAAGGTCGCGGTGGATAAACTTCTTGCACTTTTATGCACTCAAGACTTATATTTCTGGATGAAAAGTGAGAATTACTACCCTTTCTGAGAGGAGGAAGAACTGTAATATGAGCAATCCCATTAAGTTCTAAATGAGTGCACGATAAATCTTTAAGTCGCAGTGCACTAAACCCCAATTTATTCATTCATTCATCTTCTTTGACCCCCTGGTATTCTTATAAATTATCTTTAATCAGTTTAAGCTAAAATAGCCCTTCATACCTCATGGAGATGATACAGCAGTTCAACATTAACCTCTGTTAGACTTAATAGGTCATAGGGTTACACAAAGGAACTGTTTATTAGTATTAATTAGCTTAAATAAATAAGCCTTTCTTGATTGTTTTAATTTTGATAATAAATGAATAAGATTATTTTTCACTACCCTTAACGAGGTGTTTTCGGCATCAAGGGTTCCCAAACTGGTTACTATGACTTTCCTCGTAAAAGTGACAACCACCAAGCTTACAGTATAATCTGAGAATCTTTGCCGACAACTCCAATCAATTGAGCGTATAAAATAATAGTAATTTATCAAAAATAATCATATCAAAGGTTAACATTTTCAATCAGTAACAAAAAATGAATAATAAGAAATATATTCATGTATAAAAATCACACATGCACATTATGCCAACAAAAATGTTAGCTGTCAGTGAAAGTGACAGCTGTGTTTTTCCTAAAGCCTGATTGATTTTAACTCATCTCCTTGTTGATTCGCTGAGAAAAAAAAATTAATTTTTTAACACAAAGTTATTGATTATTTCCAAGAATTTCTAAACATTTTTAGAAACATTTCTCACTTTAAAGATTCACCATCGTTAAAAGATTGTTTTTTTTTTATTGAAATCAGCATCAAAATTGTATATGATAAGTAAGAAAAATGTGAATCCTTCGTCGTTTTCACTGCATGATAATATATCGTTTTTTATAACATTGTTAAAAAAAACAACAACAACAACAGGAACAACAAAATTTTTTTATTACTCCCAAATCAACACTTTCTGATACACTTATTATCGTTTTCAGTGTATCCTTAATGGCATTTTCACCACCAAGACAGCAGTCTCCATCTTCATTCTTACACACAATTAATTTCTCAAAAACATTCTTTTCATCATGCCGAGAAATTCCGTCCTAATAATGTTCAATGTTCGCTCAATCTATATAAGGGACTATATCCAAATGGCTTCTTAAAGAGGCGGGTTTAATGTATTTTTTCGTCGTTATCAAATCTTCTCTGAGCAGCTTCATATTTCAAATCAATTGCAAACCTCGTAAGGCATAAAAGCTAGGACTTTACTCACAAACACCCCATCCACATTCTCTATTCCTTCTTCGTTGCTCGTTTAAAAACCTCGTCGTCGTCGTCATCGTCTTCTTTTGAAAAAGAAAAATTCTTCGTTTGCCATATCTGTGTTGATGATATCTTTCTGTTAGCTGCAAATATTTATCGCAATATCGCAGACAAAGCTGGAAAAGGGTCCTTTTTAAAACCCGGGAAAACTTGTTGGTTATTCTTTTTATAGCGACATTTAAAGAAGTGTATAGACGCTGTACTGTACTTGTTAAGTTGATAGCGGAGGAGGGCCGCAGAGGTAGAGGATGCGGTTTCAAAAACCAAAGACTTTTATTTGAAACGAGATCTCTTTATAGTAATTGCTAGCCTAGGGCTCGAAATAATTAAAATTGCATATCAAACCGTTTTTAAACAAATAAAATAAACCTCCAAATTTGAAGCCATGAATTAGGTGTATGTTTGTAGGGGTGGGCATTTGTGTGAAATTAGCAGTTTTAGTGCCTCGAATGTGGTTAATTCTGTCAGAATAAGGCACCCTGTAGCTCTAATCAAAGCTATTAAATAGCAATACGCGGTGGGTGGGTAGCATTATTTTGATTATAGCCCTGCGGTTATGGAACCACAATGCCGATTGAATGGAATAATATTTGTTTCAAAAACTAATATCTATATACTTTTACATACGGCGGTATAGTATTTTAATAAAGATTAAAATTATATAGTGTGAGTGCTGCGTATGAATATAATTTTTTACTATATTCTATTTTTATTATTATTTAACATAAGTACGCGGCCGGAACTATGTACTTCGATCTGTTGTAGATTTAGTGGTTTTAACCACAGAAGTGTTAAAAGAGCTCCATGCGAGAGTATTTGGTTTTGAGAATCCGTATTGATTTTTTATTACTACATGACGTGGTTTTTCGATTGGTAAATTATGCGTTCCTCGATGTTTTTAAAGATCAGAGCCCCATTGCACCAACAACTCATCATGAATCTTGATAATATTTAGTTGCGTTGCGACGCTCGTCCTGTCCATGGATCCATGGAATGTCCGACTTACGGCTCATGGACATTATATCCGCGGACATTAAGATTCATGACTTTTTTGTAAGAGCTCTCTACAATTTATAATCTTCACTTTGACAGAACAAATGTCGGTGTAAGGTTCAGAATAAATTGCTAAGTAATCAGTGATGAATTGTTGTTGCAATAGGGTCCAGGTGTATTGAAATGAAGAAGGGATATAAATAAAGTTGGAACCTTTATTTTTAATAAACAACTACTATATTTTTGAAAAAAAAAAAAAAAACAATAAACATTAACATGATTCATTTGACTGCGGTATCAAATCATTTTCAATGACAATATAAAAAGATATTTTCGCCATTTTGACTATTATATTATTTTGTTTTCAGCTATAAGTTCAGAAAAGTAAATCCATACAGAAAAACGAAAATAATAAAAAAAACACCCAATCATTGTCAAATAAATGAAGGAGATGAATCATCATTTTAGTCTTAGGAACAAACCTTCCACACTTCATATAGAAACACCTTATTCATTTGGATGATGACTCAATAGGACTCCATAGTCCTTATGGGATTAGGTTCATGAAGGTTATACCAATATACAATATATATACATAAGTTCCATTACAACAGACAAAATAAATCTCAGATTTATCTCAGTAAAATATTCTTCATTCTACCTTCTATAGTTCTTCGTTCTTCTTCTTCCAGTGCTATATGTTATTTAACTTCATGTTAAGCATTTATTTCTTGTTTTTATATTTTTGGGATATAGAGGTATCCTTGAAGACAAGCATGACAAATGGAAATGAATATTTTGGGCAATTTGTTTTCTTGCCAGAGTATTAAAGAGATTTTTAACGAAAATATGGTATAGAAGTACATTTGTACCTGTATTTTATTGTGAAATAACTACTTTATTTTATATGGTTGCCAAATAATGTTCAACGATGAGTATTTATAATAAAAATAATCAAAGAGGTGTGGTGCTTTCGCAAAATAATAATGTACACAACAATATTTTGTTTGTTTTCAAACATAATTAAAAAAATAAATATGAAAAAGTATAACCATTTTTGTGGGCTACGATTCAAAATTAATTCAATCCAGAAAATCCGAAAATCCAAAAACTCGCACGTATCTCGAAAATTTAAAATCTAGAAAGCCCATAAACCAGAAAACTCAAAATCAAGAAGACCCAAAAACACAACATCCCATATAATACAATCCCCGTTATTACAAGGTAAAGTACAATGTTATAATTTTTAGTTAACTGGAAAATATTCTTTCACTCTTAATCAAATCACAACGACTGAATACAATACCATTTGCGGACTTGGGTTTTGTATTTGGGTTTTTTCAGCATTTTCGATTTTCGGGATTTTTATTTCGCTGTTCTGATCCCAAGCCTGTGTCATACAATCAGCGTCTACTAAATCACATCAGATCTGAGATATAGGAATTTAGAAATTATGTGTTTTTATGGCTTTATTTCAAATTAAATTATTTTTGTTGAAGTTGTTATGTTATATAATTGTCTAGATGTAATATTAATTTGAATAAGGCATGTGTTCGGCAAGATTTGACGTGGAGGCAAAAACTTTTCACATACCTAGTTGAAATTGCTAACCTCAGATGTCGTATTTTCCTCCACATTCAAAACCAAGATGAAAGCTTATGATCACATAAATATGCATGACCATTAAATACAAAAAAAAAAAAACACCAGTCTTACACTCCGGTTCGCCTGATGAGGTCTTTGATCGTTTCAAGGCCAAGTTGTTTGTTTCTAAAAATCTTTCTGATAAGAAATTCGATTTAAAATAAACACATACCAAAATTGTAAATATGTAGTTCTCTTAAAAAAAATTACATAAATATTGAGTTTTTCTTTCGTACCACAAAGTTTCACCTTAAAGCAATGAGAAGCAGTCTGTTCCGAAGAATTTATATATATAAATATAATTTATGTTATTGCTGTTTTTTTCTTGGACTCAAAAAAGGTGTTCGCAATTTCTCAAGCTCCTATTTTATATCGCTGTTCCTTTTATAATAAATAATTCCCTCCAAGCTTTTCTGATGCTTGGTCATACAAAATTCAATGCCATAAAATAATTTTAAATTAAACTTCAAGGACTTCGCCAACGTAATTCAAAAAGCAAAACAAATAGACATTTTTTTTTTCATTTATTTGTGAAAAAGTATTCAAATATGATTTTGGGTAAATCAGTTTATCTTAAGCATTTATTGGTCTGGTAACCGTTTTTCATAATGCCCATTTTACCATGAGTATCTACATATTATATATATTTGTATGAAGGTAAGTTTTGTTTCTGTGGCCATATTTCTTTAAGATTACACTTGAAATTGTCTCCGTTTCTGAAGGACGACACGTACAAGCACGTTTTTGTTTTTTGATTCATTCTTTCGAGTGCGTACAAAGACAACGAGATGAACACTATACGCACAATATTCACTGAGGATAGGTATAAGGCAGCCATAGCTACATCAGCCTCAGCCCCACGCTTAGCATCATCCTGATGTGACCTTCTTATTTCAAAAAGCCTTACAAACGTCATGAGCAGATGAGCACACACCTTACTAGATCTAATTTATTTTTAATCCAGTTTGCAATCTTGAAATGTGATTTTATTGTTGTAGATGGCGCTGCCTGCTTATAATTATGTGTGTGCACTTTTCGAGGATGTTTGCCGTCACCATTAACCGTCAACATTACCTCATTAGGATGCTCGGCACGTTGTTCTTATGTGAAAACAAAAAGGAGAAAAAAACTTGTGTCATTCTTTCATGCCTTACCTACTAATTATCTGCTTGAATCTTTGAAAACTTTTTACTCGCAAGAGGCGAGTCTTAAAAACGTTTTACAGCTGACGTTGGTGACTTAAAAATATGTGTTCCATTTACTGTATAACCTTTTTGGTATTCATTTAATAGTGACCTTAAAGTTTCTTATTAGCAAATAAGTATAGAAACATTTTTTTGTATATAATGTACAAGTAAGTAGTTAGTACATAAGGATTTGTTTAATTCCTATTTCTATACATATATTATGTGATTAGGTTAATGGATGTGAAAATTTAATGAGATAGAAAAGAATTCCATGAAGGTGGTGGTTGGTCTTGGTGTGTCTCTTCTTTTGTGTGACTTGGTATATTAAATGAAAGAAAACCTTAAATCAACATTTTTTGCCAATTCTTAATGGAGACCGGTGACAACCGCTCGATGAACACGGTACTAATTTATATAAATATGCATACTGCTAACAGTGCTGTGCAAAATTCATTTTTGGAATGCCATTTTATTTTAGAAGCATTAAATTTAAAATTGCTTCGATGGAATCACATCATTCAATTTTCCAAATTAAACCAGAGCTGTCCTGTTCCATCATCCAACTTCAGATTCAGATACAGAACAGTTCAAAGTTCTCTTTTTTTTTTAGAAAATTATTGAGCTACAACTTCGAACATGTATATTAGATTTAGAATTAGATTTGTCTAAAATATCCAGAGAGACAGTTGACCTTTATAGTTAACGGAACATGAGTCTTGTTAGACATCTTGCATTTGCCAAAGACTGAGGATTCACACAAATTAGGTTCCCTATTTTTCCACCTTAGACGAAAATTGTCTGCATATTATTTCGCGGTTTTCCCATCAGCACTGTGCAAATATGTACGAGTCGAGTATGTATATACATATATGATGGCTCTTGCCATGAATTTTCGTTTGCACATTTTAATGAAAACCTTGAGGTTGGCTGATGCAAGGAACAAAAAAAATGTTAAAAAAGCAAAAAACCTTTTAATTTGTCAATTTCATTCAAAAAACTCATGCCAAAAGAGCCTCGAGTCATTATTATACGAAGCAGACGATGTGTCATTGTTAAGACTGTCAGAGAGTGCAGAGTGCGTGATTTTTGCTCCTTCTCAGAAGATACGGAAAATTAATGACAAGTGAAAACACTGTGAAGACTTATATATGTTTGTAAATGTACGAGCATATGTATGTATGTATGTATGTATAAAAATGTATAGAAGTACAGACTCTGATGGTTTTTTGTATATATGTTCGGTGAGGAGTCTTAAGCTACCTTGAATTATTATTATTCTGTGGAAGGATCTCATGCACTTGGAGTTTTTTTTATAATTTGTTTTTCTTTTTTTTGAATAAATTTTATTTTAAGAAGAAAAAAATAAGAAATTATTTTAATAATTTTAATGGAATGAACCGTGGAAAATTTAAAATCAGTCTTTAATCCATTTTTTATCACATAAAGATTTTTTCAAATAAATAATGAGTAGTACGGTGGAATTGCTTTAAAGGTGCAATGCAACTGGTACTGGGCTATTCGTAGTTAAAGGCATTTAGACAGTTCGAAATTGTTAAATAAAACCAAGAATTCGCGTTTTTTGGATACATACAATGGCACAGATCGGCAAAAGCCTAGTTTTTATATTTCACATTGGTGTTATCGAACACCTGTCAGCATAATTTGAAAATAAAAAAAAATCAAATCTAAGACATTTTGGTAGTTCCAGTCCAGTTTTTGCTTTCTTTTCTATTGATTTTTTCGTTATTGTAATACATAATATAAAATTTATACATACAAATTATGTTTCCTTCTTTTATCTTTCTTTTGCCATTCTGTTAAGCGACGATTGAAATTCGCAGTCAAAATAGAAAGCAAAACAAAAAAATAGTATACTCAAAAGAAAGGATATGTTCCTAGACTATACAGTCAAAATAAAATTTCCTCGTTTCCCAATCGTGCAGAGATATTGTCATCGGTGTTAATTTTTACATGATGAATAAAAACATGTTTTGCTAGCTAATTACTTTATTAATGGTTTTTGACACATTTCTTCACAACGCAAATAAATTGAATTGAAAAAATCAGAAACCAGAGATAAAAGAGATTGAATAATTTTAAGAATGATTATCGAAATTTGTTGAAATTGATGTTGAACACTGTTCTCTTAACACCCATTTAAAACGCGAACCGATTTAAAACCGAACGAGCCGAAGAAGGCAAAAAAAACACGTCCTTCTTCTACGAAGACTAAAATTGAACTCTTTATTTAATTTAACTATTTTACAAATCTTATACCTAGCTTACAAATACATTTACAATTTCTTAACCTATCTTATCTCTAGGTTTCTATAATATTAAACTAACAATAGGGGTTATAAAGTGGATAACGACGATGATGTCCGACGCATCCCTTGTTTACAACACAATGCTAACAGATGTGTTGGTCGCTCTCATGTGAATAGTCCTTAAAAGATACTTTGCAACCGAAACAACTGAAAGAGAAGTAAAAAAAAAAACGGTACAAAATAGCTCTCTTGAAAGCTGGGTTCCAGTTCTGAGAACTTATAAATTTTCCTTCATCACTTTATAAGCGAAAGAGCTTCATGGAGCGATGGACTTTTTTTTACATATTTCAGATCATGGTTTATTATCCAATTTTTAAAACAGTATTTCATCTCATGGTGGGTGCAAAAGAATGAAATCCTTAATCTCTTGCGCACCAATTTTCTTCTCTTAAATCCTCTCTGCGCAACCGTTGCCTAAGTGATATGATGAGTGAGTTTTGTTTTGAGCTTAAATGGATTAGCGCTTTTAAATTGATTTTAAATCGAGAAGCGAAATTCTCTTCTGATAATCGTCAGTTGGACGGTTGTTTTTTTAATATAAACATATTTATTTTACCGCTTTGAGGTTAGGATCCATGAGTAATGATGCATTAAACAAACACAATTTGTCATATTTTTTCAATTTTTTCATCGGTTGAAGAGATCTAAGATTGTCGAAAAAAAGAAACGTTATCGACGATCTATTCAAACGCTTAGTATAGTATAAGTTTTTGAACTTATAAAACTGATTCATCTTTCTTCAAATTTAACTCTTTTCCCAATTGTTTTGTTTAAAAAATACACATTTCTCTGAATTATTTTTTTAATTTTAATTTTATTTCTTAAATTTTAATTGTGAATATTGAGAATTTTGGAAATTATCTTAGACATTTGGGCATTTTAAATACCATTGATGTTTTTAATTAATCAAAAATCAAAAATGTATCTATGATTTATAAACAAGACGTTTACCATTCAAGAAATATTATTAATAAATATGTTCCAATTTACCTTCAAGGATATTACTGATGTTTTCAGAATTAAGATATCATAATAGATAAATTTGTTGAATTAAATGCATTCGAGCATTAATCAACTTAAATAGATAAGAGGTATATTCACATTGGTTTGGTATGAATCTCTCAAGCAAAAATATTGAATTCACTGTAGCGTACATAACACCTTTATGAATATTATGTTTACATATCCATATGGGTTTTCAATATTTTAAAAATAATTTGGGTCTTACTATAAATAGAATAAGCTATAGGGTATATTGTGGTAGGTATATGTGGGGTAAATGTGGTATATAGGGTTTTTTTTTGGAAAGCCAAGAATGTTGCAATCTGATTTATGTACATCAATAGACTGCGGCGCACTGGTGGTATAATATTTAAAAACCCGATCAAAACTTGTTTTAGTTGAGCTGGCTATACAATCTCATCAAAATACGGGTTAATTAACTATTTTATTTTATTTTTGAAGTCAAATTAAGCATATACATATCTCGCCCATATTGTGTAATATCAAATTGATAAAGTGAAGAGCTTATGGATGAGCTTTTTAAAACAGCATTGATGTCTGTATTTATTATCACGACACTAAATTTCCACTGAACAATTAACAATACACTTACTTACCTAAAAATTATTATTGTATTGTAGAAATTATTATTGTATTATTTTGCTAAATTTCACTCTGTATAAAATTGTCCAAACCAAGGATCTGAATTTGAAAGATGTGTAGGAGTCAAACCCAGAAATCACGTTTTTGTTGCATATGTACTTACATATATGTGTACATATAGAAAAAATCGGTACAATATCATAGAATCAACACGTTAATCAAGAAAAAAAAGAACAACTAAATATAGCAACAGACAAATTTAACAATATAAGCACACAAAAGAAAACCTAGGTCACCTGGAAATTTCAAATAAAAAAAAAAAACGTTTTCAACAAAAGCCTTGAATATTTGAGTAAAAAAAAATAAATAAAAAAGGACAAAGAAAAGGTTAACTACCCACATATTCAACACTAGAATGATGCTTAGCTTGCCAGTCACGACTTTTTTCAGATGAAATATCAACCTAATACTGTTGATTTGCTACATATATAATATGTATCTATGTGATGTTGGGTGTTGGCATATTTTAGTGTCCTTTTGGCAGACATTAATGAAACAGGATTACGTTGAAAGACTATCAAACTCAATACAACAAACACCATCACCCGACCATTATAGTGTATTCCATCCAAATGGACTTCGACAGCAGTACGTAATAAACTTTAATTTAACTCCTCCGTTTTCCATCATCAGGCTTAAGAAAAAAGGATGTGATAAATTCGATTTGGGTGCAAGTATGTGAAAGGCGATGTCATGTCGTTAAAAGGATATGTCACTATATTAATGGAACTTGGAACCAGTGCAAGTCAACATTTGAACAAATCATGTCACAATATATACAAAAAAAAATGGGAATGCGTAGGAAGGGTTATTGTTTTTGTAAAACTTATAGTCCCACAGTGAATTCAAGAAAATAAGAAAAAAGATACTGGCAAAATCTAATTTGCAAAGAAGAATGGAAATTAGCTTTTCTTTACACGAAGGAACACCAAATAAGATTTAAATATTCATCTATTCTTGAAATTGAACACTTCTAATTAGTCTTGCCAATTAATTGAACTGGAAATGGTGTTAAAGTTTTTGTTTTAGATAGATCAAAGAGAATTTTCTTTTTTCACTAAAATGCATAATGAGGAAATAATATAATGACATTTCTTGAAAAAAAAACTAGCTCACCCATATGCAAACTTTCTAGCTACTCAATTAAAAAAGTATATTGGTTGCACTGTTTTTTTTTTTTTTGGGAAGCCTTGCAATTAAGTAGGGCTAAAACCCAAGATCTTTTAGAACAAAGAAAGACAAACCATTATGAGAATAACGTGGACCGTTGACGGTTTGTCCCGAAGAAGTAAAATTTTATGAAACCGCGATAGCAAAAGGCAAACGAATTGTTTTTAATTCCCTTCTTTAAAACCAAGTATAAAACGCTAAATTTAAAAATACGAATAAATACACAGAAAAAAAATAAAACTGCCAATTCTTCCTTCCTCGATAAATTCCACATCCCACTATTTATGGTAGTTCTCCACCAACTTTATATTTAATTTTTTTTTTTGTTAAATTCACAACCTTTTTTTTCTCACTGAATTTCTTTTCCTTTTTCTCAAACTTTTTCTTCCTTATTTCAATTTTCTCAGAACTTGTCGTTTCTTCTTAATACGGGTAAAAAGTGATCCTCCAAGCTCACTTCTTTTTTCCAATCCCCCAGTGCTTTTGGCCAATCAGTGACGTGGGTTCCGGTCGCGTCATTACTCAGCACCACTAAGCACATGAGCGTGAGCGCACACAGTTGGAACCTAGCAGCCTTTCCTACTCGCACTTTACATCCCAGCAAGTTTTTAATAAAGGAGAGTTTGGCAGCAATTCCCTATTTTGCGATCTTGCTTTAACTCTTTGGACTTTTACGCAGATTTGAGGAAATGAGGACTAACGGTTAACGTTCCATCTTTTACATAAACAAATAAATAAAATGTTAGGTTGGGCAAGTTGCTATTCTCACAGCATCCAGCATCGGAGACCAACTGTCGTCAGTTTTTTTTTTTTGGTTCAGTACAAACAAACCAACCGTCTGTAATTTTATGTTTGTTCGGGGACGAATTGTCACCCGCGCTTTAAATTAGTGGTTTCACTAGACCACTGTCAAATACGAAGAAGTGGATCACCCATCCACTTAAGTGTCAAAATTGAAAACATTGATATTTTGTTTCTTCAAGTTACTGAGTGAGTGAACCGATGGTTGATAGGCGGATAGACCATGGTCCATGGCTGCCCTTCTCTCTCAGTAAGTTGAAAGAAACACCTATGAAAAGAAAATTGGGAACAAAGGAACATAGGATAGGGAAACCGAAAGAATAATTCTTGTTACGGAAAATTTTACCACAACAGCACGAACCTGCTCTTGTGGTTCAAGTCTTATTGGTGGCTTAACATAAACTATTATATTATTATTATAGTAAAGTTGTTTAAGAAAAAGGTTAAAAAATGAAAAGTACCTACTTACAACATCAATGTTTTCTTTCATTTTTGCGTTTATAAAAAAAACTATTAATGTTTTTAAAATGGTTCCCATTTCAGTTAATTGCAATAGACAGAAAAGACCCCTGTCCGGTACAAAAAAATCATTCATGATTAAAATCAATTTTTTATATCAATATATTGTTTGGATCTTGCCAAAATGAGTGGAATAGGTATAACACCATTCATGTCTTCCTGGAAGTTTTTCAATTTTCAATAAATACTGATTATAATAAGTTAATTCGCCAGTTAATTCGCCAGTTAATTCGTCAGAGCTTATAAATAAAAAAAAAAAATGTAAATGTAAATTTAAAATTGTAAATAAATGAATTACTTCCTTACTTACTTACTTAATAAGTTAATTCTCCATGACTTTTTGACACATATAGGGCAATAACTCAGTCAAGAAGAAAATTAGTTTTTAAATCTTCAATAGCTTAGCGGATTGATGTGCATAAAGATGATCATTTGCGAAGCCCCAAAAAAGAAATCACACGATTTTGGTGGTCAGTTAGTTTTAGTTTCTTTTTAGTTTTTACTCACTAAATTAAGATTTATATACATCCATTATTAAAATTAGCTAAAAATCTAATTGGTTTGGCATAGTGCCATCTACCAGATTGACATTATGTAGGTATTTGTTTACGTTTATAGAAAATTTTAAATAAAAACCCTCTTTTGATGATACGCGTTGTGTAGCGCAGTGCATTTACTGATCTCTAGAAGATTTGCGCCAAAGTATATCCTTTGTAATTCGGTGGTCAGTTTACATCACCAACACGCGAAATAACTCTTGCAGGAAATTTTATAGAACAATGAAATCATCAAACTATAATCTGCTCGTAATGCACAAAACGTATAGCTGCTAAAGAATTACTATTATTATGTTAAATTTTCACAATTTTAACAAGTTAAGTAATTCTTAAACGATCCGTGTTGTTAAATGCCATACTTTAAAGTATGAACATACCTTTACAGTCTCGCATGACCGTTTGGTATGATTATGCGATTGAAACAGGGATTTCGAATCCGGACAACGAATGGGATGAACCTTTATTATTCGAATTGTCAATTTTACGGCCAATTTCAAGATGCCTTTGTTATAAAATATAAACAGGTATACGAACCATTTTCGGCATTATTACGATGACAATTAGTTTTCTTTTTGTCAAAACCCATATATTTTTTAGAAAAATTTCCAAAATTCTCAAAATTATATGGTAGTCTACCAGAGTTGCAAAAGCTTAAGTCACTTTCTAGCTTAAGCTTGACTTTAATTCACAAGCTAGTTAGTGACTTATGAATTAAAAAAAAATTAATTCACTACCTACGAAGTGACTTATGAATTAAAAAAAATTAATTCACAACCTACTTAGTGACCTATGAATTAAAAAAAATTTAATTCATAAGCTAATGAGTAAATTCTGATTAGAAAATTTATGAATTGGAAAAATTATAAGCTAGCATGATCATTTTATGATTTATAAACTACTTTTGTTAATAATTAAATAATTATGTAGTCAAAATAAGCTTAAGAGTTTCCAATCTACCCACTAGCTTATGAATTAATTTTTTTTTTAATTCATAAGTCACTAACTAACTTATGAATTATTTTTTTTTTAATTCACAAGTCATCTACAGACTTATGAATTAATGATTTTTTAATTAAAAAATTCGCAACCCTGTAGTCTACTATAGCCCATAATAATAAAAATACATGTTTCTTAAGTTTCGTTTTATCAAATGTGCCTAAATGTGTAAGTTGGTCGAAATCCGTGTTTTTTTTTCTTATTCTTGAGTATTTCCTTATTTGACTACCATAGAAATCTGAAATTTTGTAAGGATGACGTGTGTAATAATTGGTTTTCAAAATTAGCTTATTGTCACGCCCAATTCTCGATGAATGCATAGTATAGTAATATAAATATACAATAAATTAAGTTGAAACTTATATTCGACAATTTATGTATTACTCACATCAAAATGCGAACAACAAGCATTTGTTATTCAAGATTGATTTTAAACAAACAAACATTATAGCCTTCTTGATTCTAATATTTTATTAAAACCTATTTCTCGTATATAAAAAGAAAAATACACCCTTAAATTTAATCACACTCATACATTTTAATAACATGATGGCAAGCAATATACTTTCATAAATCTTCAGCTCCCGTTAATGGTACACCGCCAACAACGAAGAAGAAAAAAGTCCATCAACTTGTCCCAAAATACTTCCTTACCGCATCAAACTATACACAGAACACAGCAATCAGTGTTATAAATGGGGAACCCATCAACATCACGTCAACATATAGCAAGACTACCACCACAATGGGTGTCTCCAGTGTACAAACATTTGTATAAATCGCTTGGTAAGGTGGCACTGAGGCCCCCACATCACAAAGGATATAGCTATTATACAGGATAATCGACGTTATTCAATCTAAATTACCACTGCATCCAAAAAAAAATATAAAAAAAAACAAGATTAAGCGCTCTACTGGGTCGCATTAACTTGCTTAATACAAACTAATTTGTGAACCTCTTAAACTGCTGTGTAGTTTTTAAGTGAAATTTTTACATTTTTACGTGAGCTTAAATTATTTTTGTTTACGAGTGTATTATTTCAAAAACTTTTTCTAAAAATTTTAAATGCATCTCCATATAATACTCAAAAAATTAATTTCTGAACAACAAACGTAATTTTCGTCTTTTATCTCATAATTGATTGGTTTTGTGAAACCAAAGCATGTCCTTAGCGAGTTAAAGCAAAATTCATGGTTACATCAAATTGCAACTTATATAGGCCATTCTCTCTATGTTAGGCAGGAAAGGTATATATATACGGTAGGTACCAAACACACTTATACACGCACTCGTATTTCCTTAAAAAAACCACACAAGTAGATGTAGCACATTTTTTTGCGGTTAGTTGAATGATAAATGAAAGTTCTCTGACGTGCGCATACGCCAGCATTAAAGATTAATGAATCACATTTTACAAGCTTTAGTTAAAAATTTACCAATATATTACCACCCTCCCACGCTTGGGGGGTGTGTTGTGTGTGTGGGGGTGTATGTGGGTAAGTGTGTTTACGCCACACACCTGTCTCCTTTATGTGATGCTTAAAATAAAACTCTTAAAAAAAGGTATCGAAGACGAATAGGCACTTGGCCATGAACAAATAGCATTTAGATGGTAATACCTACATGTCTCGAGTGGAAAATAATACAAGGAAACTGAATTATTATGAAAAAGCCAACACACATTATGCCTTTTAAAAATGTTCAATTTTGTGGTAAATTAGGTATGTATTTTGTTTTTTTTTTTTCTTTTTTATCATAAATGTTCCTTTGTTATAAAATGGGCAGCAGTGTAGAAAAAATTAAATAGGAAAGAAATATAAAAGTCTTAAAATAAATTACGAATTTTGTCGTATAGAAAAATAGGAAATATGTCAGGGGCAGTTTTTATATGTTATTTACTTGAGACCAACATTACCTTCATAAAGAAATTGCTATTGTTTTTTTAGGGTTTTAACAGATGTTTAGGTACTGTGGATGGATTTAGGGTGGAATATTTGCTTTGAAAATAGGGTCGTTATTTTTATGTAGGTATGTGTAGGAACTTTTAAAATCAAGTAAAATGTCAAAAGCGGTATGAAATAAAGGTATATGATTTTTATAAGAAATATTTGATAATTATTTATAATCGATTTTATGGTTTTTCATGCAAAAAATAGAAAAAAAATAAACGAATAGCAGGTTAGAGAAACTTGACTTTGTTTAAAGTAATTATTTTTTTTATTCTAAATTTTATTTATACTTATGCATTTTTATTTTATTTTATTAATTTATTTTACTGAAAAACTGGGGCTTATTGTTGTGTACCTTGTATGCGCTTAATTAGAAAAAGCTCCAACAAAGACAAATAAATGTAATTAAGTTTTGTTATACAAACCTTTAATTGATATTTTATTACAATTTTTTTTTCGACTTTCTCTTCGATACCAGTAACAATTATAAAATATTTGAAGAAACCATTTAATGGTATTAAATATTGATTTCTTGACTCTAGAAACCAAATATGAGGAATGGTGGTGATAAACAAAATTTCAACGACCACTACCCTTCATTAATATTTAATTTAGTTGGTTTTGTTTGATTTTTTTTAATTGATATCAATGAAAAAAGTAAACTGATATTTAAAAATTTATATCATTCAAGGACAAACATACAAATAAGTTGTTTAGCCAAATTATTTCCAAAAGACAGTTTTTTCAGTTTCAAGTAGTTTTGAATATTTTTTTAATTACTTTAAATGGTAATTATTCCCAAACACTTACAGTTTTTATTTCTATTTTGAACTGCCATTAAGTCCAATAACCCTAAACAAGCTTTTGTTGTTATTGACATTTGGATTTGTAGGTGCACTAATTTAATAAAAATAATACATAAACGTAAGCATAATTATGAACATAAAAAGTCTAGATTGCACATAATGCTTTGTCGAATTTTCCCCCAATTTAGAAAAAACTAGCCGTTTTTAAGTTTTCTTAAAACTTGCATATTACATATTTATGTAAGGGGTGCCCAGTGGGAATATTCAAGTTTATTATTCAATTAAAAAAATGGACCCTTTTTCTTGATTTTTGTTTAACAATATTATTTAATAATTACATACATAAAATTTTTTAACTCAACATAATTAATGTTTATACAAATTACAATCACAGTCTTAAATTTGAAATCACGCGAAAGTAAAGCTTTGGTTTTATGACAGGAAGCTCGAGGTGGATTCTTTATTGTTTATGGATGTATGTGTTAGTGTGTCCGCGAGAGCGTTCCATATAGGAGCATTAAAAGTATAAATTTTTGGCTGCTAGTTTGCCTGCTATTGTAGTGTGTGTTTTGATTACAAATTTCATACTAGTTAAGAAACATGCCGAGAGTCACTTAGTCCCTCATACATTAATAAAACTAACAACATTGAACATGGTATATGATGCAAATCAACCAAGTATTTTTTAACGGTGTAAGGTTCGGTTACCGAGGTGGCTAGGGTATATCTTCGTACCTTGTACCTACAGTGCTGATTAATTTTTTAGTTGAAATTACCCTCCGCTTCTCCATTGAAACTCTGACTGCTGTGTGAAGAGAAGTCTTAAATTTATAAAATCTGGAGTAGTCAACCTATCTCAAAAATTTCAGAAATGATATAGAATAGGATAAGCCATAGTAAATTTCCGCCCACTGACACGCCTATTTTTGAAAAAACGAAATCTTATCTTATATGCTCTTAAAACAAAGTTGAAGATTATGTGATTTCTAATAATTTTCATATACAAATTTTTGCAACGCCCATTTCGGTTCTTTTTTTTTCTTCAAAAACTTCTTTTTTTATATACAAATTTCTAAGAAAATAAAATGATTTGCCCTAACTACACGTTAAAACAACAGAGCCTTAAAAAATTTTAAATGCCTACTTTTAGGGGCGTATTTGACAAAAGTCCTATTTATTTAACTATTTCCAAAAAAAAAATGAAAGAGATACAATTAGATAATCATACGATCATACGATTATAAGCTAGTTAGCTTCTGTTACTCCGGTTTAACGGTTTTTAACAATTAGTCTATACAAAGTTTTCCAAAATATTGTACTCGGCCCACCATTACTCGTAGAATATTAAAGTAAGTATAAAACACACGATGCGCTCCAAAGAATCAGACACTTTAAATATTACTTAATAGCGTTGGACGAAGGAGGGAGGGAAGAAGAGTGGATAAAGGCACTGGAGGTTGTGAGAAGGAGTAAAGAGAGAGGGATGGGAAGAGAGGAGAGTGTGGTGGAAGACTTGTAACCCTTAGGGGAACAATAAACATACAATACAATATTACTTAATAGCGAACGGGTGGTGCACTCCCAACCACGAAAAATCCGCAAACCAGGTGCGTACCCCCTCCCCATTTACCTCCATCTTTTAATTTACGATAAATTAGAAATTAAACTTGAATATTTTTTATCAATTTAATAAATTATGGTTATAGAATAATTGAGAATTCCACCTCAAAATTCTATTAATTTTAATAATACAAAAATTAAATTCCACTGCTTATAGATCTTTTTGTAACATCATCTTCATTGCAGAGTATATATGGTACATAACATACATAGGTGGGTAAATATGTATCTATTTGTATATAGAATTTTATATTTCCTCCCATATTTGCTGTCAATTCAATAAGTTACCCGAGAATTTATTCCTGTAAATATAATTAAAAGAAAATAATGCCACACAGCATCACCGCACGGCGCAATTTGCCACCAGAATCTACTTACTGTAGGTACTCGGATTTCACACAAACAGGAGGGAACACAGTTCAATATACATATGACTGTGAAATCAATAGTTATTATGGATGTAAAATAAATCCACCATTTTTTTTTACTGTCATGTAATTTGCATGCGCATAAACAGATATGTATAAAAGAGCATCAGTGTTACTGCGAAACAAGCAAATACCACAGCTACAGGATATAAATAAAATAATATTTCGCACAGCATGCCACAGGTCAACATTCTTTGTAATCGACTTTTATGATGTAAAGGACACACCCTTCACGCCCTAATGCCCTCTTACACGTCGAATCAAAAACCGAACCGAAATTTCGACAAAAATGCATTTACATATATTATGGAATTGGCCTTTCCATGTGCGTGCTTTGTCAATAATTCCCAAGCCTGCTGTGTTCGTATTTCATATAATGGCGTATTATTGCATCCAAAATGCACACAAAAACACCCACACACACTCTTCTACATTAACCAGTGCAGATATACATACATACATCCACAAGATTTGCATTTCAAGATGCATTAAGTTTCCATTAGGTTTTGTTGTTTTGTGTTGTGTTGCCATCATACTTTCTATTCTAAGCAAAAACTTTGAATGCTTCACTTTCTTCCATTAGAGATCCAGGGTCTAAATAAGAGGAACAAGAATCCATATGGAAGCCATTTTGGGCAGAACGGGAAATGGGAAATAGCTAGGGCAAGCAATGGCGTCCTATATATAACATAGTCCTAGAAAGAATGTGATTGTTGCTTCATTTAGTCGAAGGGTAAATTACAACCAGAAATATAGCGAAACTACTACAATATATAAGAATAGGGTTGCTTTGTCTTGCACAGATGCTTTTCCCAAGTTATGGCTTCGTATTGTTTGATGATGTGCAAATTATGAATTGCAGCAGCTGTGGTTTTTTCAAAAAAAAGAAAAGAAAGAAAATATTAAAACAAAAAAAAAAGGAATAGTTTTTGGTTTTCGTTTTTATTAACCTGAAAAGTTTCTTCAGCAAAAAGAGGTAGGTATTACGTGTTTGACGTTGAAAAAGACTCCATTTTGCTTTTGTAGAATAATTTTTGATACACCCCCTTCATATGCCTCGCTTATACATGGTAAGAGCTTTGTTAATTAGACAGCTTAAAATGTGAGTGGAATTTTGTTTTAAAGAGGAAAAAAATGCTTTTAGACTTACAGCGAAATATAATCTTTTACCTTTTGAGAAATTCTTGGTTGTAAGTTGATATAGCAGAACAGCAGAAGTTTTCCATTTTCAGCGTAGAGATTATGTTGTATGTGTATGGATGAGAGTTTGTTATATATTTTCCTTTCAGCATCTGTGAAATTTAAGAAAAATAATAATTAGCATCAATGATCTTCTTCTTCAATAATTTCAAGGAAGGTAAAACCAAAGGTTTTATACAATGGATGTAATATAATTCGAAAGAAGCCTTTTTGGACATAGTTCTTGTGGTGGAAAGAATAATTGTTTTCCGTGTATAGGATCAATTTTCAATAAACTGGAGAAGCTTAAGATGGAAAACGTTTTTGTTTGGGACAAGTTAATATAATATAATGCTTGGCTAGTTCTTATTGGAGCAAGTATAGTAAGGTAAAATGAGTATCTAAATGTTCACAGGATAAAATAAAACATCTAATATAATAAATTGGGGCAAGTGGAAGAAGTTTTAGAATCAAACTTTTTGGGCGCGTGAACAGATCCTAACATTTCTATATCTACATGTCGAATTTTATTCTATCGAAAAAAAACAAAACGTTAACATCATTGCATAATATTTAAACCTATTTCTTTTACATTTAAAAACATTTTAAGTATTCCAAGAAAATATGAAAGCTCTTAATTCGATGCATGAACTTACTTAAACTGAGTTACGTTACCAATCAATAAAATTGGAAATATCTTTATCTCAAATGACGATAAAGAATTCAAAAAAAGTTTTGCATTGCAATATGCGACATCAGCATATTATCTTATCAATTTGGATGAAAGCGTATTTTTAATTTTGAAAAAAAAATTCCTCCTGAACAAAAAGTATTTTACGTTAAGCCTCTTTTTTTTTTTACTTCAAAGCGTAATGCACCGTTAATGCGTCATTAAGGTATACGAGAGTAAAAGCCTTGCCTTTTTAATTACAAAGCGGATAGTGTCGTTAAAAGAATCATTTAATAATTTCCATCCTCTTGAAACAATCATATATAGCAACACAGCATCGCCATAGGAATGGTATATATACAACTTCATGCATATTATACATTTCCCACACTCACTGATGCAATCATTTATGGGGGAGTTGATTCTAAAAGTAAAGGCTATGTGCACACTGGCAAGGAAAGGAAATTAATTCTGCTTTTTAATTACATAATGGAGGCGACATGAATATTTTACGCAAAATTTTGTAGTTATTTTACAGCAGGTATGTATTTATATATTTTTAAGAAGGATAAAAAATAGACGAGGGCAGACAGTTATGATTAGGGGGAAATAATGAAGGAAATTAAACTTCAGTAACAGTGATTTTGGACTAAAAGTGTGTGGACTTTGGCTGGTTCCTTTTTAAGTTAATTAAACAAGATAAAGTTAAACAAAAATGATACCTGCTATGCTACTCAGGAAAAGGAAATAAGAAGTTCCTCCAATTTAAGTTTTGTGTAACCAGTAACCACACCTAACTAGCCGGCGGAAATAGTGAGAGCAAATTGAGAAATGGTAGACTGAATTCATCAGACTTAGACACACAGTCGTCCTTTTATCTATCCCTTTTTGTGGACATTCGTTTTCAAATACATACAGTTCAGAGAACACAATAATTTTATTTCTTGTCTCCTTTTTTGGACAAGGTGAAGTTAAATTAGTATGTTCTTTAAAAGAACGGTGAAGTACAATAGGAAAATTCAAATGAGTTTCACTTTAATGATCATTTAATGATGAAATTGAGAATAAACTACTCTACTCTTACTACTCCTTGCATCTAGAATAGAAAAGGTACATCATCAATTGAATTTCTAAAGTCAAAAGATTTCAAAATTGTAATTGGTCAATTTTAAAATGCTTCGACTCATTAAGATGAAAGGAAGCATATGTATTCATATTATAAATCATTCATATGGAATTGCAGGACAATCTGTTCACTATATACTTTCCTGTATTCCCAAGCTTTTTAATAAGATAGTGTGTGAAACTGTCTTCTGTCAAGAACGACATGGTTTCATGGAGGATTGATCTATGGTTGCGGACTTACAAATTCTCAAGGGCGGCGTTAGAACTTAGAAAAGAGCTTAACTGTATCCATACGGACTATTTTAAGGCTTTTGATCAACTCTCTTATTAAGTCATCTTGTTTAAAATAAAAGTGTATGGGTTTCCTCTTCGACTTATCATTTTGCTTTTGTCTAATTATCTCCAGGTGATATTAAAAAACGCTTTCTCTCGCCCTTTCATTGGAAAGTCATTTAGGACCCTTGTTTTTTTTATTAACTACTAGGTATCTAGTGATGTAACTTTATGTATACGATGATAGTAACTTCATAAAATTATAAATGGAAATTTGAGAGTTAAACTCTGCTTCCGCTTTCCAGTGAGATTCTTAATATTTAAGCGAATAATCTTTATCAAACAATGTCACAAAAGAAACAATAGATATTTTTTGAAAGCATTCGCCTGCCTCACATATAGGTATGTACTTAACTTAATGCATGTATACGGACGCACACTTAACTCAATGAAACAACCACAAAGAACAAACAATAAAAAACTCTGCCATTAGACAGATAAGGTTTCATTCATGTTCTCCATCGAAAGCCAAAGATTTGTGTCATGTGTGAGATTCAGACATTCATTATAATCTAGCAAGGTTTTTTTTTGGAAAAGAAAATAAATCCTTCATTATCCTTCACAGCATAAAGCAAATGAATTTCATCATATGGAGTAGGTGATTTAACATCGCATTACAAATTATTTAAATTCTAATCAAATCTTAATCACGAAATTCGGCATGGAAAATTGCGCGTTTGTATACGAGATATGTACCTACGTTTTGCACATGTGTTGGTTTGGTCCTACGTCAGACTTCTCCCTCATCAATCAAACTCTGCAGTGCTTTTTTTTTGCTGATAACCAACTGGTTGCGCACAAAGATCATTATTATCTTTGTTTTATCTCGAGTATATTATAAGAAAACATGGCCATTACAGCAATTTTCATCCCCTCTTGGTGCTCAGAGCTGAGTATAGAAGAAGTTTTTCTAGAGAAACTAACCTTTCACAGCACTGGCATGGCACCCTCTTGATGTGATCAACTGTGCTTTGCCATTGCCTTCATGAGATTGATAGTCATTTATCAAATGAGAAATACGGGTAGGGTGTATAGTAGATAGCAATAACAGCACCTCAAGACATTAAATCTTGAATACATTATGTATAGTTTTGGGTTTTTGTATTTTCTTAAATGAATGTATAACTCTTTGTTTTTGTACTTTTTGTTTTTGGCAGGATTTAACTTTAAAACTTCTTCGTCCTTTTGTAATAAAATTTCATTACGTTTAATTTTGATGACACTCACTCTCGCACTTATAAGGGTTTTTGCGAAGTAATTAATTAAGCTTAGGAATCGATTAAGGCCTTGTTGTACATCACCTTCACTACCTATGTTTCATTATAATGACCACTTTCGATACGAAACAACTGCGGCTGCTGATTGGATTGATGTTATAGTCAGTGATGGTGTGGTGGCGATTCAAGATGAATTTGAAGAACCTGTATATACCTACCTACGAATGATTAGTCTTTCCTGATGAATAATTATCAACATTCTTGAGATTGCGGGCGGGAAATGGTGATTGCTTGAAAATCTTTCGTGTCAGCAGCTTTCAAGAGGCAAATACGATATAATCTATTATATATTGGAATCGAAAAACGAAATTAATGCCAATTTCATTAAGTTCTTGATGATATAATTCTTTTCGAGGAGAGACTAAAGCAGATATATATTTAATAATGATTTTTGTTTGTGTTTATAGTTTTCAATATATATGCTTTAACATTAAGCTTAAGGTTTTGGGTTAAAAAAAAAGATAGAAAATAGAAATTCTTAACTTGGTTTTTCGGGGCAGCTTAAATCATTTCATTTATTCCATTTCTTCAATAATCTTCTTTAACTCTAAAAAGTTAAAAAAAAAAACTGCCGTTTGAAACACGTATTTAAAAGAAAAGAATTAAATATTTTTGCCTAAAAAAATTAGAAACAATCCCAAAATATCAAAGGAAAAAATCCCGAATTTCAAAATCCGACATCCAATTCCAAAATCCCATAATTTACATAAAATCTACTAAGTAACTGTATACTTTACGACTTTCTCAATAACAGTTGAACCGATTTCGAACGAAATCACTAGTTAAATAAAATTACATTTTCGGAATTTTTTGGTTTTCTGGATTAAGGATTTCGGGATTTTGTCCGCCTCCTCTTACTCTTATTACCTTAGTGTTTTATATTTAGCTTTATTAAAATAATTCGTTATTATATACAATTATATATTTTTTGTTTGATTTAAATTTTCAATCCTGAATTAATTGATTGACTTTTGTCGATTCAACTTTTTACCAATATAGACTCGCTATACGGCGAAACGATTCGTGTGATGTAAAACAACATTAATTGGTACTGATTTGTTTGTCTTTGTCTACATAGAAAAAAACTTTACAAATTCAAAACATTTATTAATATGTTATCTCTTTTGTTTCAGGTAAGCAACAGAAATGAAGCATTTTGTGAGTATTAAGATATATTTTCCCTACCTATATTTAAATAATCAAAAAACTCCGTTTTTTCAATAATAAAGAACAGATTTATTAACTAATCTTCAAACCGTTTTTAAATATGTAAATAGAACTTGAGAATATTGTTTGAAACATCCCTTTTGTAATTATCCATCTTCGTTTAAGTTTTTCAATATGAAAACAAAATTTTTAAATATTCAATAAAAACAAAACAGCACTATCTACTTTTAAACAATCTTTTATAGAATCGCAAAAATCCAACTAACAACTAAGTATAGTTCTGGGAAATTTTCCACCTGTATTTTCTTTGCCTTGAACAAAAAGAATATTATTTTCGGTTAGACAAACTAAAATAAAATTGATGTTGCTTGTAGATTAGTTGGTTGCAAGTACTTGGGGCGCAGTTTTTCTATCTACAGGATTATTCCATTTGAAAAATAAGGGAAATAATTTTTTTTTTCTGGACACTTAATCTGTTTAATGTAATGGTAATATGAATATTTTATCTCAAA
Source organism: Epistrophe eligans (assembly GCA_951394125.1). Taxonomy (NCBI): domain Eukaryota; kingdom Metazoa; phylum Arthropoda; class Insecta; order Diptera; family Syrphidae; genus Epistrophe; species Epistrophe eligans. Next base: position 779,243 of record OX596028.1, read on the forward strand.
GTGCGTCTTAGAGATCATAAAAAAAAATTATTTCTATCAAGATATATTGGTCGCGAAATAAGAACAAAAAGAAAAAAGAAAAGGCAAACTTCATATTAGAAAGAAGTATAATTCAGGGAATATTATACACACACAACACACAGATAAAGACAGCTTTTTTTTAATTTAAACTTGACAAGCAACAACGTAGTTTCGATCTTGATTTTTGTATATATTTTAGGTTTTTTTAATAAAAAAAATAATGAATTGAAAAATGTAAGTAAAATTAAATAAAAAAATATTTCTCAATGCTTGTGCGACCATGTGGCATGTAAGCGAATAAGCCTTTCTGTTTACTAACGTGTGATCATATTCCACATACGAGTTTCGAGTTTTTAATTAATATTTAAGTTTCTGTGTTTAGTGCCATCTGTCGAAAAACTTTGACATTTATCAGTTCGAAGATAACTCTCAGATCAGTGGGGTTGCTAGTTGTTCAATTTTTAGTGAACTTTTAAATTTTGTCGTTCAGCGCCATCTATTGAAAAACATTTTTTGGCTTAGGTGCACCTACTTCTTGCTTCATAATAAATTCAGTGTTATTTTCAGAAAGCTTATTAATATTAAAAGTTACATAATTATGTAGGAACCATATTCGGTTCAACTTAGTTCTCGACTCAGTTGATTGTTTTTGAATCAACCCGTGTGTTTGATTAAATGTCCAGGTAAACCTTTTTTATCGAGACAAAATTTACAAAGAATTTGATGCGAAGCCCAACCCCACTGCTAATTATTTTTATTCTATAATATTTTATTTTAAAATATTTTGAACTCATCTTTTAATCAATTTAACAATATCGAGTCGCGTAATTTATTTTAGACAAAAATAATGTTTTTGAGACTTGGAGCTGTATTCTTTTAACTGAGTTTATGAAATGTGTGGCCGAGCGGCAAGCATACATTTAGTTGACAACCAAATTGAATAGTTTATGGACTACTTTAAGATAAAGCCTAAAATTTTATTTGCATTTGAGAAACTTAACCATGAAGATCTGACAATTAGAGCTTAAGTTATAAGTTTATTAAAGAGGTTCGAGTAGGTACCTATGCACATTCTAGGTTAAACAATCAAACAAACAAAAGCAGGCCATAGACACTACACTTGTGTCTGCACCGGTGTACTGACACCGGTGTGGCATTCCGCCACACACGCCAAACCGATCGAGACACCGACACCAAAAATCAAAAACTTTTGATTTTACTCGCACCGTGTCTGACACCGAAAATCGGTGTGTGCACCAGCCCACACACAGCACACATTTCCGTACACCGACACCGGTGTAGACACAAGTGTAGTGTCTATTGGCTGCTTAATGTATATCATTTTTGTGCCCGATGCAAAGCCAATTTTGTTTGCCACGTGTTTTTTTTAATGCACACACTCCACCGTCTTCTCCCTACTATAAATATGTTCTTTGTTGGCAAGTATACATATACATACATATCCTGTTTTGCCGTGATGAAATATAGTTCTAAAAAGACAATTTTTCAAGTTTCTATTATGAAATTTTTTACGATTTTGCAAAAAAATTTATGCAGATTTGTAGCCTGTCATTTAAACTTTAATTATCTAGCTTAATATTGAACATCCAATAATTATAACTAAAGTTATAGGCTTCTAAGTGGGCTCAAATCTAGCATTTTTCGAATTTTATACAATCCTCCACTGAATCTCATGGGTTGGCGATGATCAACATTTAGGTACGCTGGCTGAAATTCATCACTTGTTTTTTTTTTTCTTCATTTTATTCATTTTGGTAGTTTCTTTGGTAACACCAACCAAAAATTCAATCTTTCTGCCCCTATACGCTAGAGTTCATTCTCTATCTTTGTTCCTTTTGGTAACACCATACTTTTATCAAAACGATCCTATAAACATTTTCAATGTTAAAACAAAGCTTCAAAATACCGGATTATTTGTAACTCACCACTCAGTTTAAATTTTGTAAGTTCAAGATTGAGTTTTTCAAAAACCGTCAAAATCTTAAATTTATATATTTCTGAGTTTTATTATCGGTTATTATAATTTAAATTGGAACGTTGGTTAGAACTTTTTTTATTCTTTAAAATTGTAACTATAAGGTACCCTGAATACAAAAAAGATATAATTTCCCTCGTCTAAAGGCCTTATTACTGCTAAATACGTTCTTGGAAATAATATATGCTTAAATGTTTTCCTAGTAAGAATCAAACAAAACATCGGAATATTTATGGTGACAATTTTATTTCCAATTATGTTTCCAGGCAACTTGAAATTATGCTCCCAGTTTTCAGAGTTGAATTTTTTTTAAGCAAATTACAACTTTTCTTGTCTTGTCTTGTATCTATGCCACTTATCTTAAATACACAATTTCAACAAAAGATTCTCTTGACGTCGTCTTCTTTACAAAAATTCGGTTCATATCTTTCTATTTTTTTTTGTTTTGTTTCTATGCAAAATTATTTGTATGGCGGGACCTATACCTTACATTTGAGGATTCAGGTAGATAGCTGGTTGTTAACACACAACCAAACAAAAAACTTTGTGCTTTTCCTTTTTTTTCACCGAAAAGTGCTTATTAGTTCAAATACACTTTACCGAGAGTGGTTCGTTGCCAAATTGACAAACACGGTCCCAAGTTGGAAATGTTTGTTTTGTTTCCTTTTTTTAAAGTACACAAAAGGACGAAATGCCATATACGGAAAGGGTATATATGTGGGATGAAAGTACCAGGATGGATATACATAAATATAAGGAAGAGAATCTATTAGTGCGTAGACTTTGCAAAATTAAAGATCTTTCTTCATATTTCCTTGTCTCATAATGTTTGTTGATTTCTATATAATGTCTGAAAGGATATTGAATCGCTTGAGGAATTCTTCGTTGAATATGAAAAAAAAAGAAAAAAAAAAAAACGGAAACCAAATATACATTATTATGTCCCTTAGCCAAAGTCTTCGATATTGAGTGTCATGCGTGTGCTTTTAGTAGTGGGAACTTCCCTACACAAATATCTTTTCGTCCCTCGACATGTAAGATAGATGAGAAAATAGAAGGTATCTTAAAAAATGGAAAATAAAACTAAAAAAAGATGATATCACATAAACGAGGGATTTTGTTAGTTGATTAAATTTCTCCATAAGGACAAAATATTCTCTTTATTTGTATAAGTCGTACGTAAAAAATTTTAAACAGGGTGTTGCAGATTTACCCTCAAAATGAAAATAAAGAATATATTTTAGGTATGGGCTTTGTCCTACGTTTTTAAAAAGTTTTTATAAACCTTGTCTAACTTTAGACATTCGTCTAACGTCATAAAGGTCACAAAAAAAGAATAATTATAAATACATAAGTACATTTACTTTTTTGATTGGTGTTTAAAAGTGTTCTTACATAGTTGCATACATATCTGTATACGTAAGAAGCATCAAGAGGTTAAGCGGGAAGGGAGGAAGTCTCCTAGGTTCGTTATTTAGTGCCAACGAATGGTCTAAGTGTGTCAACCTCCTTACCTTCCCTCTGTGATCTTTTGACATTTCATTTCATTCCAAATTAAAGTGCAGGCTGTGATTAAATCGCCATAAGCACACTAAAATGATCTTTGAAAGTATTTCTAAGTTGGAGTACCTATCTCAAAATCAGGCGTCTTTAAATTCTCAGTATTTTGGTTGACATATAAGTAGAATTCTCGTTAAGACCATTAATACCCTGTTTTTAAAGTACCTATGTGCTTTTATAGCATTTCCATCCTTATATTTGTTGAGCATATCCAACAAAAACTACTTAAAGTTTTTTGTCGGGTGGTGGCTGAGATGTCCTTCTAGTCATGTCCATCCACATATACTCGTATAAATCTAATGAAACTCAAAAAGGACATATATAATGGGAAATCAATCCATATTGTGATTCAGTCGAGCGCAAAAAATCTGTCATTCGTGATGATTTGGGAAAACATGTATTTTAACAAGGTTTATATGTTGTTGCTTGCTTGCTTCTTCTTCTATAAGCTCTGATACCTCGTTAAGCAAACGTATATAGGTACCTACTGCCTAAACAATCTTGTCAGTTAATACAACATTTGGCTTAACCCTTCTTGTCTATTGAGTTTTATTACAAAATTTATGTATCGAATATGTAATAGTCTATATATAAGTACTGTTCCTACTGTGTAGTTATTTGGAATTGCATTTTGAAATTGTTTCGCTCGTATAGGTTTTTGTGGAACTATTTTATACGAGTCAACGAGTATTCTATGCAATTGATTACAAACACCCAATTCGGTTTGGAAATTATAGAAGTCGAAAAACTTTGTCTGCATAGACGGCCAATGAATTGATATTCCGAGAAACCTCATTGTTTGAACTGTAAAATTAATTAAAACAAAATTAATTGATTTTACTGGACTATTGTGCAATATGTGCTTGAAAAATTATAGTTTCTTTTAAAATAGGTATTTATGTGTGTATGTATATTCAAATTTTACGATTTGATATTTCTGATAATTATTTTCAAGAAAAAGGAAATTTATTCAGGAAAATGTGGTAATTTTCACATTTATATTTTTTTACAAATGCTGATATTGTGATTCATTAGGAAATATACCACATGTTCGAATACCAATTTGTGATATACATTATACAAAATTGAAAAAATAAATACACTGCAATCTTTTTAAAATAATAATCCGCCCATTTTTCAAACGAAATTCAACCAACACAACTGTTCCATTTTTTTTTACAATTGGTATCTGTTCAAAGGATTTTGAATGTTCTTTTATAACACAGCACATATATATACGTTTACTAAGCGGCAGGAGATAGCAAAGCTTATTAGTTTTAAATGCTTGTATAATATGGCCAAGGTATTTACAAAATGAAAGGAAAAAATAAAGCGTGCCACATTCGTGGCTTAAGAAAAAATATTAATATTTATCAGTCTTCCTGAATCAACTCTCTAGGCTAAACTGATGTATGTTCATGAAAATTGACATGGTGAATATTTCGGCGGAAATTTTTTCAGGGAAGAAATGGGAATTTTCTGAATGCTGAATGCTTTTGCTTAAAAAATATTGATGGTATGAATAAAAGCATAAAACAATGGTCAAAAGATGAACTAAAACTAGTGTAATTTTATTTCATAATTTATTCCGGACAGTTTTCTTGGACAACAGTGCTTCGCGTTGCCCGCTTACCAAATACACGGTACAAAAAGTCTAGAAAAATTTATGAAAACAAAACGTTTCGGACTAATATTGCTGAGAAATAAAAATTGTACCGTTTTACCAAGGCTTTGGTATCGATCTCTTCTCGTAGCCAGACCTACAATAGTTAATGTAAGCACCTTTTTGGTAGTATCGATACCTTGGGCAAAGAAGGAAATGCTTATTCGCTTTTGTAAAACAATGAACGGTTGGAGAATTGTGTCAGAACAACTCATATAACCCAGATTGAAATACTCCGAAATAAAACCTTCTATAAGACTTCTTCTGTCATAAAAATGTTTGATTAAATAAAAAAAAATAAAATAAAAGGAAATGCTAAATGAAATGAAAGACATAAACAATCGTATTTATTAGATATCCACTCTTGGAGATTTCTCCAGCTAACTAATTAGTTGGACATCTCCGCATTCCAACAGTTTTCTAAATATATTCTCTTATACTCACTAACATTCCTGTTATCTGTCAATCCCATGAACATTTTGATATGTTCAATAAACATTTTTTTCATTTCAAGATTATTTTACAAGTCTTTGTTTATTGAACATAGACACTTAAGAATATGTTTGGTCAAACGTTTGCAGTGTCTAGGTTAGACAATCGATGGAGCAGGACAGCTGTTCGAAGTTAGATATACATATCTACTTTGGAATGGGTTCATAAATAAGACTAAAAGTGTCTATCCGTTTTAAAAATCATCAATAGATCTTATGGAAAAGTTTTCCTATTAAAATTTTATAGTTTAAACTATAAATAAATAAAAAAAATAAATTCTTCCTTGATTTGTAAGTGTATGATGATAAAACAAAGCTTTTATTATTTTCACCAAAAGTGGTGCAAAAACCAGAACACTCCAAAAATAAATGTGTGTTTTGACATTAAAAATGTTTATAGGGTCGTTTTGAGAAAATGATGGTGTTACCAAAATGAACAATGATTGAATTTTTTGTTACCAAAGAAATTACCAAAATGAATTAAATAAACAAAAGAACACAAGCGATAAATTACAGCCAGCGTACCTACACGTTGATCATAGCCAACTGACGAGCTTCACTTCAATTACGTCTCAATCATTTCGATTGTTGAACTTAGAATATGCATGGTACTACTTGAACCTCTTTAATAAACTTGTAACTTTAGTTGTAAGGGCCAGATGTTCAAGGTTGAAGTATTTAATTTAAGGTGAATCAGGCTAGAAATAGAATTAAATAAGCAAAGCAACTTAAATATTATAATCTAGAAAGGTCGACTTGCTAAGCTTATCTTCCGTTCTAATAATCTAATCTTTTAGGTTTGAATTAAGGTAAATTAAGGTCTTAATTAGCTTGTACCTTCTATTCTAATAATCGGATGTCTGAGGTTAAGGTCTTAAAATTGAGGTAAAATGTGACAAAAGCTGACTTTCTTTCTAATCAATTCGATTGTTGAACCTACTTAAACTACTTAAACTTCTTTAATAAACTTATATTTTTAGTTCTAATGGTCAGATCTTCAAGGTTAAGATCCTCAAATTAATGCAAATAAAATTTTAAGCTTCATCTAAAAGCAGCCTATAAACGATTCAATTTGGTTGATGCTTGGCCACAAACAAAAACTCAGTTGAGAGAATATAGCTCCAAGCGTCAAAAACATTAGTTTTGTCTAAAGGAATTACACGACTGAAGTTTGTTAAATTGATTAAAAGATGAGTTCAAAATATTTTATAATAAAATATTATAGAATAAAAATAATAAGTCAAATTAGGTTTGCAGTGAGGTTGAGCATTACATCAAATTCTTTGTAAATTTGGCCTCGAGTTAAAAAAGGTTTACTTAGACAGTAATTCAAATATCTTGGCTTTGTGTATTGTACACATAGTTCAATGAGTTGAAATATACTTGTAAATCAATTTGAAAAAATCCAAAATCTTATAATCATATATTGAGCTTATTACTTAAATTATTTTTTTTTTCAAAAAACAAATATTTCATTTACGTCACTATTTTCTCATTAAACTAATTTTATTATTTCAGTGATCGAAATCGTTTTCAATGAACAGCTGATTTTAGTTTCAGAAAATTGGGACGCAATCGTTCCATTGAAATGTGTTCGATTTTCTTAACATAAATCTGAGTACGCGAAAGCTGAGCTGAAACTCTTTATTAAAATCGGTTTAAATCTTGCGAATATTGTAAAAATACCTATCGATATCGATACTATCGATAGTTTTTCGGAAACAAGCAAACCTATCGTAAAACAAATATATCGATATTTAACCAACTCTAGCAAAACGTTATTAGTTTTTCTTTTCACTGACAGATTTTTTCAACGAAAGCCAAGATTCAGTGATTGCTATAACCTACTTGTCAAAACACATTCCACCATTCCACTGATTTGTGTTTCAATGATGGTTTTCAATGAAGCTATAACTGGCCCCTTAGTCAAAAATTTTGGAAAGAAAAAAATAATTGAGAAATAAGAAATATTAGTTCAAATCACTTTAAAAACTTTCTATAAAAACTACATATGTATATAAAGCTAAATGATTCTGACGGCTGGATAAATAAATATCTTAGTTTGAAAATTAAATCGTTTGATTAATTAATTGTCTACGTTGTCATTTTTTTTCAACGAAAGTTAGTACATATTTGAGTTCGAAAGGGAAGACAAAAAAATGTCTACTGAATTTGACATTTCAATTAAGAAAGAAGTAAATTACAAGCTACCAACCTCATATGTACAAATACGTGTAGCTTCATGATTATCTTCAATATAAAGATACTTTTTGTTGAGAATGAAGTCCCTATATCTTTCTTATACCTACATACATGTTTTAGTTGGTATAAGGAAGAGAATCTTTTTTCTAAAGATCCTAATGGATTACTTTCCATTAAAAATATGTGTGTGTAAATCATGTACATTTCTATACCTCTTGATATCTATATACATATGTTCTGTACATAGGTATATAACATTCATTAAAACAAAAACTATAACAAGCCTATAGGTATACGCATTATTTTGTCTTGAAAGCCATTTCGTGCTTGTATCTTTTGTGTATTTTCTGCGGTACACGCACTTTTATTCCTTTGTACCTATCTGAATACATAAAATACAGTCATTAATAAAATAAAGAACATTTTCATTTACAAAATATTACTTTCTATTACAACAAATACAAAATTAAAATATACACAACAACAAATGTGTGTCGTCGAATTCACTTAAAAAACCATCTTGACAACATTATTATACTATAAATGTCCTTTAAGTAACTCTAACTACAACAATATCGCATCAAATAACCACACAATTATCGCATCTTGTCCAGGCCATGTAACGACTCTGTCAACTTCGATAACACGAAGAAGTAACATACGAGGCGAAATAAATCTGTCCGCCCGCACTTACTCTGCCACACTTCCCGGTCCTAATGGTTTCTTTATGCCATCTTTAAAGGATATCCTTTCTTTTCGTTGGTTGCTCGTGTATTGGAGCTCCCGTTGTTGATTTATTTTTCTTTTATTTATGTGTATTGTGGGATTTTACATCAAATGTGACACAGGTTTACTTCCATGGGGATGGATTTTTTCCGTTGTATTTTTGTATTGTATTTATTTACTGGGGAAACAAATAGATGAAAAAAAAAATAACATTTTATATAAAAAGGCTAACAAAGACTGCATAGTATTCTGTGGTAGTGATAATAGTCGTAAGTTTTGACATTGAATGCCTGGTGGATTTTACTAACCCAGTTGCCTCGAATTGCGTTCTACATTTTCGGACATGCGAATAAACATTCTGCACATGTATGACAGGCTTACTAGGACTCTCGCTTATTCACATTCATGTCCATTCCAGTGAAATAGAGGAAATTTGAAGAAATGAAAGAAAAAAGAAAACCTGTCATTTTCCTTTAAACTCATAAATTATTGTAAAACACTTCCTTTTTTCCGTTTTCCATTTCGAGTAGTTCAGCTTTGCAGGATATTTCTGGAGCATGTAATGCTCAGCTGGGAAAAGGGATCAACTGCTACTTTTTTCTTTCTTTTTTTTTTTGTTGCTGCTCTTGTATCCCTTTCGTCGTTACTCAAAGTTGATCGTAAAATGAGATGAAATCCATTTTCGCTGGTTGGAATTATTATTTTTTTTTCATACTCGTACATACAAACATCAGGACTATTATTCATTCACTTCGAAAGTTTATTTGCAAACATATCATGCAGATCGACGAAAAAAATCTTACCCTACTTATGAGGAGGCAGCTAAGCAGTCATGAAAGGAAAATAAATTGCCGGAGTCAATTCCCAAAGGGACACAGGTTTGTTTGAGTCAAGTAAGAATAAAAAAAAAGCGTAAGGCAGATATGTACATATATGGGATTATTGGTATTGCCAATATAAATACATAGATACATATACCTACACATAAAAAGAACATATAAAGTAAAGATGCTTACTTCAAGGTTTACTCGACGTAATACTCTGTGCATCAGTATCACTCAAATCCATGACTATTCCAGAAAATTGATTTCCTTATCCAAGCCATAGGAGCAAGGCATTCGCAACTCTTCCTCGTTGCGTGACTTTCGTTTTATTTTTTTCCTTCCTAAAAGGATTATTTTGAATTAGTGTAAAGGTATACAGTTACAGCAGCGATGAATGAAATATAAATATTTTATCTACCATGAGCCATACATTCAGGGCACAAAAAAAAACACACAAAAAAAACAATGATATTTTATTTCATTCGCCTACGTACGCAAGGGATTTGTGTAAATCAAAATTTATAAAACTGAGAAAAAGAAGAAAATCATTTAGGAACAAATGGTTTTAATACGAAATAATAAACAAGAACATATTTGTGTCATTTGCGATAAGTATAGAAATTCCTTCTCTACCCGCACTACACGAATGTGAAATGCCTTGTTTGATGACTCAATTTTTCCCTTCAATTGTCATATTCTTCAAAACTAAAATGTATGAGTCGGGGTTCAGCTGAAGACTGACTTTATTCGTTTGTATATAAACAAGTACATTTCACATGGTTAAGACTAAAGCATATAAATTGGAACATTTAAGTATAAGAGAGTGACATCAAAAACCATCTTTTGAACTTAGAAAATATTTAAATATTATATGACAGCTTATAAGAATGAACGCCGAATGCCGCTGTGCAAATGCACATTCTGCACAAATACAAATCATGTAACTGCTCTCAACCATTCCTGTCTGCGTGCAATTAAAGGAACCTAAAACCGAATCCGGAACTGATATTCTTGGCAATTGTAACAATTCTTCCCAAGAGGCAGTTAGATAGCAGATGCTGTGATTTCATCATGATGCCTTCGACGTTACAGTCCTAAGCAGTAGCCATAACGCTTTGGCCCACTACGTCTAAAACTATTAATTCAATAAAAGAAGACAAGCCTAAAAAAAAAGTTCATGGTCAAGCTATGTTGCCACAAGTGTCTGCATTTGTTGTCGATGATGAATCTCTTTTTCGTTATTTCCTTTCGAACCACCCTACACAATTACAAATTAACACTCATTAGAATTATAAAATATGTAAATGCCTGTGTACCCCAGGACTGTTTTTAGTCCCCGACTCTCTAATCTGAAACAAACAACTTATTTTGTTTACTAGATGAAAACATCCTCAGCTGTTCTCATTAGTTTTTAGAATTATCCTCTGTTTTTGGATATAGAATCACAACGACAGCGTAAGATAAACACCTACCATTGGAAAATAAAAAAATATTAAATTTTGCTATGTTTCAAAAATTTCAGTCGTAAAATAGGACTCCGCTTCCTATGCCTCAATCCAAGAATTGCATTGATGAAACAAGGTTTTAGTTTCGGAATAACCATAGGTTCGATGTGCTTAGCCAAAAACGCTTCGAACTATGTAAATTTTCTTTAAAGTCATCAAACCATCTAAAACTTGAGTATAGCATAGTTCTCAATTCAATGTAATTATATTTCCTACTGCTCATTAAAAATTATGTCCTGAATTATTTTCAAAAGATACAAAACTGTGTTAAGAGCTAAAAACCTTTATTTTATGCATCATTCAAGCTAAAATTATTTATGTTAATTTATTATTTATGTATTAATATCTCAAAATACTTAACAAAGTGCGAAATCATCATCAGAGTGGAAAGCAATTTCATAAAATCCTGAATCCCAAAATATACCTACCCCAGGGAACAAAATTACTTTTGATTTTGATTTTAATAGAATTTTCAAAACATGTACCTACATAGGTATGTATGTACTGTACCTACTTTGTAATTCAACACAAAAGAGGAATTTGACTCAATTGTCTCCTCATTATATATTGTAGTCCAGAAGAAAAGACAATTATGTTCTCTTAACAATGAAAATTCAGTTCACAAAAAAAAAAAACAAAAAAACTTTGGCTTTGATGAGCCGACCGAGACGTACGGAACATTATTTGAAGTTGAAATTCAATTTTAAATAAATAATATCTAATGACAGTTCGTGCTTTCATTTTTTAATATGAAAAAATTGATTCTTTACTGTTGACAGGATACCAATTTTAGTTTAAATTAAAAATTATTTCTTTTATGTTTGATATTACAAAAAAAAAATACATTTTGCTTATAAAAAATTCAATTGACAAGAGTATTCCATCAGTTAAAATTTTGACATAAATTGGAAATTGAGAGACGAAATAAAAAATTCTCAGCCTAAGAAAGGAAGTTCATGATAGATTTTATGGATTTTGAAATACATTTATGTCGAAAACATTTTTAAATATACAATTACAGTAAATCCTGTTTATTGTTGAAATTCATTTAAATGTAACTGGTAACCTCGGAGTGAACTACTATGGGGCACACTAACACAGAAAGTGCGCTTTAGTTTGCCAGTGCCGTCGAAAGCGATTTACTCAAACCGTAGTGGACAAAATAAAATCATTTAAGCATGTGAAAATTCAAAATTAAAGTACGGAATGACAACGTGAAACTAAAATTTTCAACACGACATGCAGATGTATTTGCAGTTTTTTTATTTTATTGTTTTGAATTTCAATTACAGAATTTACTGCTCTTCGGAAAGTGGGTAAAATCTAGCTCGACTGTGAAGCTAACATGACATAAAGTCATATAAACAACCGTACAATATGGATTTGAATCAATGAATCAATACACATATACATAGGAAAAGGCCTTCTGTACCACTTTTCAGTTTTCAGTACTATTTTAAATTTGAATTAAAGTTGACTTGCAACATGTTCTTTAAATTACTCTTCAATGTATGAAAACGACAAAAAAAAAATGTGTGAGCACCGGGACTCGGGACTGTGTAATCAGACGCTTTTATCTCAGGAAACAGGTAGAAATCGGGATGGCAAAAAGTAGGAATCCCCATAAAATAACACCTGAAACCATAAACTCCGAACATACTAATTCTCAAATGCTCAAATAGTCACTCATTTCACTCAATGGTTAAAAAGGATCGATCCGTAACGCCAGGGTTGCATTCTCTTTCCTATAACGAGAGCTGAGATGTTTACACATCAAAGGCTCGAAGGTCGCATTATTGTTCTTTTCGCCTGTGCGCCTGTACTTTCAAGTGTAAATCAAGCTAGAACATATAAACGGGTTTGCTTCTTGCTACAAATTCATCTTTATTGTAGAAAAAATGTTTCTTTTTTTACACAATGTGACTTAGAAAGCTTAGTACGATCTCGTCATGACACGCCGCGTCGCCTTTATCTTTAACTTTAACGATTTTATTTTTTTTTTATTTGGCTGTGACGTGTGGTGATTTGGCTTTGGCAATATAAATTATATATGGCACGTTCCTAGCCTTAAACTATACCATATGGATGCTGAACTTATTTTAATATAGAAAAGTCAAAACTCAGCTTTTAGTAGTTGGATTATTTTTACTCCGTTGTGGTTGAGGGTTGCCTAAAGACCAATTCAGAGTTTCTTCCATAAAGGATTACCAGTTACTAAAATTTCTCAGTATTACATTGTAATTGGCTACATTCAATAACAATGCTTTGGTACTTCGTCGAACATTGATGTTTACACATCTTTACCGTGAGTCCCAGCACTCACACAATTTAATTTTTTTTAATGTATTTAATTTAATTTTTGCAAAATTTGCTCATGATTTTACTGTTGTATGTACATAAATATTAATTTTTTAATAATTCAATAGTTTTCAGAGTAAAAATGTAAATAAGTAAATTTCTAGGAAGATTATCAGCCAGGTTCTACATTTCACTTTCACTCGAAATAGAATTGAAATCAATTGAAATTAGATTGACTTCAATTTCATTTCGAGCGAAAGTGAAATGTAGAACCTGGCTGTATAAAACCAAAATTTAAGCCTGCTATATCAATTTTTAAACATTTTTTTTGATGACTTATATAACTTCAGGTGTATAAAGTTTAAAGTAGTTTTAAAACCACAAAATTAACTGAAACACGAGAAACCGTTAAAGTAATGGAACCTTGAGGTTTCTCTGGTTTGTTTTTAAAAGTGCTTGCGGACTTCAATCGATTTTTGTTTTATTAAAGTTGCACGAAGTATGATTCTACGGTAAAAGGTTCCAGAAACAGACCGGAGTATGTATTACTTTTTTGTTTGTTTCTGAGCAGGAAAAGAAGCATTCGGAAATTAATTAACTACCCTTGATAAGTTATAAATTAAAGTATAGAAATTCAGCACTATCGCCTAAGTTCACCAGCGGAAGAGTTTTTCGTTGATGTCAACCTTTGGATATTTTTCATAATATATTAAAGAAACGATTAAACAAAAATCGGAAAAGAAAAAAATTATTTTGCCTCGTCCTCGAAGTAGGTGTATGTTATTCATAAAAAGATGATATATTTAAAATTTGTGGATGAGATTCTATTCAAGAGATTTTTTTTGCTTTTGCTTTCTTATATAAATATGGACGAAAATGTACAGATTTTGTAATTTTTTTTTAACTCGAATTCAACATGCATTAATCTTGAAAGCTATCAGTCTTGTTATAATTTCAAAAGACTTAAAGGACTCATCAATCACTACGGGTAAACTTTCGACAGTAATCCATTACTTAGAAATGGCAGTTTAATGCATTCTGTGGCAGTAGTTTTCTTTCTTTTTTTAAAAGAAAAGTATTAAAAAAGCTTTTAATCATCTCTGAATGCAGAGCGCAATAAGATTTTTGTATTTTATAAGGAATTGATGGAGGTGAAAAAATGTGGTTTTTATATAATAAATATAAATGGTGATATATTAGAAAGTCCTTAACATAGTAAAATCATTTGAAAAACACATATGTACATGTTTTCTTCCAATAATAGGTATACTATGAAGATATGAGGAAACAAAAAATATTTAGATGAAATAACAACAATAATTACTATAGTATATGCTCCTTAGCAGCGGAGGCTATAGCTATTTTATAGGGAGCAACCCTGTGCTGACAAAATCGTTCGAATTTTGTCAGTTTTTCTGTTGCCTTGTAAGCATCAGTAACATCAATGAGTAAGTGAAATAGCAGACAACAATCGCACGTTTTTTTCACTTATTCTGTTACTAGCTGATGGTTTTCAACACGATCCTTATACTGAAACAAGATTGCTGGGTCCGAAATAAGCAGTATTTTGCAAGCTTGGAGCTCTGATCAGATAATATTTTATTATTTCATTCATTATGAAATAAGGGCTCAACAAATAAATGAAATAAAGCCACAAAATTTGAGAATTTTCTTTGTTATTGTATTGCATGTATAGATTTGGGGCCCAATATCATTTTTTATTTGGGACCTAATTTCGCGGAGCCGTATATATAATTTTTTTTTTTTGCATTCGAAAAAGAAATTTTAGTTAATCTCCATCGACGGATGAAAGGGGACCCGCTAAGAATGTATTATCAACCCAGTTCTCAACTAAATTGATGCTTGGCCAAACCACATAAACTCAGTTGAAAAATTACTTCATCTTCATCTGTCCAAAACATAAAGAACTTACATACGAAAATGCAAAATAATAGTGTAAATGTTTATTGCAGATTGTTCAGATGATGATAAGATGAAATACAAATACAAAAATGAGATTTCGGATGAAAGAATAGATTAGGTTTGCAGTGAGATTGAACTACACACTAACCCCCTTGTAAATCTTGCGTGGGTTTGGTTTTAAGTGAGAGTAAATCAAATAACACACAGTTCAATAAATTGAAAGACTTGTAAATTAATTTCAACAAATTGAAAATCTTTTTTTATTTTCTTCAACTTAATTGTCAAATTGATCAAATGACAAGTTCAAACACAGGTTGATTTAATCAACATTCGACTGAGTTGACAACTAAGTTGAATGGCGTATGTTGTATGGTGTGTTTAATTCGCCAATTTGTTTTTGTTTATTCTTTTGACTTTGAGGATAATTACAATACAAATAGGCAGACGGCAATGCCATGCTAAACTGATTTTGTAAATAATTATGTAATATGTACCTATTAGATGCAAAGATAAAAGAATTAATAAATCAAGCTATCTATCTCTATCTTAATACAAAGTCCAGACTATGTGAAATTTGAATGTAATTGGGTTATTTTTATTTGATTTGGTATTTGTTAATATAATGATAAACACAGTCACCCGTATATTTTAGATTTTTTAAAACATCTCTTAGAGGTAAATTTAGTAAATTGAGTGACTTAAGTCACTTAAAAGCTTTAAATGACTTAAATTGTTATCTATAATCGTTTTCCAATTGAAACTAAGAAATGATTGTGTCACTTAACTCAAACAAATCTACAAATTGCATACTTCGATCAGCTGTTGTTCTTTAATGTTTTGAATTTGCAATAAAAAGTTTCGTTTCTGCAAAAATGTAAGTATACCTACATAACTTGCAACGGTTATAAATTAATAAAAGTGTTTGTTTTTGAAGGACTGCCACGAAACAACAAATAAAAATGATTTCCCTTTACATGGAAACACATCCCGAGGTGGATTATCCCAAAAACTTCAATGGGAGCCTCATAGAAAATTTGCATTTAAGTTTTATCTATAATCGTTGACTTATTTTTATTTTAGCTTGGATATCTTTTTCACTAAACTTTCGATTAGTGGAAAATTCACATAATCTATCTTTCTCAAAAAATAAAACAAAATGTGTGAAAGTGACACCTAAATAGCTGTCACAAACAAATCATAGCAAAAAAGTGATAGCCAATTTGATAATCACTTTACGTGGAGCAAAATCATTCATTTTGATGATCAACAATCAACTAACGCCTTACGCGATTCCAATATATTTCAAACGTAGTGGTTGACGTTTAAGTTAAGAGGCCTTTAAGTAACGTTATTTAAATGTGAAAATTGATTATAAATACCGATTTCGCACTTAAGAGGTATTTAGAGGTAAATATTTTAAAGCTTAAAATGTCTTTGAAATTTCTTTATAGATTCGGTTGAGTGACTTTTTACTTGTTTTTGGATATACAAAAAATTAAGTAGATTTTACACAGTATTACAATCACATTCAGTCTCTTAAATTTGATAGAAAAAGGCAATTCCAGTCCATATTATTTAAAATATAACCTTTAAGCATACAAATAAATAACTTCCTTTTTAGGTACAAATGTACCTTAAAAATTAAAGACTTATTTTTTTTTTTTAAACAAAACAACATTTATTTCTGTCAAACATAACATGGTATTAAAAAAAATTAAAATACCTACATATGTATGTATGTTAAAATGAAACATTATCTCTCAGCAATGACACAACGAAATCGCATCTCATAGCATGGGTAGGTATATCTCCAATATACCTTCATTAAAAAGGTTTTTTTTCAAAAAAAGAGGACATAAAACTGGACAGAAAGAGAATATTCAAACATATATACATATATGTACATCATTCTCAAATAAGGACGATGCTAAATATATCTATGATAAAGTAAAAATCATTAAAGGTTGCCATCACGCGTAACCATTGTTTCAAAACGTTCCTTTTGAATTCATGCCACAACCCCACAGTGTTGCTAGCTTAAAATCACTTCAGAATATATACCGTTCAAGTATATAACACATTATCTTCTACATTTACCATCAGGTAAAAACGAGCCACGTACGTTGAACACACGCTCGTTGTGCACATACAGAGATAATTCAGCTATGTATCCTTGTGCCCATAATTGCTTATGTATATATTGCACCAGGAAACTACTCCCATCATACCTACATTTCCTCCTTTTTTTCCATAAAATCAGTTTAAACAAACAGAATGTGCTATAAGAGAAGGATACGATGTGAAGATGGGAAAGAGAAAATAAGCTGCATGCAAAATAGGCAAGTTGCAGTTCGGTTATTTAAATTGAGGAGCACCCTATGTTTGTTTATTTTCACAAAAACATAAAATGTAATCTATAGCGAACTATCTACACAAGAGTTTGGGTTGGAATTTATTATCAAAAGAAGAGACGTGTTACAAAATAATAAATAATTTCACTAATAATACCTTGGTGGTAGATTATGTAACACAAAAGAGATAGACCCAATATAACCACCGGTACCACCTTGCCTGAAACATCTGTCATTTTTTTATTATTCCCATAAGACCAGCAGCCCACAGCAACTTTTTGGTGTAAACGGTGGCATAAAATAGTTGGTATGGTATTATTTGATATTACTTCAGTTATTGTTTTTAAATATTAAAACGATGAGTTCTATTATGGAGAAATTGTTAGAAATACTGCATCAATACAATAATTGTAATAAATATGTTCACATCTATTACAATATTGTCAGTTATCAATTGATAACTGATAAGTAGGGCTGGGATTTGCATGCAAATGCATGTTTTTTCTCACTACATTTAGAAGCCTAAGACCAAATCATCTTTACGAATCATAAAATTTCCTTTCAAATGGCATTCAATCGTTAGTGTATATTTTGCATATTTTATGAAAAATGCATATTTTTATAATAAATGCATATTTTTATAATAAATGCGTATTTTAAGTGCATATTTTCACATTTTTCGTAAGCTGTGACGAAAAATCTGGGTCGAGAAGCTGGTTTAATAAATAACGCATTATGTGCACGGACCCTATTTCAACTCGATATTTATATGATGAATGTAAACGTAGTAATAGTCGACAAAGTGAACGCCTCCGTTGAAAACAAAAACCCTCCTCACTTTCTTTGAACTGTTAAGATTTTGGAAACTTTGTCGAGTAGTTTATTCGCTTCAGAGTTCGCATTAATTTTTACATTTTTTAATTTAAGCAAAGTTTCCTTATTATATGTAAACAAAACATATGAAAATACCAAGTACAAATATTTATTTTTTTTTATAACTTTTTTGTTATTTTTGTTTAATAAAAGTGAATTTCTTTATTTATAAAAACTGAATAAAAATTGTTTTATTATAAATAGTTTTTTGGGAAAAATAAGGTAAAATATTGTTTTTTTAAGTGCATATTTTCCAGTTTTTGATGCATATTTTCTATTTTTAAGTGCATATTTTAAGCGCATATTTACGATTTTTAAGTGCATGAAAATCCCAGCCCTACTGATAAGCATTAAAATTTAATATTTAACAACCCAATTCAAAGAAGTTTCGGTCATTGAAAATTGGTAAATAGTTCAAAAATACTAAGCATCAATATTATAAAGCGCAACAGCTCAAAGACAAATCGTACCTAGTAACTTGCATCCATTTTTTTTTTATTTGAAAATGTTTACATAATCCTATCTGAGATCTATTTTATATGATAAAATCTTGGAAAATTACAACAAAAAAAATCCCTTCACACGTGTGGGAGTCCAACGCTCAAACCATTATGCCAAGAGGTTCTGCTTGACATAAAAACATAAACTAAGAATATTTCTAATTTAATATTAATTTATTAATATAAGATTATTTCTAATTTTTACAAAAATTAACTGGTAGTTCAAGTTAGTATTAAATCCTTACCACTATCAAGAAGAATTTGTTGTCACTAAAAATAGAAATATCGTTTAGGAAGGAACTATAGGTAAAATATACGTTTTCACAGGATATTACGTTACATTCGGCATTCGTGAGGTGAGGGACGATATATATGTAAGTAGGTAGAGTTCTCAGTTTTTTGTTCTTTTTAAAGTAGGTTGTTTCGTTTGTTTTTTTTACATGTTCATATATCAAAAGGTTTACAAATAAACAAAACAACAAAAAAACAACAAAACAAAATTTATAAAAAACATCATAAAGCAAAATGGAGTATGGTTTCATTTCTCTTACTTTGGACTTTTAATCAAGTTGCTTCTTATTTGGAAATAGCTTGTTTTTTTTTTGCAGTTTTTGGAATTTTGGTATTCCAACAGCCTAAAAGTATGCAATTGGTAGATTCGTTTGAGTTAAGTGACACAATTGTTGTTTAGTTAAGTATCAATGGGAAAACGATTATATAAGAATTTAAGTTACGTCATTTAAAAGCAGTTTATATATTATTTACGCAAAATTAACTAAATGATCTCTAAAAAACGTTTTAAAAAAATCTAATAGATACGGCAGTTTGAATTTAAAAACTTTTTAAAAATTCAACTTTTAAATTTATCAATCCAAGTTCTTTTTTATTTTTAATCTTTCCAGCTATCTACAGTTTCCGCTCACAACCGTAACATTTAAATAAATGAAATAATAAATAAATAAAAATATTTTACAAGAAATGCTTCAACTTGTTATCATTCTAAAATGATAATTGGACGCGAGCACATCATAACTGTAAGGTGATAATAATGAATGAGTATTTTTAAATGAAATTAAATGTTCTTTAAAAAGGGTCTTCACTTCTTATTTAATGAATGCACTTCTTAGTACATTTTACAAACTTTTTATCAAAAAACGATACATAATTTTGATTAAACAAAAAATATTTAACTACATGTACATAAAAATTTAATAACAACTATCGATAACATAACATATCGATACTTGTAAATTTTCTTCATTGAAAATTAAAATCCCCAAAAAACATCTAAGAAATCTCAATTAAAAGTTTTAACATATAAAAGAAAAGAAAAACAAAACGAATGTTACAAGTTAGAACTTTTCAAATTTTATAAAATTTTCGATCGAATATCTTTCTTCCTCTCATCGTTGTCGTAACTTGAATCTATCTTTCAAAATAAAAAAAAATACTAATTTCAGTTAAACTTTTATATTATTTTATGTTCAAAACTAAACACACGCAACAAACTTAACATACCCTCTTGGCAATAAGAAATACCTGCGAGATGTGGAGAAAAAATTGTATTTATGGATGTAACTAAGGATAAAACTTTCGAGTTGAAATAAAATAAATAAACATTTAGCCCCGACAAAAGTGGGCTACGCCGCCGCCCGCCGGGGGTTGTACAAATGCAGCAAAGTGTGTTCGTGACACGGTTTGTGTATGTAGACCTAGACACGAACGAAAATAAATTGCAATTTCCCACCTGTTTTCGTTGTGTGTGCTGAGATGAGCTGAGAGAAAATTGTGTTTCAATAAGTTCGATAATAATAATAAAATCGATGTCATTTTGAATTGCTCTGTCAAAATTGAATTTTTTATCTGGAAATTAAAAGCAACAAAAAAGAAACAACATGTGTTTGAAGAAATTTTTTAGTCATTGAGTGAAACATGAAAATTATAATCATAAGCACAACACCATTGATTTAGCCCATGGGAAGATTTCAATTGAAAGCATTCTCAAAGGATCATTGAACAACTGATAACCTATTTACATGCTTGAATAAAAATCTACCCGAGCATATGAAATCTTTTTCAGTCATGAAATCAGATATATTCTTAAATGGAAACAATTATCGAAAGTATAGGATACACATGCAGCTTAAAAAATTTCAGAAATATGATTTTCCTATGGGTTGTTACACATACGAATATAAACAAAATTAAGTTTTCATGAGATGAAATCAATATTTTTCCATGAAAATATATTCAGCCCTATCATCGTACCCGATCGGAACGAAATTTTCTCCGATTTGTACGAAATGTACGAATTTTGTATCATTGTAGACGTTCCGATACGTCAATCAGACAGATCTGCGAAAACAAATTTGGTGTGCGTTAAAAATGCCAAATGCATGCGTTGCATGCCGATGAAATGTGAAAATGAAAATGGCTGCAAAGCATCACGAATTCATGCGACGTATGACAATTTTTGTTCTCCGATCTCCCCGATAGAAAATTAGAAGCGGAAAATTTCCCGAAAATTGTAGGAATGTTTATTTTCAAAGTATCTGTCAATGAATTTTTATAATTAGACTTACGCTGCATCTGAAAGTTGTAATATGTTTTATATATTTCTGAAGAATCTTCTTTTTTTCTTTATTTAGTGTTCTTTGTTCATATCTCTCCGCTTCCAAAAACACTGCTGCACTATCCATGGTTCTTTCACTATTGCTTATTTTGAAAATCTTTTATTTTGACAAATGTATCCAAATGTCAAATACATGCGTCGATACACGTCTTTATTTTTTTTACGATTCGTATACCATGAAGAGAATAAATAAATCGTCGTATCGGAACGGATACGATGATAGGGCTGATTGAAAATAAAATTCATTTTAGTTGTGGTTTCGTTATAAAGAGATTAAATTTATAAAAAATACAAACGCTATTGAATGAGTTGAGGTTTAGTTTGAGTTTAGGCAAATTTATCTTAAATAACTTAATAATTATTTTAATGTTTTGGCAGTTTTACATAGGTTATGATTTTACAAAAAAAAAAAAAAAGTTCACTGGCGTGCACTGTGGCGTATACGTACTTTTTTATAATTATATTAGAATTATTAATGATTGATGAATATATGAATAAGTTATTATATCTATTAGCTTTGCAATACTTACAAGCTTTTCAGAAGGTGATCTTCAGGTTCTGTACCACTGTATATTTAAATAGAGGATGCAAAGCATCAGCTTCTCTTCAAACATTAACAAAATAGGTTGCTTCGATTAGAAAATATATATACTTGTCTGGTTGTGTTATGAGCTAAGTATAGGTACCTGAATACCATGAATATTTTGAAATTGTTAAAAGTAATGCCCGTGATGGAAGTTCACATGATAACGATTGGGTGCTCGGACAAATTTTGGTCAGGAACTTTTCAAATAAAACCAAAAGAACTGCTGGGTCAAATTTTTGAAGTAGTTTTTCACAAAAAATGGAAAGATAGTCTAATCTCGAAAACGTTACATAATAAAATAAATAAATTTGTACGCGACAAAAAGAAGTTTTCTAATTTATTCGTGATTTGTAAAATGGAAAGGCTTTAAATTTTTTTACAAGCATGCCTATACTAAGCCTGGTGAAAAATTTTTAACTTGAAATTGGCATAAAGCAAACTGAATTATTATATATATTTGTAACTCCGTACCGTACTCCGTGCATAGTTCAAATAGGACAATATTCCATTCAAGAATTTTAAAAATATTATTAAACAAACAATATATATCAATATAGTATATAGAATTATTACTTCAAACCTTCATTATATAAACAATGCCAGGTCAAGGGCAAAAACCAAAAACAAAAACTTCCAATTTAATGATAAGGAATTCTAGTCTTGTTGGATATGTTCACATATTCGTCATAAAATCTATGTAAGATGAACTGAACTTAACAAAAATTGCGTATTGACAAGGCCCTCACTAGTCAATTGATGAGTCCAAGTAAGATCGCCGGGACGAAACGCCAACATTTTTGTGTGAATCAAAAAATATACATAATTTTTCTTACTTCTTTTGACTTTTTTTAACATTTTTTGTAAAAGATTAAATATTTAGGACAATACAGCCGTCTGATTGTTGGCACAAAAGCCGCTTTGAATGAGTTAGGCGTTGTTAAGCTTTATGCAAAGTTCTCAATTCGCTATTGATTTCCAAATAAAAATGTCGCATATTTCTTATTTAATGAAGAAGAATCACCATCTTCAAATGTAAATAATAATAAAACCTTTGTACTCACGTCCTTCTCTTCCATATGATTTAGATGAGACCACTTGTGTTTTTATTTTATTTTACTACCTTATTTATGTTGTATACCAATCTTCTTCTTTTATTTCTTGCCGCTGATTTTTTTATCGATATTCTATTCCCGATTGAAGTGTATAGTATACCTACAAAAAAGTCATATTTTTATGTTCCTTTAACAAAAAAAAAAAAACGAACAGAGATTTCTATATTTCACAAACACAAATACTTTAAGGCAACATTTTAGTTTAAGCTTTATCATCTTTATTATCTTTTCAAGATTTGAACTTTTAACCCTTCTCCACCCACCTAAGCAATGCTTAAAATGTAGGTTCTTTTTTTTTAATTTGTCAATTTAATTTTTGGAATGCAGCCCGCATTACTCCCAAAGTACATCATGTGTTCTCAAGCTTTTTCAAAAATAAAATTATTTCAAATCCAATCAGTTAATTAGTTAATTAGGTAAAGGAGTCTTATAATTAAGTTGGTCCACCTGAAAAAGCTGCATCTTTAGCATCTTCGTGGTTACACGAAAATTGTAATTTTTTTTGTTGAAACAGGTAAAAGGCTCTATAATTCGATTTTTAATTAATACTCTTGTTGTTTTTTGTTTAGTAAAAATAAAGTCTTTTCTCAAAATATCTCAATATGACTCAGCTATTTCCAGATAACAAATAACAAATAGGTACTTCATTGTGTTGAAATTAATAATAAATTGTGTTTATATTTTTTTTGTTGACCAGTACTAATTGATCTAGGTATTTTTGTTTTTGTTTTTTTTTTTTTCTTCAATTTTGTTTATTTTATTTATGACGTAAATGAATCAGCAATAAAAGCAAAATAGCAATTATAGCACAGCCCAGTCATTGGAAAAATATTGTTATATTAATCGTTATCGTCCAATCCATGTTTTAATTTATATTAAATAATAAAAATGAAATCCTAAGGATCAAAGGACACGCCGCCGCCGTTGCCACCTCTACTGCCACTCCAAGCTAATATCGCACCCAGCCGAATACAAATGAGGCCATGATTCATTTTTATATCTTCACGGCTGGCTCCAATAAAAGTCAATGTGGCCAGAATTGAATGAATCCAAATTGGCAGTCATAAACTTGTATAGTAATTGTTGGGAAAGTTCTTAAAAAAAAAAACAGAAAAAAATCGCAATACTTTATTGATTCAATTATTGCTTTTCCTGGACATAAACAAAACCAATTCCACACATCATATTCCCTCGAGTCGTCTGTCCGCTGGATGAACAAAAAAATCCAATAAAAGAAACTAACAAAGAAATACACTTTGTCCGGTCCTTCATAACATGGTTTTTTTTTGAGAAATGTTGCGGAAACAATATTAGATCAATTATTGCTCTTTTCTCTTTTGAAGGGAATTCTTTAAAAGTTTACCGTAAGGCTTCCGGTTCCGGATTAATAGGCCACCCAGCAGAAAATGTAGCGCGTGTTCATGCTGTAATTTGATGCGTACAGTGAACACGGTACTATAAAAGTGTGAAGGCGGGTGGGAATATGGTTTCTAATTAAATCGAGTCGTCTGGGTTGATCCTTAAACAAAACCTTCCTCGTATTTCTACGCTTTTCTCTAGGAAAACTCCTTACTGCATATATCTATACAAAGCCCAAAGAAGGAAACGACTAACTTATTCAATGTGTGTGTTGTGCTTGCCCCCGTTCCGTTCCGGGTCCACACCCCCGCCAGATGTGTGAAATTGTTTAGGGTTGAGCATTTTGTGGTTGTAAGCTGCTGTTGCTACTGCTGGTTATAAGAAAAGGAAACGAATAAAATGGAACTGACATGTTTTCGAAAATTGTGTGTTCCGGAAGTAATAAAAATGCAAAACATGCATTGGAAAAACCTTTGTCAATTTAAAATTACAATGTTAATTTTTGGTTTTGAAGTTTTCGCTTTTGACGGAAGAGGAAAATCATGATAAAAACGTGAACTTGCTGTTCGTCGAACATCTTTGGGGATGACACAGCAGCATCGGTGACATATTTATTTTTGAAAGGCATGTTTTTTGTTTGTTTTTTTTTTTTTGGGAAAGTTTTTTTTTTATTTTTTGTTGTCATTGAGGGTGAAGATGTTGTTTCTTTATGATTTAATTGGATTAAGCCTACTGTAACAGAGGCAGTGGTTATATTGTGAAAAGGCATTAGTTGCCTCCTCATGATGGCATGCAAAACAAAAATAATTGATTCGAAAATTGCTATGGTTTCAGTCCGAAATGTTTTGTTTTCATAATCTTGGGAATAATTATTTTTATTTATTCGTATGAGTTTTAAAAACATTCTAAAACACAGATAATATCGTTAGTTACCTATAAGTATTAGTTGATAATAATTGTGTTTTCAACTGTTTCCTTTGGGACCAATCTTTTTAACAATGTACGTAACTTCCTTTGAGTTTATTACACTGCTCCAATGATCCTTTAGATCTTTAATCTTATTAATCTTATTAGAACAGCTGACCATTTACCAATGGGCCTAGAATAGAAAGAAAAATTAAAAATTGTTTTTTTTATTGTATTGTCCATAGAGTACGTATATTATCTAGAGAAACGACTTAAGGGGTTTATTCTCTTTCACCAAACAAGCTGTTATTTCACTGATGTCAACTATTGCATAAACAATGAGCGTTGTTGTTGTTCCCTAAATTTTAAATAGGACCCGAATCAACACTACTTTAAAAAATAGTACACACGCTTTGTAACTATTTGTTTTCATTATTTAAAATAATTACAATGTTTAAATATACAATTTCTAGATAAAATATTAAAGGTATCGAAGTGCTTACGGCTGTCAGCTTGTTATTTAAATTGTTATAAAATTATATAGACTAAATGTCGCACAAATCGCAAAATCAGGTTTAAGGTTATGGGTTATTCGCGTATAATAATAATATTAATAATTATAAAAATGCAATTAAAAAGTTACTTGAGAAGAGGAAGAGGTGGGTTCATCTTTTTATGTTACATTAGCATTTTTTTTTCATTACGAATTAACTCTCTATAATGTTTGGAATTAAGTATTTCATTTTAAGATTAGAAGTTATATCATTTATGTATGTTTTGGGCTTATTTAATTTTAAAAAGTTAGGAACTATAATCCAGTTGATGTTGATAGGAATTATTTCATTAGCGGTTAAGTTTGCAAAGAAAAACTTTTCAATAGACAGAACGAAGACGCCTTCATGCGCCTAAGGCTACTTATAGAATGATTGATGGAAGAAACTTTCAAATAAATGGAACTAACAAAGTCCAAAAAGTTAATAGGTAAATCCTAACTTGATTTGTAGCTTCTTCATAAAATAAAAAAAAAGGAACGATTAATTTGATATCGAAATGCTTACTTAAACGAATTCCAATACTTAAAAAAAATGACAACATGAACATGACAACATACAACTCAATTTTTATGGCAAATCGATTTGTGTACATATGTACAATGAACATATATAGTTAATATACATTATGTATGTTATGCATCTATGGGTCGATGTGCTATCAAGGATTGATTAATGAGTTTTATTTATAGGTATTCTTCCTTAAATTTGAATTTGATTTAATTTGCCGTAATAAAAAATTTAATGTCCGGTTTTTCTATATATTCATTGCATTGAATAGATGAATCAAAATTAAGGACTTGCTTTCCCTTTAACCATACAAAATATACATGCGGGTAACAAAACACACTTCAGATCCTCATCATCAGTCTTACCTAAAGTGTTAACTTTTCAGTTGATATACTATATAGATAGAATTTTTTTCAAATACCTACAAATAGAAAGGGTATGTTTAAGGGTCCTTGAGGGATATTTGGATGTTTTGAACAGATGCCAAAGATGGTCGGTTAATTTCACAAAAAGATTCGGACGGATGTTAACATGCGGATGAAATGCCTTTTAACCCCTCCTATACATACATAGATATTCATTTGACGGAGGTTTGTTAACAAATGTGTTTCACAATCCCAAGCGAATGAATCCTTTTATTAATTAATTCAATTTTTTCGACATATAAAGGAAGCTGTTTAAATAATCTAGCTATTAATATTGGAGTTGTAATTTTGTCAAGTTATAGACTTTTATTGGAAAAAAAAATTGGTGGTTGAAAAGAATATTTCATTGTGAGATTAAAACCTACTTTTCTTTTTAAAATGCTTCAGATAGCTCTTGGAATGCAAGAAAAAAAACACAGCATCAGCCAAAAATCTTCTTAAGTCCAATCCTAAGCTTGATGCCACTAAGCACACCAAACTCATTCCCCAATGCAAGCTAGCGAGTTGGACTACACTTAAATTTGTTTACTAAACCACAGAAACTTTACAAAAACTCGCTCGTCAATTCACTTAGGGTTGCCAGAAACACCGATTTATCACATTTCTTTCGATTTTTAGAATTATTTCCGATGCACATATTTTTGATGTAAATAAGGCACTCCCGATATTCACATATAAAAATACCTGAATATGATAAATATCATTAATTCACATTTTTATTAAGAAACTTATAATATCCCATTTGTAATTTCCCGTCGCCATTATCATGAAATCGAGTTTCTCTTTTCAACTGCAGTATACAAATCTTTCTCTTGCAAATTTTGTTTCCATCGTTTCATTGTCTTGTTTTATCTTTTGGTGTGGCAGTGGCTTCTTTAAATCAATATTTTTAATTAAAATGGACAAATGTTTTTAACGAATATCCAGTAAATTGATTCCGAATACATAGAACTAAGAACAATTTAACATTAAAAGTTTAATATCAGTATGCGTTGAAAGAAGTTTGATCAGTCAAAAGGAGACATCGTAGTTAAGCGTTTTCATTTATGGCTGACTTTTCTCAAATAAATTTTAATAAAACATGTTTCTGATGATTTATTTTTGATATTTATTCAATTAAGAATTAAAAATTCGTTTGCTGGTACGATACCAAAGGTACCTATACAAGTTCAATTTAAAAGCTTATGTTGTACTTTTTCCATTGTAAGCTATAGGTACGTGTTGCAGAAACACTAAATGTTAAAGTTTCTTTTAAGCTAGTAGACTCATATAATGTCATATATGTTTGTTTCTGAAAAAGAATTAGTATTTTTAATTTGAAAAATTTAAGTCTGTGTTCAAACAATATCAATTTTAATAAAATAAAATAAAATAAAATAAAATAAAATAAAATAAAATAAAATAAAATAAAATAAAATAAAATAAAATAAAATAAAATAAAATAAAATAAAATAAAATAAAATAAAATAAAATAAAATAAAATAAAATAAAATAAAATAAAATAAAATAAAATAAAATAAAATAAAATAAAATAAAATAAAATAAAATAAAATAAAATAAAATAAAATAAAATAAAATAAAATAAAATAAAATAAAATAAAATAAAATAAAATAAAATAAAATAAAATAAAATAAAATAAAATAAAATAAAATAAAATAAAATAAAATAAAATAAAATAAAATAAAATAAAATAAAATAAAATAAAATAAAATAAAATAAAATAAAATAAAATAAAATAAAATAAAATAAAATAAAATAAAATAAAATAAAATAAAATAAAATAAAATAAAATAAAATAAAATAAAATAAAATAAAATAAAATAAACGGTATTAATTATTTTAACATAAAAACATAAAAACTAATTGCCCGATTAACACCTATTTCCGATGTGGTAATGTTCCAATTTACAAAATTATTATATGGCATCACAGACTTTATTAGCTAATCACTCGTCAACTGGCTTGTCTTTTTCGAAACCTGTTGTGAAACGATTTGAGCAGCGAGTGAGGCAAACACGAAAAACAATTTGGAAGATATTTTATGTAGCCTACTCCCTAGCGAGTACTTCCTTGTGTGGGTGGGAACTATTTATACAGAGTTTTTCAATAAAAAAACTACACAGGTGTCGTTGTCATCAAAAAGAATCATTCTCTAAAAAAAAACTGTCCAAAAAGTTTTCATCGATCACCAAAATCGCAACTTTAGTGTTCGCGCTTGCGTAGTGTGCTTTAAACGTAATTTTAAATAAATTACATGTTAGCATTAACCTTATTCTTAGTTTCTCGAAGTCAGAATATTTAATTTTATCGAAAATGCTTCCATTAAAAATGTTGAAAAAAAAAAAAGAAAATCTTCAATAAAACACCGAAATCATGAAAATTTATAAATACCACCCAATTAGCAGGTACCTTTTAAAGTCTTATCCTTTATTTGAAAACACCGCCCACCATTATTACATTTTTGATTTACAAAGTCGTTTTTAAGCTTAACAATCTTCATGGCAGAAGTTGTATATGTATATCAAACCAATACATTAATATTAAAGAACAGGAATTTCTCCCCTTTCAACACAAAAAAAACAGTTTGGTGAATTTTTGGTCTTAAAATCTGCCTTGGTATGTTCTTATTAATTCTATTTATATCTACTCCTACACCCTTTATTCAATGATGTTTAGTTTTTTAGCTGAAAACCCTTTTTAAAATTATAATCGATTCAAAAGCATCATAAACGTATGTGTGAAATATATTATGTATAGGACCTAGGTATATGACTGGAAGTGGGTGTCTGTTCGAATCGTTCATTATTTTAACAAAATATTTATTCTGTCGTAAGCTAACAAATAACCCATACAGAAAAGCTGGCAGCAAAAGTCAACTTGGAATCTCTGACATTTTAATAAGGCATTAATACCTTTGTGAAGGGACAACGACGACGACAACGATGACAAAAACGGCAACGACGACGGTGGCGGCAATGGCAGCGGTGGAAGTTGTGGACAGGGTGACAGTGCGGCGGCGGCGGCGTATCTTAAGCTCACAGGATGAAAATTTAAAGCACATGTACCTTCCTATAAACATCACGCCCTCTAACTCGGTACAAAGAAATGATGGTTGCTGAACATCAAGAAATTCTTTAGCTTGATGAAGAAGAAATAAATAAGAAAAAAAATGAGAAATGAAATACTGCGAACTTATGACGTTTTCATTAGTATACCCTTAACATTTTTGAACTTTGTTCATTTCATTTTATCTAGTTTTATTTTTTTTTTTTTTCTGTAGTATTAATTTTTATTTTTTTTTTTTTAATTACGTAAGGTATGGTAGGTATGTATATTGTTTGGTGAATTGAATATAATCTTTGATCAGAGGAATGTTTTGATTAATTTCTCTACACTTTGTTGAGTTCCTATTAATTATTGTGCTGTCCGTCTTGTTTTCTTTGGTTTCATTTCTCTTCTTTTAATTTTTTTGTTTGTTTTATTTTGGATTTAAGTTGCGAAGAATGAAGATAAAGACATTGAACTCAAGGTTTTGATGCAACGTTACCTTTAATTTCTACTTTAATAATTATTAAAAGAACAGAAAAGTTGGATCCAAATTGCTGTAAGATTCTTTCAAGGAATTGAGGGTACAGTCCTAGATCAAAGAATTATTGAAAACTAAAAAATTTTAATATTATTCAACTATCAATAATTGATTGTCAATCGTAATGTGGGGGGGGGGTTGGGTTAATGTTCGGAGCGATTTTGGAATGCATGTAAAAACTAAGGTGAATACTCCAGAAAGATTTTTTGGGTTAATGTTCGGAGCGATTTTGGAATGCATGTAAAAACTAAGGTGAATACTCCAGAAAGATTTTTTGGGAATATGAGGTATTTAAAAAAAAAATAAGTGAGGTTTACAACCAGACTAACCGCCGAAAAATAAGTGAGGTTTAGAACCAGACTAACCCCGAGAAACCTCTTCCACTCTCAACAGGGGACGGTTTTATCCGTTTTATTCCACACTTCATTTCTCTCTTCCATACGCGTAGTTTTCCCACGGTACAAATACATAGCTAATATGTATTTAAAAAAAAATAAATAAATAAAAAAGAAACAAAGATGCAGAAATCGCATATTAGCACATAAACCAAAGAATTTTAATATAATTTAAAATATAAAAATCCTTCTAATTTGCAATATTTGGTGCAATTTGAAAATTTGGTCCACAATTTCAACGAAATGAGCATTTTATATTCACAAACGAAAAAGTATACAACTTATACCGAACTCTAATTTCAGATCGAATCATCTTAACTCAATAAGTGTGTATAAAGGTATTAAAAATCAAATAGTCAATAAAGTTTAAATCAAAAGATAAACAAAGATAAAATCAATGTATTGAACATTCTTCCAATAACATTTTAACTTGCCATAACATTTAAACAAAATTCAATCAAAACTTAACTTTATCAATTAAAGAAAGAAAATCTACAAATCTATGCGTTTAAAATTGATTGAAAAGCTCTATAGAAAAGGTAAAGTAGAGAAAAAAACAAACACAGTAAAACTCATTTTGATCCCTTTTACTTTAAATCTAAAACAAATAAGCAAATATCTGGCTGTCCCATTCAATTGATTTGAAATTCTATATACAAATTTACCTAGGGGTATGGATAAGAAAATTTCAAAAGAAAGTTCCGATTTCACAAAATGTATCTAATGTACATATTTCAAAAGAAGATTATTTTTAATTTTGTTTTATCCTTGAAGAAATCTTTTTATAATTGCTTTTTTATAATTATATAAAAGTGAATTTTTTTATAAAGATAAGACTGTTAAATTTGTTTTAATCCACAAAGAGGCTTTGAAAAATAAAAGTTCAATTTGAGTTTTTTTTAATCAAGTTTCTAAAATATCGTGGTCAATAAAGGTCATCTTCAATGTTATTCAACGTTCATGGACTTCGAACTCTTTCACCCCGAGGATTTTATTCAACTATATATAACTATAAATATATTATAACTTCTTTAATCTACGAGAAACGTCAGATTTTTAGATTTTTACATTTACACTTGGCACGTGAAGATATTGAAAAATTCCGAAATTATGTTCGTGCATGCCATATAACCAGTGTCATTTGGTCATACATTGTCCGGTACAACTTTGAAATTAAATCCGCCTCATTGGAGATTATAATACTGTACCACCTTTTAGGGTGCGCCTTATTTTGCATCTTTTGAAATTACTTTATATAAAATTTTCAAGGGATTTTTTTTCATGAAAAAAAAATGATAGGTTGGGACGCTTAAAATTAAACAAAATAAGAAATTTCATATAATAAGGCGCACCCTAAATATGTAGTTCCGAGTTCGTAAAATTGTAACATTGTTTTAAAACAAGCTGTTTGTTTGTTTATACAAATCAAACCAATCAATCAATTGCTATTTTTAAAAAAATTTAAATTCGCCGACCGTGAGAAAGCATAATTTTTAAAAATGTGTACATTTCATACATTTGAACCAATGTTAACATATACAAAGAAAAAGTTTCCTTACATTTACATTTTTATATAATATTTTCCCTCAAATGTTTATGAAGTTCCGGAAATTTTACATGAATAGTCAGTGATTTATATTTGAAACAGAAACATATTTAAATCGTTTTTGCTTCAAACTATTTTTATTTCAATAATACATATATTATATGTATTTGTGTATGTATTTAATAAAAAGGAAATGAAAAGTTTATTATCATAAAATGGAAAAAAAATCTATAAATTGATTGCACGTGCTTACTTATATGGACTTTTTATGGTTACCTATGTATATAGAGAATTGAATTTAATAAATTGATTTGAATTGGGATTCAAGAATACGGTTAAGGTTAGGAGATATAAAAAAAATTGTATGTATAAAATTAGCTACAAAATAGTATTGACACAAAATACTAAATACGTGTTACGTCAAAACGCTGACATTTCTCATGAGCTGAAGAAATTGACAGAAACTATTTCCGTGATACAAAATGGAAATATTCTATACATTTCTCTTCATATACTCTCATATACATTCTGGCCCGCCCAATTTCCTAAATTCTGGTCCAAGCGCTTTTAGGCGTTTCTCAGGGAATAATTTCTTTTAAGCTTAAATTCCTTTCAAGCGTTGATATGCTTTACGCGTTTTCTTAGAAAACAGAAGCTTTTTAGATTTTAATTCCCTTCTTGGGTCCTCTGTCCCGCTCACGAAATTTCGTTGCTCCACTTAGGGTATGTTAAGTCCATGTGCCTATGTCAACAGATTCTTGGCCACCCATACGTGCCTCTTTTTATAAAACAAAAAGGGAAAAATACTATTAATTTTGTTTCTGACTCTCCTAAGCATTTTTTAGGCATATTTTTACATTTCTGTAATTTTCATATATTTTCACAACTGTAGTGTGTCTATATTTATAATTAAAAAAAAAAAAGCAATTTGCCAAATCAAGTACATACATATGTATATGTTTAGTTCCTTTTTTTCAGTTTCTAAGTTTTTTTTTCATTTTATTAAATGTGAGACCTAAAATGAAACGACTATTATTTTATTTGAGAATGTAGGCTTCTTGAAAAAAAAAACACATTTTACGATTTTTATTTAGGAATTAATAAAGCAACACAATGTTTTTCTTCTATTTTCAGGTAAACCAATCAACAGATCACCATAACTTTCAACAGCACGTAAGCTTCATCTTAATAATTACTTAACATAAAATAAAGTATCATACAAAAATAATTAGTCAAATTTTGTCCGTAAAATTATGTATACAGTAAAATTCCTAAGTTATGTATTATTTCTCCTATTACCATAAGCAACGGCTTAAACACAATAATTTCCTTATGTTCAGCAAGAATGTGCTAAAAAAAGAGAAAAAAGTTTTCAAAACTCACAGAAAAACTTCCAGTTAACGTATTCATCTATACAGCATTTTGTCAACCTAAATTAAATTTGACTTTCTGGTGGCGTTCAGAAGAACGAGAGTGCCTAATAACAGAACCAGTAAAACCAGAAAATAAAAATAGGAAACAAAACAAAATAGATTCATGCAATTTTCATATTCATTGTTCTTTTGTGTTGCTCTGGTTTCTTCGTCCTTTTATTATAGCTTGGTTGGTGGCTTTTGCTTTTCTTGCTAACGAAATATAAATCAAATGAAATAAGTCCTTGTCGAACTTTTTGTCTGTATTCTATCTGTATGTAGGTATCAAAGAAAGTATGGTCTTGCCAATGAGGCGAACAAATTAATGAAAACAGCCACATTCAGTCATCTTGTGGTGCCGCCAATGTCTGTTGTCTATCTGTGTGCACGTTCTGATGCTTTGAGTTGAAAAGCGAGATTAATTACCACCAATACAAAGATCAAATATAGATGTACCACCATCCTTTGGGAAGAAGTTACTTAAGAGTTTTTGGCATAAATTTTGAAGAAGATGCCGCCGCGCCGCTCCGCGTTGAACTAATTCCCTTGCCATATAGAGCGGGAAAGGTGAGCTAATAAAATGGCAAATTTCTTTTGGCATTCGTTGTTTTGAAAATAAATGCGATGATAGATCATTTTCTAAAGGACGAAATTTCTCCCTCCTCCCACATAAAAAATCATTAATTTCATTACATTAAAATTGTCATAAATCACACGAGTACATATTTTTCCATTTACTTGAGCTTATGCTGCGGCTCAAGCTGCTTGTTAAGATTTGCGATATGAAATATTGTTTAGAGTTTCTTGAATCTAAGGCACTAAGGGATGCAAATTAATATAGATGGCCAACCAACCAAAAAAAAACAATATATAATAAAATTAATTGTCCTGTTTGTGGATTTTTGTTTGATTAATACTAACAATAGCAACTGTCCGAAGTTGCAACTGCTTACATTTTAATTTTTAATTCAACTGTGTTTACATCGTAGAATTAATTAAAATCCTTAAAAATTATGTGTTTTGTGGGCATAAAGATGATTATTGGGTTTAAAATGTAACGAAAAAAAAACCATTAAAATGTTTAACGAAGTTATATAATTCATCTGTTATTACTTTATTCGTGATGAATGTTGTTATGTGTGAATGCTTAAAAAATAAATTAAATTTGAAATTAATCTTTCGGAGGAAAAATGTTTCTGCGCAAAACATTGTCATATTTAATAATCAATTTAATTCCCTTCAAGTCGTCATAATCGTGCATTTACATTCAAAGCTTTTTAAAAGGAATGGAAATTTTTTATAATTTGTTGAATATATTTTGTATTATAATGGGTGTTTCATTAGATGTAATTTTTTTTTTAAATACGATCATTTTGTTTCTGTTTTACAAACAAAAAACATTTTCCATTGTTTTTTTATAAACATTATTTCTTGCAAATTGTAAAACGTAACTGTGAGTAATCGACTAAAATTTTCTTCAACTATTATTTCTATTTCTTGGTTTAATGCCCTTTTTAAACTGAAGATCAACCCCTAGAGTTTCAGGATTTCCAATTACAATGGCCAATTACAATTGACTGATGGAATCATCAGTTTCTTCAAAAATGAAGCCGGCTAGACCAACAAAATTTCCGTCAATAACTACATACTTGTTTAACAAGTTCAACAAGTGAAACTAAAACAAAAATTGTTTTGGAAAAAAGTCAAGATGACGCTAAACTTGATGAACAAATATTTAGTAAATCTTATTCGTTAATTCATCGAGTAAACAAAGTGCAATTTTAATACAGCTTTGCATGAACAAATAGTTGCATTTTTTTTTGGTTTCTTGTCCCGACTCAGCCTAGACCCAAATGTTTGTATGTATGTATATATGATTCTAACTATCATGCTGCTTTATCTTACGTTCGCGTTCAATACAATTTTGATGTCAGGAGTATATCTTGAACTGTTGAAGATAGCCAAAATCATACCACTTCCTAAAAAAGCTAAAGGTGTTGAATTTTGGCCGATCTCAGTTCAATGGTACCTGTCTTAAATCTTTGAGAAAATCTTACAGAAAAAAATAATGGCGAACTGAATGCTTATCCCGAAAAAATGTCAAAAGCACCACTATAGTACATCACTTTTTAACGTCACTGAATACATAAGACAAGCGTTTGAAAAAGGTGAGGTAACATTTTTAGTTTTGCTTGATTTCTCGAAGCCTTTCGATACAGTCACTCACTCAAATTTATGTAAAAAGCTTATACAGCTTATATATTCTTATTTGACTTTTAGAAACCAACCAGTTCAAGTTGGCGACAGCTTGTCTAATAATATATTTAAATTTGTTTAACTATTTGTGGATTTATCAATTCCCCGTAAGAGGCAGTAGCTCGTGAAAAATTTTCTGTGACAGGCTTAGAATCGAATCCAAGGACCTCAAGGCGGAGGCGTAACAGTTTCACTTCGAACTGTACAAAACCCAATACCACTGAATTATTATCGAAGTGTACAAAAAGTTTTTCTTTGAGTTTGCCGCCATGTTAATTTTAATTCTTTTTTCTCGACGTGACCTTGGTGGGTCATTCTTCTCTCGTCTTATCTTTTGGCCTTTTATAAAAAACCTAAAAAATAAATTAAATTTAGAATATTTAAATAAATAACAAAAACGTGTTTGAATTTACTCCATAAGAGGGCATAGTCCTACAAACTTTCGACGGGTTACTACGGGATTTCTTATTACACTGTTTATTATACTACTACTTGTTGTTAACATGTTAGTATTGCTAACTTTTGAAAAGCTGTGTTTTTAAAACTATTGGGTTTACAGAGAAAGTTTTGGGCTCAAATTTAGGGAAATGTAGTTTTTTTGAAATCGTAGAGCAAAGTTATAATCGAAAAACTAGTCACTCCAGGGTTAAATTCGCCAATAATTGGAAAAAAGTTTGCGGGATTTTGGATCGAGGTTGGAAAGCTGGCTTATTCATTAAGCCGGTATCTTTAAGAATTCAGCAAATAATTTAGAACTGCCGGTGCCGACGCAAGGTCTGATGTATATAGCTATAGTTACTTTTTTTTAAATAAAAACTATAATAATCTATAGCTACCTAACCGTTGTATCGAACGCAAGCGTACGAGTTCAACCTAACACCACTACAAGATATCAAGCATCTACATAAACATTATATAGTCTTATTATTATTATTACATATATACGAAAGCGCATACAAAAGAAAATGCGTCCTTTATTTTATGAAGAAATATTTTCAGTCTTCTTTTGGCTCTGCAGCGGCAAGATCGGCAAGTTATAATAATATAAATAAATATTGGATTTTTTTCGAATGTTTTTTTCCCAATCAAAATTTATTGTGTTTTATTTAAAATAAAGATTCGGTTTTCCACCTTTTTGGTGAGTGTTTAACTTCGGTTAATACAACTGTATTTCTGACCATGTCCACTAGTTTTAAATCCCTTTCCAAAACATTTTTATTTGAAATTAATTAATTGAATTAATTAGCTTTTATTTTAGAACAAATAAATGAACAAAAATTCGCCTGAATATGTAAAAAAAGTTTTTAAAACTCAAGCATATTCGTGTTTGTCAAAATCATAATGTTATAATTTTTAAAATAATTTTTAATTGTTCCTTTTCACTAAAAGTATCTGTCACATAAAACTGTGCTCGTGGCACATTCAATTTCAAAAAGTCTGTCTACATTTTCATACATATCTATGAAATTGTAAATTATGCATTAAAAAGTTGCCAAAAAATTTCCTCTGACCTAAAAAGTAAAACAAAGCTATTAAGTGGACTTTTGAAAACTTCTGATGATGGAC
This sequence comes from Epistrophe eligans, assembly GCA_951394125.1. Classification (NCBI taxonomy): domain Eukaryota; kingdom Metazoa; phylum Arthropoda; class Insecta; order Diptera; family Syrphidae; genus Epistrophe; species Epistrophe eligans. Next base: position 817,019 of record OX596028.1, read on the forward strand.
TCTGACGGCTAAAAATCTACATATACATTATACATGCATCATGGTATATCCTACGAGTATACGTTATTATATTTATTTGAACTTTTAAATGACATCATGCCAAACTCATGACTAAATATTTGTTATTCTTTTGACATTTGCAATGAAAACCAAACAAAGACTTGGTCATCTCTCATGGGGGTTCTATAGGTTGTACGTACCACCTACATAGTTGTTCAAAAGTTCCTTTTTTTATTGTTACTTCGGACATACATAGGTCAGGTGCATCCGCTCCAAATATAAATTATATTGTTGGTCGGGATAAAAAGTGAACAAAAAAATTGCTCTTTCTCGCTTCATATGACGGAAAAAGTTTCTGTTCAGTTTAGGAGTAACAAATCGAATAAAGTTTCATGACATGAGCTCCAGGCAACAACGCAGTTTCAGTTGAGTTTTTGTGGGAGTGGGAGGATATCTCAGGAGTGCAGTGAGAATGTTTTATTCGGGAGTCAATTAGGGCACGAAAAACCTGTCACTATCAATTATACGAATTCAATGTGTGTCTTTGCGCATTCGAAACGGGTGGTTTCTAATAAAAGAAAAAAGTTTTCTATATAAATCAGCTAGGATTGGTAATTACGGCTAATATTTAAATTGTGTGGTTCGAATGGTTTTGTGCGAAAATTTCTTCAAACTACGTCTTTAAGACGTAGATTGTGTAGAAATTGATAAAGTAGTGATGTTAGGAATATTTCTTCCAAAACAATGATCAAACAAGTTTCTAACCTGAAAGTCTGTCGAGTAGAGGTGACCTGTGGAAAAGAACTGTATTTCCATATATGGTCAGGAATGCACCTTGAACTATTATTTTTCATCCTTAATTATTATTATATTCTTAAACTATAATTCTAGCTGATAGTCTCTGGTAGCTAGGCTGTATACTATACTATTGTCATTTGTAATTAATTTACTTGATAATAAAATTATAATAATAATAATAATAATTAAACTATAATTGAATTCAATGTTAAAGTAACTAAATTGTAAAATTTATTTCATTTAAATATTTTGTCAAATTTCCAAAAAAGTCATATAATACCCTATTTGTTATTGACTATAAGTTTGTTTTTCAACTTTTGCTATTCAGTTAATCCCTTAATCTGCTAATCTCTATGCACTTGTTTAGTATACATATATACTATAACTATTATAGTTATCGAGATAATTTTTTTTTGCGTTTTAGCATGAACTAATTACAAAATTCGATCTCTTTTGTTAACAACCACCATCGTATACAGTCCACTCTATAAATACATTATTAAAACGTTGTTGAAATTTGGTATTTTTTTTTTTTTTTTCATTTTGCCTTGCTGATCGATATATGAAAATCTACCCTCAAGGACGACAAAATTACGAATGATTAATCTAAAATATTAAATTGCGACAAGTATATTATTTATTATTTCACTGTTATACCTTATAAGTATAACACTCCTTGTTTGACAATCAAAAGACAACTCAAATTTTTTTTTATTTTTTCCAATATAAATTTGAGAACAAATTTGAAACGAAATATTTCCATACTTTTATTGATTCTGTTTCTTTTTTATCTGCAAAGAAATATTTTCTTCCCAAAAAGGTACAAAGGATACTCATAAAATAATAAGCATCCAATTGTTTAAATTAAAATTGATAATCCTTGAGGTATGTACAGTACAGTGTAAACATATAAAAACACTACCTGCAAACGCACTGGACAATATCTCAACAGGCGACGAGGACTAACTGGGGTTGGTTTAGCGTTCGTTCTAAGTGATGGAATTCGCTTAAAAATCGGTTATTTCTGCCAAACCTCCTTAAGCTTCCGTGCTCCACTTAATGGAGGGTTGTAAGTACCAAATAAATTGCTCCTCAACATGTCCTTTCCGGTTGGGTGCGGCAAGCGCGGTGGCGGCAGCGGCGGTGGCGGTGACGTTTTCGAGAAGGGTGTGTGTGTGTATTAGTTGGTTAGCAAACATACTCTGAGAAACAGCCTTATGGTTGCAGGTGATTCCTGAAATAAGGTTTTTTTTTAATATTTATTTCCCATTCTGTTAGATTTTTTTTTGTTCATGCGGAACACAAAAGGAAATTTACGGCCGGGTGCGTTATAATGCCATCGTTAAACATCAGATATACCCTCTCTATATAACGAAATGGGACTTGAAATATATTTTTATGTGCTATGACGGCCCTTGTCGAAGAATGGCGCAGCAATGGGAATTGTTTTCACCTTTTTTTATCTAAAGTCATTTCGTTCATGAATTTAAATTGAATATTAAAATTTAAAAAATTAGATTTTTTGTTCGTGCAGGAATATATAGAATTTGATTTGATTTATTTTCATTATTATTGTTGTTTTATTAAATTTTTGCATGTACAAGTCAGTCGTTATTGGAGTAAATGTTAGTCGTAAATAAACTCAGTTTTAATTTTGTCTTAAAGAAAGCCACATGTATATGTTTATCTTAATTCATATTTTTTGTGTGTCTGTTTCTTCTAAAGCAGTTAGAATCCACTGCTTATTGCCACAAAACGGTTTTCGAAATTAAAATATTTCTAATCTAAATAAAAATAAATAAATAAATATTTTAAACTGTAAAAAAAAATAATTTACAAGGGGTCAAATGTCTCCGAAAACATTCATATAGTGGAAGTATTTACTAACAAAATAGAGCATGTACTCGGTTGAAATTATGCATCGAGGGCACATGCTCCAAAAAGTTGAGTTTTAAGCAAGTTATCCGTTCTGTTCCTCCGCATGTATCGTACCACCAAATATCTTATATGTTATATACTGAATAATAAATTTTTATTAAAGAAAAGAAAATCTGCTATACAATTAATTTATTTATCTTTTTAAATTTATACATTTGAATATACATAATGTACAGTATCTCACATATGTTGGTGGTTATAAGAATCAAAAAATACATGATAGATTTCGAAACAATGTTCGAATATTCGTTTCAATTTGTTTTTAAAAGAAGATGTTTTGATAGAAGTTGTTTCTCGATTTTAGATTTTAATATTGCGCTGTCTCTCTCTCTTAAACAAAATCAAAAGTAATTCGTTTTACTTATTTTCTCTTTAGAGTGGAATACAGTTCTTATTTTTATAAATTACTACGCACTCAGAAAGGGGGATGAATTTTTTTTTTCAATCATTCACTGTCATGAACATACATTTCACATATACGAACTTTCAGCCTCCTGGGACATAAAACAAAAGAACCAGAAAACTTTCTCCCGAACAACAAAAACAACAACAACAACCGACCAACGAACAACAAAAAAAGAAATATTTCATTCAACAATTTAACAAGGTAGAACTCGTGCTTGTGCATTTCAATTGTTCCTCTAGGAACATGTATCCTATGAAATGTGAAGTGAATGGTCAATGAAATTTATAAGAAGGAGTATATGTAGTACATTTATTTCATCCAGCTTGGTTTATAGTGATAGATAGTTGAGGATTCATGCATCAATCATTAAACTTTGTTCGAACTTTTCTTTCTGATGAGGGTATTGAATTGACTTTCTAAAACAAATGGATTTTACCGAAAAAAAGTTTGTTTTTTGTTAAATAAACCAGAAAAAAAATAAAAAAAAAATATTTCTTGAAAATGTTGACAATAAGATGTTCATGAAAGGAGCAAGGTAATTAATTTTAAAAGTTTTTTTTTTTTTTGAACTTTTGACTTTGAAAAGTTTGGGCTGGGGAAAGGTTTGGAAACAAAATAAAAAAATAGAATACAACTGGAGAAAAAGATCTTTTTTGGAGGATTAACTTTTATTGTCAATTTGTTTAAAAGGTTTCTATTAAAAAAGTAAACGGCAGAAATGGGTTTCGCGTATTTTAATGAATGATTTCTGGGAACTTGCGAAAAAAATTTAAATTAAAATTAAATGTACAAAATGTAGGTACATATAAATAAGCCTTTTTAAAATTAAAAAAACCTGAGGAGAGGATTCACATAAAAATTAGAAGGTACTAGATATAATAGAATTGTCATATAAAAAAAGAAACCCAAGACCATCAAATTATAAAAGGCATCGGTGTTGGTGTTTTTGGTTGACTTTATATGTCCAATGACGAACTGGTGCTTATTTTAAATTCAGAATAAACTTTGATATAATTCTGTAAAGGAATCGAGACAATTCTGTAGATTTGAAAAATTTATAATAATGAGGAATAGTTGTGTTGTAACATTTAAAAAAAAAAACAAATGTTTGTCTTTTAGTAGACCACAGACAATTCCTGTGTGCATGGTCGGGAGAAAAATTAAATGGGAATCTAATCCCAGCTCAAGGCTATTCCGATGGAAACAAAAGTGATACCGCTGCTTAAAAGTAAACAGGGAATAATGGTTGGAATCTTCTTTCACCCCAATAATCACTAACGCGAGAGGGGAGTAACAATATCAGCGGCTGGGGTTATTTTAAGGATCAAAACAAGTTTAACTTTACTGATGGTACATCGTACCTAAATGAATGTTTCAAAAAAAGGAGGCTACTGAAATAAATTAGAAACTAATTACTACTCTTTCATTTGAAAACAAGAAAATCATGAGTCGATAAGCATTGAGTTATGTGGATATTAACTGTTTAACTATTTAACTTTTTTATTGAACAGGTATACCTATTTACAATTGGTTCTTAAATCTATATGTTACATAATAATATTACATTTTGATATTTTTAACGCTAACGCTATACATTGTTTTTTTTAATAAAAATTATTTGAAAAATTTGTCATTAATGGGTTTTTATAATATATGTATAAACATAAAAGGTTGACGCTGCCTCCTCGTAAAATTGGACTGCCTAGGTGTCGTTGATAAAAATAATTCCTTCGTTCAATATTGCACATCTAGGTATCTTGACTCAGGATGTCTCTCTTCGCTCACAAAAGTCCTTTACCAGGGGGTTTTGATTGTTGCACTGTTTGTTCGTCAATTTTTTTGCAGCGAGTGTTAGGAGTGATTCCTGATTCCTCTCGTAGAGCTTTCGGTTGCTAAAGTGCTTCTGTCGTTGCTTGACAAGTTGCTTGTAGAGAAGCAACTTTGTCTTTTGACTGAGTCCATTTCTTTTCCTCATTAGGGGGTGGATGAGATGGAAGGCATAATTCCACCTTTTGAGGACTGCCGTTGCATTTTTGTTAAAACATACCCAGGTATTTTATTTTTGGCTTCGTTGTGAGCTGCGATCCATTGGGCAGACTGAGAGTGATTCTTTAGCAACTTGAATAGGAGCGCGTGTTTTGACGTTCTACGAATTTTGTGAAACAAGGCAATTCAGATTTGGCTGAATTGATTTTGATTAATCATCTTTCATAGTATTCCCGAAGACGTCTCACGTGCTTTTCTACTCTTCGAACCGCAATGATCGGGGATAGTTATTTCGCGTACGTTAATGAGTCGTCAGCATAGAGCAAATTCATTGCGTTATGGTTGAGGCTGGTCGGACGTGTATATATTGTAGAGATACGGTCCAAACTTTGGTCCTTGCGCAACTCCCGCTCTTATAGTTTTGGTTGTCGAATGGCTGTTTTTTAATCTGGGCGAAAAAGGGCCTGGAATTTATAAAACTTAAAATAATTTTAATCAGAGAAACTGAAAAATTTAAAAGGGTTGGTTTGTACATTAGTTCCCGTATCGATATGCTGTCAAATGTTTTCTCTATATCGAGAAATCATCCAACAGCAACCAGGTGGTTGTTGAGAATGCTGGCAATATCGTTTTGGAGCCTAAGAAGCGGATGAAGCGTAGAATGGTAATCTCGAAATCCGAACTGCATTTTTGAAATGATGTTGTTGATGTTGCAAACCGATTTGATCCTCCGAAGAATAAGTCCTTCCAGGATTTTGTTAGAGTTGCTAAGCATTAAATTATGTATTGAAAATCTTTACTTTCTTTTGTTTAATTTTATGCTACAACATAGTATGAATTATACATATTTTGAGTGATGACTTCGTGGAATTATTTATTCGATCCATTGTGATATCGGTGGATGATGAGTGGATGGTATATGTTTGTTTGATTTTGATATAGAGTGCTTGGTTGGACGATAAAGTCATTTATTTCTACTTCTACTCTAATTAAAAACAAATATCGGTGGTTTTCTATCCAATTCGTATGTAAATTTTCCTCTTAGTTAACAATTAAATATATCGTAGAATACTTATGAATTTATTAACTTCTATTTGAAAAATAAAAACAAAAGCATTAGATAAAGAAAATAAATCAGTGTGGTCAATGTCCTAATTCCGCATTTTAATTAATTTCGACTTTTATCATTAATAAACAAAAATAATTAAAACCTTAAAACTGTATTCCTATCTCAAGACTATATATATAATCAAGGACTTATACAAGAAAATGGGAAAGTGAAGTTTAAACATTCTTCAATCAAAAGAACCATAACCGCCCTCTTTGAAATAAAAGAAAGAAAAAAAAAAAACAATCAAAATACAAATTAAATTCAATTGAACAAAAACCAAAGTCTATTCATATCGAATCTATTACACCCGAAGGTCGTTTTGAGCCCAAAGTAAATTCATCTAATTAATGGCGTCTTCATTCCAACAAAATGCCAAATTAATTCGCCTGAATATTTTATAAGCTTTTGCCTAATTACCGTACATGCTTTACAACGTGATATATATCTATGTATGTAAGTAGTATAGATACCATTAAATTTTCCGCCGCCAATTCTCATTGCGTAGGAAAAAGTTTTATATCCACCAAAAGAATCTCGATGGTATATAGGTACTCGTATAAATGTATGAAATATTTTTTTCTTTTTGTTAGAAGCCAACCAATCTCTTGAACGCAGTAAAATTGTTTTGCCAATTAGTATCAACATCTAGGCCATTAGTCAAGTTATTTCTTTATGCGCTGTTTACTGAGGGGGAGAGAGGAGACAGAATATTAAGGAACACTCCATCACATCACATTTCGCAAATCTGGTGTAAACGAAAACTGTGCCCCCTCTAATAACAAGGCCACCACGGCAACCACAGTATCCCACTCCCATTTCCACCCCATTCAGCTATATGTATATGTAGCTATGAATGGATTAGCTTTTTGGGCATATGCCAGCCCGAGAAGAAGCCTTGAAACCACGGTCGGGAAGATAACAGTTTTTATTGCAATTCATGCTGTCATTTAAGTTGGCTTATATTTATCTGTTTTGGCTAACAGGATCGTAATGTGTGTCACTTCTAATAGCAATCATTTTGCCCAAGTGTCGCTATGTGTGAGTATGTCCTACCCGAAGGTTTTATGCTCAGTTTGTCTGTGTGCTCGTGTTTATGTTTATATCATGAAACAAAAGAATTCATTCATATTTAATGCTCATACTCGTGAATTGTTAAACTTTTTATCATTGTTTTCGTATTTACCGGGAAGAAAAGCGATTTAATTACGCGAAAAAGCACACAATTTTCATGAAACGTGCCTCAACAGATCGCTTTAATATTTCAAAGTCCTCCCAAGGGTAAAAAACAACAACAAAAAAGACAGAAAGAAAGAACAACACAAACTTATAAGTGGAAATGAAGCGAAATACAAAAAAAAAATCCAGTTGCCGTAAAATTTCATTGAATATTCACTCAGAAATAAAAAATTATATATTCACCCATACACATACATACCAACAATGTACATACATACGTACATAAATACATATACTTATATAAACATGCTGACAAGAATGGTAAAATTATATCTATATATACCCAGGATATCCGAATCTGTGTATATTTATGTAGATATATGTAATGTATCTGCCTGCTGAATATGGAATTCTTTGTCCGCAATTCCATTCCAAAACGAAATCCAATTCGATTTGAAGGGTGAAATATATAGCATAATATGTTTGTGTGTGTGATGCTGATTTCTGCTTGCAATAAAGGTATACTTCAAAGAGATTCCCATATTCTCAATCGGATAATCAGCACGGCACGTTTATGCAATAAAATGCCATAATGAAAGATTAGTAAGTTATAAACAGATATCGATCCCAATGTTTGCGAACACAACTACATAACTGCTCCAGAATACTGGGCAGTTGTCGCTTGAACTTGTCGCTCTGCTGCTCTCTTATAAATGACCGATGCTAATTGTTATAAAGGGTATCAACTCGACAAATAGTTTGTAACCAACAAATCACCAAAATCCAGCTGCTTCCATGTTTGTTGAGATGTTCATCCATGTAGCCATTTCAATCAATTTTGCCGAAAATTCTCAAAAATTTCTGCTCCGATATCCGTCATCTGCGATTCAATTATACTTTCTATGTATTATTGTTAATTGTAGTTTAATAAAGTTTATTTAAATGACAGTCAAGTAAGGCTTGGGTTTATACCTTATATGGCTATCAATATACCTCAGGAGATTTGTTCATGTGCCAACTCAAAACAGAAAAAAATTAAATATCAAAATATAGAGCTGACATATCGAATGACATTATAGCAAATAGCAAAAATGAGACTTATGTATGTTTTGAGTCCAAAAATTCGCACTAGTTGTAAGACATTCAAAATGATTTTGTTCAAATATATTCGAAATTCGATATTTTAAGTGCAAAAAATAGTCATATCCTCAAATATTTTGTCCATCTCATTATTTTATTTCTTATTCAAAGTTTTGGCAAAACTGATGTAGAAACAACTAACATGGTCTTTACTTTCCAATATTCCCTCTTAGCTCCAAAACAATCAAATTTTTAGTCTGGTCATATGAGTACAACAGCAATACTTCATGTCATTGAATAATTAAGAAACACATTAAACGATAATAGAGTCACAGAGTCTTTTCCCAAAAGTGTTTATGATATTTCTTTTGATAAACTTCTAAAGCTATGGACTCTCATTTTTTCTTTTTTTAAATTGCCCACCGCGCTTTAATCATCGTACCTGTAGCAGTAGTACATTTTGAAAAACAGAAACTCGAAACCTCTAATAATTTAAAGAAGACTAATTTTCAAAGAAGTCAATAACATGGGTGTAAGCTGTTTGTATTTTTTTTCATATTTAAAATGTAAAGTCTGAATCAAAATGAAGTAAATGTGCTGTGCCTTAAGAATTAGAAGTACCAAACAACTACAATTTTCCCTCAAATCAACCCCAGATTTTGTTTGAGACAGAGCTTTAAATGTAAAAGTAGTCGTTTTGCTATACCTATACATAATCTACTCCTACATTTGAGAGTCTTATTCATAACTTATTATTCCCTTCATAAAGAAAACATTTCCATCATATAGTTAACTTTGAAAATGAAATGATATAAGCAGTTGATAGAAAAGCTACTTAAAGCAAATCCATCAGCACAGAAAACATGAAGAACTTCACCAAAAACATATAGAACACCACCCCTTGTGTCCCTTGGAAAAACACATCTAGTTTTCCTGGCACGAAATGTGTAAAGTCATTAATTCTGCTTCTTCAAAACGTGTGTATCTTAACTTGAATAAACATGTCATATATTTGTGTATATGTATGTGATGCCTTGCATCATTGCTCGTCAGTTTATTAAGAACAACAATTCTTGGGAAATCGAATATTCGACATTCCATTTCAAACAATATATTGCTCCTCCTCCCCCCTTTTTAAAGAACATCTTCTCTTCAGTACCTTGGAAAAAAACAACCAATGCTTTCTCACTAACTTGTTTCTAGCATCCTTCATCCGTTTTCGGAATTGTAATCTCCTTTTGCATTTCGCCTACCATCAACGACGTGTTTAGTACACCCAACCCCAGTTTATGTCCCCTAAAGCCCTAAAGTGAACTTCTCTTGAATACTTAAAATTTTACCTGGCATTCTTAAGAGGGATTTGCGGGTAAATCAAAGTGAAGCACTAAATTACTTAAAATAACTTTTCCTGATGTGCGTATGCCGTTTCCCGTATGCCGTATGCCATGCCACAAAAACTCTTGTTCTCTAAAATGTGGATGAAGAAAATGACTTTCGTATAGTCAATTGCAGGTTTTCAAGACTTACCCATCTCGATGTCGTAGTGATAATAAGACTTAGTAGTCCAGGTTCGACTTTGCTGATAAAAAAACAAAATTTAAATTTAAATTAAAATGTCTATTACTGGCTTATTGTCTTAAGTGTAATTCGTACATACATCCGAACCGGCCACAAGTACTACAGTGCTTGAGGATATCGTCTTATTATAATATATTGGGGTGTTTGAGATAAAAAGTTTTTCAAGTGTGAGGTTTCCAGAATAGGAGTGACAATGGGCTAACAGCAATGCGGCACGTTGTATTTTTTGATTTGGCCCTGGGACCGGAAGCAAGAGATAAATTTTATAAAAACCTACTTCGTCATTTTTATGAGTTTTGGTTTAAGGACAAACCAGAGGATACCACTCATGTTAAAAATATTTCAGACACTTGACTTTAATCGGTTCCGTTTCCGTCAATAATTTTAATAAAATGTTTACTTGCTCTTGGATTGATTTCGTGGGAAAACCAATTTAAGCTTTAAATAAAAATTATAATTATGGAGAAGTCCAATACGTTGGTTGGTCCCACAGTGTGGTATTCAATGTTTACCTAAATTAGGCCAAAAGTTTTTGTGTCTAAAATACTTATTTTGTTTAATCAAAATGTGTTCCTTTTAAATTCTATAGATCACGATCCAGAAACATTTTTATCAAAATCTTAAGATTTGTTTTCGAAAAAAATATAAGATATTCTTGAAAGGTTTGTAAAGAGTGGTATTGGAGGTCCCGTAATTTCGGCTATGAGAATAATTATTGTTTAAAATCAGCTAGATTATGTTGAAAAATAGCTTGGTGAGAGTTAAGTTAAAATCGACTAAGTTGTTTTCGAAATATTGAGTCTTCAAAAATAATTTTTGAAGCACAAGTTTTTTTTTTTAAAACCAAATTTGGCGATGATGTTAACTTCACGCCTCGAAAAATGAAATTTTCGACTTAAAAGTTGCAAATTTAAGAATTTTTTCGTTATATTTTCGGTGCATGGTAGCAAAAACATTTTCACATTAAAATGTCTTTCCTTAAAATTCTGTTCACATTAAAATGTCTTTCCTTAAAATTCTGTTCACCTCAAAAGTTTTCTATTCAAAGCCCCTAAGTTCTTCATTTTTCTTCTTGTAACTTGATAGTTGATTTATCCGAACCAAACTATCTAGTTCCAACTACCTGTTTTTCTCATTTATTGCATTACAACATAACACCATTAACCTCGAATCACTCTCGAGACTTCTCTTTTTCTGCTGTCGCAAGTGATTGCTCAACATCATTAGTTTTTTTTTTGTCGCTGTGAAATTAAGATTTCTCCAGAAATAGCACAATCAGCTTCAATGTTGCTAACTCACAATTGCAACCAAATGTGTGTCACACGACCACACTTAAATCAAATCAAAGCCCACAACTTAATCCTATCCCATCCCCTGCCATCGTAACCAACCTCCCCGCCCCCTCCCCTCCTTATTCCTGATAGCAACCGGGAGCTATTATTTCGAATTATATTTTCCTACGTTGTCATCATGAAATAATATCACAATTCAACATGTAGATACTGCCTCAGCTTTTCTTAATCATTTTAAGCCCGACATCAACATTCAACATAGATGAAGCAACTCATAACTTTTAATTTGTGGCTGCCTCGCAATTCGTCCAAAAGTCCAAAATGAGCGTGCCACACAAAATAGATGAAGGCAGAGAAGTATAAGAGTACCTATTATAGAAACGGAAGCGGAAGCAGGCCTGCACGAAACTGATAGCGATCACTCACTCTTACAACAACGTGTAAACGTTGGAGGTTATAATAGAACATCAGAGTAGATATATGTTTATACTGTACATAAAATCTGTACATACATTATACACTATATAGGTACTCTGTTTACACTGTTTTGACTTGGCAGTCAACAAGGACCTAGGTCGACGAAAATGCAAATCACTGTTTGTCTTTAATTTATATTTTGATGACGGAAGTGCATTTTGAGGTTAGGTTTCAAAATAACACCACGACCGCACACACAAAGTTACATAGTATATTAAAATAGATGCCTTGAAGTTTAATTTAAATTTTTATGTTGCGTTTTTGATATTTAGTGGGAAATGAAAAATTTACCGTACAAAACATGAAATTGAAGCTCATCAATAATAAAATTACAGAAATGACACAGCAAAAGTAGCTTCTATAATGTTGTGGGTTCGAGTTTCATGCAGCCACTTAGCAAAGGGACATGCTAGTTCATTTCTTGTATATTGTTCGGTTTTACTTAACAATAGTAAATGACAGATTTCGATTATCGTTGGCAATACTGCATTTTTCGAAAACCACCCTACCCAAATTGTTTCTCATTTTATTTCGGTAGTTTCTAAAATTGCTGTTTGTTAAGCACTCCCAAGGACTCTGAACTATTTTTTGTGATGGTATGCGTTCTATTAGCTTACACTCTATCGTGTTTTTCATTTTCCACTTTCCTAATGCAATTTGTGTGATTTTTTTGTTTTTGGATCTCCTTCAGTAGATTTCGACGGATTTTTGCTTTTAAAAAACGCAAGGACGGTAGAAAAAAAATTCCAAAGGTACCAAAGCATCCGCATTCGATGTATAGTAATTTTCTTCCACTTTATCGTTTCACTCTAACTGACTTTTTTACCATTTCTTTTCCGCTCGTGTGCCTTTGAACCTGCGCTAAGGAATACAGATATACTGAAACAATATGTGAGGAGAAAAAAAATATGAACTAACAAAGGTACACGATAACCACGAAAATCGTTGGGTATGCGGAAAATCAATAATGAATTGGTCTACTCTACCTTGTTTTATTTTTTGATACCAACATTTTACTTTTTTCTGAGAGTAAAAGGTCCAAACGGATGTAACCATCTCCATTGTTGAGTTTTTTTTTTTTTTTCTTGGTTTTGCTCCCTTTTATTCAAAGCCTTTAAGAAAAATACATTTTCAAACAAACTACGTTCATATTGCTATCATATAGTATAGACCGTTCGCTCACCTTTATTTGAAGCAGCATCATCATGCCTGCCTGCTGAAGTTTTGTATGGTTTGATGTGTAAAAATGTTTTCGACGTCTATTTGAAAGCCTGATTTTCAAGGGGAATGTCCATTGCAAAAAAAAAAAGGTTTTCATCTTATTTGTAAATCAGAGGTTTGCTTCAGCTTTATTTTTCTTTCTGTTGTATTTGTTTGTCGTCTATTAGCATAGAAAAAATATGAAAAGACTTACGAAAAAATTGTGGATATTGGAAGGTTGAAAACAACAACTTAAGTGTGTTATTTTTGCAAATAAGTTAGGTTAGGTTAGAGGAGGGGTAATAATACGGCAAGCCGTATTACCTCACTCAAATCTCAGTGGATCTATTGTGCTCCCTAGGATGTAGGTAACAAAGATAAAAGAAAGGTTGAGGCAACGAATTTGAAAACAACAACTTAAGTGTGTTATATTTGCAAACAAGTAAGGCGTCAGATATTGTTTTTTTATCGCAGTCAAACTTACAAGCAAAATTGCCATTTCTGGAGAAAGGCGAGGGGAACCCACATTAAACTCATGATGTCCAATTACAACCAAGAAAGAACACTGTTGTTTATTGTGTGCTTCCACAATGCGGTGGCGGTATCATCGGCCCTCATTTATTTATGTTTTTATTTTGTAAAGTTGACTTTAAATGCCATCAATAGCCAACGGTACCGGACAATGATCAATGATTATTTTTTCCAAGATAGGGGCGGACATTGATCCGAATGATTTATCGTTACACCCTTGCTGTTTTATCTTACCTATTCAGACTAACTACACCTTGTTTTATCTTGTGCTTGGTTTATTTTTACAAAGATTCGTCTGAGAACATTTCAAAACCAATTGGAAATATCAATAACACCTATAAATATTAGGAAACATATTTAAATTTGTAAATTTTAGTTTCAAAGTTATACATTTTTGAAAAATCACAATTTTTCGACCTTTAATATAAGGTGAAACAAAAGCGTCATCAGAGTAATGCAGCATGTTGGCATCGGTATTATTTATGTATTAAATTTCATCTACTAGGAGTGTTGCAGCTAACAAATATATGGTATTCATATTAAAAATGTAGGTAAATTTAAATTATGTTCAAAATTTCTGATTAAATTCTGTCAACAGTATAAGATATACAAAATCAATGTACTTAAGGACATTTCATTGAAATAAACGATAGATCTGTATGAAGGCGCTTAACAGCCATATATATGTAGTATTATGTTTTCTTTGAAATAAAAAAAAATCTAGCTTGCAGTGTTCCAGCTGGAACATAAATTGGAACCGGTGTAGGAACTTGCGCACTTTAAGTAATGATAGAAAAAATCTCTTAAGAGCATTGCCCCATGAACTTTTCGACATGATTTCAAAGCATTTGCTGGAATAGTGAACGGTCTCTGAACCATTTCAAGTCGATCATAGATTTATATGAGGAGCTCCAAATAACATCTGCATATTCAAGAACTGATGAACTTGATGATAAAGGTCATGTATTATATTGATAATAATAGTAGGTAACGTATAAAGATCTCTAAAATCTTTAGCATTTCGCTTAGGTTTCATATCAACAAGTTAGCTTAAGGGATCAAGTAGTTGAAGTAGAAAGGTCATAATCAAGTTTGATCCTGAATCGTTAATCCTTGAGACTCGATTGATTGGTTTAGATTTAATTGTATAGTGAAACAATAAACAAATCGCCTTTCTTGAGAAAGAAATCGCATTACACTTCCATATAGTTAGTTTTATACCATTGCATTGGCATGACACCAATATGACATCCAATAGTCCAAATTGAATCATTTGACAATCTTCTAAACTTTAAGTTTTTTTAAAATGCTGCATATATCAGGCAATAGAAGTTATTAATAACTGAAATAACATCATAAACACAAAATATTAAAAAAGAGTGGACCAAGATTGCTTCCTTGGGGAACACCTGACGTACATAAAACATTCTTTGAGCATAAAATATTATTTATCTGCAGTTGTTGACATCTACCAGTTAGGTATGTAGATAACCAACGAAGCTCTTCTGAATGAAAGCCAAATATTTCTAGATTTGTAATCCAATCTACTCTAAAACAACGAATTTTTCGTTAAGTCGATAAATATTTCATTACTATTAAACTTTTTAGGCTTAATTGAATTTTATGACATCTATTGTAACTTTTATGGTTTGTCATTCCAATATTTTGAGTTGAATAATTTAATAAACTTCTATTTTGACAATTATAGAATGTGATTTGGTCTTAGATAGGACCTACATATGTGCATAATATTCATTGATTTTAAAGACGTTAAACTGCAGATTAGTTAAACATGAGTTTAGCAAACGACCATGAATATCCACCATTAAAGATATTATTTTGTTCTGTAAATGGAGACTTTGAAACACTTATCGTTATCATGATATAATTATATTTAGAGTCTGGATATCTTTTCCGACTCTCATATTAACACGATTTTGACAAATTAGGCGTCAAACAAAGGGGAATCAACTGCTGATTTGATGAATTTTAATTTTATTTTAAAATGTTTTATATTTGCTCAAAAACGTCGCTTGTTTGTTAAAATAAATTAAATACAAATAATTTCTTAAATGAACACTTGCGCTTTCCAATTGGTGACATTTTGGCATGTGACATTGGGTCGGTTCAATTTATTCGGTCTCTGTTCACAAAATTTGATATGAAATGACTCTGCGTCTTTTATTTTTATGTAATTCTGAGAATTCTCGCACGACTAGGCTAGTTTATGATAAAGTGACATTTTTTTGCCCCATCTTCTAGGTACATAGAGTAAGCACATGAAATTTCGTGGGTGAATTACAATGAAATAATGAAAGTTATTTATTTTGCTTTATAAATTCTAAACTTATTATGCAATCAAAACATATTTGCATTCACCCCAATAATTTTGTCATGCGAGAATTTTTGCATAGCATTTTTTTAGCAAGAGAACTGGTTAAGGTATACCCGCAAAACAATACCATTCCAGACAGAAAAAAAACATGTACCTATGTAATTTTGTTTCAATGTATTTCTTTTTCTCTTCTTTTTTTCCCTTTACGTGTATCCATTTGATTTCATTTTAACACAATCAAAGACATATACAGATATATATGTATATATGGAACGTTTATCTCCCCCTCTTTGCTAAAATTACGAACAAACCCACCTGTATTGCACACTGAACTGTACATGGGTTGTTACGGAAATTTATTATTACTACCTAACGTGTAGTTACAAAATCAGTGGGATTTGTCGAATATACACGACGAAGGCGACACGACGACGCACGGTCTTCCTTGTTTGAGATTGAGACACAGATATATGTGTACCGTATAAAGTAGGGTCGCACTGATTGCTTGAGTTTAACTCGTTTTTATCTCATTACACGAAGGATTCTTAATTAAAGTTTCTCCTGTTTACACAGTCACTGGATCAGTTGTTTGTAGTAGTTGTTGTTGTTGTTTATCGTCCTGTGGCATCAACGGCTTAGGTCGACGAATTGAATAAGAAAAAAAATTGTGGTGTGTAAATCTCAAATTCACTATGCGCTTAAGTATAGAAATATATATTTTTTGTGAAACTAGTTGTTGCTTTCTAGAAGGAATCCGCAGTATTTTAGGCAACTTTATCTTTGTATTTATTCAACTTTTTTTTATTTTTTTTGTTGCAAGATTAACGTTGATAGAAGCACTGTTTGCCTGGTTTGGGTTTGTAGATATTCATACAAATTCTATTTGAAAATTACTCCACTTAACAGTGAGATTTTATGGTGGGGTTTTAATTAAATTATACGATAACTTTTATATGCAGATCTTGGCTTAAATAAACACAAAAGGTGAAGGAATACAAAATACTGCTATAGTAGTAGATCTATGTACATATATAATTCTTGAGGTTCATTCTCAAGGGGTCGACACCCAAGGAAACAGTACGATAGCAGATAATAAGCTTCTCCTTGAAAGTAAATTTTTGAAAGGATTGGATTTTTTCTGACCTTGTGTAAAAACTAAGGAAATTGTAGTATCTACTCTCTGGACTTAACATCATAGATGGTGTATGTATGTACCAACCTATAACTGTGAAACCACGATGGGGCAACATTTAATCAACTCTGGGATTACATTATATGTATCATCCAAACTAGGGTCTTATATTTATACGATGCAATGGGGATCAATCTTGTCTAAAAGAGAGTTTTAATAGTTTCTGGTAAATTATATTTTTTGTGTGTAATCTAATTAAATTTATGTAGAAGCTAAAATCATTTTGTTGTGAACTGTTTTGTAGATTATGTTCAATTGATCTTATTTACAAAGACATCAATTCAACATAATCTACCGTTAATGGGTAACAAGTACTTATGCTTAATGTTCTGACTATAAAAAGTAAATATAATCATTGAAGAAGTTTTGATTAATTATTTAATGAAATAATTAAGCATACAGTTGGAAAAAAAAACAAACTGTTTTTGAAATATGTATATATACACTGGTGGACAAAAGAAAATGACAAATTTTTCTTTACTTTTGTAAGTGAATTTGAAGAGCTAAACCTCTCTTAAAAATTGTCTATTCTCAATGAAACAAAGAGCATTCTAAAGTTTTTAGAAAAAAAATCCAATAATTGTTTTTGGAAGATTCAATGAGCTTGGAAAAAATATTTTCAGTTGAACCAACAGCTTTTTTATTTTTATTAAGCTTTAGGTTGGTATTTCTTAAATACAATTTTTTTTATAAAATCGGTCGACCTGTGAATATAGAACTTAATGAAGATGCACACTTCTGGAAAATAATGCCAATATTCCCAGTCCATTGTGAGGGGTCTCACGATTTTATAAATAATTCGCATAATATTTTAAATTAATTAAATAAAACTTGAATAATATTATATATAGAACGCAATATTAGAATCCATTTTAATTCTGCTAAGAGTGTGATCTTCAAAATTAATAGGGTTTTAATTATTGCATGAAAACTATATGTATGTCTTTTTTTAAATATTTAGATAGATTATCAGTCCAGTCCTCTTGGCTTGAAGCGAATACTTTTGACCGACCGTAATTTCATTTTTGAAAAAAAAGCTTCACCAGCAAACAAACCGCACAAAACTGCATTTCTTCACGATTTAATGGCGGCGCGGCGTTTAGATATTCTCATGTTAATTTTGTCCACTCCCGATACGACAATTTTGCTATTTAGCATAACCTTTCGTTTAATGTCATTTGATTTTGATCGAATCGGTAAAGGGTCTTCTTAAACATTCTCTTGAATGGATACAATTCTCTCTTAAGTATACTTACTCTAAGGTCAGGTCCAGACTATATACATAGTCCTAACGATACCAGTCTCGATAAACGATACCTCATTCTTACATAAATTAAAACTATTCAAAAAATTGTTTCAGCAAAAACAAATGAACGAATTTTAATCTTGTTTGTTATTATAAGGATGACGCCTATTTTGGAAATATTTACATATGTACATTGAATGTACCCCTACCCTAAATCTCGTCAAATTGTGGTGTTGAAGACTTTCTATGAATATTTCATGTCTATTTCAACATTTTACTTGATTCGAATGAGAAACTCGAATAAGTATTACAATAAGCCCATACCTCATTTTGTTCTTCAAATTTCGATATAACCTACTTAGGTCTTTTCGGTATAAATTAATATACGCCAAGTTTTGATACATATTTTGTATAATTCCATATTTATAGAAAATATTTTTTTTTTAATATTGATTAAAAAATGATATTTTAAATATTTGTAGTCATTAAACATATACATATACGACTCCTGCTCATCGTTGGCTTTGCCACAAAATTTCAGGAATCCATTAATTTCAATATGAAATTAATTAACTCATTTATATTCATGAACCACCAACATATATTGGTTAATTGAATATATTCCAATATCGAACGAACCATCACTTTTGAGAATAGAAAATATTCCGCAAGATTGAAGGAGAAGAAGAAGAAGAAAAAAACAAATTTACATATTTCTGATTAACCTACGATAAGACTGGATAGGATAGAGATCAACTTAAAATATGTTATCTTAAGTTGAAAAGCAAAACATTTTCCATTAAGCTAATTACAACAATTAAATCCTGACTGAAGAAATACCCCAGGCTCTGTGTCCAATGTCCTGTCCATGATGATGACGGAATTGCCGTCCTTATCCAAGCGTCGTCGTCTATTATCCTTATTATGAACACAATTTAGTATATAAAATGTGGTTTAAGTATTATTGTCCTCTGCAATTGCCCCCAAAACTTGAATATGCCAGCAGAATAAAACAGCAAAAAAAATCTGTTCCCTAATCTGAGGTTATAACGAAAACAAATTACACTCGAATGTATATGTTTGTCTGTCTGTATGTGATTTCTAATTAGGATAATTGCTTCTTTGATTTGCCTGAATCCTTAATCATCTTTGTCCGTTTACCAAGCCATCCAATCCCGCCCCGTCGCCACCGTCTCCTTCTGCTTCAATTCCACTAGAAAGTAGAAAGACACAATTGCTTACCTTTGTAGAAAGGATACCAATGCATTTGAGATGTGATGTCCCGACAAGGAATATATGGACGGACAGGGACACCACCGGAAGACAAACATGTGAGAGGGCGCTCTCTCTACTTTGGACAAAGAAAGCGGTTGCTTTTCAAAACTCCCCCAAGACCAAAACCGTATTTGCATCAACACTCTTCAACCTGAAGGTCTATACCAGGAAGTTGATATTTTGCAAGGAGTATGGGGTCAGGGGTTTGGGGTTTGTTTGCTCCAGCACCGATCGCATACAAATGAGAAGCACCCTATTTGTTGTGTGTCGAACCGACATCGGGCCATTGGGCTATCCATTTGGCACAGCACAGAACTCTGAGAAGAACCTTAATAATGTATTATCATTGTTTACTTGGGATCCTTCATCTCATCTGAAATATTTATTCTTCGGTATCTTCCAGACTCCTGAACACGTAATGATTGAGGAGCTGTTTTATCTCTTGAACTCGTTTGCGAACCTGCTTTTCTTATCGTCCTTATGGTGCTTTTCAAATTGAAGTGCGTTATACACTTCGATTCGGAAACAAATTATTTCCACTTATTGACTTATTTCTACGCGTGTGTGTATGTTTGTAGATGTGCCTAGACTGTGTGTGAGTGAGTGGGAATAATATTGAAGGATGTTTTATGTAATCAATAATTGTGCCAGGTATTTGTAATTGGTAATATTATATCTTTAGCAAGACACGTTTGCGGAGCTTCATTAGGTCAAACAAATGAAGTGATGGGTATATAAATACGGGAGGAATTTGATTTGCATGCAAATAGGAATACATTAATATTTTATTGTTTATTCAAATGTGTTTAGGCAAAAGATATTTTACAAAAACAAAACAAAAAAAAACAGAATAGCTGAATAAATAATATTAAAATGAGAAACTCATTACCGAGACATAGTCGTACAGAAAATGTTGTGTTTTGAATCAATGTTAACTGTAAGACTGTGTCTTGGTTTTAAGTTAAATTCAACAGAATTATTGAAAAGTGATAATTTTATTTTGAGAAAAAAATATTAAAACATCTTAGGTAAGCTAATTTATTTTCTTGTGTAAAAATACTTGAATCGTTAAGTTGAAGAACAGTTCCTACAGGCGTCCATTATGCAAAAATATTAAACAAAAAGCAAGGTTTTTTGCGTAAAAACATGAATACAGAATTTTTGTGAACCATATCATTTAAAAAAATTAATAATTTAAAAATTAAAGTTAAATTGGCGCTTCTTTCACTAACCGATTTAATTATTCCAATGATTTTTTTTTAATTCAAAGTAAATTTTTAATTAAAATTCAAGTATTTTATTTAACATTTCTTTAATAAATTGACATTGATTAATTTTAACTTAAGAAGTGTTTTTAACTAAAAATGAATGCATAAATATTAGGTTTTACTGTGATTTAATTCTCATTTCTTTAACAATTTTTGAAAATATTAGAAAAAAAGCAAGCTAATAGTTTCATATGTTTTCAAAATGCTTTCGTATTTATAAAGCCAACAAAATTACGATTTTGCGATATAATTCCCATGTAATTTTTTTAAATGAAGTGAATTTTTTTGGTGGTCCACAGGAATGTTTAGTATTTTTATTTATTTGAATGGTTGAAAAAAAAACTCAGAAAAAGTAGAACTATTTTTGTTGGCTAGTGGTAATTTAGTCGAACCGCGGCATACACGTCAAATTCTATGGGTAACAATAAGATTTGTCACTTAATTTGTATTACTTTGTAAGAGGCAGTAGTTACCTTCCTGTAAAATAAAAAATTTGTTTTAAGTTTGCATAAGCTGCGAACGGCTCAATAGGTAAAGAATACATTTTGATATGTCATCTAAGCTTACAAAAGCCAGTTACGGGTCTACTTATTATTGTGAGGTTTTTTCTACTTAAGTTGGTATGATATGATATAACGTTAAAGTTCGCTGCTATGCTGAGTAAACATTCACACGCACAAAAAACTTAACTAAGTATATATTTTTCCGAGTATTTTTTTCTTCATTCATATTGAAACGTCAAAAGTGATGCACCCTGTACGCGAAAAGTTTAAAGTTGATGAACTCTTACAGCACCGACTGCAGCTCCGTTTGCAACTGCGTTGCGTTGTGTTCGTATCATTGAATTTGTGTGTATTGAATATTTGGACAGCTATTCCACATGCAGCTCCGAATTCATTGTATACAGACCGCAAAGCGGAAATGTTACGACCACAACAAATAATTTAACTTTGAGTTTTAAAATTGAAACTTAAAGCAAACAATTATTTCGATACCGTAGGTGTAATGTATCCTGCTCCCAGCTGTCAAAGCAAAGAATCTGATTTTAGGCACTGAATATAAAGAGTCGAATCTATGAGAAAAAGTTTCGAAACATTTCTTCTGGGGTGCCTATTGTTTTGTTTTTTTTTTCACTTCGCATTTTGGTGTTTCGCTTTTCTTACAATTATTTCTGTTTACTTCGTGATACCGTATTTAATTTTTGATCTATTTCTTTTACTCGTTTCCCATTTTTTTTTTTTAATTGCAATAAGTTATTTAGGTGAAGGTTATCTCGGTAATGGTTTATTTCGCATTTTGTTTTTTATTGGAATCTATTATTTTGGCATGCTTTTTTCTTGTCTTCTGTGGAATAAAAAAAAAATAAATAAAACTTTTTAAATGACTTCGCCGCCGTTTGTTTCGATTTTTTTTTTATGTAAAGAGACGATTGAAATCGAAATAAACAGAAATCGAAATAATCGAAAAACTAAATAATCGAAAAAATAAATAATAAAAAAACTAAATGATTTTTTTTCGAAACAATTATAAACCAAATATTTGAAAAACCCTATTAATGATCAAATGTCAATTGGGATTCATCCCCGCCTTATGCTACAAGCTTAAGGATACACGATTCGGCCCTTACAGAATGCATCTAGAAGAACTTAGAGGTAGAAGAAATACCTCGCAGAATGATGATATTGAGATTTTTTCCCCGCCTCTAGAAAAAGCAACACGATAAGCAATCGCAAAATCGGAAAGCGTATCTCTTTTTCGGGTTTTCTAATTTTTTCATCCGGTTCAAGAATAAATTAATTGGCACTGCTTGGTTTTCGCTTTTAGTACACTAATTATACAAAAGCAAAGGCAGAAGACGATTTTGTTCGGAATTTACACGTACTCTTATGACTATTTCATAGAAAAAGAAAGCATGAATTTAAAAAATACATGTAAAATAAAACTGTCAACATAATCATAGGCTAACCGATCATTCAATGTCTGGTTGTATTTATATTGTGTCAATAAAATTTTTTTGAAAAACCCTATTAATGAAAATGCGAAATGACTAAAACGAAACAATAACAAAAAAAAAAACATACAAAAGACGAAAGAAACCATACTCCTATAAATAAGAATTGAATTAAAAAAAAAGTTTTTTTATTTTTTATCAAATAACGCAAAGCTGCTCTTCTATAGTATCTATATTTGGTAGAAAAATAATGTATGATTAGTGACAACTAATAATATAATATATACATTAAGAGATTAAGTACAAAGTTAAAGCATTTTTAATGATGCTAGGTTAAAAGAGGATTTTCCAAATCTTAAAGGAGTCGGTATTGTACTATCTTTTAAACATTTTATTAAATCTAAAATTCCCAAATGCCTATTTCAACTTTTTAGTATCATACTAACTCCACATGTCACTTTGACAATTACGAATGTGAAAATTGTTTTTTTGCTTACTTGTTTGCACTAACTGATGTCACTTTTTTAGACGCGTTCAGCTGATGTTTATTAAGGAAATAAGTTTGCAATGAAAATGAGATTCTATATAGTTAAAAAATGTGTAAAACTTAGAACATTTTAGTAAAGGGCCTTAAATTTAGTAGTATCTTGCTAATACCTAAACATTTGGCTATTTAAAATTTTGCACCATCAATATTTTTGTTATTTTGTTAACAAAAAGAATTATTAGTTCATATGCATTATACAAAAAGTGTGGTACTTCTTTAAAGTTACGATTTACAAATACTGTATAGCAAATTTAATTAAAAACAATTCCACTATCTTACAATATAAAATGTGTAGCAACACTCTGAGTAGATGCTGTTCTTTATTTTATTTGAAGAAGCCCCACACGCTATATCATTAAATCAAACACTAAATCTCAAATTGATTACTTCGAGTAAGTCTCTCAAGCTTTTTCTTTCAAATTGAAACACAGCTTCCCTTAATACTAAAACTACATAATTTACTGATCGTAAAATAATATTAAAAAAAAAAAAAAAAAACATACAAATAAAATTTTAACTGCCAGTTGCATGATAAACACTTATTTCCCTTCCTCAAAGTTGTTGCTTGTAATTCAAGAAGGTACCTACATCTTAGTGACATTTTATGGACCCATAGAGTATAGGACGGTAATAAATCTAAATGTTTTCTCATATTTTACGTGTAATTAACTTCAAAATCCACTGGAAAAGAAATAAAATCAAAATTACCTGAAAACCCATTTACATGGTAAATCTAAGTAACTTTAAGAGAGAAACGAGATTGTTTTGGCACCCTGTCCTTTTCCATCGTCCTTTGACAGAGGACTTATATTCTAATAAGTTATAAACAGTGCGGTTCAGTAAGTTAGTTACCATTACGAAAAATAACAAAATATATATGAAAATTTAGAAATATATAAGCCTTATCCTACGATTTCACTGTCAATGGTCAAAAGAAATCTGTTCTCCTTTTCTTTTTGAAGCAATTCCCTATTTTCAAAACAGTGCTTCCAAAGGTATATTTTGGAAGTTTTTTTTTATGGAATGTCATCAATTGACATATGATTTGATACAAACGTACAAAAAAGAACTGAAAACTAAATTTAGGAACTTAAGAGAAAAGTATTACACATTAAGATCTACTTTTTGTTTTTATTTTGGTTGTTTGAATTCTTCCTTTCTTTTAAGCTGAATTCAGAGCTGTTACTGCTAACATGTCATTAAATGTCTTGGATTTAAGTTTTGTTTTGTGTGCTTATTTTATGAATATGCATTTATATACAAAATTTTACCTGACTGAGCTTAAAACCATTTCTATGTCTAATTTTATTTCATAACTAAAAACAAGAATTGTCTATGTTGAATATGTTTACTTATGACTCTATTCAACCGCACCATACTGTAAATCTTGTCACATTCAACAGTATAGAAAGTAGAAGTAGTGTATAGGTGTAGATACATAGGTATAGGTAAAGCCTATGAGACTATGGATAATAATATATTAAAGTATCCATTTTTGTTTACTCATTTAATTATATACGCTGTAGCAGGTTAGAATGGTGATGCGATACTTTCTAAAGCAATTAAACGCAAAGAAACGCGATATCGTTGAGAGTCACATTCTTCTTTATTTCCGTGTGTTTGGTTAATGATCCCATGAAATTCCTGGATGGGTGTGATGCGCAACGCGAATCGACATTGATTTTTTGTTGTTGTTGTTCTAGCGTTGCCTTCTTTTAATATACGAGTATAAGAGCTTGCCAAGACTATGACGCCTTTTATCCATCCCCATAGGAAGCTTAGAAGTATTGCTGCAAACAAGAGGAGTGCGGGTGGTTTGACACAAGAAGGCATCATCAGTGAGTGAATTTTATTAAGAAGGATCCTTGCGCGCTGCCATTTAATGAATTTTCTTTTGTACTCCCATTTGAATACATACTACATTTGGTGATGGCGGTGGCAGTGGCAATGGCGTATATATTCATTCCTCTTAGGAGATGTTTGACAGTTTTGTTTGCGCGCATTATTTTCGTAATTGTAAGGACTTTGTAAAACCCCGCATTGATGGAGGCGCAAAGAACCTATTATAAAACACGAACAGAGATGTCAAAAGGATCTGAACATGCCATGTGTCTGTAATGTTCGGATTTAGATGATGGTGGCAAAATTACAAAGCTATATTACATTGAAGTTTTTATTGATGCATTGACAGAGCCAGTGTGACTAACAAAGACCTTATATTGGCAAAAAGAAATCGAAAGATTAGGCTCTTTAGGATATTGGGTGTCTCAAGGGTTCATTGGTATTGATATATCTGCATTAACACAGACGATCATTTCATTTAGTGTGGGTAAAGTGGGTAGGTATGGTAAATGGAACTAATTGAACATTGTTGTTATTGTTGGTTTCGGGGACGATTTTGGAAATATTTGTGTAAATAAAGAGGCTTAGAGAGTTACATCAGGGGAATATTGCTTTTAAGAGACGGTCACCCATTTGAAATCTGCTTTTTTTTTCAGAAGTTAATAAAACTGAAGTTTGTTGATAGCTTAATTCTTCTATGTTGAGTTCTTCTTCATTTTTACTTGCTCAAAGGGAGATTATTTGTTTCGTGTAAGAAAAAAATTTGCAGGTTACATAACGCATTTTGTCGAGGCTAAGATAGATAAGTTAATCAACTTAAATTACTTAACATATTATTTCATATACTACCCTAGCGAGGTATCCTATCGGAGGTTCAAATTACATTCGAGGTATCCTTCATCGGAAAAGAATACTAAACAATGCGACGACGCATCGGATTTCTCTTGCATTAAATTAACCAGAAGCTCGATTTGCCTGTTTGTTGTTTTTTCGTTTGCCCCTCAGGGCCTAAAAAATAAAAAAATTCAAGCAATAGTTCCAAAATTACTTTGCTAACATGTTTTTTTTTTTTTTAATTTCTTACATTTTTCAACACTTTACACAAATCTTAAAAAAGTTCCGCGGAGGATATCGGAAAAATAAATGTATGAGCTGTCAAAATATCACTCAAAAAAAGCAATTGATCGCCCTGTAAAGCAAAACGCCGTTATGCGTTGCATAATGTCGGAAAAATGTTCCGAACAGCTGTCGGAAAGTATACCTCGAAGCAAATATCCTCCGATTCGTATAAAATCGCCTCTAGAAAAAGCAACACGATAAGCAATCGCAAAATCGGAAAGCGTATCTCTTTTTCGGGTTTTCTAATTTTTTCATCCGGTTCAAGAATAAATTAATTGGCACTGCTTGGTTTTCGTTTTTAGTACACTAATTATACAAAAGCAAAGGCAGAAGACGATTTTGTTCGGAATTTACACGTACTCTTATGACTATTTCAGAGAAAAAAAAAGCATGAATTTAAAAAATACATGAAAAATAAAACTGTCAACATAATCATAGGCTAACCGATCATTCAATGCCTGGTTGTATTTATATTGTGTCAGTCAAATTTTGTTTAATCCCCTTCTCTGGGCTCACGCGTTGACTGCTAGGTCCCGTGACTCCAGGTGTCAATACCTTAATGTGTAAAGGCAGCTAACCTAGGGTTCATTGTGATTTGCGACGGAGTAGAAAATTAAATAAAAAACCAAAACATTTTAATAATTTGTTCAAAAACTGCATTTCTTTGTTAAATATTATTCCAATAAAAATGAACTCTAAAATGAACACTCCCACTTTCCAACTGGTAATATTTTGTCACTTCACATTAGGTCGGACATTTGTGCGTCTTTTATATTCATTTAATAATGAGAATTTCGCATGGGTAGGCTAGTTGTATATATAATGGGGCAGCAATGTTGGTCTCATATTTTTCAAATTTTAATCAATAACTTCTTTGTTTCTTTTAAGTTGGAACTTCGATATCTTCTCCTGATCCTTCATAGTTCTTACTGAGGTCATTTTTAAACGCCAGCAACCTGGCATTTTAAAAATTTTTAATTAAAACGGAATTTTTAATCTCATTCATTGTAAAGCAAAAAACAAAAAGAGGTCTGTACCAATATTGCAAACTGTGAAGGATACCTATGTATATGACTTTGAATTTTGTTGAGCGGAAAGTTCGAAACAAAAAAAAATACTTTCATGATTCGTAACATTATTGAAACACACTATTTTCCCACACTTTATTAATTCGTTGACATTTTGTTAATCTTGATTTCTATTGTTTGAATTTATTTATAGTTTTGATTTGTTTTAAACATTTTTCCACAGTTTGCTAAAAAAATTAAATCCCATGATATGTTAAACTTTGTAGAAATAAATCATTTATGTATAATTTTTTAGGATCCCCTATTTTGAATTCATAACACGAATTTTCAAAAAGAGGTTTTTTATCGATCAAATTGTGTAGGGACTTTTATATGAAACAATAAGAAGAATAAAACCAACATATTCGAGAAGATACATTTAAAAAAAAGGAGATTTTATGCTTTAGTTTGATTATTTTTTCCAATTTCTGCATGAACAACGACCATGAAAAGATATTTCCATTTCGTAATTTACAATTTCGGGTCTGATGATAGGGGAAAAACTTTGTCCAGTTTTTTTTTGTTTTTGTTTTTAATGTCTGTTTCGAGGGAGAAGGTTGTTTCGAAACATTGCCTGTTACCCTGATAGAGATATAGATATGTATAACTTAAAGCCTGAGTAATACCGCACTTTTTGCTTAAATTAATTTTAATACTTTTTTCATTTTGTACGTTTACATATTTGTGGAACCCTCAAGGATTTTTGTATTAAATACTGAGATTAAAAAGTCTGCATATTGAGAAGATTATCATCATTTGCATATTCTGTTGCTGACGCGACGACGACGGTTGAGTTTCAAATAGCAATTAAACCGGGCTGAACAGTGGAGAAGAATTTTAATTTGTCATAACGAAATTAAAAATATTTAATTATTTTTTCGTACTAAACTCACCGAAACTTCTGTTTTTTTTTTTACCAAATATTCAAATCTTAGGCAACCAAAGTTATCGGGGTTTGAAGGTTACAAGGATTCGAAAAAAATTAAATCCAATTTGATCTGCATGAAATGGACGTCCTATTTGTAGTAATCAAATAATTCAATTTTAAATTTGTAAATATTAGTTAGAAGTTATATTGTATAGTAGAGACTCTCAACCGCACTATGTTTCTTTGAATGGAAAATTTATTATTGTTTTAAATATTGCAGAGGATGGCAAACTGCAAATGTTTCTATAAAGTTGTGTGAATTTCTGAAAGAATATTGTTTGTTTTTTTTTTAGTTTCAGTAACAGGTAAGAGTATGTAAATAGTAGTGTTTTTCTTTGGGAATCTATACATAGTACAGTAAGAAAACCCCAAAAAAATCCGATTGGCAGTAGCCTGATATATACATATATATTTCATATTAGTACTATTGAACACCCGTCAGAATAATAAAAAAAAAAAATAGTAGATGACGTCATCGGTGTAATTATTTTATTGATGATTTTTGACAGTTTTTGAACAGAATTTTCTTTAATTATTCCTTTTTTGTGACCTTTTATCGCCCTTAAATCTTAGTGTTTACTTATTTTCGCTAACAAACATCACTTTACATAAGCAGAGTAAGGAACAAAGTTAAGATCTATTACAAATCGCAGTGTTTAGAAGCAATTTTGCAACCGAAAGAGAAGCAAAGAAAAAAACCCATAAATTGCTCCCTTAAAAGCTGGACACTTCATAGTTCTGAGAACTTACAAATTTAATTTTCCTTTCGTCACTTTCAAAGTGAAAGAAAATCCTTCATTTCGTTTCTTTTACTTTCATTTCGTGTGACAGAAAATCATTTTTGATATAGCAAAAGTGAAAAGCAGCTTTAATATATACATATGTATGTATATGAAGTAGGGAGAGATCTAAGAAATAAAAACTAACCAAAAAGTATTAAAAGATTGATTTGTTTTTCCAACGGAAAATCACAATTATAACTACTCTACGAACACATCCATTGAGATGAGAGATTCAATTATGAATCGTACCAACATCAAAGAACAAAACTAACACAAAAAATGCTTCCGTATTGGGATTCTACTTTAGATTTTATCGGCCGTAATGCTACTGTCGATATATTTGTGATGCACGAAAAATCGTAATACACAACAGATTACTTTCCCAATAAAATACGTCTAATTTTAAAAAATGCAATTAACTTTTTGAACTTTACATCGGTTTAAATATCTGAAAATTGAAAAAAGTTTCCTACACGCACCTGAACTTGTTCTAATTCGGATTATTAAAATATGTACATAGATATATAAATACTTGAGACCATAAAAGAATGATTATACTTTATAGTCAATTTAAAATAGGATTTTGGGAAGAACCCTCATGCCAGAAACATAAATGTGCAAAAATTAATATTAAGCGAAGGTTCGAAGAATTCTCCAACCTCTCTACCTACACATAATCTTTCAAATTTTAATACGTCTTTACTTATCACAAAGTTTCAAAGTCAATTCGTGTAATTCAGGGATTTCTGTCCAATCTCTCTCTTCATTGACAGCACTATAAATATTTAAATGTTTTTTTTCTTTTTTTATATTAATTCGTCGATTTTATCAAAGCTCGCGATCTTTATACCGAACTAATGTATAACAAACGGTAGCTAAAACAAAATGAAATGAAAGCAAAGGGACACACTTGACCAAGAAATCATCGTTCTTGAACCAGAAAACGATAGAAACAAAATCAGAACAGATAAAATTAATTTTCCATATCTGAGGGGTTGGTGGGTTAGTGGATGGGTTGCTGGTATTGTTGGGTGGGTTCGGGTCCTCCTTCATTTCTAATTGGAATGTGAATTAAGGGGGCAGGTGACATTGTTGACATTGGGTACGAAAACTCCATGGATATAAAACGAGAAAAATTCGTCCTTCGTCCTATACTATTTATATTTATTTATTTACTTTTTTTTTCTTTTATTTTCGCTTAAAGTTCAATGGATGTATTTAATTTTCTTGTGCGTTGAGCGTATCCTTGTTTGGTTTATGAAGATTTTTTTTCTTTTTTTTTTCTGGTAAACTTCCGAGTTCCGAAGCGTTTTATTATTTATTTGAAGCAGTTTTTTTTATTTCTCTTTTAATTCTTATTTTTATTTTCTGCCTCTTGGGTTATCCTGTGTTTTAACAGCGTTATCAGATTTCGTTTATTCTTTGGCCCCCATTGCGTCAGAGATGATTTTTTTTAATGAAATTACTTTTTTTTCCGTGAAATTTTTCTCTTTGATTTCATACTTTTTTTTTGTTTTCATCTTTTTCTTAAATTTCAAAATGAAAATCTTTAAATGTAACTTAAAAATCATTTTTCTATGTGCATAATAAAAGAAAAAAGAAAGAAAAAAAACTAAGCGTGATTGTTAACGCATTTCTGTTGATTCAATTTTAAGAGCTTGTGTATAGATTGTTGTGCTTAGTATTTTTTTTTTAACAAAATGTTAAGATAGTGGAAGGATGGCTTGGTTATTATCTGAGGATTTATTTTTAATGAGACTTTAATCTATCTTTTGTGAGTGCAAGAGGCTGCTATTTGATTTTATCATTATTATTATTATGAAAATCTACGATGGGGCGATATTGCCTTGGAAGCTTCTTTGATAGTCTTCACCATATACATATATTTGGGTTGTTTGGTTGTTACGGTTTCACAATTTTAAGCATAATACAATTCACAGAAAAGACCCTAATTTGTTTGTAGGTATACCTTAATTTAAGAGGATGTGAAATAAATTTCGAAATATACTGCCAATTTCTTTTGATATCTCTGTGTGTATCTTCCTCTCTCTCTACTTTATCTCTCTAATGTAAAGGGAAGAAGGACTTAGATATCATAAAAATGAAGTGTTTTACTTTTGAATTAAATATATATTATTAATTAAAGTTTATTTAATGATATAAGGAAGATTGCTTTCAATGCAAAATTAAGAAACCCTGAATATAAGACAAATTTCAAGATAAAAAAGGATATATGTTTTTACCATAACAAGGTGGTACGACCAAAAAATATCACTGCAATGGTGATGGAGTACGACGCACAGTTCTTCAGGTATTTTTCATGACCTTCTTGATTATTTCTAACACAAACTTACGTAGAGCAGGCGCGTTGGGTTCGTAATTTCGGCAAATACTTATTTTCAAGAAACGCACTTTTTGGGATACACAATATTGACTTCCGAAATAAGTTTGCAATATTTCTTCAAGTATCAAGTGTTAAGCAATGCGAGGATATATCAAGCGGGAAAGAACGTTCAGTACCAAATACCATAATTATGTCATTTGGACCACCCGTTATAAAATATGTACGAATTATTTAAAAAAAGTCATTAATTTGAACATCTTTTCATGCCATAATAATCTAATTTAATATTTATAGCAAAACAAAACTAGGTAGGTAGTTCATTTCCAACGCTTCATAGGTAAATGAAAAAAATTTCTCCTTGTTAGTTTTTTTTTTATTCAAAACATAATCATCGTTTTTATATCTCTCATATAACATCCAACTAAAAAAAAAAGAAAAACCATAATTATATTTGTAAATCATCATTCAAAATTTATGTATTTTATAGGGTCTTTTGCAAACACTGCGTCAACACCCCAACCAAACCAAACCATTTTCATCATCATCGGTTGGGATAAAGGATGACTTAAGCAAACAATCAAGGAGCCGCGAAAAGTAAAAACAAACTTTTGAAGGACACTCTCTATACTTCTTGTTTAAAAGAGGCTAATCTAATAAAATTTTATATTAACTATGCACAACTCAAATAACTGTCACTTGCAATGCCAAAAAGCCTGGGCTAATAATATTAAACTAGAAAACTTTGAAACTTTGGCCTGTTATAGTCTCATGGTTGTTGAAGATGTAAAGAAATGAGACTAATCGTTGATATCCTTCATGAAAAAGGGAATGTAATGCTGATTTAATTAGAAGGAGTTTTAGCCTGTGTTTTGTTGTATGTACTCGTATAATTATATGAAATGAGATGAGTGCTTTGGTGAAATGTTAATTTATGTTCTTGTAGAATTATCTGGCGAGTAAGTAAGCTCAAACATGAACTTTCTAATCTTTCTATTCCCCCTGCAATGAAGATGTTTTTTTCTTTTTTGTGTATATAGACCTTTAGAGTATCTTTATTTATTTTACTCTTGTTTCAAACTAATTTCGGTTTAGTTTGTGATTTTGGGGATTTGACAAAAAAAAGACATTAAACTTAAAAGTAAATATGTATAGACGTACTTGAGTATTATAGGTCATTAAGGATATTTTTTGGTGAGTTATCTCATAAAATTAAAGAAAACGAGGAAATGTTTTTGACAACTACACCAACAGCTGTGTTCTATCTGAAGGAGTCAAATGTTCTTCTAGGGTAGATTGGGTAATTTACGTTGTCGTGACAATTAAGAGACTTCGATAAGACTATATTCTCATACTGATAGTTTAGTTTAACGATAAAGAGCTCTCTCAATGTAGAATTTTATTTGTTATATGGAAGCTAAAGTGTCTAATTTTTTTCGGCTATTTTAGAGTTGAAAAATTACTAATCAGACTGTAGCTTTTAAATACCTTAGCAGACGAAATATTAATATTAATATAAAATATTACAAATTAATATTTAACTAACTGAATCTGAACAATGTTCTCTGAACACCCATTTACACACAACGAATTTAAATCGAGCCGAAAGAAGACAGAAAAACCACGTCCTTCTTCTACAAAGACTAAAATTGAACTCTTTATTTAATTTAACTATTTTACAAATCTTATACCTAGCTTACAAATACATTTACAATATCTTATCTCTAGTTTCCTATAAAACTAAACTAACATTAGGGTTGTAAAGTGGATAACAACGATGATGTCTGACGCATCCCTTGTTCATAACATAATGCTAACAGATGTGAGTCATAAAACACAATCTGCGAGATCATTTACTGTTTATGACAAGGTTCAACGCAACACAGCGTCGCCATCCACTTTGATCTTAAACTATATTTACAATACATTCCTACTGTCCAAATATAATATATAAATATATAAAGATAAAAAACTCTTTTGGGGAAATAAAATTTCCCTCATCAGTCATATTGCAGATTACGTTATTTTTAGAGCTATTTTTTTATAGGTAACACATTTAAAGCTACTATTAGACGGTCGGCGTAAATTTTCAACGTGTTGACCCCGTGACGTTACCATAAATATAGTCAATATAATATCAAATTAGGTTGTGTAAACGCATGAAATGTTGAAGGACATGCGAATGACACAATTTTATCAAAGCTGCCTATCCTTCATTCAATAAACAGTAAAATAATATTGAAGGTTGGCTACAATGTCAATGGATTAAAAACCCAGGAAAATTAAGAATTGTTTGAGATTGAGATGAAGGTCAGCGCAGTTAACGGTGGAAAATTCATCAGTGCTGGCAGTCTCTCGATTACACGCGAGTGTAAATCCAAATATCAAAGCGCATGTCAAAGCATCCGTTAACACATTAACATTAACAAATTTGGGACAAAATTCAACGTCGAAAAATTAATACGTTGCTTTTGACGTTGATCGTCTAATCGATAGTTTAGCTGTTCAGTATAACAAGTTAAGGGAAATTGTGTTTTGTTTCAGGCAGTAGGTTCGTATACAGGCAGACCGAATTTATATCCAAAATAGAAATTTAAAATCAGTTGCTTTCACTGCACTTTAAGACCAATAAAGCTTTTTATTGTGAAATTTTGATTAACCAAATATTAAATTAAATGAATTTTTTTTTGCAATAAGTAAAACCAACAACAAATCTTATATTTTTTTAACTCTCCCCCTCTTTATTTTATTTTCTACACCACATGATAGATAATAAATAAAGAAGAGGGTGAAATTCAATTCTAAATAAATAAATTATTGATTTTCTTGATTAAAGTGTCAGAGCTGCCATCGAGTTATATCTTTTGAGTTCAGAAAGAAAAATTCACGTTTGATATGGGTTCTCTTCTAGATTCAATGATAAAAATCAATATATATAACTCCGCCGCCATGGTGGTTAAAGCATTGTTTCTTATTCAATTTTTACTCCTATTGTATAAACAGAATATAAATACCTCCATACATACATATATGCGCGAAGTTGAAAAAGGAACAAACAAAGTTGTTATTTATGGAGGTTCTTTATAAAGCGGTAGCTATATGTATTGTATAGGTTTTGTTATTGAAAAAGTTTAAAATGCTAATAATTGAATTAATGTAGGCATAAATATTCGTATAAGTATTTTTGAATGTTTTTTTTTCACTAAACTTTAAAAATATATCTATTGTTCTTTTTTTTCTTGTTTTTCGATTGATACCTACTGCGTTTTTGTTTTATCACCAATTTGTATCTTTGACTAATATGATAGAAAATATTGTTTTTGTTTTAAGTCGAAAACAAAAACCTTAAAGCCGGATCCACACTTATCTCGTGTGGTGTGTCGTGGAGTCGTGTGTCGCTGTCGCTTCAATGTATAATATGCGTAGAGCCATATTTGTCTCGTGTGATGTGTTGTGGTGTGGTGTGGTGTGGTGTGGTGTGGTGTGGTGTGGTGTGGTGTGGTGTGGTGTGGTGTGGTGTGGTGTGGTGTGGTGTGGTGTGGTGTGGTGTGGTGTGGTGTGGTGTGGTGTGGTGTGGTGTCTTGTGTTGAAATCAATCTTTTACCGATTTCGCCATACCACGCTGTATCGGAGACATATTTTTCAGTGGGAAAGATAAGAGAGTGTTTGAGGAAGAGAATAAGTAAATAGCGAAACAAAAAATGAATGTTTGCAAGACAAAATTCTGAGTATTATGCACAGTCAGCGACACAACACAACACACCACTCCACAACACACCACACGAGATAGATGTGGCAAACTCTCGACAAATCAAATTTAAATCAATTTATTCAGCTGAATGACTGTAAAATGATCAAGGAAAAGGAGAAGAACTTTTTTAAGTGGTTTTAATAGTAACATTTGTACACTGGTTTATTATACTCTGTTCGACAAAAATTGCCGATACATGGCTTATGGGAGAGCTTTTTTCAAAACAGTGTTGTCGGTGTATTCTATTTTGCTACTAACTAAATTAAAAAAAAATGCCGCTGAAAATTATACCAATGCACTAAAATACGTGCAGGAATTGTTGTTGTAATTCTTCGCCAAATTGCGTGCACTGATCGCTGTGTTTGTTGAAAATATGCACATCTTAACAGAATTACTATTCCTCTTAGAACAAATAATGCTTATAATAAATAGTTTTTCTATTTCTATAATAGTAAATTGACACTTTTGAAAACGAATTCAATTCAATTATAGGGTAAATTTTAAATTATTTGAAACATTATTTCCCTCGATAAATTCCTCAAATTTAAATTAACCTTTCAATTTTTACAATGTCAATCGTGAAAAATTCTAATAATTTATTATTTCGGCGACTCCAATATCCATCAAATAACAGCGTTACTCACCTCTTAGCTATACTTTTTTTTAACTAAAAAAGTGCTTTCTCTCTCTCTCTCTCTCTTATTGCTCTCTTAATTAGTGTAGTAAAAACACAACACCATCAGGTGACACATTCTAACCGACGACGCAGGAAAACATTTTTGTGAAAAAGAAGCTACTTTTATATAAAAGGTCATAAATCATAATCATAACATTTGTTATCCAGTCGGCTTCACATTTCATACCCCACCGGTGATGTTTGTCCATGAACCATATTGCAGTTGTTTTTGCCTGCTGAGAAAATCACAAGGCATATATCGTCGTGCGTGGTTCAATGAACACATCCCTAAGGAGGAATTTATTAACCGCTTTTAAACTAATGATGATGTTACTAAGAACACTTCATTAAGTTTTCTATTCATTCATTAGTAGCCCAAGAAAAAAAACGGCAAAGCTGAATTTTAGTGGAGAGTGTAGGTACCCTAAGATAAGACAGGTGAAAAGGGGTAAATATGATTCAAATTTAAGCTTATGTAACTCTGTGAAAAAAAGTCGTAAGTGCTATTTTTACGTTGCCTGCAATGTAGCCGTACAGCTTTTTGTAGATTTTATTTATTATTATTATTATTTTTCATTTTTTTTTTCTAATATTTTTTTTTTAATTATATTTTTCACGAAAGAAATAAGCACAAAAAGCTTCAATATTTTGTTCGGATATTTTTTTCTTTATACAAATTGAAACGTCAAAAGAGCTGTACTTGAAAAGTTTAAAGTTGGTCAACTCTTGCAGCAACGCCTGCAGTTTCGTTTTGTTGTCTTCTACTGTTGAGTTTGTGTGTATTGCTGTCAAAATACAGCTATTTCGGCTGCAGCTCCGTATTTATTGTGTGTTCAGACAGTAAGCCATCGAAAGCAGCAGGACCATATTAATATTTGTTTTGTTCCCAACATTTATCGAATTCAATCTGACTAAAAGTCAAACTTTGAGGAGGGGGGATGTAATTCTCTCACAAAGAAAAAAATACTGTCAAAATGTCCAAAATGACGGGAACGGTTTTCTCACTAATTCAGACTAATTTTTAATACTCGACTAGATATGCTGTAGATCAGTGATAAATTTTAGTCACAATTTTCAAGAATAACAATCCAAGAAAAATAAATTGATAACAAGAAATAGATTTATTTATGTAGAATTTGATTTTTTATTTAATTAAAAGTTAAGAAAAAATTAACAAAGAAAATTCAATTTACTGAGCAAAGTAATTTAAGAACAAATGTTAAGGCGAATTCCCCTTTTCTCATACAGCTTGTTTTTTTCGGCATGATTGGTAGTCCGAAAATGAGAGTGGGCTGAGTGTTGCCATCTACACTTTATTCAATCCTATACATTAATATAAAAACAAACAAAAAATAACTATGCATTAAATTATAAAGCTTAAGTGTGTTTTTCTTCAAAAGGAAAACTCAAAATTGCCAATTTAAAATTTTCTTCATACTTCTACTAATTGAAGTACATTTTATTAAATTAATTGATGAACTAAAAGATAAAATAATAAAAAAATAATTTTATCTATCAAAACAAGTGACAAATTCTGTCATCTGACTAGAAGTCAATCCATCATTTGATAACCATCCAGAAATAGCGAAAAGAAATTCTACGAACTAAAATTGGCAGGAAGGGTAAATGGTTTACTCTCTCGTGAGCTTTCTCTTGCAAGAGATAACAAAATTTTGTGAAAAAGCTTCGGTCCAAAAATGACGATCTTAAAATGTTTGAAACTTGGTCCGGAACAAAGTTTGAATTTGTCCAACATAGAAATTACGACACAAGTAACTATTCAACCGACTTAGAATTTGAAGCAGTTATAAAAATAAAATGAAAAAAATAAATGGTTCTATGAAAGGTACGTATATATTTTTAATATTGGCTTAAATGCAAAATTTATGACTGTTAAATGATAAGATCGGACTGTTATTACATCATTTCTTCTGTCAAAATCCATAAATTTTAAGGAAAATAAGATGATTTTTTAGACTTATTCTTTGTCCTAAAACAAATTAAACATACATGATGCTTGGCACCAACTTTTAAAAAAATCGATTTTTTAGGCTGTAACAGATATGGACCAGACAGACGAACTTAACTGATTCACAGTTGTAAATATATCCATGTCCTGCCACAATCACAAGTTAAAAAAAGCACTTCTGATGTGAATCGAACGAACAAATTTGTTAAAGAAAATCATAAACGGCTATTATCGAAAATTATTTGTTGCAGTTTCGCATATATTTATTAATTGAAGAGGTCAAGGGCCTTTCACACAGAGCCAAGTCTTCGAAGAACTCGTTGACGGATCTTCTTTTCGAAAAAAAAAACAGTTTTAAATATGTATTTATAAACCGATTATTAAGCATTAAATTAATTTATTCAGAAAGTGTGCTACCTTCTAAAGGCTGGCGGATTTTTCTAACTTGGATTCTGCGGGCTTCACTATTAACATATACAATATACATATCTAATATCTATGTATGTAAAAGGATATTTATTTAGCTTTACTTAGATATTTTTTTTTTCCTATTAATAACGAATGTTTTGAACAAAGGTATATAACTTGTAATTCAAAACATAAATTCTGTATTTACATGTCCGAAAAACAAAGGTTAAAAAAACTTTTCTGGAAAATAACTATGTCGATGACTTTGTAAGTTTTAATTAACAGCAAACATAGCTACCACAACCTTTAAAATTTAAAAAGATTTTTCATGACAAACCCTCGTAGGACTTTTAGAATATTTATTTTCAAAAACGACACAAAATTTTAACTAAAAGAATAGAAAAAAAGTTTTCTATGTTAATTTATTTTATTTTTTTAAATTAACATAAATCTAAGTTTTAATAAATTGAACATTCCTTTAGAATTTTTATTCTTTAATCAAATGTACATAAAATCTATTTTTAAACATGCAAACGTGCTTAATGATATAATTCACATTCCAAACTTTCCATTCGTTCTTTTCCATTTCGGACCCTTTGGCACGTGCTAATTCAGTCAAGTTTTCTCCGGACATTTTTTATATTCTAACACCGTTTCGAATAATAAGTCCTTTTTTAAGTGCCAGCAGTTAAAAAAGGACAATTCAACTTTTTCATACTTCAATTCACTCAATAAAATCTTCTAACATCCATAGGTACCTACTACAGTTTTTTTTTTTTTTTCTTTTTTTTTTTCGTTTAAAGGCATTAGAAGTTTTTAAACATTGATAATTTTGTGAATCCTCAGGCTAAGATGTAACTTTTTAAATATTATCGATCCTAAGACCGTATATAGAAAATAAAACCAAAAAATGTCTCTCCCACTTGAATAAAAATATAAAAAAATATATTTATGGATTCCAAATCCAAGCATCAGGAAAAAAATGTTTTCCATCACCCTCAAGGGTAAAGACAAGATATTCCGTAAACATCCCTTGTTACTTATTTTCCCAACGCAAACAAAGATAAACCTAACTTTTTGAGG
This sequence comes from Epistrophe eligans, assembly GCA_951394125.1. Taxonomy (NCBI): domain Eukaryota; kingdom Metazoa; phylum Arthropoda; class Insecta; order Diptera; family Syrphidae; genus Epistrophe; species Epistrophe eligans. The sequence continues at coordinate 856,372 of OX596028.1, forward strand.
ACAGAAAAAAAAAAAGAAAAAAAAAATGAACCTCACCCAATAACTTGGCAATCATTTATGTCATAATTCCGATGAATATCTCTCTTTGATTTGCAATAAGCAATCGGATAAACGAAGTAGACTGCGAAGAGAAAATAATAGATATCAACCGTCGGTCGATCCTAGATAACTTAACTGTATAACTTGCGGCTGGAGAATTGAATTGAATGCTCTAAAGGATTTTCTCGATATTTCTTTTTCGATATTAAAGCTATTTGTAATAAGACCGCACGAAAATAAATTGCAGGCCCTTCAAATCGTCCTGCAAGAAGATGTGAAGTTATTTCGGGGACCAACGGGAACGGGACAGTACTCGTTTAAGGATTACACATAAATAGAAATATAATATTTATTGGAGTGTGTATATACCTAGTTGCAGGAACTTAATGCTAGCTTCGATTTCACTTAGGATTGGAATTCGAAGGCTTAGGTTGCAATGAGCTGTGGTGTATATAGTTATTGAATAGAAAAGGGATTTTGTTAAGAGTAATATTGTCATTATTATTATTTGCCGAATTGATATTTATGCTATGACCTTTTACTATCACAAAGAAGGCTGTTGGAAAAGGAAAATATTCTATAACCTTCGTTGGGATAAGCACAACACGACCTCTTGGGGCGCAGGTAGGTACTGAGAGTTATTTTAATTGCAAAAATAAATTGCCAGACGTTTTTTCATATTCTCTTTAAATTAATGAATTCAAAGAACTTATTTCCAGAAAAACATTAAAGTGGATTAACGGTCCCTTAAAAAGCTTACGTTAAAATATAAGACATCCATATTAAAATTTGTATAAGAGTTAGATTTTTGGATAATCATTAGCGTGAACCTTTAAAATTACAAATTCTGGGTGCTTTTTTGACACTGTGAAATAATTATATGTTGAATAAATAAACTAACAATAATTTTAATTGAAAAATGTCTGTAAACTTTGTTGTGTATTTTGACATATTCTCTCTACCGGTTAGAATTTAGTTCTGATTAAATCAAAAATATGTAAAACATTCATTTTAAATTTAAACATTAAATTTGTATGAACCTAACTGCGAAGGATTTACTTTTTGTTTAAATTTGTTCGAGGTTAGCAAGACTTTTTTCCGTAGGTTTAAAACAAAAAAATGTATATTCTCAAATATGTTGCAATGCCTGCATATGATGCTGAAACAAAAAATGTTGCATGGTGCTGAAACAAAAGTGTTGATAGCCATTACCTTTCCCTATTCTAAACGCCATACATTGTTAATTGAGTTTCACGGCGTATGGTGCTAAAAAAAAAGTATTTAAAAAATCCAACTAAGTTTCATAGCCTGCGTGTAAGGGTGAGACAAACAATCCGTGTAGCTATCTCACTCATCCCCATTAATTACTTAAAAATCCAACTGAGTTTCACGACCTGCATATAATGATGATGTCACTTTCTTTCTCTTCTATTTTCCTCTTATCAATTTCGATTATTTTATGCTCTTCAGTTAAAAGTTCCCTTTCAGATATATTGGTGCCTCTGCTTTTATTCATACTCTCATGATTTCAGTCAATCGAAATCCGTTGATTTCGGTAAAGTCAATCGCAGTCAGCTAACTTGCTGAAGTGCACCCCCGGAATACAACGAAGGAATTCACCCATTAACTGCCTGAACGCAAAGGATACGGAGCTGCAACCTAGAACTGCAGCTGAAATAGCTGTCAAAATATTCAATACACACAAATTCAATGTTGCGAACACACCACAACGCAACTAAAGTCTGTGCAAGAGTTCACCAACTTTTAACATTTCACGCAGCGCTTTTAACGTTTCAATTTCTATGAAGAAAAAAAGACCAATAAAAAAAATTGAAGCTTTTTGTGGTTATTCTTATGTGTTTCGCGAAAAATATTATTAATTAAAAGAAAATTATCGGAAATAAAAAAAGTGAATAATGAGATCGTGATTGTTTTTTTCTTTTTTTCTTTAAAATATACAAAATGCCCTACAGCTGCATAGTGGTACGTACGACACTTTTTCACAGCTGTTGCATTTCCAGCTCCAGTTCCAGTTGCAGCATTCTATTGTGTTCAGGCAGTCATTCGAACTTCTTAACTATATAATAGACGGGCTTTATCCGCTTCTCGGTCAATTAAATGAATAGATGAGAGAAATTCCTTAAGAAACTATCATCCGTATTTATTAAAATTTCTTAGAGACATTGTCTTAATAGTTCTTAATATTTTGAAACATGCATTATTTAATTATGTAAATGTCATTTTAGTCTAAAAGTCCTTCATAGCCGCGCAATCTACGAAAAATGTGGTCCCAGTAACTTCTTTGCGAACTATAGCCAGCGAATATCATGAGATCTTATCCTTATTTATAGAAATTTAATCCTTCTTCATATTCCCTTGTTGAAGCTTTTGTACCTGAACATCATTTAAAGGAGTCTAGAAAAAATGTGTCCTCGCCCCCGGTTACGCTTAGCTTTTTCTCAGGTTGGTGCACCACACTTCTTCTCCAATCTCTTAAACTTGCTTTGCAATGTACATATATATTTATTATTTTATATTTTTGTAGTATTAAAAAAACAAAGACTTATGATTTCTTTACTTGCATCATTACTGCCATCTGTTGGCATTTTCAAAAAAATACCATTTTTTATTACAAAAGCTTTGTTGGTTTCATTTTGAAAGCTTATAACTTATTTCATATTTCTTTTCATTACAGGTATGTGACGAAGCTTACCCAGCGTTTCATATGCAAGTAAGTTTATCAAAATCAAAATGTTTCGATGATTGGAAGATGTGATAAAAAAAATTGAGCTTTTCATATATTGAATAGCTTTTTCCAACTTTACAAGAAAAAAATTTAACTATTTATACACCTTTGAAGGCAAGCTTTAAATGGTTTGCTATAAAAAGTATAACAATCTTTAACCACTTTTACAAAGCTTTTATTAGAAGAATAAAAGGTATAGTGGTAAAAAAAGCTTTAACTTTATTTTATTAACTTAAACAGCAATATAATTTGCCATAAAGGCACAAAAGCTTTTGGAAAACAATGATTAACTTCAAATTTTGAAGACATCAAACATTTTTACTCAGTTTGATTATTGCAGTTTGTTATTTATCATTTGAGGCCATGATGTAAATTTTACAGTAAGCTTTGTAGTTAAGGTTTTTATCTTTCACTTCGGATAAAAAAATATTGTTCATAGAAAAGCTTAACACTGTTGAATTTCGATTGAATTTCACAATTCTTCGAATCGGTTATTTTACGGTTCAAGCGAAGACTCAAACCGCCATTTTCAACAACATTATTATCCGGACCTTTTGCGCAGAAACCTTCCGGCAATGAAAACAAATTGACAAAACTATCTACTTGTTTTGGCTCAAAAGGATAAAGGATATACATAAAACTGGCGCCTTCAGTTCTTGTCGAAACGCGTAATATGCACAACGTGTATAGGTATTGCTCCCGGAACAATTATCGTTCGTTCGTTCGCTAAATTCTGGCGGGAAATGCAAATAATTCTTTTGACTTCAAAACCCTTTAGTTCGTAGAGTTGTCCTTTATATAAATTTGAAATTCAAAGTAGTTCTCTTTTGTGATTCGATTAAGGGCTTTGATAATGTCGGTACAGATTGTGACTTATTGTTTGGAATTTTGTCCTTCAGAAAGGAAGTGCACATTATTTGAATATCATGCCAAATGGATACCCAGCTGCATGCGATAAAAGGGATAAGCATAACGCCTGTCGCTTAATTATGCTTAAGCGAAAAAAAGTAAATAAATACCTACTGCAAATCCGAAAAAATTCGGATCGGCAACTACAACTACGACAACGACGACGTACCGAATTTTTAAATCCCATTTGCGGTTTATCTTTCTGTTAAAAGTTGAAAGGTGAAAAAGTGAAATTTATTTTGTGAATAATGTCCCAGCATATATGTTTGGGCAAAAAAAAAATGTTCAAGGCAAGCTTTGTGGCTTAAAGTCGGGCACATTAATCTTAAATGAGAATCCGTGTGTTTGTTCCGCTATATGTACATATATGCTAATAACATGAGCTTTTCAAATCTCAAGGATGAGAAGAGTGTTGTTTCGGTTGTATTCATCATTGACACTGTGTGTCAACATAACACAAGTTGACCATGCCACTTATCGGTGGCGCTTTTGCTCGCTTCCTCGAGGCTTACGAGATAGACGTTTCTCGTCATCGTCGACGTCTTCTTAACTCTTATCTGGCATGTGATCAAATTACGGGTAATCCTGCCCAGTTCTAACTTAAGACTCAATTAGGCCACTCGATTTGCTTTTGTTGCTCTATATCTTTGTAATGGATATTTACTTTGTTTTTTTATTTTTATTTCAAATTAAGCCCCCAAGGATGTCTATATTCCTTACATTTGATAATTTTCTGTCTTTAATAGAAAATTTATGGGCAATAAATTAAAATCAATATAATAAGAGGAGGCTGCCTGTGACAATGGACCCTTTGATGTGATTATTGTTTCAAAGTTTGAACATTGAAATGACGGGTTCCTGGACAAAATTTATGAGGAAATAATGGGTGGAGAGCAAAGTCCCCATTTGCATTTATTGAGTGTGTTTCATCACAAATTATTTTTTTTTAATGCCAAAATGAAATCTTACGAAAAAAAATTTCTTATTAAATCCTTCGTGATTAATTTATTTATTATATTCAAAATTTAATCATATTTACATTTACATTGAAATAAAAAAAACAACAACTTCGGTGCCGAAAAATGGTGTTGTCGAAATCTTGAAAAACATTTTAATTTTAAGAAAAGGGAACATTTAGCAAGACAACTCTTTACATAAGCTTAAAAACAGTTTTTAAAGTAAATATAAAGTTTAATAGGTTCTGCTTTGATCCTTTTTGAAAAAATGTCTGCCGTGATTGCCCATTCGAAGTTTGTCCGAACCCCGCATTTTGTATACCTAGGACAAGTTTTTTTTTTAAATGTGTAGGGTGCGTCAATGTGCGTGTACCAGATGATTTTTGAGGCTGTAACCTACCCCATTTTGTTGGCTGAGGAGGGGGGTAAAAGTTTATTCGCCATATCTATCAATTTTTTAGTAGAAAATTAAATTCTCTACAATTTTGCCATACAAACTTTTTCCAAGAAATCAAAATAAAAAAGTTATAGTTAAAAATATACAAACTTTTTGTAATTTTATCAATCAACAAAAGTTAAAAGTTGAAAACGTGGGTCTATTTTCAGTCATAACTTTTTTATTTCTGATTTCTCGGTTATACTTTGTATAGCTAAATTGTAGAGAATTCAATTTGAATTTGCTACACAACTGTGGAACTTATGGTTCTCTAGATATGGCAAGTAAACTTTTACGCCCCACCAGCCGTGAAATGGGGGCGGGGTTACTTGATCTTAGTTTGACGGTAACAAGATTAACGCCCGCTTATCTAACCTAACCTCCAGCCCCCAAATCATCTCGTACACGCACACTGACGCACCCTACACAATTAAAAAAAAACACGTGCTATACTAAATGCGAGGTTAATGTAACATTTAAATGGCCTAGTACAAGAACTTGCTAAAAAATTAGAGGAACTAATTTTAAAGTGATCAAAATTTTAAAAGTATCAGCTTGTAAGATCCCCTATAAATGTCCCACTGCTGCCTGTTGCGAAAGAGGGGCTCATTATTTATTTATTTATTTTATTTATTCTTCTATTCTACTGTCATTTCCCTTTCTGTACCAACTATAACCATTTAGTGTATAAAGTTTTGAAAAAATTAATGAGAGCATCTTTATTATCAAAATAAAGTGTACCAATTCAAATAAAGAAAACAAACAATCAAACAAATATAATGCCACAGCTGCCTTCAAGCGTTTGACCCATATAAAGGCTGATGTTAAAAAATTCAGTAAAATCAAAAGTGAATGCATTTGTGTAAAAATTAATACCCTACGTTGAAAGGAAAAAAATAAATGAAAATGAAATTCATAAACTTAAATTCCCTCAATTAAAATCAAAGTTAAACCACGCATTTAAGGGCAAACTATGCGTCCTAAAGGGCACTTACCCGCCTGCAATAAAACTCATCGAACTTTCGTAATACCCATTGTTCAAGTTCCACGGCATATTCTTGTGGCAAGAAGCCTCAACTCAAAAACGTGAGCAAAATAATGAAAATTTTCAAACCATCATCACCACCACCACTACAGCTGGATTATCCTAACTCAACAGGGTGCAACGTATTTGTTGTTTATAGCTGCAGAAAGTTGTCGACGGAATGATATATGTAAGTAAAAGTATAGAAGCTTGCCAAAACTAATTTGTTTCCCTTTTTTTTTTTTTGTTCTCAAAACAAAACAAAAAATTATACCGTGTTAGAGATTATGTATGTATACCAAGTCGATGCCATTTGAACTGAAAGGACGTAGTTTAATAGTTTAACGATAAAAAAAGTTGCCCAACTTAAATACGGAAACGGAAGAAGTTTTATTTTGATTTTCGTTTAATAGTTCAGTTCCAATTTGTGTTTTTGTTTTGTTTTCTCTGTTTTTTTTTTTATTTTGCTGCACTCAAGTAATACACGGTGTTTGAGTTGAATGAGTTTTGTATAAAGTTTGCAAGTATTTCATAAATATGAATTTAAATTTTGAGTGATTTATTTTTGTTCTAGTTTGTTTTTTTTTTCTTAATTGTTGTTTACTATCAAACTGAAATTGTAAGGTCTGTGCTTTGGTCAGCTTTCCGGATATATAGGTTGATCCATTTAATTAGAATATACAAAGTTATACAGTTTTCAGTTTAAAGCCACAGCACAGTCATGTCACTTCAGTTATTCAGACACAATTAAGTTATTTTTTTCTTTACAGTCTGTGAGCTTTAGTTCGTTATCCGATGTTTCTTGGAAAAAGGTACAATTTTAAGCTCTTAAAAAAGTATAAATTATTTTAAAAATGGAATTTAAGGGATGTATAATTGACGCTTTTGGGTTTCTGATATATTGCCAACAGCAAACAAATGGATCAAATTATTAGTCGGTTTAAAATTCTAATCAAACATTATTTAAATATAATTATAAAGGCAGATATGAAAAGTCCAGCGAAAAGCGTGTCGTTACAAGTACATCGAGTTATCTACAAGAATTATTATATTTATCGATCTGGATCTATTATAGGTTTACTTTATATTTGATTTAATATGGGTGCTTTGCATATCTTCCAAAAGCATCAATAGATAACATCAGAAAGACTTTGATCAAGAGGAACCAAAAAAAGAAGGAATGGAGACAAGTATCAATAGAAAGTAATCAGAAAGTTTTCTAACTTAAATTGTCTATTAAAAAATTTCTTTTTTTTTATCTAAGGATTCCATACCTATCTACCTATATACCATAATTAGCTTTTTGAATGCCTATTATTACATAAAATGCGCATCTATGGTTACCGCTAATCTCATATGTTTGTAAATTAATTATATCTCTCAATTAGAAATTGCTCATAAAGTACGTTATCTCTTCCGTAAAAGCATACCAGATACTAAAACACCTTGCAAATTTTTATATTTCGTTGCCAACAGTTACTAAAGTAAAATTTTATTGCTTTGAAAAATTCAGACAAAGTGATAATATAGAGAAAAATAATTCCAGGAAGTGTTTGTGTTACTATCTCGTGGTTAGAAGAATCCTATGGATTGTAATTTGAACCTCCACAACAAAAAAACACATATAACTTTGCTTAATACATCTGAGTATATTTGAGTAAGTACACACATAATCTCTGGATCCTGGAGCTTTCCGCACGAAGAATTTTGCGTATTAACTGTTTTTTCTCATCACGCTTTTCAGGAAATAGTATAATTAACAACCTTTCTTGTAGTCATCCAATTATATAGCTCTTTATATATTCTCTTCTAATAACGGTATCAAAGTAACTATTTTATTTGTTTATTTATATTGCCACCATTAAGTGAAAACATTTCCATTAAAAAAAAAGAAAGTTTCCTTACTTGGTGGTTATTTTTGTTTAGCTATGAAGAAAATTTAGTGTTAGTGTGATTCGTGGAGAACTGTTTTCTATCACAACAACACTGCATTAGTTTTCAATTTATTTTAGAGATAAAGTTTGACGAAATCGTCTTATTCAATCTCCTTTTGATTTTAATTCTTTTTTTGTATTTACCATTTATCTATACAAAGAAACGCGCAATCTCGTGAGAATGAAAATTCTCTGCTACCGATTGAAAATCTGTTGAGAGTTTTCAAAACCACACTAAAAGTTCGACCAATTCCGGTGAAATATAATTGCTGCCACAAAAATTGAAAAAAAAATAAAGAAGAATTTTTTTGTACAACAATGAAGCTCTTGCTATTTTTAGAAATGGATAAACTTTATACTCTGTCAATATAACAAATTTGCTTCTCGCAAGGATGACCACTGACTAGCAGGTAAATACGGTGACCATACATAACCCTACATGACCATACAGAAATAAATTGCAGACAGATTAATTTTTACTTTAAAAGTGCATTAAAAAAATATTTTTTTTGTTAAAAACTAATTATTTAAAGCTTAATGCAAAAATGTTTTGAATTATCCATAAATATGATGTTAACGATTTAATTTCGTCTTACATTCACTCGGCAACCCTGATCGCTGACCACCAATTGTTAAGGCATATTCAGTTGACACATCCTCCAGTGGACAGTTGAATGTTCAAAGTCATGATGAACTAGAATTGCATTTCTTCTTTAAAAATTACCGAATTCCTAAACGCAATACTTGCGCAAATTATGCTAAGCAAAACAGTTGCAGAATGCAAACGTGAACATTCCTGCAAAGCAAATCGTCTCAAAACGCAAATGTAAACATTCCTGTAGAGCAAATAGTCCCACAATGTAGTGAATGTTTTCTTGTGGAAATGTAAAAATATATCTTGCTTTTTGCATTAGCTTTGCTTGTGTTTTTCTTTGCACATTTTGCGTTTAGGAATTTGACCAATTATTGACGATTAAAAATAATTTTAGGGCTAGTTTAAAAAAAAAGAAGTTAACAAAAAGCATCCTTTAATTCTTTTTGAAAACTTCAGTAGTACTTAAAGTTCCGGCGAAAAACTTAATATCCTTTGAAAAAACAGATGGTCACCTCATACATATCTACATAACATATTTTTTGCTCTCTGAACTATTTTCTTTTTGAAAAGTCTTAGTTAACAGTCAGTTCATTTTTCTAATTAATGTCATTTCTAGTTTTTTCAAGTTGTCTTGACTCCCTGCCAAAAATATCTTGTTTCTTTGATTATCCTCTCGGTCTCGTATATTCATCAAAATACTGTCAAACTTTATCTCTAAATCATTGCTCCTGTGGACAGTTTCTTCAATCATTAATAAAAGTCGTTCGAAAGATGAAATCGTAGGAGGATGTTCACAAAGTTGCAGAATTGCTTAAATTCTACACTAAAAGCAAAAAAAACTACCAAAAACCACAAGTTGAATAAATTTGTTCACAAAAAAAGAAATGAAACAACCGCTATCGCACATCGGTGAGTATTCTTTTTTTTTTTGAGAAAATTTCTCTACAAGCTTTGGCAAAACAATGACTTAGCCACTGGAAAGAGGAGTTAATCTTTGCGATGGAGAAAATTGAATAGCTTTTTTGTTCGGGATTTTCTATTTTTTTCTTTTATGCCTCTCCGACATAATTCATTGGACCGAAAAGGAACGCCATTTAACGCTCCTGGGGAAATCTCGTCAGCACTTAACACAAACCCCTCCTTTTTCACATATACATATTTATATGTATCTATATCAAAGCTTATGGCAAAGCCTTGATAGATAGGAATTTTCAAGGATTTCAGTCGGAATTTCTTTAGAGACCACAGATAGCGATCAGGCGAATAAAAAAAATTCTTTTTGGGACAGATATTTGAAGTGGAAAACTATACCTGAAAGCCATTTCCATTGACAGGGTTTGAGATCCTTTCGGCAACAATCCTCCATTCCGGTGGTGTAATTAGAGTTTTTTTTACTTCCGTTTCTGTGATATTTTTTCCTCGATGTCATGATGTGTGTCACTGTTTTTTTTTTTTTGTTTCAGGTCTGGGGTTCCGATAAGAAAACGTGACTTGCGTTTGTGAAAACATTTTTTCCTTTGACACAATTTGTCACAATAGCAAATATAATCTACAGCAATTATTTTCAAGCGAATGTAATTTAATTTCAATGTATTGCACAATATTTTAGTTAAACAGTTGGTGTGATGATATATATACATATATAAAATTATGCAAATTATTATATCCCTAAGGGTGATTTCGCACCTCATTAGTTCACTTAGCCGGTTGTTTGTCATCTCGTATTATAATTAGTTTACCGTTATGTTTATTTTTTTTTTTTTTTAATTTATGTTAACAGTCTTCTAATTGAAATGCATAGCATGCTCATTTTGTTTCATAAAGAAATACAAACTTGTGAAATAGTAACTTTTAATTATATAGCCCACAGAAGGTAGATAAGAACCATTCATTTTTGGGCATGTAATCCCGATTGTGTTAATGATGATAGTTTAACGCTTAAGCAATATCTATTAATGTTACTTAACACAAGGAATATTTTAGGGACGCCCCACAGTAGGATAAAACGTGTGATTTTGGGAAATACCTGAAATCTTTATCATTAAATCGAATGGAACTGACCGATTTATAACCGCGTCAATGGGTTTTGAATAAAGTTGGATCAGGCTTATAGCTCGAACTGATTAACGACTTCTTAAAAAATAAAAATAGGATTAGAAAAGGATTCAAAACTACTTTTGAAATAGAAGAGTAATACTGAGAGAAAAATATAAAATATCTATATATTGAATTGAATATTTCAAACTATATGTTCTAAAAACATTTTTCTTCTTCCACAAAAAAAAATCGAAAAAGAAATATATTTTGATTTATGACGTTTTCAATGCTTTTTAAATTTTTCTCAAAAACGACTTATAAATTTGATTTTAATTTTTTTTTCAAATAGTTAAAACTTCAAATAGTTTTCCACACCAATATTTCTAAAAATTGTATCATAAAGTCAAATTTTGGTATTCTGTTATTACGAATGTGACGCTGATTGGTACTCATGATTTTATAAACCGTGTTGTATTGTTAGTCTTTAAAAACAACAGAATTGAGAAATAATTCTTTATTTCTTTTAATTTATTATTATAAATATTAACAAAAAAAGTTTTTTTTTTATAATTTATGGTTTCCATACGTATACCTAGCGTTTTGTTTCATTGCTAATATTAGATAGAACTTAAGATAAAAGCTCTTTGTGTATAAATACCGTTCACAAATGTATTTCAAACTATTTTTTTTATTTAATACAATAGCCTATAAAGTTGACAAAGAGTAAAATTTCTTACTTTGTTAAGATTGGAAATAATATGTTTTTTGGTTACACAGCCCTAAGGTCTCTACAGCATACCTTAAAGCAATGGTTCGAGCACTTCCTGTGTAAATAAAATACAGTTTGACATAGATGCTTAGTTAGAATAGCATCCAAGAAATTAACTTAATTCTCATAAATTATAATCTATATATTCCAGGTCCTCTCGTTTTTTTTCAAGGTGAGTCTTCTATTAAAATTTTGCGGCTTAAAACCAGATATACAATCACTATCACTCATTTAGAACTATGATCCACCCTGATGTTCAATGTAAGGCTTCCGATCATACTGATACGAAAGCGAACGTGTTTTTTTATTCTTATTTATATTTAACAGATTACAAAAAAAAAAACGAACAATACTGGACTAAGAACAGTTCTTTGCGGATCACCAGTATCTATTAGCTAATGTTATGTGTCAATTAAATGAAAACATATCCACTAATGATTGGCCTAGCAGTCGGGAAATAGCTATAACTCCAGCTTATAAAAATTTTGGTGATAGCTCACCCAAGTGTTTTTGTTTCATTCAAACCTTCAATATTAATATGATGGTGCGAAAGCTTGGCAGCCTAACTGCAACTGTATTATCACTCAAAAAAAGCTGAAAACGATACTTAAATATTTAAGTAAATAAATACTTAAATTTTGTATCAGCAATCGCCTTTCAAATGCTTTAATCGTCTGAACATTCTCAAAAAAAAGTCAAACATAATAAATTGCTTTATATTATTTTGAATCAAAGAAAAAAAAATTCATTGACCAAATTGTCAATGCCATTTTAATTACATTACCAATTCCAAGGACAACATACATACTATCAACTTCCCAGGAATTCATGGGAGTCAAATTGTCTGTCAATTAGACCAATGACAATGTCTCTATCAGAAAACAATATACCTGTCGCTGTCATTAATTTATATTTGTGTTTGTTTCGTAAAGAAAACACGAGGAAATATTTCTATTGAGGTAGTTCCAACAAAAGTCCTTCCCCCACAAATATTGAATTTCCAACGAATAGTTTTTGTGGAGTAAATGAAATTCGAATTCAAATTAAGCCTAAAACAAAATAAAAATTGATGCAATCCGAATTATTTAGAAGGTCTTTCCAAAAATGTATCATATGTTTTCCTTTAATTTCTTTTTTGTATTTTGTACCTGTAATCTTTTAAATAATTGAATTTTGAGGCTCACATCAAGCTAAGTTGGTATCGAAATTTTTATATTTTCCTTATAGTTTTCTATTATTCATCAGGAATATGTATGTGCGAACTATGGGCTTGCAAGTCTATTCAATGTGCCTGTAAGGGAAACATGAAATTCAAGTACTGTAACTAAAACATTTAGGTTTTAGGGGAAACATTTGAAATATAATATGTTTTTGTATTATAGGTATATAGATTCCCGATAAACCCTCAATTCATGTCCATAATAATAACATTGTTGTATTGCTAAGAGCGACATGAGAATGTGGGAGAGTTTTAGCTTTTAGGGCTTTCGACATACTCGTATTATAGAAAAAAAGGTCGAATGAGAAGTGTTGATCCTATTTTAAGATATCCAAATAACTATTGTGACTTGGTTAAAGAGTGTTATTCTCCGATCTGGAACAGGGAGTATATTTGTAGTACTAAATATATGTTAGGTGAACAAAAGAATAGAAATATTATCAAAAGAAGAAAAGAAACATCCTTAGGAGAATAAAATCGTAATTTTGTGTTTGGCTTATATTCCAATAAATCAATAAATTCAACAGAATAGTGTTAAAGTAGCCAAAGATCCGGCTTTAGAGGGATATACCCTCATCAGTTGTTTGGACAAGCCATACATATCTTAAATAATAATTAGAATGGATGCTTACATTTCTACCTTTAAATATATCGATATCTCTATGGGAAAAAGGATATCGATTACCCCCAATTATGGTGGTGGTGTTCTGTTCTTTTAAACATATTTCAGAATCCCATCAACCCGTTTCTATGCAACAAAACTTCTTTACCACTAATTTCCTTTTTGTCCTTAACATAGCGTGTCGCGTGATAAAATGGTCTTTAGACCACCAACTTTCATATCTATCTATAGAATCACCGTGGAAACATAAAGAGGTACTAGTTATTTCCTTATAATTAAAGCCAATAACCAACTTGTTTATACTCGATTTCAATTGATTATTATTATCATATAAAAAACCTTTGTCTCTATATTAACGCAAAATAAACTTGCTGAATTGTATATTCGCGCGCAATCTATACAGAAAAGGTTTACGAAATTCCAAGGATTAATTAAACAATAAAACTTTCTTAATCACGGTTAAAGCAAATATTCTACGAAAATCGGTGGATTCTTAAAGGGCAAATAAATATATAGCGATGGTAGAGATACCTTAGAGAATATTGACGACATCTTCACGTCAACAAAGACAACAAAGACGAAAACTTTATACTCTTCTTAAGTGCAGAAAAGGCTAAAGTGAAAACTTATCTGGCTCAATTAGGATACCACTTAAGAGAAAGAGAAAATGTTGTAATAAAGAACAACTTTCATCTAATCAAAGACTTTAACTTTATTCTTAAAGGGCCATGTATATAGCCGATTTCATCAAAAAGTTTTATCTTGAATATTTGATTTGTTTATAAAACTTTAATATGTGCATCTGTGTTTTACTTTTACGTTTATGTAACTACATATTTGTTATTTGAAGTTGATACAAATGAAGGAAGATTTAGGCACCAGTTGTAGATGAACTCAATGTACAACGTTTTCGTTCCAAAATGAAGAATCATTTAAAATGAATTTTGAAGGAGAATTAATAGCAGTACATACTTTCGGAATTTTTACAAATAAATAACCTCTGTTATTACATGTATGTAGGTACGTACTGTGAAAAAACATTTTTGTTGTTTTATTTTTGGGTCGTATTTCAATCGGGCTATAAGGCAAAAAATAAAAAAAAAATATCGGTATAACTGGAGCTGCAGCTGGAATAGCTGTCAAAATACAAAACAACGCAAATGCAGTCGTTGCTGCAGCTGCAGACGGTGGCTGCAAGAGTTGACCAACTTTTCACGTGCAGCACTTTTGACGTTTCAATTTGTAAGAAGAACAAATGAACCAGAAAAAATACTGGAGCATTTTGTGCTTATTTCTTTTGCGAAAATTGTTATTAATTAAAAGAATATCTGAAGTAAAAAAGTGAGTAATAAGCCCGTGATTGTTTTTTTTTCTTCTTTAAAATATACAAAAAGCTGTACTTCAAAATATTGTCCCTGCCTCAACTATTGAGCAACAAATTGTCAAATTCCGTCGAAGAACCGAAAGTAAAGACCGTTTAAATCCAATCATAAATGATTCTTAAAAAAATTAAAAATAAGAATCAAAGCATATAAAAACTTGGTGGTAGCCTACCCAAGTGTTTGTTGTTCATTCAGAACTTGAATATTGATATGATGGTGCCAAAGCTTGACAGTTTTACTGATGCGAGTGTTTTACTACACAAAAACCTCTTTCAAATAAAATATAAATTTTAAAATTGAAGATAATTCCTTGTTTTATTTTGAATTCATTGTATTGGTGTTTTGCTTTAAATCAAACGATTTAAGATGCGTTGTGGCAAGTTCTTTACTTTTTACCAAAGAAAGATTTCAATAATTTTTTCATTTTATTTAAAAAGCCCGGCCCGTGACAAAATTGTAAATGCGTAGTGCTGTCTAGCCTAAGGCGTTCGATTCGCAGCCTATCTCACCTGAAAAGAAAACAGAAGCGTTTTTCATGGGTACTGCCTCTTGCGAGCAATTAAAAAATCCTATCGCCCCTCACCTTAGCCGTTCGGATTCGGTAAAAAATTTAAGGTCCCCTCCCCTCCATTCCTGCCACAATAATGGTTGAGAGATGTAAATCACTTTGCCCTGGTTTTATACGAGCTATCGCGCCATAATTTTTTTCAATTTTTTTTAGGAACTATAGAATATGACTTAGTTTATATGGTCGTTTTAACTGATACTTTATTATATCTTCAAAGCTTGGCTATCGTACACTGTACAGACCAGTCGTCCATTTTTATTTTATATTCATATCATTTTTACACAAATTGCTTTAACCTTATGTCAACCCCAAATATATAAATTTTTCGTCCCATTTCCCGTCATTGTTATTTCTGACCATTGTAATTTATCAAGTCCAAAAAATTTAAATTTTTTTGTAAACCTTGTAACAATTCAATCCGTTTTGTGGGAAAAAAAAACATACCATCCATGAAAATGTGAATAAATCATAAACTATAAATTTGATAAGCATTTTTTAGGACCATACAAAGTTACGCTTACCTAGATTCGCTAGGTATATAGGTTAGGTACCCTTGTCAAGAATTTGTCACTTCCACATACAAGCACACTAAAAAAAAGAAAAAGCTCCCTCAAAACATGACATGATAAAATAATAAATCCCAAGTGGACATGTTTTTTTTTGTAGGTACATACAAGTTTTTTTTTTTTCAAAGTTATTTTTATCTTAAAGTTTCCACTTCTGAATGAAAAATAAATTCATATAGTTGATGTTGTTTCAATATACCAGATTTTATTTTAAGAAAAAACAATACAATAATTGTGCTATAAAATGGAAGTTATCCAATTAAGGAAAGGTAGTTGTTTTCTACTTCGTTATACAATATATGTCAAATGTCAAGTAACAATGGAGTATTGCACTTACTGGAGCAATGGTTAATGCTAAACCAACTGCATGTATAAATATAGAGCTTTGATTCTATTTTTCGTGTTTTCTTTTAGCAAAAGAATGTTTAAAACAAACTTTTGACTTCATCGATTTTAAAACTGGTGCCCAAATAATATCGCATTATTTATTAATTTTCCTTGAATTTCTCAATCATACTTATCATTATACATATGCAGGTCAAAAAATGAAGAAACTGATTTTTGTAAATAAAAAGAAAATCAATACATGAAAAAAAATTAAAAAAGATGAGCATAGAACACTGTTGTCATTATGTTTTTATTTTCATGGCATGATCCATATGGATCTTCGTGGATAATAAAACGCGGCTAGCAACACGGAGAACAGTATGAAAAGATAAGACAGCAAATGTTCAAAATTACAGTGTGAACATTTTGTTCTCGCCGACCAATATAAATTGAAATAAATCTATTGGGAAGGGAAAAACGGCTTTATTTTGTTTTAAGACTTACACCTCAACCAATAAAAAATGCTTAGTCATAAATCAACTGAAACGTTGATCAAAAATTCATTCACGAAATTAAAAATAATAACAATAACAACAATAATAACAGTTAAATACTAACTAATTCACGTTAATTAGCAAATCTATGCGAAAATCTACTACATTCAACAAAACCTCTGATTGTCTCCAAAGACTATTTTTTACTATTTAAGTCTACACACATACACTTTCTCACAAAATGTGAACTATTGCACACTTTCTTTCTCATTCCAATTGTTGAGTCATCATGCAACATGTTTAGGTATATAATTTTTGCTTTTCTTCTTAATCTATATTATTTATTAATTGAAATGTTAATTCTGAAAAATTATTTTGCTAAAACTATTTTCGAACGAAAATCTTAATGTAAAACTATAAATGTAAAACTTTAAAACATGCAAAAATATTATAAAGTAAAATCATCAAGTAATGTTTTGTTATGTAAAAGAAACAATGTATATATTTTACACAACAGTTAAAATTATCATGCAATTTTACCGCTCATGAAATGTAGAAAAAATGTAGTCAGTCCTCGTTAAACTACACTTAAAATCGGAATAAAATAAATATTGAATTTTGGTTACTAAAACGCGAGTTAGACTTTTCATTTAAAAAAAAGAAGAATAACTTCGTACTTGTAGTGTCTCTTGGGCTTAGTGTTTGACATCGTTAAATTCGTTGTTCCTAAGAGAATATAGGGAAAAATCACTCCCTCAACACCAATTTTTAAATGACATAGTTTCACTAGCGATTGGTTTCTTTTTATATTTAGTCGTTGGTAAAGTTAGGTGAGGTGTTTTTAACGTAATTACTCGTTAATCCACCTACTTAATCGAATTAACTAATTAATTAATTTTATTTTATTGATAAGATCTGCAATTATTTTACTGATTAGAAATAATTTATATTTGTTTTGTGTTTATTAATATGGGTGCGCCGAACCTGTCTCTTGGCAAAACAAGCCATTGCCTTTAGGGCGGAAAGATAAATTGTGACAATAATTTTAGATAAACCGTTTTAAGGAATCTTTTTTTGAAACATTATTCAAGAAAAAATTAAAATTAAAATTAAAATGTTCCTATATGGGGCGGAACATTTCCAAGTTCGACACCAAATAGGGGTAATTGTTCTGTCCAAATGTACATAGTTTGACTAAATAATTAATAGGTACATATTTTAGGCCACTATATATATGATTTTTGAGAATTTATGTATTTTTTTACATGAGATCTCGAATATTTCGAGAGTGCTTTCACTTTTTTTTCCACAATAGTCTTTTGCCAAGAATAATACAGTCGTATTTATTAGTTTTTTGTCGACTTAGACACTGTCTAACTATTTTGAAATTGGTGGAAATATGCCTTAATTAATAAAAATAAATATCACATTATTCACAGTTAAGACAATCTACTCTGATGTCTAAGTTAGGCACCTATAAGACAACAATAAACAAGGTTTTTGAACACATTTTCAAAATTTGGACAGTTGTCTAAAGTTAGACAACGTTTATAAATAAGACCAATAACCTTTCATAAAACAGGCATTTTAAATCATTTTCTCGTTAGCTACAAAACTGTGTGTGGCTTTGGAATGTATTATGATGAGGAACCAAAATTCACTTAAACCATACCTAATACTTGTCTTCGACAGAGGTGTTTGTTAAAATTCACATTTCATCATAATTGATCGATGTAAAGAGAATATACCACAAAACTTGCTTTTCGATATCCAAACTATACCCCATAACGAATTTTAATTACAATTCAACTCTCAGTATGTATTGACAAGTTAAAAGGACATTTTTATAACTGACATCCAATGTATAAATGATTAAAGGGAACACAAGAGTAAAGAAGTTACCACGAAGGTGGTTGTAATGTAATAGGTAGCGCATGTAACTGATGGATTTATAACATAATATTTAACATTAAATATACCAACTTACACTTTGAATCAAGAAGCAATACAAAAGATTGAGTTTTAGGTATGTTAAATGTTCCTTTTGTCGTCTGTAAGGATATTTAATAAATATAGGTACAACAGCAAGGACGTCAGTCAATATTTCCTTAGAAATGTTTAATAAACCTCAAATATACACATCGTGTTGGCGGCAGAATTGGTTTTAGGTTATATTTGATGACAAGGATTTCCAATCAGTGTTTATGGGATGTAAGTTTATCTTGAAAGCTCGATGCAAATGCTACTTCCTTAATTAAGTGCTTAGACCCATAAAGCTATACCTATATGTGCTTCGGAGTGCAAATATATATAGACCTATATTTCTAAACTAAACCCCTTTCAATAGCTTGCATTAATTTAAGTTTGATAGATGTTCAAATAGGTATACGACGGAGTATAGGGAGACATACATATAATCTAAGAGTTTGCACATATTTTGAATATAACAACGCACCTACCGTAGCAAGGCAGGTATATTAAAACTATCACCGTGTGTCGGTTCAGGATTCTGCTACATATAGCTATCCTTGAGACTCATTCTCCCATACGATGAGCACGACCCAATTTCTAATCTAAACGAATTGGTATTCTTTAGATCCTTATATAGTGCCACAACCAGGACCCCATCCTCCATCAGTATTATTTATTATAAATTGCACAGATATGTATAATGATGTGTGCACTCTTCGAGATAAAATCCCACGCCCCTGCAACCAGCAACCCAGCAGCGAACGTGCCACGTAATGATGGATGTTTAGCAGAATATGAATATGCATAATTTGAGGACATGATGCGAACAGAACAGAATTCCATTTTTCGACGAGTCTGGGTCAACAAAAATGTTTCCGCTGCAAATCGTGTTGCCTCAAAACCAACATGACACCTACAACTTGTGCAGCCTGGTGATCATTTTGTCATAAAACGCACGACAAGTCAAATTCTAGATAAATTTTGTGTACCCGCAAAACGAGAATAAGAAGAACCGAGACGGGAAGCGATGAAAAGACTGAGTGAATGCTGCAGTTGCATGGATTCCAGTAGGAAGCCACTTCGATTTTTCTTTTCGACAGTGATTTACTCGTTTCTTCCATCAACATCAAATACACTGACAAAAAAAAAAAACATAGTGAAAAATAATAGGAAACACACTTTTATAAACTATCTACTCTTCATTTTCTATTTATAAACTATCTACTCTTCATTTCCTATTATTATTATCTGTGCAAAACCTCACACCGTGTAAAAAATTATGTGTCAGACTAAATAATAGTATTTGATGACAGCAGAATTCTTGCCGAATGTAGTAGATTTTCGTTAAGATTTGCTACTTAACGTGAATTTGCAGTTAATTGTTTATTAATGAGATATTATATTTTGTGAATTAATTTTTGAACAACGTTTTAGTTGCTTTGTGAGTAAGAAGGTATTAACGATCTCGATCTGCTCTTCGTTTTGCAGTAAATCCGCTGTATATATAGTATATTTGGAGAAATATTTGGAGAAATCAAAGACGAAGTCAATAACGGCTCTTTATTCGCGACATTTTAGATTTAACGCGTTCTGTAGACAAAGCGTTTCATCATGTATGCTACTGGATATATTAACGGCTTGTAGCTCAACCTCACCATTGTTTTAATAAAGAACGGCACGCAAGGCTACATCGTAGCATAAAAGCTGCAAGCCGCCGCCTCCGTGTGCATAGCAGTGTCAGTCGCCAGGTGTACAATATCATGTTTTTATAGAACATATCTGCAAGTCATTGAAAATTTACCAGTGTTTTGTGACAAGACGCTTTTTCGGTGCATCGGTGCTACTGTAGTTTGAGCTAGTGCCTTAACGGGTGAACTGATTTTCTTAAAATTTAGTACAGAGCATTTTTATGTGAATTCCTAAAAATGTAATTCGAATTTTGTTTTAACTTATCGAAGCGGGTATAGAAAACGGCTTTGACGATTTTGATAAAACTTCGTACCTGTGAAGACCAAGTTTTGTATTGTAAGGAAATTGCTTTTCAGATGTTTGTCAAACATTTTTTATTACGGAAATTTGGTTTTGACATTTTTTTGTGAAAATTAACTTATTTTTGAGTTATTCATCTATAGATATAAAATTTTGTTATTTTGTTAAAATGTATAGTTTCTTAACAACAAGAGCATGTTTGTGTAATAAAACCGCACATATTTTGTATTTAAAGATTCAAGATTAAATAATAAAAATGGAATAATAACCAAAAGTTCTTGAATAATTCTGAGATTGCAAACTTCTGAAGTTTTTAAATTTAAATTGTATAGTTTTTTTTGTGAGTGTACTTCTTTATTTCTCGCTTTGTCTATCCAGAACTGCAGACAGGAGCATGCATTTATATACATATATTGTATACATCCTACATACATTTATACTCTACACATTCTGATGTGGAATCTGTATAAAAAGCAACATCCTGAAAGTAATTGCCATTGAAAGAAAATTTATTGCGAATTCAATTGGCAATTGGAGTTAAAGTAGCATTATCGTTGGACAAAAGAAAGGACATTGCACATATGACGTTAAAAGATTATTATTTATGGTTCGTTAACAAAAGAAACTGTAATCGAGCGTAATTACATGATTTTCAAGCGAAGGGCTGTACTGGAAAGTGTGCAGCAATTTTTCAGTCTCAAGTTTTAATCCGCGATGGATGGATATGCGTGGGTGTGGGATAATGTGTATGTATATATTGTATTTTCTTCCATTATTATGGCGTTATCGGAGTGGAATGTGTTGGAGTATTTTTCATTTAACTGACAGCAATATTTTTATAACCTTAATGTAGCTTTTATTGTTGAAGCAAGAAGGCAAGCCTTGGCTACTTGGGTGTAATTGACACTAAATGACACTTAAATAATCATATTTTATATCGCACATTTGTTGTGTGGGAGTGTGACTTTTTGCTTTTGACTTATTTATTTAACTTTTGACTTTTTGCCAAATTCCAGCCAAACGCATTTAAAGTATGCAATCAAAATTTGTGGACTTTATTTTCACCCACCCATATTCCCGGCCAAATTTTATTCAATATTTAATTATGTTTCATCAGATATTTGTGCCCGAATGCAAAGAGTAAAATTGTATACGAATGTATAGAGGAGTTTAAGTTCCGACCGTTGTAAAAAAAAGTGTTAATGATGGTTGGCTAAGTGACTTCAAATACGAAGCCATAATTAAAAAAATGCGCTGTCTTTTAAAGTGGTAGTGGAATACAACTCAAAACATTTCGAATCTTAAATGCTAGCCTATTATGAAACATAGATCACGAACGATTTCGAAAGAGTTAAATACTTGAAATACGTCTATGCTCTGTTAAGGTAACTAATCGAAGCTTTAGAAAAATATGCAAGTTATTTAACAAATTTTGTAAAGTTATTCAATTCGAAGTTAATTTCAAAAAATTTTTCAAAAATACAAGGAACTAAATTTGTATACCTGCTTAGTTTGACTTTTCCTGTTAACAAAAAATTGTTATTTCAATTTAAATTATTTCCCCGAAAGCAAAATATTAAAACTTTTATTTAATAAAAAAAAGTTCTGACTTCATTGTTTGGTTAATTAGGCATTCCAAGAGCATTTTGAAGTCCACAACATACATGTTATAAATTCAAATAATATTCTCAAATGTGTACATTAATATTTAACAAAAAAAAAGAAGCACTGTCTGTCTGTGTATGCTTTTTAAGTATTCTAAATGAAAAACCCGCCAGGGAGTGTTTTGGGCTTAGAGGGCTTTAAATAAAAATAAGAAACATAAAGAAAATGATATGTTGAAGAATTCTTTCCCTTTTTTTTAACATGGAGTTATGTGTTACAAAAAACATTGAGCTTCAGGGAAGAAGTTGGAAACAACAACTTAGAAGCAGACACAAACCCCAGGATCAGAACTTTTAAACAACATGTGTATGTGTGAATGCATTATGTATGTGCTCTGTTATGATATCAAAATAATTTTTTTTTTAAGTATTTTGTTGATAGTAGGTTCAAGTACTTGTCAGAAACAATATCATGACTTTTATTTTGTATATATGAAAGTTTAACGGTTCAAATGACATTCATACCATCTGAATGAACAATGAAACAATTCCGTTGAAAAAAATTTTATTGATTCAGCAAATAATATCAAACAAATTTAAGATACTTTAGTGTGCTAATTTTATCTTTACAAACAATTTTAGTTTTATTTTATAATGGCAGGTGATGGTGTCCTTGTCGTGACATTATATCTTTCTTGAATGAATCAAAAACGGTTGGAAAGAGAAACATATACACTTTTGTTACATTTCAAAGTTTCTCAAATTTCCGACTTTCTGAGAGAATAGGTGTGCCAGTGCGACACATATCTGCGAAAGCCTTGTATAGTCACAATCGGTTAAACCATTTTCTCTCCTAAACAATAAGGGTATTCATGCAATGATGTAACATACTAGATAAGTTTACCATTTGGTTAAGTTTACGATTTGGTTAATGAACTGTCAAATTTTGTATGAGGAATGATTTACACAATTTGGTTAAAATTCCTCAAGGATTTTGCTGCTGAAAATTAACCAAATTTTTTTGATAAACTTAACCAAACGTCATTGTCATCAATAAGATAATTTTAGAATTAAAGCAATTTGTTTATATAATTGAATGAATTTCTTTTTTGCTTATTTTTGGTATCGTTGAAATAATTTTTTTTAATTTTTTTACAAGTTTAGTATTTTTCTACAAGTCGACATTTCGTTTCTATCAACAAATGTTGCCAATTTAATTTTCAGAAAAGCTTATATAATTTGACATTTTTAGTAGTCGACTTTTTGTCGATCATTTGTACCTACGTAACTTAATTAAAGCCACACTTACCCGTGTGGTGTGTTGTTGAGTCATGTGTCACTATCGCTTCAATGTTTTTAATATGCTTAGAGCCATATTTGTCTCGTGTGGTTTTGTGGTGTGGTGTGTTGTGTTGATTATTGTGCACATTCAGCGACACAACACGTCACTCCACAAGACACCACACGAGATAGGTGTGGATCCGGCTTAAGAATCGTATTTACGTTTGAGTTGTCTTACTTTAATAGGCAGTAACAATATTTCTGATTTAAACACAATTTCAAAATCATTGATTAAAAGACTTTTGCTTAAGCTTTATTCCTGATTATAAATATTTCTATGTCTTTATCAATTATTGTTTTGTTTCTGTTTTACATCAGTTGTGTGTTACTTAAGTTTCCTATTAAAAGCGATTGAATCCCATCCTTATCTTATTCCTCAATGAAGTCTCTCTTTAGAAACTCCCTTAAAACAATATTTACAAACCCGATACATGCCGTTCCTTAGGCGGTTTAAGGCAGTATTGTGTTGTCAGCATGTCGCAAAGCGGAAATTGATATTCCAGCTTATGTTATTTATTTGAATAACCGCCAGAGGGCTTAAAGCATATTCCCCCTCAAGTTATATTACTAACTTCTATCACGAATATTAACACAAACAAACCCCAAAATATGTATAAATATAAAACAATTGCACAAATAAAAATAAATTGACACAATAAATATAGGAAGTTGAATCTGGTATATGCTTGTATTTGTATAACAGTACGTTCAATTAAATTCAGCACCTACATAAAAACATATATTTTGTTTATTTTTCACTCGGTTGTTGATTTGGCCGGTTTGCAATGGGTTTGTTTGAATTTCGGTTGGTGGCATGTTTGCACAAGTGAGAATGTGGTGTCCTTTTATAAAGTCCCAAAAATTCAAAATGGAGTTTTCAGTTTGTGGCCGGATATGAGGAAATGCATTATTAAAAGGGAACAATCCGAGAAAAGTTCCAACCTACCTACTACCTATACATATAAATTTCATTATTTAAAAATAACCATGTATATAGGGTTGCGAATGTTCTGTACATAGGTACAGAGAATCATGTTAAGCCAGAAAATTTTTTTGACTACTTTTTTGTATTTTAATTTTTTATTTCCGGAAATTAAAAATACATATAAAAAACAATTGCTACATTGGCGTGACTACAACGAAGAGTTATTTTGAAGTGCTCATAAAATATTGAGCAGCATATTATTTAAATGGTATACCAACAAATTTTTGAGTTATTCCGTAAAAAAGTTACAACATTCTTGCTGATGCTGGTGTCCACTTCTGAATTGTTAGCAAACGTTTCTGTCAGGTTTCCAAAACCCCATTAATTTTTATTATTTACTTTAAATTAAAACAGTGGTCATATCAATTACTCCCAGCATTCCTCGTTCCGTTCGAACGCATTATCACCGAGTGAATGTTGAAACTTTAGCAATTTACTCAAAGTTTCAGTTTCCCGATTAATTCTCCAAACGTTTAAAGTTAATTATTATATATATTGGGACTGTTTAATGTGTATACCTAATTTTCAACTAAACAAATTTTGTCTTAATGACTTTGACATTTCATTGAGTTGGAAACAGAAATACATTTCTTTTCAAACTTTATTAAATATAAGTAACTTGTAATTATAGCTTAAATATCGTGACATGGATGAACCTTATGAAAGTTAATTGTGTATATGTGTGGCTGTGGGTAAGAGTATTATAATTATAACACTTTAATTTGATTGCCAGACGCCCCTCAAAGTGATACCAAAACCATTTTTCCATTTAAGACGTACCTACAATAACAAATGAGTGGTATACCAAACGAATTATTTTTGATATGGATAAGACATAGGAGGCATCCATCTGGTATACATTGTATTTTTTGTATTATTGTTAGCCTAATATTTTCTGTCTAGTAGATAATGTATTTTTATACAGGTTTTATCATCATTTGTTCTCAGTGTATTTTACCTTCATCATAAAAAACTTTCGCCAGAAAAACACTTTAATTGCAATTTTTATTGCAGATATACGTGCCCATCTGTTGGCAAAGTGTTTGAACAAAGGACGTCTATCATCTATGGTTCTACTTTCAAGCCATCAATTTTAAACATTAATAGCAGAAAATTTACCATCAGCCATGAACCCGATTAGTTTTAAACATTAAAGGCAGACAATTATCTTTTTAATAAACCCAATGTCATGGCCACTTACTAACATTATTTTTAAGGTTATTTCCTTTGAAAGTTGTATTCCTCTTAATAAAATACACTCCTTACAAAATCTAAGTTTACGAAATCATGGAATAAGTGTTAACTCGTGAGATTAAAATTCTTATTAATAAAAACAAAACGTTCGTAGAATAG
Source organism: Epistrophe eligans (assembly GCA_951394125.1). Lineage (NCBI taxonomy): Eukaryota > Metazoa > Arthropoda > Insecta > Diptera > Syrphidae > Epistrophe > Epistrophe eligans. The sequence goes on from OX596028.1 coordinate 882,238, forward strand.
GAAACTGGCGTTTCTTTAAGTTCCAAGAAGAAAATTTACTAAAATAAATAGAAACAAAAAAAATTGATCAAACAACAAGAAATTGATATGAGATTTTAATTTTTGGAGTGGAGGTCAAAACTCAAAACAGACAACTATACAATAACGTTATTTTGATTAATTCCAAGCTAATTTCCAATCAATCTTGCTGCTTCGCCAGCTGGCATATATATATTTTCACTTTTCATCGATTATGTGACACCTGGCCACATTTCGAAAAATCAAAATACAAATTCATAATCTTTGTTTTTGAACAATTTTCAACCTGACAAATTTCCCGTTTAAAAAACAGAACACACGAAATCCCCATTTAGTTCAAAATGTGATAGGTATTCATTCAAATGGAAAAAAATCTTCAAGAAATTTTCGAGAAGGAAGTCAATTCTTAAAATGCTCCACTGATTCAAAACACATGTGGCTCTGACGTTAATATTCCATTTGTGAAACACGTACTCCTATCGCATCGTTGTCGGTCGTTCGCCATTCAACAGCTTAAGTGTTTTTCGATATCTTTCGAGCTGTCAATAACACAAAATATCGGTTAGTTAAGGTATGCGAAGAAATGTATATGTGGGCGAGATATACATTTTGACACTTTATTTTTATTTTAAATTTATCACTATTTTTTTTTTTCTTTTACTGTTCAAAAGAAAATAATATAAACGAGAATATTACACTGGAAGGAGATACCTACCTATTTCCAATATAATTGGGTGAACAAATGCCACAGTGGTTTTGGTAACAAGCACAACACTGTCCTTCTGTGATTACTTAACAAAAGGGCTTTTCCAATGATAAAACATTTCTAAATCGCTTTTTTATAGATTTTCATGATTTTATCGAAATCTTATTGAAAATGGCATGGAATTTAAAGATAAAATTGCAGTGACCCTTATTTCTAAAATTTATTTGATTGAATTTTTATATTAACCCCAACTACTTTATATTTTATTTTTTTTATTTCGTTTTATTGTTTCTTAGAACGTCAGAATTGGGATGAACACTTGTACAATTTTAGGGTAGATATTTTTGTATTTTGTTTTATTGAGTATATGATTTATGTGCGTTTGTGTTTCCGAAAGTTCCATTATGTGTGTCTGAAAAATTTGTATTGTTAAATACCTATGTAGTTCTGAAAAAAGTTAACGAATTTAAAAGAAGCTATAAAGGAAAAGTAATGGGAACATTAAACATTTGGAATGTAAAAAGATTTGAGTATAACTAACAGCTTATATGGATTCAAATGACGCTAACATTATTTAGAAGTCTTCAAAAAACCTTTTTTTGTTTATTGGCTTTAAAACAAAAGTGTTCTTCATCTTTGAAAAAAATTTCACGATGAGTTTCTCGAATTGAATTTTTCAAAATGAATTTGAACAATTTTCAAACGTTCCTTCAACTTTAACAACTTCAAACCAACCAAAAACTGACCAATCGGTTACCACAGAAAACAGTGTTACCAATTTAAAGTTCTACGCCTGTAAAAAAAAACACCGTTTTTAAGCCCAATAGTTTGCTATGTATATTATTCATCAGCATTATATATCTAGATTCTGGATAGCTTTTCCGACTCTCATACTACACCGATTTTGACAATTAAAGTGTCAAACGAAGCGGAATTACTTGCTTATTTGACGAATTAAAATTTTATTTTAAAAATGTTAATAATTTGTTCAAAAACTTCATTTGTTTGTAAAATATTATTCCAATTAAAATGAACATTTCCACTTTCCAGTTAGTAATAATTTGGATTGTGACATTAGATTTAGATCAGTTAAATTGATTAGGTCCGTTCATTAAAAAAAATTGGGCGTCTTTAGTTTTTATATATAATTTCGAGAATTCGCGCACGGGTAGACTAGTTCCAATATAATCACATAATGCTTCCCTAAACCTGACGTTGTTTTGTCGGCATAGGATATAAGGCTAAATAACTCATTTATTTCTTTTAGAATCAGATGAATATGTTTTTTCTCAAACTTAAAACCGACATCGCCAATATGAGTAAGTTTGTACGGCTCATGTCGTACATTGTATTATAAGCATAGATGTTTATTTTTTTTCGATATTATTTAACTAACTCAATTTCCTATGCAAACTTGAAAACTTTATTTGCAATTATATTGTCGAAAAAATATTTTCCATTAATTAAATGATTTTCAAAATAATATCGGAAATCCGTTCAGACTAAGTTAATATATTATATTATAATTATCTTCGAATCAAAATAAACAATGATTCAATTCTCAACATTTTCATTTAAAATCGTTTTATGTCTTAAATGCGAAATAATTTCTTTATTTAACATTTCCTATACAACCAAAATGTCTACTTGAATTTCAAGCTTTTGAAACCAAATTAAAATTGTACCTACTCTATGCCAATGCTAAAATAATGGTGTATCCCATTTCCCTGTAGAATGGCTTCAACAATGAACAATTGCCTCAAAAAAACATCTAAATGATATAGTAATAGAAGTCATCATCGTTCCATTCCATTTATTGAAGCCATTGCTGGGCGCGTGCTGTGCGTGCTTGTTATTTTAATGTTGCCTACTTTAAACATGTTCCAGTCCAATCGACAGGAAAATCACTTCCATTGAGTCATTTACAAAGTGAAGCCAGAGAGTCATTCGGTGATAATGCGATTGTTGACATTCCGTTCTGGTTCTTGTACAAAATGTATTTATTTTAATGTTATTTTAAATGTATTTTGCAGGTCCATTTCCATTTTCCTTATTTTCCGCATTGCTTTTTTGGAACTTCACCAAAAATATCAGAAAACTTTTGAATGCGGAAAAGGATGCTATATAAGGGATGAAAAATGGTTTAGTGAGGTTGACATGGCCGACATCAGCATCGTCCTGCCTCTGGGGTTAGACATTTGGTGTTTTCCTTTGACAGCGGCGAAGCCTTTGGGCTCTTTATGAAGCATCACTGGCAAATTAATTTATATAAACCGTTACACAAACTACTGGCTAGAGAGGACCCATAGAAAAATAAACAAACAAACATAGTTGCCGCAGCTCAAACGAAAAAGTTTTTTTTTTAACTTTTGTTGTGCCTAGTAAAAAGCAAGTGGTACATAATGATGTTTTTTTTTAATGTCGAATAGGTTGGTTTGAACGCAATAGAAATGAATATGCCTTTATTTCGGTTTATATTATATTCATCGAGTTGGGTGGAAATCAGTGTTAGGTTCAGGAGAAGAATGTGTTTGTGATTTTATTTCATCAGATGAATGTAACGGTAAGTGAAGCGAATTGAACTGATTAATTAAAATCTTTGTTACTTGTCAAGTTCTTCTACAGCTTTTGCTATACTTCTTTTTTAAAGAACAAGAACAGGGTAATTTGAAGAGCCCTCTTGTTTAATTTTTACTCTTTAAATTAAAGGAGTTAAAAAGGGTCTCTTCAAAAAGCCTGTAGCACTTCTTTTTATTTGACAAAGAATAGAAATCTGTGACAGAAAATATTCATCAAAATCTTAAAGATCTTCCAATATTTTTTTCAATTTTAAATTCACGATTCTATGGTATCCCTCAAAATGTTCAACTTGATATCTTAACAAGCTGATGGCTCTAAATGCTTACGCCTTTTCTACTTAATTATAAACAGTAATTTTATATTGCCAAAAAGCACAAGCAGTATCCCGTAGCGTAATGGTTAAACCTATTGTTAAGCGAGAATTTTGGTGAGCAAATCCCTGCCTCTTCCAACTTAAAACTAAGACAATATTTTTTCACGGATGCTATACCTCTTGCGAGGACGTGACTAATCCTCCTAGAGTATCCCTAGTCAAGAAAAATGCCTCTCGTCTCAGCCATTCAGGTTCGGCCGAAATATGAGTTTCTTCTCTCCTGCCGTATAACAACACGTGCACATAAATAATTGAAAATATGCCCTGGTTCTCCACGAGCTTCTACGCCACCAAATTTATTTATTTATATAAAAAAAGAGAATCGTCTTGCACTTATAAATGCATGGAATTTACAGTTTAAACTGAATAAACAAAACATTTTATTTCAAAGTTTTTTGGATGAAATATAATTTGAACTTTTAAAAATCTTTTGTTTAAAAAAAAATAATTTTAATCGATAGCTTAGTTTTGTATGAAATATAATTTGAACTTTTTAGAACCTTTTGTTTAAAAAAAGAGTCGAAAATTAAAAAAAAAAAAAAACTAGGGCACAGTTAATTACATTTCAATGTAAATTTGTTTGCTTTTAAATTGTACATATTATTGAGTTTTATATTAATTCAAAACAATTTTTTTTTGTAAAATTTAAGTAACGCTTCTATTTACAATATTTTAAAGCTTCTGCATAAAATATTTTATCAAGATCGGTTTAACTGTTTTTGAGAAAAGCGATAATACCAAAAAAGTTGTATAAAAGCTAACATTAGTAACGATTGTTTTTACTTAACTTCAATTGTGAACGACGCACGTTAAATAATGTACATTAGTTTTTTTTTAATTAAATATGTCCAACAGTGAACCAGTTCCTTAAAGTACACTGTGAACCAAAGAAATCCTTAATTTATTTATTATCATTTTAATATCATAGTTTGATCAGAGTCATAAGTTGCCATAAATTATAGGTACGTAAAGATATATCCCAAGTAAAAATAAGGAAAGAGGAAAAAGCTGTTTTTTTTTATTCTGTATATTTAGTTTTAAACTAGTTTTTTTATGAAGAAATTTTTAAGAAACAGTTTTTTCCTTCACACGACATTATTACCGAAAAATCTTAAATATAAAAGCGGATGCAGACACAAAAATAGAGTGGAACATCTTTCAAGTCCATTAAGCTTCGTTAGCATAGATATAGTTTTCCGGTGCCCAGAGACTAACTTAAGAGGATCCATTTACTATGCATTCCTCCTTATTTGTTGTTGTTGTTGTTTTTTTTAATGAACATTATAAGTTTTTAAGCATAAAAGTACAACCAGACTCCTGGGTGCCCTTATATACCTACGGCATCACTTGTTCCAACTACAAGAAGAGACAGAGACACGACCCCACTTTGTGCTCTGATAAAAAATGAAACGCCACCTTGGGGTTACCAAAAGGAATATGTAAATGTACAGATGTGTATTTTATGATGTCTATGATAATGTAGGTTGGTATGGTACCTATACCTAACTATCCTTGCCCAGGAGTTGTTCGTCCCTTGATGAAAACAGATAAAACAACGAATTTAAGAGTGCCCTTTTATTTTAATTGTCAAGATTATTTTGATTAGGTACTATGACATGTTGGTTAAATGCTCTCTTTTATGATTTCACTTTAAAGGCATATGGGTTGTTTTTAGTGAATCAAACCCTTTTGCATTATTATCTGATGATACTTTTCACAGTTTGTGGTTTGGTTTTATGTGAAGTTGTTTAAAATTAAAGTAAAAACCTAAACAACAAAGCCTGTTGTTGGTGAATGTGTATGTATACATGTATACTGAGTTACTCAAAACAATAAATGAGACTACCCTGTAATGCATTTTCGACAAATGGGAAATACACTTGTTTATCCTCGGGTGAAAACGAAAAAGTTTTAGTATTATATATAGGACTTCCATTAAAATAAAAATAAAAATCCTTTTTCCACATCTATCATATTCATAACATCATAACATACAATGAAGTTTCTTTTAAAAAGCTTTATTCGATGCATTGCACAACATCCTTTTTTTCATTCCAAATGTAGGTAGATAGGTACCTACCTATCCAACTTCATTGCCAGAATATAAAATAAAAAATAAATTTCCTTCAAACTAAGTAGCTCGGTGCTAACTGAAGCCTTTCTTGATGCTTTAGGGGTTGTTAGGATAATGTAAAAGCTCGCATATAACTCCATACCGTTCATACCATACCCGGACAATGAAAATAAATTTTCTTTTTTAAGTTTATTTTTTTCTTTTATTATTTTTCCCTCTTGCTCTAAAAATATGTGTGTGCTGTTTATGTACATTCCACATGAGGAGGGTTTAGAAGACGCGTGAATGTTGAATATTTATTTGTAACATTTGATGTTGTTAAATTGAATAATATTATATTTTTTCAAAGTCCATATTTTACCACGAAAATTTTATTGCGAATTTCTGTTGCAAAATGTGGGTAAAGATTAAAAAAATAAAATAACTTTATATTGCTGCAAACAGCAAAAAGCTTAAATACATATATAATGAATTTTTTTTTGTGGACAAAGTGATATAAAAACTTTGTTTGCATAACAAAAATTTCATTAGAATGTTGGTTAAGCTAAATATTATTAAATGAGACTTTTTAAAAATTACAATATATTTTGCAATTTGTCTCTAGCTTCAGGCTAATCAGAATTGAGATGCCGACGACAGTCAAAAGTTAAATTCAGTAATAAGTTCAGCTCAGTTATACATGCAATTTAACAAATATATGCAAAAGGCTCCAGGTGTTTGTTTCTCTAAAGATTCGGCATCTATTTTAACTTAACCAAACTCTTTAATATTACCAGTACAGTATACTCCAAACAGAAATTACAGCAGTATTCAAGGTAAAAGCTATACTAACCTAATGATATAATAAAATAATAGAACTGTTACCCTTCAGTACCATAACCAATTGTCTAATTATGCAAAACATTTCTAAACTATTTCAAGCGAAAATCAAGCAATCGATATTTGTTCCAAAATACGTCATAAGTTTTGCTTTAAGAACTCAAAGAGAATGAATTAGAAAATTATGGCTGGATTATATGTAAGAGGAACGAGAAGTGAAGAGAAAGATTGATGATTTAAATTTTGTAAGAACCCTTGTTTTATTGGTTTGTGTGTCGGACTATCACGCCGAAGAGCTGAGTTGGAATCCATACTAGGTAAAATGAAATGTTCCTTATAAATTGCTTATCTTCTTCTTCGTTCGGATATAGCAAAAGGTTGCATTCTCGCCAACTAACTGGCACACAGGAATGGTTAAGGTTGTGAGTCACCCTGGTTCTACACGAGCTGAAGGGCCACCAAATTTATTTAAATTTATTTTGGAACATATTACAAGAAAAAAGCGACTTAAAGCACAAAATACAGAAGGGTAATATTTCATAATCGCTGAAGATAAAACTAAAGATTTATTCGATTGGTTAAACTAGCATTAGAATTTCTGTTAAATTAAATTGCACGACGAACAGAGGATATTTAAAGTTTTATCTGAGCAATTAAAAAATATACCCATAGTTTCCTTCATCACTTCTTTAACCAGTGAACAACATTTTATCAAAACTAATTAAGGAATGTCTTCTTAGCTGGTTTGTATAAACAAATACCTCACACAAGAGTATTGAAAGGCTTCTTAACTGGGTTTTCAATAAGTCACATTAATTATTAAAAAAATAAGTTAATTGAAGAATTGCTTGTTTAAAAAGACCATATAATTAAAATAGTTTTGCGGTAACCTAAACTATACAAACAAAAGAACATTATCGAAAATTATATTCAAATTTAGTTTAGCTTTAATAAATAAAATAGTCCTTAATACTCCTTTCACTTTACACATTCTCATTTTATTTTCGCCTACAGATTGCACCTGAAATGGTTTAATAAATTTTAGAGCCATTATTCAAAATATGTTCACGAGATGATTTTGATTTAATATGAATTATGGAATTCAGTATTAATCCTTCGGCAATCGGCATGCAATAAATTTATAATAATAGTTTGGGAATTTCAAAATTTTCCATACACACGCAATTGCAGTACCTGAACTATAATAAATCTAATGTTCTACTGGCTTCCGGAATTTGTGTGGAGAAATAGAAGTTGCATATTTTGCATGAAGTACGAGTACATCACGTAGTATCAATTTGAATGTATAATTTCAAGTGAAATTACCAGATTTCTAACAATAAGCTATACATTCTATAAAATAATTATTAAATATATTCTAAAATATAAATGCTTATTTAACCTCAAAGTATCAATAATGATTGATTTATTCATTGATGATGAATATATTTTTAGCCAATTTAGTAAAAGTTCGAATTTTAGCAAAATAATTTCAATTTCATTGTTTATTTTTACTGAAAAACATTGGCGGTAAAATAAATAGATTTTCTATGAAATATGTAGCTATAATTGTTGTTCGAATAAGTCGAGTGAAATTTATCAAAACCACACGTCCGTCGTCGTTAATTTAATAATTTATATAAATTTTGAATTGTGGTTTAGTTTTTCGACCTCGTTTGAAGCTTAGGCAGAACCTTTAAAATGTTATAGGTTTTTGGTTATTCCATAATACAATTAAAAATGTGTTTATATAGGCCACACAATCTTTATAGTACAATTAATAAAATCAAAAATAGTTATCAGGGTCCTGCGATTGATTTTATGTGAGTTATTGGAAACTAATGAAATCATTTCGTTGATTCACCGATAAATTCTTCTGACCCATAGAGTGTTGATTACTGATATTTAAAAGATATTTGAAATAAAATAACGTTATAGATTTAGCAAAAAATTGTAAATCTACAAACCGAGATGTAGCTGTTTGAAAGTTGAACATTGAAAAATACATAGATATTAATCAAGTTATAAAAAAAATATCCATGTTTCAAGATTTTTTATTTTTATAGGTACAGTAACGAACACAATGATTATTTAGGTTATGTACATACATACCTATACTCTATAATGCATACATTTTGTCATGAAAATGTTATACGGAAATAATCCTCTCAATGCAATTATTTTATTACATTCTTATCAACATAAAAATCATACGAATATCAAAAAAAGCTGAGAAATGGTTTTTAAAATCCTTGTTTTATTTTCTTGCAAGAGTTTTGCATCATTTAAATTTTGTAATCACAATATTACCATAAAGGAGCAAGTAGGGTACATTTGATCGAAAAAAATCGTTTAAATTAATTTAAACATTGTTAATCTGCATATATCAATAATAATTCTGAAGACAGTCCATTGAGACATCAATATGAATCAGGAAATCAACTCAACAGTCCATGACGATTGACTTTTCATTTTTCATTCAAAGTTTATTTACTCGTATTGTTTATGTAGCATCACTATTTGAGATATACATCAACATTTCCATTTTTAACTCTACTCAGAAAAAAAAAAAACAAATTATATCTTCCTCAATTTTCTTGCGACGATAAAATTCATACAAATGAAGCACTCTACGAAATTTCCAACTAAACTATAAGAATTGATGAATTCTGTCACTTGGGAGGGGGGGCACTCTAAAGTCGCATGCAATAATAATATAAAGTTGAAGTTATTAAAGTGAAGAAAGACACCAGAGTAATAAATTCATATGATATATGTATGCTTCGTTACATCGTATTTGAATTTCAAGAAGTCGTAAAAATATGTCAAGGCTATATAAATATTTTGCACTGGTGTTCTGACAGTTTATTATTTCGCATCCTGTTGCTGTTTGTCTTCTATAAAAGACAAAAGGTTTTCGTATTGTAATATTGTCATAAGGGCTGTTCCTCAAAATATGAAATAAAAATATAAAAACGACGTCACAACTCACGATACACCGTAAAATATAAGCAACAAATCTTTTAGAAAAGATGGCATGGACCTTTATCATAAATTTTAATACTGCTATGTGCCCGAATCACATGGGTATTCGTTTATAAATAGTGAATCCTTTTTATTTTTGAAATTTATTTTCTAAATAATTTAATTCAAATCTTAAAAATATCTATCTATAAAATGTTTAGTTTTTTAAACATGTGTATGTATGTAAAGGGTCTTTAAATAATAGTTATGCTCGAAATGTATTTCGTTTAAGCGGCATTTTGCTAAAGCAAAATCTGTTAAAATTGAAATGTTCGGGGGTAGGTACAAGGTGGGGCAAAATCATCACATATATTTATTATTTATTTATTTTTTCTTATCAATAACATATTAAAATATACTATTAATAACTAGATTAATAAGAGCACTAGCAGCACAGTACTATCGGCTCTAAAATCACATATCGTCGTCGTTCTATTAAAACTCCCTAAGTCCATTTTTGTAAATTTTCTAACATTTGCCTTTATGAAGGAATTTTACTGACAAGAACTTGAACATTTTTGAGTTTAAGAAATTTTGTATTTAGACTAAACGTAATTAAGAGTTGGGTACATTTTACAAAACTTAAATCTTGATATTCTGTTAACTACGCCGTAATTATGTAAGGTCTTTCAGTTTTTAATGAAATGGACTTAGGGAGTTTTCATAGAACGACGACGATATATTATTTATTGAGTCTATATCCCTTTTCCGACTCTCATGTTAAAATAATGTTTTTATAATAATTTTAACTATACCTACGCCAGTAATTACCTGCTGATTTGACGAATTATAATTTTATTTTAAAAATGTTAAAAATGTGTTGCCTGAACTATATATACATATGTATATGCGTCTTCTTCAGCAACTTTAACTTTTGGAGCCATTTGCAAAATTTATGGCACGTTAACGTTACCTCGTTTTTTTTTCTACATAAATCTGGATCAGGATCATTTTTAAACACCTAATACACATCTTGGGATCCTGCTCTCTATCTATAGATCTGTTTTAAGAATCCGAAAATAAGTTCTTACTCTGGTGGGTAGATGGCGTTTCAGTTTTTAAAATCTGTAATGAAGTGTAAACTGTAGTGTTAAAGAAAAGAGAAAACCAATACATGAAAAATAAACAAGATTAGAAAAAAAGGGTTGAGCATACAACACTGTTGTCATTAGGATTCGTATCGATTTCGTTTTCATTGAGATGAACCATATATGGATCTTCGTAAATGCCGTAAAATGTTCCTTTAAATAAAAAAATAATAAGTAAATATCAGACCACAGTTCGTTCTATTTGCATTTGAAAATCGAGTGCCTTTATTGAAAGACCCTTTAGATGCCTTAAAAAATATCTTTTTTTTATTTTATTAAATTTCGAACCTTTCAAGTGACAAATGCATTTCACTTATGGAATAAAAACGAAGATTTTAAAATTATATCAATCTCCGTCACCTGTGATCAAAGTAGGCTGGTGGTTTTGAAGTCTTGGTTCTTGGGAGAAAAAAACTGAATTAACATGATGGTTTAATTTTTTCTAACACTTTTTTGTTGCTATCTCACAAAAGGATTTCAATTGTTCGTGAAACATTCCTTTGAGAAGGAAAGAATCTATTTTAAGATTTATCTTTGATCGGTTAGAAATGCTTTAATTCGATAAAACATTTTTGGGTTGTCTTAACTTTGAAACACCTTTCCCCATAATCACCTAGAAACAAGCTAAATTTATCCTCACCTAAAATGGAATAAAACACATAATATTCGTCTATAGGATACATCTGGTGTTGTTTTTTTTTTATTTTTTGTTCACATCTTTTTAATGGCCAAACCAACTTTGATAGAAAAAAGGATGTTATTGAACAAATTTAGTTTTTTGTTTGTGTGTTTTTATTTTTTTCACTCTATTCAGTGTATACTTTTCCTTTGGCAAGGTAAATATTGAATCTCGATGCCAACCTTTAGGTTTGATGCTTTTTATTTTTATTATATTTTTTAACAATAGCAAATAGTTTGCATAAAAAGTTGTTCTTTTTTATCTTTGAAAATGTAAAATGTCAAATCCGCTTTGAATATAGCAGAAAAAAACTACACCTATATATTTTACTAATAAATTCTCATATAATAGATATAGAAATAATTTTGTTTCTGTGCAGATTTCCCTTCGCTCTCATTTGTGATAGGTATGACATGTTTCAGGTGCTCGTTTAAATTTAAAAACTTTTTTTTCTGTTGGAATTGTTTTTTTTAATTAAAGTTTTCACGCTAAGAACAGTGTGAATCCTTTCCAGGGTTGGATGGCTAGTTGGCATATAGTTGACCGAATAGCCCTTGGCTATTTTTTCTTTTAATTCTAAGTAGGTAGTTCACCTCACTTTAAAATGACCATTTGCATTTCTTACGAAAAACGTTTCCCAGTATTTGGGAACTCCAATCAAATTTAAGTGGATATGAATTTTTAAAGGCATTCTTTTATTTCCTCCTTGCTGATGGGTCAATGGAACGTATTCTTTAGAAAAATATTGTCATTGCAAGTGATAAGAATGACCTTCAGCGTTTAGTCCGTGCTGATGCGCCCTAAGAGGTATTCGCCTATGGCACATAGGTCTCGTAAGGCCGACACTGTTGGCCCTTTCATTCCGCAAAAAAAGAACAGTTTTTTTTTCATTATTTATACCTCAATGTGAGTGAAAGCGCGTGTTTTATATACAAGTAGAACGGGAAAAAGTCATCTCATTAAACTTGTATACGCGAAAAGATTGAATGCAGCATAAATAACAACGTTAATAATGTAGGTTGAAGACAGCAAACTTTTCAGCAGGTGATGGCATAAAAGTGTTTGTATAGTTCGTTCTGATGCCCATGTCTTGGATGCTTGAACCACCTTAAACCCCACTCCAAGTGCTGAAGCATTAAGCCTTATTGCTATTTTTCAGTGTGGCCGTCCATAAAACAAGGAAAGAAAAATTATTATTTTTATACAATTTGCCGTAGAAGCACATTTAGTGACCATATTTTTACCCAAGTTCTTCTGTCTCTCTCTGTCTGCGTGTCCTTTTCTGAATTTTTATAGGTATATCCTTCAAGAAAAGTCCTTGCTTTATGTTGAACAAATGAAACAAATAATACCGTTGTTTGTGGTAAAATTCAAGGATGCTTCTTCTTTGTCCATGATTGCTGCGAAAAGAATTTAATGGCTCTTAAGTTTCTCCTTGGTAGGCATATAACGTCTTCGTTGTAAACACTATGAGTGAGGCAACACGAATAAGACTTGCTTCTAATATAATAAAATTTGTGAGATAGAAACAAAAATAAACATTAATTTTTTACTGAAACAATTGAGTCTTAAAATCGTGAAGAGTAGGTAGGTATAATAATTTTATTGGTGGGCCCATTTTTTATTCAAGCTATTATTAAATTTTTAAATAATGATAAAAATTTAGCAGAAGATTGGAAATTGATTTTTTTAAATAATTAAATAATATTCACGTGTGGAATATTTTCAACCGTAATTTATTTTTAATTAGTAGAATACCCCCCCCCCCTTAAATTCGTACGTTTAACGTGATATATAAAACAGACAAAAAAAATAGATAATTATAAAGTTATTATAAAATTAAAATGTTCATACCTCACAAAATGCATACAATTTTAAATTGGAGTATAAAGAAGAAAAGGTTTTGGGTGTTAAATTATTCTGTCAACACTTCGGTTTTCAATACGTTTAACTTTTTTGTATATAATTTCGATTGGAAAATATTTTCTACGACAAATTTTCCCTCCCTTACCATTCATACTAAAATTGTGCCTTTAAAACGGATTCCTACATATATGTAACTTGAAATATACCTAATTTTAAATCCCCCAATTATATTACTAACAATATTTTTTTAGTTTTTTTCATAAGGGTTTGAAATAGATAAAACATGGTAATATTTTTTAAAAGTTTCAAAAATTCATTACTTCCTCAACATTTACAAATTTTGAAAACTTATCAACTACTTTAAATTTGTTTTATTGTTAAATTTTAGATTTATTTTTATTTCGGTGTAGTTAAAAATTAGTAAACGAAAACATGCTGAATCACTGCTTAATAGATTTGCAAAAAAGTGGTTCTATTAATGTTCATTTTGGGTAACTTGATTTTATTGCTGATACCAAATTTCAAAATTTCTTAAGCAGTAAACAAAATTTCAAATGGATATATTCCCTATTGGGAGTTTGAAATTCGGCTTAAATGTGTAAGTGATGCCGAGCTTTTATTTTTACAAACTCAAATTTTCTGTGGTCAGCCCAACCCAACTATCGCACAAGCACTTAAAATATGTTTCTAAAAAATTAAGGGCTTCGAGATCTTACCACTTCATATGTAAATGGGATGTTCGCAAAAAAAGTACTCCATGTAAAAGTTCCGTAATTGATTAAAAAAACGCGTTCAACAAATTTAAGATATTGGTGAGGCATAGCAATAATTTATTTAATAGTTAAAATTTTTCAAGGTCATTCGAAATTTTCAGCACGTCTTTTTGTGAGATATACGCAACATCATAAGAAGTCAATAAGTGTAAGTAATTGATCAGCCATAGATAAATTGTTTTTAATTTTGTAAGTTTTTCAAGATCGCAAAGATGGTACATATAAGCATCTAATTTTTGAGATATTCGAGAAAAAGATCTTTACCATCTAAAAGATCACTTAATCCTCATAAAAGATCAAATACTTTCATAAATTTTTCCCTCATAGATTTTTTAATAATTTTTTTTTTATTTTATTTTTTTATTTTATTTTCATAGGCTAAAATATAAATAAATTTATATTGTCCGGGAATATTTTTTTAGTTTTCATTGTTGATCTCATAATTAGGATATTCGAGAAATAAAATACAACATCTCAAAGGTTACTTAATCCTCATAAAAGGTCAACTAGGAACAGTATTGATCTGTTAATATTTGATGGTCAGTTAAGATATATAATTGTTAAAATTAATTCTTACTAAATAATCAAATATTGACGTGCATGCGCTTCGATTTGTACGTTATATTGAAGAATTAAGCGACATGCGTTCTCAACTTGAAGAAAATGGAGACTGAACTTTTTTTTGTATTTTTCATTCCAAATATTTTGAATATCCCATAAATGAGATGTTTACAAAACTTTCAAAATTCATTAACAGAAGCAATGGCTGACGATTAGGACGATTTGGTGGTCTTTCAAATGGTATTTCTTGTTTAGGAATATCCCAAAAAGGCCCAAAAGAATAAAAAGATATCACCTACTAAAAAAACTATTTCCCATTCAAACAATGAAAAAGAAGCTCCAAGAATCTTTATTTATTGGAAAATTCCTCCCACTATAACAGACACACAATCAATTGCCTTCGTTTCGTATATGTGCTTTCAATTATTGAACACTTTCACATAATGTCCTACACGTTTTTTTCGAAACTCAAAACTGTCTACTCCACAGAAGGGAAATTTATGCAAATTTTTGAATAGCCAATCCGTTCTTAACATTCGAAGACTTTTTGCACAGACAAAATCCACTTATAGAGTTTTCAATAAAATCTAAAATCCTATAACCAAATGATTTATAATATCGTTAGGGATTCCTATCCCTTTTTTCCTTTTTGGCATTTAATTGACCAATATGTTTTTTGTGGGGGGATCTTTTTTAATAGACTTATAACTTTTCTACAGTTTACAGCTTCTTGAAACGGAATATGTACTATGAAAACGTTTGGCTTCTAGAACTTGAGAAATCTTTTGGAAGGAAGAGTTGAATAATTCAGTTAATGATGGCTGAAAAAGATTTGCTTTTTTTGTTCTATAAGAATAATTTAGTTTCCTTTGTGCACCGTATAAGAAGCAATTAGGAAAAGTGTTAATGAGCGGGCTAAACAAAATACAAAATTCAACAAAAAAGGTGTAGGTACTTTTCAACTTTGCTCCTCTTTTTTGTTTTGTACATTTCTCCACCTGCTGGCAGTATTTTATTTTTTTTATTTATCTTAATTATTTTAACTATTTGAAAAGAACGTTGTTTTTTTATAGAATATTCCTTAAGAAAATTCACCCCTTCTTTTTTAAATTATCTAGAATCTTCAGCATTCCTTAGCAGTATTGCATAGATAAGAATAAAATGTATTGAATACATGTTCATTTGCACAGAAGACGTTCGGGGTTTCATAGTGTTGAAAAATAAATGTGTTGTGTATACCTATATTAATCCTTCACGCCCATTGCTAAAAAGATGTTTTATTAAAAATTCAATATTTCACATCTCTATTAGATTTTCTCACATGCGCCAGTACTGATCAGGAGCGTATTTGTATTTCCACCTGCCCTGGTATTAACAGATGTTTTTTTTTAGAAATTTTTAAATTTCATAAGCCAAATATTTAGTTGTTTGAAAACTACACCGAATCAAAAATAAAAAACTGGATCACTGTTAAATATGTTTTACCTACACATTTTAGTATGTCCTTTTTGTTAAAAAAATAAATATTTTTTTTGTTTTCCACAAAAATCAAATCCGTCCCTGTAATTTAACTACTATATATATTTTGGAAGTGGAAACCTTTCATTTCATGTTTCTGCTTATAAATATATACGTGGGCTCATAAAGGGTCCATGTTAACAAGGTTATAATAAACCATCCATACATCGACTAACATTCCCTCCAAAGTAATATGATAGGGCTTTTTAGTCCTTGATGATAGCACTTGCATACACATATGTACATGTTTAATTTGTATGGCAAAAATCTGCGCTCATAGTGTTGGCATAATCATCGTAATTTGTGATGTGATGTGATGTGCGCTACTCGCATGAGTATTAATTGCAAGAGAAAGACTGCGAGTTTTCCAGCTTAATAATTATGTTAAATAAAACACACTTGATGTAGACTTCCATATACTCGTATATAAGCTTTTGGTGAATGGGTAAAATATTCAGCTTTTGATCCGGGCTCGTCATCATCATCCAGGATAAATGTTCTACTTAATCTTCAAAGTACTGCGTACACATATGTATGTATAGCAAGTAGGGAACGAAAGATACCGTTTGTTGATGCGTTGTTCACATCTATAGTTGCTTCTTCTTTCGCGCACTTAACAGATACAATGACACCATATATATGATTTATTTAATAATAATAATAATTTTTCAGAAAACCACATCCACAACCTTTATCTACAAATATAAATGTCAACAAATATGCCACATGAATTTTTCAGTCGAAAGATTCTTATCTAAAATTGTTTGTCGCGCTTTTGGTTTTGGGGGCAAATTTCTGATTTAATTAGATCCTTTCAACAACAAAAAAATGGAGAATGTGGAAGAGATACTAAGACAAGCTTCTTTACAAACGAGTGCATAAATATGTCTTCCAAAGCCGCACTGCAAACGTTAAAGATAACAAAAGAACCGTGTTTCCGATTTATACATACATATATGAATATGGAACTTGGAGTTTATTTTATTCTGTTTTTTTGTTTGAACAATGGCGTAGACATAAATTTAACCAAGCAGACACTTTCTTTAATCTTATTTACTTATTTCTTGAAAGCGTTGCATACAAAAGAGAATTCTATTTACTTAATTATTCGGAAGGAAAAAAAGAAAACATACAAAAGATAAAAATTCAGAATAAGAATTTTAAACATTACCTACACAAAAGAAAGTAAAATCCGAATAGGAAGGTACACGCTACTTGTGTGTCAACCCTTTTTCCCGTTTTAAGTTCTATTTATACTTACCTATTTAAAATTTAAATGTTCTTCTGTTATTTTTTAATAAAATCGTAAATTATTGGGGGATTTGTAAAGAAAGAAGATTACAAAAAAAAGGAATGTTTGTCTATATCTATTCCACAAAAGAAAATTTCTTTGGATTCTCGAATATAGCCTAAAATTCTCGAAGTTATACTCAGATCTTATATGTATTACAAAAAATTTTTTTGAATTTTTCACCCAAACGACAAGGCGACACCTGGAAGGGCGTTGTTTTAGCGATATATATATCATGTTTGCACGACATTTTTGCGATTAGAAAACATTTAAATACAATACGTGATAAACGATAACGATATTATAGTGTATTAATATGCTAATTTTCTTACAAATTTTCACAATTTTCTGTCAAAACCAATAGGCAAATAAATAATTGTTAAAAATTTCAAGTTACCAAACACGGAAAGACACGAACAATGAAGACAACTATTTAGCGTATCTGTTCTGTGTAATTATTTATTGTCTGCGCTTTGCATTACGCAGAGACTTGAAATTGAATATATACTAAAAAAAAAATTATGTACTTCAGTTAATTGCAAAAACTTTTTCAAGATGACACCGCAAATTAATTTGAAAACTTAAAATTAGTGGCGCAAAATTTTAAACAGCCTGGTTTTAAGGTTTTGGCATTATACAATACTTTTTGAACTCTAAAGAGGTTTATTAAAATGCTGTTTGTTTTACACGTTTTTTAACTAGTATCATACTTAACCTATTTTCAAAAAAAAAAAACTCCAGCTGAACACGTCTAAAATAATGAGAGTTCATGCTAAATGGTCTAAAATTTTGCGCCAGTTCTTTTATAGGTTTCTTTATTATGTATGTATTTAAAAAATAAAACATTTCCATTAATATTTTATTTGCAAATTTTATATATTATATAATGATGTAAGCAAACCGATGTTACATTATCTCTCGGCCATAGTACGTTTGTACGTTTATACAAAAAGTTTAAAATTATTAGTAATTTCAAAATTAATTAATGAAATAATAATAAAAATACCTGAGTTAAGCTTCATTGATAGCAATAACACAATCACATAAAAGTATGTACTTATTTTTTGATGAAGGTTGTAACCTACATTTTCCAATCATCAATTCCAATTCTTCTTTTCCGACTTGTCTGAATAGATACAAAAGGGCCCTCGCGCATATATAGTCCTTCCATATCTAGGAATCGTTAATGAAATCAATAGAAAAACTAAATCTTAATGACAAGAATAATAAAATGAATTTCTAAAGTGCTTCTTAAGTGCATCATTGAAATTTGACCCTGCATAATCTACATTTTTATTGATTTTTCGAAACTCTTAATTATAAAACAGAAGATGCACAATTGCACATCATATAACATAGCTTGAATTAATTGAGAAAAAAAATACAGTTAGTATGCGTAGTTGAAACTCTGAAGAGCCATTGACATTGAGTATTTGCTTTGATTGAATTCACATTCACTACTCAGAGAAAATCGTCAAGAAATTAGGTGGCGGGAAAATGTGTAAATATATCATCCTTCGTCTCCAAATGTATTCATCTATAGCAAAAAAAAAAAAACAAGAAGGCTCTCGATGTTTTGAGCATACAAAAATTGCTTTTATTTATGTCCCATAAAGTTGGACTACTTTTTACTTGAAGTCTCATAATTATCATCAAACTATTCATAGTACAACTATGGAGCTGGTATCGAATGAAAGAGTCATATTCTGACTTCTTAATGAAATTTGAAAAATGTTTTTTCTTTTCAACCGTTGTCCTTTTCTGTTTGTGTGTGAACTGAGGAAAAAAGAAAAAGATACAAAATGTAGTTTGAAGTATGAAACATTTAATTGACTTTATTTTTAACTTCGAATGATGATCCGTAGAATTGTGCCGTCTGCAGAAGAAAAATGGCTAACAATTTGCTGAGTAATTATTTTCATTTATTTTTGTTTAGGTTTCTAAGATGCTAACAACAAGAAAACTCCCATCATCATCGTCTATAGCCACTATTTATTAGCCAGTGGGTTCAATTGCAGCCTTAATGATTAACGAGTTGTCTTTGCTTCAGTCCAGTTCCTTGCTGTTGCGATAAATTAAGAGAAAGTGGTTATAAATAAACCGAAAATCCAAAGAAATAGAAAAAAAGATTTTCAAAACCTGAATCCATGAACAAGCTAATTCTTTATTTCTTAAGCATTGGATTTGAACGAAAAGTTCGGTCGATAAAAAGTTTTTTTATTTTTCTTTGAATTTCAGATTAGAGAATAAAGATTAAGAGTTTTGTTTCTACGAACTAACAAACGTTTACCTAATTCTTTGTAATTTAATTTTATCTTTCAAATGTAAGAGGTTTCAGTCCAATTTTTAATGAAGGTTGGTTAGAAAAATTCAAAAAAAAATCATAAATCCAAAAATCTTAAAAAATCTAAAAAAATAAATAAAACAATTTGAACCGTAAATACAGGAATGGCAGCTGCAATTTTATGCTTCGGTTTATCCTTATTGCCGGAAGCAAACCCATGTGACGTACAATTAAAGCACATTTGGCGAAAAGCCAAACATTTCACGTTGCATTTGCCAAATATTTCAAAAAAAAAAGGAAGTAGGATTTACGAATTTTAGAAAAATGTTCTGGGATTTTTCATTCAATTAACCAATTTTAAAAATAAATAAGTGTGAATTTCCACGAAAATGCAGTTTTTAGGTGCATTAGAGTTCTTTCTGCATTGTTTGCAGTTTAAAGGGATTTAAATTATGCACAAAAAGAAGGAAATCATGAAGTTACAGCAACAAAATTATTATCGTCTTCCGAAACTATTACATGGCTGAGGAAAAAAATATTTTTCTGCTTCTCTGTGTGTAATAAAACACATTGAAGTGTGAACATTCCAAGGACTGCACTGCAGTTAGATGTGAGATAAAACATTTGTGAAATATTGAGTGTAAGGGCAAGGAGGAAAACGGAGTCGAAATTGCAAGTGAAAATAATGTCCACCATAGTGAGGTGCAAGGTTCGGTTTTTGATCCTTTGTAATTGGACTTTTCTAGCAAAGAACAGAAGATAATTTTCGTGTATTTTACCCGAAAGATTATCCTTTTATAAGAGCATTTTTTTTAGTGATAAACGAACGGGATGCTATAATATTTTCCCATTCCTGATGGTTCTTGTTCTTCCTTATGGATATTTTTTGTGTTTTTTAAGGGATTCATTTTTATCGATAAGGTGGAACAGGAGAATATTAGTGCTCGAAGACCAGTTACGTGACATTGCAAAAAAAACAATAAGACGCGTTAAAAATAAGGTTTTTTAAAATTGAAGTGTCTAGCTCTGGAGTATTAAAAACTCTTAAAATTAAAAACTCTAATAAATTAGAAACAAATATATAAGGTGGGTCAAAAGAAATGTAATTATATGAATATGTCATTTTAACAAATATCCTCAAAATGTCTACAATCAGAAGTTAAACGTTGAAATGGGCCTCGAGCATTGTTGGTTCCAGCAGGATGGAGCACCTGCTCAAACAGCTCGGGCAAGAATAGAGATTTTGAAATGTCAATTTATGACATTAACCATTTGTGAAATTTGGGCTGATATTTTACGAAATGAATCCAAAGTGATTAGAAATATTTTTATGAGTTTATTTTGACATTTTAACGAACAACTGAATAATTTCCCCACATTGGTGAAAGTAGCTTTAGTTTGGCGTTCATGCGGAAAGTTATAATTTTCTGGAAAGCGGAAATTAAACTCATTGCATGAATAACTTTAATGACCTTCTGTCACCCACAAACTTACTCCTATGTTTCAAAGCTATATTGAACAAAAATGATTAGGGATGGAAGTTGTAAAGTAGGGTATTATATAATTACCCTCGTCAACGTACATGTACGTTTCCACCAAAAGTTAATTCCATTTAGTTTTAATAAATCCTAGGTAGTTTTTCAACAGCACAAAAAGTTTAAAAACTGTTTTAACTTTGACAGTACTTACATAGCTTTCAAAATCCAAATGGTGTTTCATTTTTTTGAACTGGAAGTAAAAGGGATTGTTTGATTTGTGTCAAACAAAAATCGAATCTTGAATACTACATTTTCGAATTTCGATATTGTATTCAGCGCAATACATAAATAGATTTGTTCGATTTATAAAACTATTGATCCTGTGAAGATTTGACAAGATTAATTTCAGATCTTCTTATTTGAGAAATATATTTGTTATGTAAATCATCGAGATTTGAAGAAGGTTAAGGGTAAATTTAATTAAATCTAGCTTAAGTGGTCGATGGAAGGAAGAATTATTCTTTTTCGAAACTTTTGTATGTGCGGAACTCTCAGTTTGATCTCCGAATTGTTAATTGGCTTAGGAATATTCGAGATATTTGAAACTTTCGTTGTTGAAAGACAGACAGATAAAAATGAGCCCTATTATCATTCAAAATAATTTTCTTCAATAAATGTTTGTTCATTGATCTCAAAAAGTATGCTTTAATAGTTTGCTTATTCATTATATTTGTTTTTACATCAATGGGTGAATCCTTAGTTCTTTAGTTTTGATACGAATGACTTTTCCAGCATTTCACCTCACTCCGATATCAATCTTTAAACAGATGTCACCCGTCACCCACACAGCTTCTCATCTCTTCTTAAAAGGATGATATACCTATATCAGTCTGTGTAAATTAAACTAATCGATTTATCTTTTTTCATACAAGGAAAACTTTTGTTTTCCAAACTTTATAAAAATAAAATCAGACAAATTGTTCTGAAGTTGATAGCAAACTTCCAAATCTGAACTTCGTAAAACCTATTACTTATACTTTGAGTCTTTCAGAGAAATGTATACCTAGCTTAATCAAAATCAATTTATTATTTTTCACATAAATAATAATATCTTAAAATGAATTTTCAATTAAAATATTCCATTGACTTTATCGATTTGTAAACAATTTTCAAAAATTCATTTTCATTTCAGGCTCTTTTGCACACGCATGACGTTGTCGCAAGAGAGGTATACGGTGAAGAGGCTCTACGGGTAACACCCCCGCCACTAGCGCCCTATATCAATGGTGATGACATCGACAATGTTGACAGTGGCGAACTGCAGCATGTGACCAGAGTACGTTTGGTGCAGTTCCAGAAGAACACCGATGAGCCAATGGTAAGTTCAAATTCATATTCTTCTCCTCCTCCTCTTCCTCCTGGATGCACTCAGTTTATATGTAGTTAGATCCTATTATAAGCTCCAATGATTTATATGTTACAAGCTCTAGCTCTCTATAACGTTAACTAAAATCCATCAATTTTGGTTCCTTGCAGGGTATAACTTTGAAAATGACCGAAGATGGACGCTGTATTGTAGCTAGGATAATGCATGGCGGTATGATACATCGCCAGGCAACTTTGCATGTGGGCGATGAGATTCGGGAAATTAATGGCCAACCAGTGCAACATCAATCCGTTGGCCAATTACAACGAATGCTGGTAAGTTATAAATTACATATTTACATAACTCAATGTTGTTTCTATAAAAGTGTTGTGTCCTGTTAAACTACTGCCATCCCTTCCCAAAAAAAAAACACTTTAAGCAAGCAAAAATCTGCTGCCACTAGCGTTTAAGTTTAGTTCGAAATGTTTAACCTATAAAGTCAACTTCTGTCACATATGTCTCGCTCGTAAAGGCGCTCGCAATGCAGATGTGTGTTTTACTGGTAATTCTTCTTTTGGCCTTTTTCAAAAGTTTTCGAATAACTTTTGGAACTTGGCCATATAAATGGTGATTCAAAAAGAGCAGGAAATAATATGAAGACAAAAAAAGAATATCAAATCCATGATGCCGGAGTTGGTTGGTATAGGAAGATAACTTGGAATCATTTATTTGTGTGTGCGTGCGTGTGAGTACTTCTTGGTCGGATAAATAGTTTTAGTTTAATGGTCTTTCTTTTGCCCTTAAGAAACTTAAAGGGGAGATATCCGGTGTTTGGCTGAGACATGTTTAATGCTTATACAAGTTTTGTTAGCATAAAACTCAATCAGTCCTTTTGTTTCTTGGTAATTATCCCAGAAAGTGTTTGTATTTTTTTTTTTTTTTGATACTTCTTCAAAGACCATTAATAACTTTCTTACAGCAAAAGTTGCAAAATTTTGTAGCTGAAATAAAGTTTTTAGATGCTGATAGTGAAAATAAAAACATGCAATTTTAGCGCACCCCGCAGTTTTTAGTTGTACATATTTTTGTTCATAGTCAAATGTGACTGCTTCATTTTTTAGTCAACTTTTTTTTTTAATGTACAGATGTGCAACTTTATTTATTTGTTTTAATTTTTGAGTATCATTTGCATTAATTTTTTTAAAACAGAGACCAACCTAGACTAGAAATTGTCCTCAGTCATGATATAAGTTGTATGCAAAAAACCTATTTTTTCGACCCTTCGGCCTTTTTTAGGTAGCATTTTCTTGTAATTGAATGCCCGTATGACAATAAACTATTTATCGATAACTTCGCAGTTTAAGAGTAAAAATCAAAAAACGAGTTTTGTTGACTTTGGTCCATTTTGTAGGTATAAAATAATCTTAATATTTTGTTTTTTTTTTTTTCGAAAAAACACTCATTGCTAAAGAGCATTGCGTGAAAAAGCGACATTTTCGTCATTTTTTGTTTTTTTTTTTTTTAATGTTCATATCATCAAACGATTAGTCACAGAAACAAAAATGTCGAAACTTATTTTTTAGAAAGTCAGATGATCTAAAAATTTTGCTATATTTCAAGTATTTTCAAGTTGTTTTTCGATCCACGAAGTACTGGCAAGACGACTGACTTTGCGACTAGAGACTTTGACGCAGCTATTTTTTTTACAAAAATCGAGGAATCTTTTCTGAAATTTTTAATTTCTCCAGACCTATTCGGCTACTCAACTTTTCTGCATGCACAAATGCAGTAAATCTCCAAGAACCAAATTAAAATTAAATAAAAACCACAGACTTTTATAAAAGAAAAATAATTGAAAAAAAACTTCTCTCTTTTATTTAATCGACCATTCAGGTCGAAGCCTCGGCTTTCTATTACTGTCAATATTGCATATATAGATTTATTCTTTTCTTTCACTTTATTCTTTCGATACAATTTAGAAAATGTATAAAAATCTCAAACCAACGAATGCAGAGTTGCCAAACTCAGTTCGATACACAAGTTACTCAAACAAGACCATAACCAAAACTGGAATACCGCTATCCTGAAATGCAATCCATTAACTGTTGAAGCCATTAATTCATCTTCTAAACTGGTTCATCAAAAATGATAAAGAAACTTTTATAATTTGTCTTCTGTTGGAGCGAATTTTAAAGCTATACATTTATAATAAAACTTTCAATTAAGCTACAATCATGTTTACAAAAATCTAACTCTTTTGGTTTTGGCGTAAAGAGCAATTAATCAAACAGGGGTAAAGAAGTGGGTGGATTTTTTTAAATAATAAAGGATGACGAATATTATCGTTCTTGATCTACTTTAAAAATACAATGACTCAAATAAACCAATTACAAAACCAAAACCAAAATGTGAGCTTGGGGAACATGTATTTTTTTAAAACAAATTATTTTATCTCCAGAAACTAAAAAATTGTAGCATGCATACGCATAGCTAAGTTATATAATTTTTCCGGACCGGAGTATTGCAATACATAATTTTAACACTATTATCAAACCACTTAAAACAAAAGTAATTAATTTCGAAATATCTATACTATAACTCATTTGCTCCCACATATAAAACTATTGAGAAAGGAGACAGGCATGATTCTACTGCTACCTATATAATTTTCACTAAAACATGGTGGTCACTTTTATCCATTTATTTTTAAATTTATTGGCGTTTTGGAAATTGTTTTTTTTATTACTATACGTTTGAGTTTCGCAATCTAGTTGTTTCACAAATGAAACAACAAAAAAACAATGTACCCACACACACCATTAATTTTTTGATTGAAGTTGTTGAATTGTGCTTCAATTAATCTTATACAATTTATTTGCGGATTGGTGTTTTGAAATAGAAATGACATAATTTTTGGGGGAAGGTTGGAAATTTATTAGTTAGCTTTTTAAAAAAAGTCGTGTAATAAAAATAAAAATACTATAAATTAGAATCGAGAAACTGGTCGTATGATTTTGAATCCACGGATGAATTGTGACGCAGATGCTTGCGTTTTAGCTTAACAGCTATAACACAAAGTTGTAGAGTTGTAGGAGATTTAACTATGTATCTACCTAAATAATAACAGATATCGAAACAGAAAGCAGTTGAATATGCCTTGCGCCCAGGGTTGTAAAAGCTTAAGCTTTTTCTTAGCTTAAGCCCTCGTTCAATTCACAAGTCAGTATATGGGCTCGTGAATTTAAAAATATTTAATTCATAAGCTATTTGGGATTGGTGATTTGAAAAATGTTTAATTCACAAGCTCTTTAGAGATTACTAAAGTAAATATTCTTTACCAAAGTTAAGTTATTTAAACACTATGCTATGTCAATCACTGGAGGTTGCCAACAATAGGGTTATTTACCCTACACCATTGAGCAATTTTAAAAGGAAGTCGACGTATGTAAGTTATTTTTAAAACAGTTCGTTGAAATTTGCCCTTCTATATAACAAACCAAAATTTTAAGAAAAGTATTCTTAAGATGGACTTTACGAGGTGTGTTTGGATGTAACTCCTGAGTGTTCAAAAAATAAACCTTTATTTATTTTTCTCCTATATCATGCTTTCTAGTTCATTGGCGATGAAATACGCTCATTACTTTCTTCTTTGGTGTAGTCTACAAAATCAGTTGGCGATTCTCATCGTATAAATGTAGAAAGGACCTTCTGAAAATGCCCTTAACATCTGATGAGCTATATGAAGACTACTATACAAACAAAAATCTTTAAAAGTCTTCTACTCTCGTTATTCTTATTCCTTTTGGAAAAAGTTATACCAGCCATAGTGCCAATGAAATATGTAAAATAAGCCACTAAGTGCGTCTGTCTCTTCGTGGTCCAAAACAAATACTAAAAAAACTAGATACTAGGAGTTTTGTAGGTTTATTAAGTTCAGATTCAATAACATTGATAGGTTTCCTCTTCATCTAGAATAAAGTAAAATAATATTATTAAACGATCTCAATCTAATACTAGATACTAGTGAATTTTAATTTTTTTTTGCATTCAAAAAAAAAATATTTGCTTTGAAGATTTTATGTTTTTACACTTTGTTTTGTTTGTTACTTTATGTGTCAAACTTGTGTGTACTCATCAAAAATTTGGTAACGTTATACCTTAAATACCCATACTCCAAAGAGGAGTTTATTTAAAAGGTTTAAAATAAGGGAAAAAATAAAGATAAACAACTAAGCGACTGCTTTAACTAGATCCAGCTTTATTAGATACATTTTTGCGCAATAAGTAAAAAGTTATTTGTTTTTCTTTACTTTACTTTAACCTATGTCCATGTTTTTAAAATATATATAAACTTGAAAAGGCAGAAAGTAATTAAATTGGGAAATGCCACGTGAAAACGTGCCTTTTCAATTGAAATATCATACCCATATTGTGGTTTTCGACCTATAACGAGTTAACATTATTCATCTCTTTCAGAAAGGAAATATTTGCTTTTGTTCCTTTAAATATATTTTCTTAACATCATACAAGTATTCGAACTCCCATATAGCTTTCACAGCAAATATGGATAGAACTGGTCCTGTTGGTATACAATTTAATTGAAATTCCCAAATTTCTTCTACACGTATTAATAAGTCATTTGAGAAGAGAAGTCGTATTATTAATCTTACCGAAACGAATGTGTTGTAAACCCAAAAGCATTTGTAAAATATAATGCTTTGTTCTTGAATACATATATGTATAAACAAACCACACTCCTGGCTCCTTAAGGACTTCATCTCATTCGTATGCATTTTCAATGCAAAATTTCAACAAAATTCTAATAATTCAAAAACTTAACGAAAAGGAAATATTTAAAGACATTTAATTTACCTTCAACCTCAAAATAAATTAAGGACATGTAAAATACGTATAGCTTTTGCTTAAATACATAGTCATATAATTTAACGTATTATATACAATCTTGAGTTAAAAGAGCTAAAGTCTGATTTATGATTAAATTATTCAGCGATGCATAAAAAGCTACAAATTTTCTTTGGCTTTGGGCTATGACAACCGACGACGCACGGACGGTGATTGATAGAAGCGACAACCGACGCACGTCAACAGTGTCGGACTAACTTTCACCAATTGTTAAGAGTTTCGGTGGTTTTGGTTTAGTTTTCACAAGTCCGAAATCAGAGCCTGTCAAAATCATATTACAGATTGGGCCCAATGCAATTAACAAGCCGTTAAAACGAAGAATACCAAAAACACGTTTTACCTAAACTAGGCAATTTATCATTTTCTGTTAATTTTATGTCTTCAACTTGATTTGTAAGTATTGAAAAAAATTTTACTTTGAAAAGTGTCACAATAGTGCTCAGACAATTTTACGAACAAAGATTTTAGCACCCACTTTTCCTTCCATACAGCAGCTAATCCTCTAGCTATAACTGTCTTGAATTCTAAGTAAAATAGGTTTATAGGTTTCAGTTCCGCTTCAACTAGTTTCAAGATAATTAAGCTAAAAAAAGAAGGCAAAATTAAAATACATATTAAGTGACCATTGAAATGGCCTCTATAACTGAATGCACCAATAACCGATATTTTAAAATACCGTCAAAATGAGGTGCGTTCAACTGTCGAGGAAATTGCAAATAAATTTAGATTTGTTCGTTCACGCTCCAATTATCGGCCCTCGGTGTTGCGCGGATTCGAACATTGAATTTCACAATCGCAATGCACACGAACAATAACCTAAGGAGATTTTATTTAAACTATAAATTATTACAATAAATTTCCAATTCTTAAAACATTAATTATGTTTACCTCTTTTATTATTTATGTGGTACTGAGGCAACACCCGTTATGTCAAACAAAGATTTTTCTTTACTCCTCATACATCAAATGGAAGAACTGAGAATTTTGAACAGTTCTTTCTTATAACATAAGAACCCCGATTACTTTAATGAGTTTCATCATCATTCAACAGTAAACTTTGAGAACCGTTATACTCGTAGTTGAAAAAACATTGACATATCGGGCCATGCCATAGTTTCA
Source organism: Epistrophe eligans (assembly GCA_951394125.1). Taxonomy (NCBI): domain Eukaryota; kingdom Metazoa; phylum Arthropoda; class Insecta; order Diptera; family Syrphidae; genus Epistrophe; species Epistrophe eligans. Next base: position 910,778 of record OX596028.1, read on the forward strand.
GAGATTTATTGAATTTTGAAACCAGCTCGGCCCTAAATTTATCCTTCTTATTCTGGCCCTGAAAATTAATCAATAAACATGTAAACTCCCCCTCTGACATAGAATTATACTGTCATTTTGCTTTCACCTTATTCTTGCCGTTAAAAATTATTTGCCTCTAGCAAAATGTTCTTTAATGTATTCTTTGTTAGGCATTAATAAAAAAACATAAAATCAAATTTTTCTTCTTTATGAATGCCTGTGGTGTTTAAATCTATATGAAGACTTTTTATAATTCTGAAACGTTGTTTTTCTGTTTTTTTTTTTTTTTTTTTATTTCGTTCTGCCTGTAGATATTCCTTAAATCGATTATAACGTTCAATATTGAAATGGATTAATTTTTAAATTGTTTCATGTATACGCTATGGTGTTGGGGATCTTTGCTTTTATTTTTTTTTATTTTCATTAAACATATTTGTATACGAAAAATAAATAATTGTGAATCTGTCCTCTTTTTTTTACTTCAATTACAGCGCGAAGCTCGTGGTTCTGTTACCTTTAAAATAGTTCCTTCGTACAGGAGTGCTCCGCCACCTTGTGAGGTAAGTGTTTCAAAAACAAACAAAATTGAATTGATTGTACGTCGAAATTTAATTTATTTTTGTATTTATTTTATTGCATTAATACTTATTATTTTTTTCGCCAAAAACAAAGTATCAATATTTATTTAAGCACGTAATTTATCGATCGATATGATTTTTTTCTGCTGAAATAATTTTGGTTTTTGAATTTATTATTAAATAGTGCTTATAATTAACTTTGTTTTAATTTATGAGGATATTTGTAAGGGAATTCCACATAAATTAAATTAAATGTTTAATTTGAATGTTTCGTGCACGTTATAAAATACTGTACCGAATGTTATTTTGTCTTTTTTTTAAATAATATTTAGGATATTATGCATATTGCGTGCTTCTTTTACTTCCGTTTAAAAAATTTAAATTAAACTTTGTCTCTATTGACAATTCTTTGATATCAATATTATTTATTCTTTCCCCAAAACAAAAGAATTTAGCAGCTTGGGTAGTTATGTTTTTTTTTTTTTTTAATTTTTTTCTTATAGTTGAATTGGCATTTTGTCAAAATGAAAAATTGTGACTAAAAACATGGTAGAATATAAATGATTTGGATAATGGAGAGTAGGTAGGTATATCTAATACGTTACTAGAAAAAAGGACTTGGCAAATATTTAGCAGATCAAGTTAAATCCTAAAATTCTATAAATCATGAAACTCGAATTTAATCGACTAAACGATTACTAATAAATTGTATTACAAAAATGTGTTTTAAATAATCGATTAAGTCAATTTATTTGTGCACTGATTCAAATTCTTACATGGAGATAACGAAAAACTTTTCTGAAATAATTAATTTTTAGTTCAAATTAAGTCAATCGTGGACATCGTTGGCTCAATGAATATAAAAGCTGTATATTAAACAACAAATTTTTCGTTCACAGTGATTTGTTCGTTCAATAATTATTATTTTATTAGCCGTGTTTTAGTGAACGTGAAGGAAAAAGTGTATGATTGTACTTTTATTCGATGTAATCGTTATCAGACAACATATATTGTAATGAATTGTTTCATTGTTTCTCTAAATCAACAAAAACTCATTTAATGTAAGTAATTTTTTAACTTTACGAAGAATTTTTTTTTTTTTCAGTATAATAAGTTCCATTCCAATAGATCCAAAAGTGTGTCTAATGATTCGCTGTTATTCCAAAGTTCAAACATAAAACTTGGAAATCTAAAAGTATTTTTTTAATATCATAATCTTCTTGATATAAAATTATATAACCTATAATAGGTGAATACTAAATTAATAGTAATAATATTTCAACACAAAAATAATTCTGCGAAAATGAAACAATCAACAGCTGGATCGTCTTCATCATTCACTTAAGCTAACGATAATATATGCTATAATATGCAATAACACAATAAAATGGCAGCAATAAACCGTGTATATTTTGCACGTGCATACAATGAACGTTTGTACATACATATATGTAGGTATACTAACGATTCTGATAACATCCATTATGAAGCTTCTTTTTGGAACGTGCCTTGAAGCTGAAAGCTTTTAAATGGCAATTGTGTTTGGAATACAAAAGACATTTTTCATGGTGGTTCATTCTAACACATCTAACCGTCCTACGTTTGACCACGAAAATGATTTTCTTTTTTATATATGTACATATGTACATATATCTTAAAAAATGGGCGGACATTAATCTTAAAATTAACTGCTCTGATGGTTATTTATATTGCAGAGTTTCTTAAAAATTACCCTTTATAAGAAAAACGTGTAGGTACCTAGAATGTTTTTTTTTAAATCTCAATGGATATTTAGGATTAATAAATTAATTTCGAGATATTAAAGGTTTTATGAAGAATATATGATTCTTGAAAATAATTCTTAATTCAATATAACTTAATCAATCGTAAGAAAGACTTGAAGCAAAATGTAATACCTATATATTATCTTCTTTCTTAGTACCGAAGCCTATCCCAGATACGAAAAGCAACCCTCAGAGAATACATTTTCAATAAATTAGGCAATGCCTCGATTATGGTAAAAAAATTCATTCAGAATACAGGATGGCTCAGGGAAGCACTCCATATCTAATTTTTCACTTCCGTTTCCTCTCATTTTACCAATCTCTCGTACATCCTAGGGACCTGAATAGTGGATCCACTGAGATGGGAGCGTGGCGTGGCAATGCGGTGTCATCTATCATCTTTTTGTTGATACTTTTCAACATCATACCTAATGTTTATTTAAATACTCCTAGGTTTTTCGAATGTCTTTTTGTTGATACTTTTCAACATCATACCTAATGTTTATTTAAATACTCCTAGGTTTTTCGAATGTCTGCTTTATTGAAAACGAAAAGATGTTTTTCGTGAATTTTCAACTTATTTTTAATTCTCTATAGCTGTGCCACTAAAAGTTGAATTCTGCATCAAAATTAATCCAAGGATAAGGAACACATATTTTTTTAAATCATTTTATTTATGCCAAAAATTATAAATTTTCAGCTAGAATTATTTAAATTTGTGCAAATACATATCAACAAAACTTTTTCAATTTTATTCTCACCGAATTTATTTCCAATAAAATTCATACCATAAAGTTCCATTATACTGATGCATGTGGAATTAACAGATGTGAAAAGAGGTGATATGAATAAAAAGTAGATAGGAATAACATTGATTTTTTTTTATTTTTTCATTTTATTAAGTGCAGAAATAATAAAATTTATGTGCACAATTCCAGTTTAGTAGAACTGTTGAAATGCATAAATCAAATTTGGTAGTTTAAAGAATATATTTGGGTCCTCGTATATCGACAGAAAAAATAGATTTAAATTTATATAGCAAACAATGTAAAAAATGGAAATTGCTATAAACTGTTTATGATTATACTTATATATGTATCTATACGAGTTTATTGTAGGAAATTTATTTTAATGTAAAGGGTTTATCAGTTAGTATTGAATAACTTAAGCTTATCTGGTTAAAGGATACCTTGAGAAAAATTCACACTTTGAATTTAAAATTTATCAATAAACTTAATATACAGGGTGTTTCTGACTCATAGATGGTCGTATTTCTTGTAGAATTGAGCAAACTGCAATAAAATAAAATTGTTTTATTCTTCTCCTAACGTTAATGTAAAGATCCCAGATTTCACAATATATCGAAGCACAAATGCATTGTACGCAAGTAAACCAAGTTACCTGCGTGAAGTAGGGCTTCAATGAGATTACGCCCACCAAGCGTAATGAATAATTAAAATAATAGTGGACTAAAAATGCTTCCCTGTGGAACACTTCATGATGTTACTACCCACTCTGACGAACTTAACCCATCCTGTTCCGTTGCACTTAATGCAGCGAGAAATTTAAAATACAGCATCAAATATTTACGACATATACCAAGTGATGTAAATTTGTGCTTCAAACCCTGCAAACGCTGTCTGTTTACTAAATCAAATTCAGCTTTAAAATCAAACGTGTAATTGCATTTTTTTTTTCGTTTGGTTTCTAGCAATTTTATAATTAACGCAAAATTGCGCCAAATAAATGCAGATCGAAAACCAGCTTGAAATTATTCTGAGACGATTTGAACATTTAACCCAGTTAGAAAGTCTTCCATGAGAGGATCCCAGGTTCTAATGTATCTTCCTGAAATGGCTCAATCATGTTGAGATAGTCGTCGGGACGGTCTCACAAGTTCTATCGTGAATGAGCTTCGTATCGGATCAGAGATGCGTTGAACATGAATGGCGCCCTTAAGTGAATTGATAGTAATAATAATCGCTTCAAAGTTTTCAGAAAAGTTCGGATCTCCTCTTTTAAATATTTCAAAAATAAAGGTTTTGATGAAATTTTATGGAATGCCTGTATTTATTATTGTTAAAAACAACTTTGAAAAGATTTAAAATGTAAACACTTCGATATTAAAAATACATCTAGTCCAAGAAGGAGGCGTGTGGCAAGCATGCAAAACAAAAACTTATCAGCCATGTCACACTAAAATAAAAAGAAAACTCATATAGCAAATTATTCCGCTTAAAGAAATAAAATTAAATAAAACTATATAACTTGATTGTTATAGGTAAATTATCTAAATTCCATGACAAGATAATGATCGCCATTTTGTTTTCATGAGAAAAAATGTTTTCATTCGATTACTCAGAAAATTTGACGTTTCCATAAAATCTATCGATAGCAAAATGATAATTTGTATACCGTTAATACGGTTTTTATCAGGACTAAAGTTAAGTCCCAAAAATGATTAGGTAACTTTTTCTTAACACACACAAATTTTTAAGCTTGCGAAATAATATAAAAACATTTCTTTCCCTTCATAATGCGTGTTCGTAAACGATTACTTAAAAATATATGTATATTCAAAAATAAACGAAACACAAAACGTTCAAATTCAAGAAAGTCGAAACCTAATCCCTTTAAAACCATTTGATTAACTGCCATCCTTTTTAAAACACCCGAAAAGGATAATAAATCCCTGTATACACAAAACAAGAAAACAAGTCCTAAGTAAGCACCCATAACCCTATAATAAACACAAAACCCATTTCACTCCTATACCTACATGGTTTCTGTTTAGGTTTGCATGAGTGCCTGTTATGATAGGAAGCTCACATCATTTTTTATTAATAATAATTCGCACATGACTTTGTAGAATTTATTTTTGGTTTTGTTTTGTTGTTTGTTGCAATCGAATGCATGACACGTTTTTTGATTTTTTATTGTTTGCATTCTCCTTTTTGTCTTTACTCTTTAAAAAAAATTTAAACAATTTTTTACATGAACATGATAAAATTCAAATAAATTTAAACAAAATCATTTCACTCACGCATTTTCAAAACTCATCATGCAGCTGTTCAGGATTAGGCCTGCTCCAGTTCTAGTAAGTATTTTTATTATCATTTTTCTATTTAAATGTTTCAAAATGTAATTTTTACTTAAATTTATGATTAAGATGAATTTGAATTCTTAAATGAAATACAGTGGGGCAGACTGTCCGAAAGTTTTGAAATATTTTGTGCAATAAAAACAAAAAAATAAATAAAATCTAGATATATTTTAAAACGGAACATCAAGTTAACTATTATAACGTCCAATGACTTATGAAAACTAAACATCCACAAAGCCTTCAACATTGCCATTGGACCCAAACCTTGAAACGACCTCTGGTTTTTAATTAAAAAAAAAGTGACTAATTTCTAATGATTCCCATCGGAAAAAGTAAAGATGAAAAATTATTAACTATTCATCTCATTAATGCTGACGTTATTTTCGAATTTATTTCAGCTGTGTCTTACAGGCTGCCCTACTGTGGTTCATTGTGTTTTCGTAGGCATTGTGATTTGTGAAAAATGTCCTTAAACCATTTGGGAGTTTATATAGTTCACACAAATACCATTAACATTCGAACTTCACTACCTACACAGAACACAAAATTAATGTAAATAAATCATTTACTACATAGATGATACTTGAGGTCGATAAATGAGATGTAATTTTTCATTTTCGGTAACAAGTTGATAGGTTTTTTTGGGTTTATTTGATGGATTGGACATGGGCTTTCGCGTTTTTTTTATTCTCCACATTTTCGAGTGGCTTTCGGTTATAATTTGTCTCTGTGATATAAGCGAATGATTAAAATAAAAATAAAAGTTTGGAAAAATTAAAAAGGACACAGCAACCAACTTTAAAGTCAACTTTTTTTAAATTTTAATTGAATTAAGTAATTTAAATTAATGTAATTAAATTGGACGTTAATTTGTTTGTATTTTAGCATTATTTTGTGATCAAAAATATCCAAGTTTATAAAAAAACGATAAAACTGAGAAGTCATTAGACGTAAAGAGAGGCAAGATTATGTCCATGCGTTTTCCTCGGCAGTTGGTCTTTAACAGACCACAGTCTACAGACATAGATTATGAAGAATTTGAACAGTAAAAAGTTTTGGAGGTTGTGATATACAAAAAGCGGTGATTTGCTATGCTTTTTTTTTTATTTTGTCAATATTGCATTGAACACTTTTTTAAAATCTTTAGAGGCGTGTTGCATTTTTTTCCATCATATGAATTTTTAATTCTCGGTGACTTTCGGCACATGCTGGAAATAACTTGGTCATAACTTGAATAAATCCATCAGTGACTTACCACAACCACATAATCTTGGTGGCCAGTTCACATCACGAGAATGCGAAATATAGCGTCCAGGAAATTTTTTCTTAGAAAGTTGTTTAACGTGCCGTGTCGCTGAAATTATGTACATATAATCCAATAAATTTTTAAATCAATTATTTCAATGTGATGCCAATAAAGTCAATTCTGTGTTTCATGTTTTTGGGAATTTACCACAAAAGATCTATGTATAAAATGACGTTTTTCCGCTTGTTACAACTGCAAGTTCAAAATTTATCATACATTGTGATAACATCGATTCAATTGTGCTGAACTCATCGACTGTTTGTTCGTGTCGTTGTTATCGTAATATGAATTTCTTATAGCATATCTGTCAAATTGTTTATCTTAAGCCAACATTACATTTTTTAAGTTCAATAACCTCAATTTCCTTACATTCATTTGATTTCGAAATTCCATAATTGTCACTTACCTTAAAAAAAAAACAATCTTTAAAATCTCAATAAAGTGGCAACAGAATGCTTGTTTGAATTCGTCCTTCAAATGAATTTATGCCAACCTACTATTATATTGTTTCCAAGACAAGAGGATTTTTGTTGTTCACTCAGGAAAATAGAAATAAATCTACCTTTATATATAAGCCGACATAATGAACACGTACATATAAATAATATGTACATATGTATGTATAAATATATATAAATCATTATAGCAATCTCTTTGAACTTTTTCTTGGTCGTGCTCGTTGCACAGCAATAAAACCATAATAAAATACGTTTTTATTTTTTATACATAAAAATCAAAAAGATTATTTGAAACGTGTCGAAACTCTTTAAGCCTGCTTATAAGTAAAAAATGAATGTATTTTCTATTTATGAAATTTTAATCCATGAGCCGAAATGTAGAATAATGTTATCCTTCCTTCTCATCAGCTTATTGCAAAAATACGTGGTCTTTTTGGAAGCCGTGTAGTATTTTATTCTATAATCTTAAATCAGTTGTAGTATATAGTTAAAAGAAGATAATTCCTTATATTTAATGTTATCTTATCTTGGGATTTTTTTCTTCATAGAATTTTAGATTTATTTCCCCCAAACAGAAAAGAAAGAATAATTTATGCGAACTAGATCCAATATTACTAATGGGTAAGTCATGCATATTGCATATACAAAATGAGGAGACTGTCTTAAATGTTGAATGTTGAATTTAATTTCAATTTTTGCCAAGTTACTAATAAAAGAATGGCATTTTAAGATTTAAATTTCACAAACAGTCGGCTTTAGGTATCCCCACAGGACAAAAATCTGGAACCGACGAATCGTAGTGTCACGGCGACCATATAAGCCGCCCTCGCAACAAGTTTAATCGTTTTACGAATGATGTGGTGGAAACAATTAAGAAACTTCCAAGCCAAACACAAAATAATTCCAAAACATTCATAGAAAAAATTTATTGATTTTTACAAATGAAAAGGGTTTTTGGCCCCCGCGTATATCTTTTTAATGACTGAACCGATTTTGTTTTAAATTGCAATAGGCGTGTGTTTTTACAAGCCCGGGAGGAATTGCATGAAAAAAACGACCCAGGGATTAGCGACAGCATCACAGAAACAAAATGGACTTTTCATACAAACTATCGATAACAAGTATATAATTCACGCCGGTAATACATTTTTTCTGTGTGCTTAAGTTAAGCACGGAGAATTCTCTGGGTTTAGCTTAGCCCATAGGGGATTAGTTGTTATTGTATTTAACATGGTGATTGTTTAGCACCGACGTCGTTTTTTCGTCCAAATCCCTCCGGGCTTACAAAAAAACACGCCTAATATTGTGCTTCTTAAATACATAATTTAAATTTAATAAAACAAATCGATTTTTTAGTACTTTTTAAATTTTCTGGTAAACAAAGTCTTACGCAAATTTTCTCTTATAAAAAGTAATAAGTGTATAGATTGCCACAATTGTTTTTAACTACTTAAGAAATTACTTCAATAAACCAATATCATGCCTCTTCAGTTTGCTCTGGGATAAAGCCTTAAATTTATTTTATATTTATACATATATTTAAGCTCAAACTTCCTAACACTTCTTTTCCTTCAATAAATGCGGAATTTCATACACCAAAAACTACTCTCCATTTTTCCTTAATATGAATTCCAGAGAAAAAAATAACCAAAATCGGAAGCGTAAATAATGAAATACTCGGATATGTAAAAGTACATATTACGGCAAACACTTATACATGCTCCAACTAACAAAGATGTTTTGGATTCTTGAGTATTCATCAATCAAAACCTTTCGCACTTCTTCGCTTTAATGTCATCTTCCTCTGCAAAACTATATATGTGTAGCGCCAGGAATAAGGTGACTATATTTGAATCCAATAAACCTTATAGTATGTACGTATAGGCAGTGGCTTCGATATTCAAAGCCACAGTGTTTTTCATCAGCAATACCTAACAAATTCCGTATTCATTACTCACCAAACAGTCATTGCCAAGTGAACAATATACGAAGGTATTGAATTTGGATACTGCTGCATCGATGATGCTATAACCAATTGAATCCCGGATGAACCGAAATGGGGGTATAGAGGGTAATAAAAGAAAATTCATGAAGTTGATTGTATTACAGTGGTATTATGGGATACGAGTAGTATTGATTGAACACATACATCTACAGATTCTGACATATAAATACATATGAACGAATACGTATATCCAAACATTTGCGCCGCAACAGCTGCAAAACATAATATTATCTTACCACAGCAGCGCGTCAATTTGATAGACAGTCCTTATGATACTTGAGATAATACCGCCAATAATTACACCATTACACCATATTTTGCACCTCAGGATCACATTATTCACAATGGTTGCCTAATTGAGGGCAATTACTGTTATGTTAACCACTTTATTTTATAGTCCAAAGTTGTGGCCAAGAGCAATTTACTCGTATATAAAATATATATAGCAAATTTAATACCAACTTTGATTAACTCATCGTCACAGATACATGGAATTGACCATTGAAACATCTCGTGCGATGTTATACATTCTGTTCATGACGTGCACTTTCCTTAAGCTTGAAAAGCTGGATACAAGAATTTTGGTTCGTAACACAGTGGTTCAAGTTGTATGGAGAGGTATTTAAATTTATAAAATCCGAACGAGTTTATCGATTTTGATGAAATTTAAATCTCCAAAGTTCATTCAGACGAGTGGTGGGCAATTCGGAAACTCCCAGCTAATTTGAGGTCTAATAATTCTTTTTTACAAAACTTATTGGAACGCCCACTTTAGGGGGCTCTTTTACAAAAATGTTATTTTGTTGGCCAATTTCCAAGAAAACAATACTCAATATTTGCCACACATTATTTTGAGGCGTTTTGATAAAAGTCTTATTGCATTAATTGTTTACTAATAAATGAAAAAAAAACATAAATCTATGAAATGCCATCAGCTAATAAAATTAGCACATATAGAGCTTAAAAACGCCAACGTTTCGGACGATTAATATTGACTTGGCTAATTGTGAAATAATGTAAATTTCTTCTAAATCAAAGCCAATGATAAATTCTGTAATCCGTAACCATTTGCATGCCTATACCTTTCTATACCTGCAGTTCAAATATCTATTAATTTTGTATTTCAAGGATAATTAATTAGCATTATTCTAATCGCATTAGTTAAATTATAGATTTAAAATTTAGATATCTATGTATCATATCATATAAATATCTATCTGTGTATTGTGTTTACATAATTTTTATTTCAATTTTCATTCAGTTAAGTCTATAATCATGTTTCTAATTCCATTCCTACCATGGTTTTTCAGTTCTAGTACATACATAGGTACTCAAATTTATGTGGTAGGAATTTATATTTATTTTCTTTTTGAATAAATCGCCTCTGGCTGATTGAATTTTTATGATACAACATGAGTGAATACAAATTTTAGATTACTTTCGTCAAAGCATCCATAAACTCATTGGGAACGATGTTCCAATTTTAATAAGTTTATCTTGGTGATTATTATGATATTCAGCCTTATCATAGCACATGCATTATGGAGATACAGTTATGCGTAGAAAATGCATACATAATTTTATAAATTTCAAACCGAATCTGTGAGCTTTCGCATAGATATATCTAAGGGGTGTTTATAACATTTTGTTTTTCAATTAAGCCTATTGGCTGCAACTTACCTTCATGAGTATTTTGTCAATTTTGTTTTGTTTAAAATTAATATCTTAAATTTAATTTTTTTTTTCAAAACAACATAAACTTTGAAGCTGATGGTATCCGTGGCATAATAATGACAGTTCTCGAAAAATTCTTGACAATTCATTGTCATAACAAGTTTTTTATGATCCGAAAACTTGACAACTGTCGCATATATTTTTGACAATTCTACAAAATTTGTCAAATTATTTATATGTATGCAAAAAATCACAATGCACCTACATATATAGTTTTATGAATGATTGAAAAGATTTTTTGTTGTTTAACTGGATTGGGAATAAAAAAATTAGCAAGCCGGTATAGGTTTTCTTACAGCAAGACTGCCCGGGTAAATTTTTTTAATTTGGAACCAACAGGTACATATTTTGTAATTTCTATAACTTTCTTTTGTTTAAAAAAATTTCGTGGCTGTAAGTCTTATGCTTTCGCTACCATTTTGAAAAACCCACTTTGTCTGGAGAACCTCTCATAGTACAAACATTTAAGAAATTTTTTTTTTGATAGAAAATTAATTTTAAAAATGTTTTACACGGTGTTCTGAATTTTTTCGGGCATCCTTGAGTAGACTTGAACTTAAACACTTTTTTTTATTTAAATAATTAAACGTATGTGAATTTTAATATTTCCTTAAAAAAATAGGAGAAAATGTTTTTTTTTTTTGGTAATACCAAGCTGCCTTTTTTGTTGTTGCCAACCTTTAAAAGCTTATATAGCGATTTTCAATTATCAACTAATAAAAGTTATGAATTACAAGAAAATTTATAATTATTATTAATATGAATATTTGATCAGTTTTTGAATAAGTAAAGTTATATTACTACAGCTGAGTCTGTTCAAGGTGGATATCATGGATATAAAATGTATTCGAGTTAAGGAAAAATAATCCTGCAATCTTGAAAATCGAAACGAAGGATTGGAGAAAACAAAATGTATTTAAATAAAACCCAGTAAAACAAATGTAAGGAAAAAGACATAATTGTCGACACAGATTTAAGAATCTAAGGGTTGTATAATTTAATTATTCTACTTGATTTAATTTTACGTTTAATAAGCTTTTTAAATGCTAACCCTATAAGACATTTGAAACAAAAACACGCCAGACAGACCTTTTTACGTCTGCTTTTTTTATAAAGAATACATTTTCTAATTAGTTAAAACAAACTAGCTCAAGTAACACCTTTGAAATTGTTGGAAAGAACCCTGTCAGAACAAAATTCATATTCTCCGTACCGTACTTTGAAAAAATATCTATAAACTTTCGTTTTGCATTTTTGTGTCGCTTACCTACCCCTCAAATTTAAGGTGTATTCAATATAATTTCCATAAGGAAAAATGAAACGAAAAAAAACTTAATTATTGAGGTATCAACCTTTCCCTTAAAAAATAAACTCTGCAAGAATACAAAGAAAAAAATGTTATTCAATTTCATTGTGGTAATAACCAAATTTATTTGCAAATAAATTTCAAATGTAGGAAGCTAGTGCTCCAAAGGGGGTAAACCTTTTTCCCAAGACGAATTTCCTTAAAAAGCAGCAACAGATAGCAATCTTGTTTAAAAAAAAAAAAACCCTTTGCCACTTCATATCGAAAATTGAGCCATAAAAACATCTACCCCCGGGATACATACCAAATTTTACGCAAATTTATGTATAGATAGTGGCTCTTTCGCAATTCCAAAAAAAGGATACAAGATGGGTTAAAGAGATTTAAACACACACACACGCAATAAAACTCACACATCATCCTTTGTAGTGGAACTGATGACACTTGACACATGGCGTCAGTTTATTTATGATAGATCACAGCATAGATGTTAAATTTTATACACTGAAAAAATAAAATATTGTGAAATCAACTATCAATCTTATTGATATTTTAAGCTTCGATGAGGTAACAATCTTTAAATTAAATTTCAGAAAAATCGGTTCAACTGCTCTTGAACAAGTCAAGTTATAGCGTTTGAACAACAATATCAGGGATTAGTTTCAAACCAATCTGACATTTTAGAATAGTTTCTTTTGCATTTTTGTTTAGAATTAGGTACTTTAAAAATATTCGTGATAGATTTAAAATACGATTAGTCAAGGTAAATGGTAAACGCGTTGACTCTTAGACATCAAATTCTGTCAACGCGGTGATTATTTTGTGTGACGGTGTAATCACCCTGTGAGTACAATTAGACCACATAGACATACTGCTCGTCAGCTCGTTGAAGACAGTATCTTAAGCTTGGCACAGCTGAGCTGAATTTTTTACCGCGTCTACGTAGCATTGCGTTGACCTTCATCTTAATCACTTCGGATTTTTTAGAGGTTTCTTAATCCATCGGCATGGTAGCCATCCTTTAACGGAACTGTATACCTACTATTTATGAATTGACAGAAATATTTTGTTGTAAATAGAAAATTTCGTTTCAAATGTCACGACATGTCGCCCCAAACAATAAAAATCGTATTTTTCAGGAGCAATTGGCGTTGCAAACCGTAGCATCGTTTTTGCTTTCGCTGTTTTAATATTTTCTTTCCTCGAGCACTGTCTTCTCATTTTTAGTCAGTTGACAACCCAAATATATCTTATTTCTTTATATGTAATTCTACTCTTGAATATATGAATTTTGAAAAAACTGTATGAAATCAATGAAGTTGTTTTTGAAAATTTTTCTCGAAGTGTAGCACCATACAGTATTTTATGCTTTTAAACTACAAGTTTATTATTAATAAAAACCATCTACATATAGATTAATAAATTGTATATGTATCTCTTATTTTTCTCTTTTTTATAAATTCCTTAATCTGGTCGAACAGATTTTTGTACGAGCACAATTCGACTATAATCCTTTGGATGATGAGCTTATTCCCTGTGCTCAAGCTGGAATTGCTTTCCAGACTGGTGATATTTTACAAGTAAGTTACATAAAAGGGCATTTTGTCTGTCATTTACATTATAACCATACATTCTTTTTTCCAAAAGATAATTAGCAAGGATGACCAACATTGGTGGCAAGCTAGACTGGATACAGCTGGTGGTTCGGCTGGGTTAATTCCTTCGCCAGAACTACAGGAATGGAGAATTGCTTGTCAGACGGTTGATAAGAGCAAACAGGAGCAAGGCAAGTATATACAAAACATATACATTGAAAATTTCTCGCTTATACTCTCAATTAAAAATAAATCATCGAATCGGTTTCAGTTATATTTCTGTATCATATTTTTTTTCATGTATCTGTATTGTAATGCGTTTTGGTGCGCTAATCATAATAAAACTAATGTATTTTGTATGGATTTTTTGTTTGTTTTTTAATTTTACTATCATTTTCATTTATCTATGTTAGTTTTGGAAATTTTAATTGGATTTTTTATTTTTATGTTCTGTTAAGAAAATCAAAAGGAGCGGAATAAGATAAAAGATTGTTGAAATGACAATAGTTAAAAGTTGCCATGCAACATCTCGGGAAATCGAAAAAGATTTTATATGCATAGCACGAACTAACCACTAAAAATATCTACATATACATATTTTGAAAGTTTTATCAAAAAAATTAATTCAATCTACCTTACTCATTTCAATCTCTTCTCATTCTTGAAGAGTTTTTTTTAAAGGAGTAGAACTTTAAATTGGCAACACTGTTTTCTGTGACAACTGATTTGACAGTTCTCGAGTGTGTTTGAGTTTGACAATTGATCATGAATAGACTCACGCCGCAGCAACGTTTGCAAATTGTTCAAATTAATTTTTAAAAAACATGGTTCAATTCGAGATACTCATCGGGCATTACGTGGTTGACTCTCAAACATTGTTGGTTGCATCAGCACGGATCAACCGCTCACATAATCGGATATTTTCATGGATAATTCATGAAATTTGTACTTTTGGCCCACCTTGTCAACCTAAAATTGTTTTTAGAGAATTTAGAAATATTAGTTCTGGCAGTTCTATGCACTTTTATTTACTGACTTAAAGCCCTATATTCTGCTATCCGATCCGATAGAATTTTTCGATTCACGTGAATTTTTCACTTAATTTGCCACCAATTATTTTTGAAGTTCAAGAGAGAATCTAATTGTTAAAATTAAATTTTTATCGCAATTTGTATGCTTTTTGGAACATTCGTTTTCCTCCGACGGATAGCAAAATAGGAAAATTCAAGTGAACGTTTAGCAGAATACGGCTGTTAGTTATTTTTCGCTACCATTTCGACAACTTATTTGCAAAAGCTGCTTTTTTAAATCCGTCACTGGTTACAACTTACATAGAAGATACAGCATAGAAGTTATAAATGTGCGTTTTATTGGCAATAATTGAAGGGATCTACAATTTTCTTGCGAATCCGAACGATGAGAAGAACTTTTTCATGACAAGAGGTACCTACTATTAGAGGGTTTATAAATTCCTCGCAAGAGGCAGCAACCCATTGAAAATATTTCTCTAATTTTTAGGTGACATAGGGTGGGAATTGAACCCAAGAGCAATGAATATCTTAAACTTGTGCGCCATACAAACATATATTATACACACCGATTCTACCAAAATAAAATGTCAATTTAATAAAAGCATACTATCCACTTCCCACCTTTCCATTCTAGATATTTGGGAATGATGTTATCAAAGTTGGAATGTACTTGAGAAATCATGATTAATATTATACATGGTTCATAACCCTCATTTATAATGAAAAATATTCTGTCGTTGACTGATGTGCCTTAAGCCATATTCGAATAAACTAAGTACGGTACAATACGGATATTAGAAACTTTCTAAATCCAAAAGAAAAATTGTCAACATAGACTGTACCAATCAATAAAACACCAAATGCAATACATGTGACAATATTGAGCATTCGAATGCTTTTTTAAAATTGCTGTCATTTCATTTGAAAGTTTGTAAGGTGGAATCATATTTACAGATTCAAAAAAAGTTTTGAGAAATTTCAATTAACAAATGCTGAAATAAGTTTCTTATAATGCGAAAATTGTTAACCTTAAAAAAAATTATTATTTGTTCTTGAAAAAGAATTTCTTATACCTGAGTTTTTCTAAAATAAAAACGTAGGTATTAAATTTTAAAGAAAATTGAAGAAAAAGACAGAGTTGTGTTTTGGATTGCGTTTTTATTATGTAGATAACTATTTCTCATATCAGTTAAATAGAATTTTCCCGTTCTTAAGTAGATACCAATGTTCTGAGTCAATTTATTCAGAATTGGATTTTGTAATAATTTCCTCGAGGTTATACCATATATTTACTTGACTTATAGTGCAATAAAAGCCATAACAATTGCCTTAAATAACTTTGTTCTTCATTTTCATTGTTTTACATTAAACATTCCGCTCCAAGGATATCCTTATTTTAATTTTTTTTAGTAACATTTTTTTTCTGTTGAAAATACATATTGAATTGAATTTAATTTAATTAAAATTGCCTTTGGTACTGTTGTGTATGTTACCATGTATGTATACATCATAAACTTCATAGTAAAAATGAAATTACATATATTACTTACTAACTCAAAATTAAAATGCATTAATATTTAATTTTTTCCATTTAAATTATATATAACGTGTGGTATTTGTTCTGTGTGTTGGTTTGTTTGTTGTGTGGCCGCTAACAATAATATATATCTATTAAAAAAAAACTATTAATACATTGATTTCAAATTAAATTAAAACTAAATTAAATGAAAATAAATGTAAAATACAAACGAAAACAGGCGAAGCTGGACCTGGATGTTCGGCACATGCCGACGGATGTGATGGATCGACAGGTATCTTGAAAATAAAAAAAAAAAATGGAACCCCAAAGCAATCATTAAATATTTGTTTTCCTGTTTAAAATGTTATTATTTCCTTGAGTTTATTTTATATAACATCTCTCTATAGTATATTTATTAAAAATTTAATTATTTCTGAATAGATTTTTTTCGGATCATTTGTTACTTTAATACACACTTACATTCTTTTAGTCACACCTACAATATTTTTTTTAACGCATCTGTTACAGTTAAATATTTTTTTTAATATAAATTCACTAACAGTTAACATAAATCACCCACTGTCAAAAAAATCACCCAAAATCTTCTTCATTTTAGAGACTGTTATCCCTTTTTCATGCGCGCTTCTTCTTTTTTGTAAATTATAGCAATTTGTTATGAAAGCAAAAAAAAAAAAACATTCACAACATTTGTTTGGCTTTTCAATAAATTTTTTTTAATGTTGTAACACTGTTACTCCTCCCCCGATTAACGGTATAGTTTTTATCTTTTGTTTCTTAAAAATGTGTCGTCTCAAATATTCGTGTAAATTGATTGTTATTTTTATTATTTTAATGAAAAGATTTTATTTGAGTTAAAAATTTTGACTCAGTAAACAAAAAACTGGGCCTAATTTTGTTTACTGAGTTTAATCTTTTATAGCCTTTTAAGCATATGTCAAAAAAATCTATGGAAACATGTTTCAAGGGTTCGCTCGAGTTTAACCCCGAAACACTTAAAAATTGGGTCTTTATCACACGAATTTAATTATTGTGATAGTCCGCTTTTATTATTAACCTTGTTTTATATTTTGAAAAGCTAAACCAATTCAATTAAAAATAATTTTTTTTTTGTTATTTGCAAAAACTATAAACGAAAACAGAATTGAAAAGAAACTTAAATGAAAAGAGAATTTATAGGGATTGACAAAAACATCTTTAACTGTTTAAAAATAAAGTATTTCAAACCTTTTGGCAACCTAAGAGTAGGGTGACAGTGACACACCAGAGGCCGTCCGGGCGTCAGTACTAGGCGAATGCCAAGCGAACGCCCACTTTTTTAAATAGGGGAAATGAACAATTACAATTATTCATGGATGCCTCTTATTTGGATATCTGACTGTAACTATAAGAATGTTTATATATGTTTATATGTTATCAAATGCGGAACACACACACACATACATATTTATAAATCTTTTCCTCGGATCAGTTCACTTGTCACAAGCGTTACATGTTTGAAAAAGCCATTTTGTTTAATGGTGACATTCGATTGTCTGCGTGTAAATTTGGAAAGGTGATGTTTTTATATTCTGCTTCCAAAGAAATGAATCGAACAGTCCCAAAATACTATCGATAACGACATTACTCACAAATATTTCGTTGATAATCATCAGCACACGTATGTACATTAAGTATTTCGTTGATAGGGCTTTTGAAACACAGCATCTCTGCTGGTTGACTTTTTACTAGTTATATGTAAGTAGGTACGTAAAGAACTATGTTGAAGAGAATTTAAACGAAAAAGAACTCGTGATAGTTTTGCCAACTTTGACGGAGCACCGAGAATTCTTCAAAGTCATTTTAATCAAACGAATGATCTTGGCGTAGATCGGGATGCAACGATAAAACAGTGTTATGCTCGCACTAGCTTAATGTGTTAAAATCTATTTTTAACTTCTAAAGTCGCATCTGCGACTGTAGCTTATGTTTAACGAGATTATGTATATGCATTTTAACTTTGACAGTGCCTGTCTTTTGTGTTAAGCCAGTTAAACAGTGATTTTAAAGTTGGGAACAAAAATTTAGTGCAATTTCTTCGATTTTGTTGCCCACAATCTCGTTTAAAGATAATTGAGCTAAAGCACTCGTATATTCGATTTATATAATAATATAGGTAATATTATTTTTTGGTTGAATTTTTGCGGTGTCATTACGTTAAAATAATCTTAAATATGCTTAACAAGTGAAAAACCAAACTGTACTCTTGTATATTTTTGTTGGATATTTTATACGACTTTCCAAATTATATTTCGATTAATTTTATCATTTGTTAGCTACGCCACTTAATTCCCACACCAATAACTGTCGAAGCTTTTCTCATTTTACATACATATGTATAACTGTTTAATGTGGTCTGGATTTTGGATACCATTAATAATGTAACTAACCAAACACAAAAACGTTTTTATTTTTATTTTATTATTTTGTTTGACAATTTTTATTTTATTTTCAGCGAAAAAAAATGGCCTTTTTAATGGAATCAAAGATGTGTTCGAAAAAGAAGGTACATATTGAAACAAAGTTTGAAAAATATCTTAAAATCCATAAAATATTGTAAAAAATTCAATTCTTGAAAATGAATTCTAGACAGAAGAAAATGTTCTGTATACATATATCCTTAGCTGAGGTACTCTTTCTGAACTAAGTGTATTTAATATAATATTTAAATCTAAACATATTCATGGTCTGTTGAGAAATTACGCACAAATATTTCTCTAAATCCCTTCAATAATTGTGCGTCCTTTTAAAATTATTGGTGGGGGAACAGAAGTCCAATAACTTTGATGGTTTTTCTTATAATGTTGAGTGAGCTTTGATGTTGTTCTTGTCTAGAGAAACAAATGGAACATGGATTTTGGATTTTTATTGGTGGAAATACATATATTATTCATGTTCTATACAAAATAGAAAAGCGTGCGTTTTAAATTAAAGAGAACTTAATTAGATAACTTACATACAGCGCCACCTATCGGGTTTAGATTTTGTAATTTTATTTTTTGTCACTAATCCAACATAAGTATATATTGGCAATATGAGTCACTTTGATAAATGAAATCAATTTAATGAATGAATAAATGAGTCACTTCGATGAATAAAAATAATTTCACTTCAGAGCATTCAAACTCAAATTATTAAAATTATTTTTTTTATCTGCACCATTCTTAGTGATCAAAACCTTTATCAATAGCGTTGTTAGATATCGATTTTGAATATTTAACAACAACTATGAATTGATAACTGACAATCGTAACAGAGGTGGGAAACATTTGAATGTATAAAGATCAGAGATTTTTTATAACTCTCCACACGATGAACTCCAGTATTGATTTTTTTCTAGCGTCTGCAAATCATGCCTGAAACAGTTCAGTTGTTGCTCAAAAAGGACTTTTTGGAAGGATGTGATAGACAATACTTGATGGTTAATGAAATTAGCAACATCCCAATTAAAATCCTAGGAAAAATCTTATTTGAAAAAATCCTTCTATTTCAATACCTGCATTTTTGTTCTTTAAAAGTGTTACTGCATAAAGGACAAAAAAGTGTTTTTTTGTTGAACTGTTGTTTGTTGACTGTGAACTGTGTTAAATGAATGCTCAAGACAAAAAAATGTTTTCGACATATTTCTCATTTATATTTATAATTATTATACAATCATAGCACCATGTTTCATTTAATAAAGACGAACTTAATTTAATGTAAAGTGTCAAAGATCTCGTGAAAAAAAAATACTTATTTATTTTAAACAAACTGAGAGTAAGGACGACGACACGCAGAGTTGAATGCTTTATTCAGGTGTTCATGGAGGAAAAATGTAAAACAAATAAAAGAGATATCATCGACAGAAAGACTCTACGAATCACAATATCATCATGAGCGTGAAAGTAATTATAATAAATTTCCAAGTAAATTGCATTTTTATTTACATTTTTTTTTGTATGTAGGACAGGCAGTATACGACTACAAAGCATTATGTTTATAGATGGATCGTCTAGGGACAAACATATTCAGAATAAAAGTATATATTACAATATTAAAATAGATTCTGTTTCACGTCGAAAAAATATTCTGAAAGTAGAATGATGATAGGAGATAACAAAGGCCAATACTATTACGGTCGAAATACGATTACACTTTTGCAAAGGTTCATGGCATCAAACATGAAATGTAATCCGATCTCATAATTGGCTCAGATATTTAAATTTACTCGTATAAGTTCGAAGAAATTATTGTTTTTTTTTCGGTTATATTCGAGCTTATGCTACATAACGAATTATTTGTTGTGTAAAAAATTGTTACGGCATCTTAAAAAAATCATTTTGAATCTTTCAGATCCTTCCTCTGTTCTCGTTTCGATAAATCTAATTAAATTGTAACTTTTCGCCTGTCCTACTCCGGTCTCATACTTTTATGAATTTCTCTTAGATCTGATCCAATTGAACAAAATTTTGAGTTAGGATTCGAGTTCAGAAAACTCCCAAACAGCTTAAAAAAATCAGATGAAGCTGAATTTTGGTTCAGAGCCTCATGTGTTCCCAAAAAGGATTCAAAAGGCAATTTTAACAATTATCATCCTATTCGCAATCTTTTACCTATATCCAAAGTCTTCGAAAGTATTTTTCTGTATGAAATGATAAATTTTTACAAAAAAAATATTCATGGCTAACACTCCTAAAATGATCTTCTGTCGGCTTTGCCTAAGAAAACGTTATTGTTATTACAGAATTTGTTTCAGATCTGCTCACTCTAGCCCTTTTTAGCTACCTCTAATGTTACCCAAGGCAGCTACCTAGGTCCACTTCTTTTCACTCTTACTATTTGATAGAGATCAAATATTCTCACTGTCCACCGATACATGACTCTTCTCTTATAAGGATTTTCACAGAATGGTCCACTTATCAATATTTATTTACATTTCCAGAACCGACATCGTCCACCGTCGTCGTTTATTTCCCACACCCCCTATCTTAACTACTTAAAATTCTAAAACAAAATTAAAAAGAACGAAATTTCCGAAATTCTTTTCATTCATCGACTGTTTTCTGGTTCAGTTGACTCCATCTCTGGTATGCTGCGGAATTCTAATTCGAACATAAATTATTTTGACTACTTGTTGAATAATCCTCCTCCTTTAGCACGGTTCTGAGTTAGGTTCTTAGTTTTTTAAGATAGGTGAAGAATTAGGTTTTATAGAATTAAATAGAACAATGCATTAAACTATCAATATTTTTTGGAATAATGTCATGACAAAATATGTATATGAATGACGAGATACGAAAACGAATTAAAAATTGAGTGAATCGATTGGTCATTTACAAAGGACCTCGAAAGAATTACTGCCTCAGGGCTCCGCAGAACATTTGCTCGTTACTGATGATCAAGTTACATGTGCCATCATGCTCTGCTGTTATGGAAAATGCGTGGAGTTCGTCAAGAGAATGTTGACTCTTTCCGCTAGTAACCTAATACTGTATTTTTGTTTTCTAAAAACTCGCTGTTTGAAATATGTAATTCTATTTCCTAATCATGAATTCAGTTGATTTTGATATTTAATGAAGCGTCCAAAAAGAACATCAATCCTTTTTTTCAAGAAAACACTTAACGCACTCAGAATAAATACCTAAATATTTCTGGAAGAATTAAAAACACAAACGAAAGATGCTTCAATAACTCGGGGTTGATTTTGTTTCCTCTTTCATACATTCCGACAAGGAACTAATACAACAATCTTATACTGTAGTAATAGCAAATATAATTTCCTCTTTCTTTTCAAAATGTTAACAAAATCAATAATTCGAAACCATTCTTTTGTGAATATTACCAAAATTACATAATAACCATTCTCATAAAATAAATAAATCGACAAAGTAAGAATCGAACTAATTTTCCAACTCAATAAATCTCATGTAGATATTAGTGGTCTTTGTTGAAACACATTCCTTAAAAAGATAGGAATTCTTTGGTGGTTATACGTCAGTTCTCGAAATTTCTCTTTAGGGTATTTAAAGGCACGTACGTCTTTTAAAAGACAAAATTCACATTTACTGTGTTGCAAAACTGCAATACAAAAAAAACAGAAATCTATCAATTTGAAACTTTTAATTAAACCGATGGCTTTGCTTAACAGCTTAACGGTACTTTGATTCGAAACTCGGTGTCACTATCGAATTCGCGTTTTATTTGGTATAAATTGTCCTCGTTTTGAGGATGTAATAGAATACTTTTTATCTTCACCAGAATTCAACTCGTTAATATTTGTGGGATGAGTTTTAAGTACGTACGGGTGGGTTTCCTTTCACCCAACTGCTCGAATTGAACCCAGAATGAAATACACTTGTGTACCTATATCTGGGATTTTTGTGTATAGTATATATTGTGTTGTATAAAAAATTCGATATATGTGTACACTGCACAGGTTATACAGTACACTCCATACATATATAGCTTAATATCATGACATGACCCCTTATATTACACATTTTTCCCTTTGACATTGCAGTATCATGATGGCATGTCTGGTCACTCGCAAATACTCGCCTCTTGCCTTGGGGTTTTGGCAATCAAAAGCACATAAAAAGCCACTGCATTAAAGAGGTACACTACTGTGCGAAGACTTTTGATAAATAATTTATTTTCTCTATAACATTTAAAAGTCCACGACAACTATCGTTTTTTTATCAGTTCAATCTTTGTAAACAGTCCCTTTGTTGTTTTATAGAAAATTCCTCACGACAAAGACTAAAAACAGGACATGAACATAAGTACGACTCAATGGCACTTAATTTTCGTAAGAATATCTAAATGACAAGAAGAAATTACAAAACACATTCACTTAAAATATTTTGCACAGTGCTGTGCGTGTAAAGTAGGATAAATTATGGCATTCATTTCTTCCATTGCCTTGAGCACGGACACATCCTGGTTGAAATTGTACTTTTTATATATACGACGACGTATAAGAGAATGAACACTTGGATATAATGTTTTCGTTTTAAAAATGCTCACAACACATTGCAAATGAGTTTTTATGTTCTTAATTTAAAGTTATTTTTGTACAATATATTTCAATCATACTCCTAAGAGGGGATGGAAGAGTTAAGGCTCAAACTATGAAAGATGTATGAAAAACATACGAAATCTGCACAATAATGGAAAAAAATAAATTGAAAATGTTTGTTATGAACTTGAAACAAAAATTGAAAAAAAGTGTTAAGTATACGACCGAGTGACTGAGAATCAGCAGAGTTTTGTATTTCGTTTTACTTCATTTTCTTACAAGAAAATAATGAACAATTTTTTCTCGTGTAGCTTTCAATAAAACGATGAATTAAAGAACATACAGAAAAATCCTTACTATTTTGTGTCAACCGAAGAAGTGGTTGAAGATATCGGAGGCAATAAGATTGAACTTTAGATACAAAATAAGTTTTTAACCCTAATTTAATTTACTTCTATCCAAACTGGATTTTCGAGTTTTCGAAATGCTATTGGTCTCTAAAGCCGCTTTTCGGGAGTTTTTGGAATAATCGGTTTTCTGGGTATTGGACAGAATCCCTGTCCTACTTCCATAGGGAACGCATTCTAAATGCCAACCATACACATACCATTATTGAATTCAGATTTAAAATCCTATAAGAAGGCCTTAAGCAAAATGTTTGAAAAATAAATCCTTCTTACTTTTAATAAGTCTTTTAATTTTTTAAGCTTAAAAAATATAATCCAACCCAAAAATTACAAATTTATATTCTCATTGTCTTTATTCAAATATTACAGGAAATCATTAATATTATTTAAACACTAGTTGCAATAAAAGAAAATTGTATTTTTAATTTTTGAATTAATTATTAATTAACAATTATGCGGTATTATTTTTTATAAGTAAAAAATATCAAACTTGGGTCAAAACAAGAACATACGTCCCCCTTTTATTTGTACATCCATAAATTTATCATTTTTAATGTTAGTTGCTGTTGCCGATATAAGGATCATCATCAGGTTTCAAAAACGGTCCATCCATCACTCATCAAACTTAGCATGTTTTAGAAGCAAAATAATTTAAAAAAAAATGTATCTATAGCTGTATATAAGGTATATACGTTGTACTCGTATCATTGTATAATCATTTGTAACTCTTTGTTAATGGCATGATGGTGTCCCGATGTCGTGTTTCCATTCAATCAGCTCGCAACGGATATCCGACGAGTTGAGAATTTGAAAATAAAATATGCAAACAAAATGACTGTAAGACACAGGTAGAGAATGTTTGGTTATGAGTTTTCTTTGTATGTTTTTTTTTTTGTTGTTTGGAATTTGATTTTAAATTAATTTTTGCTGCACATGGCTTTTTGTAACTTTTGTAGTTTGTATGTATTCAAGGATGATTCTTAAATTTTTTTTTTATTTCAATTTGATTTTACACTTTCTTAACCTTTAAGATAACTAGACAACTAGACAAACAAATCTTGAGTGATTTTAATAAAACAATCAACAAAAAACATTTAATAATTATCGTATCTTAATTTCCTTTTAGTTAATTGCTCGATTTTCGGGCGGAAAAAAAAGCAATGCCGGGACAAGTACTTGGCCAAACATAACGCTGTGTTCGATAATTTGGATTTAGTGACATATGAGGAGGTTGTTAAAGTGCCAGGTAAGTCTAATAAAATGTTTAAACCTTTTGAGATATTTTTTCTCTGTTCGTTGGGTCTTTTAAAAATGCATTCAAATTGAAGCTTTCCATTTAAGGCGGATTGGGTACGAAATGTCGATTCTATAAATATCGGCTTCACAATGTCGATTTTCAAAATTTGATAAAAAAATCGAATGGTTAAAAGACGCGACTGATCAAAAAATCGAAACCTAAAGCATTTTAAAAACGTTGGCTCATTTATCCTCTTGCAAAATGAGGGGAGGGGTTGCGTTTTGACAATTTTATTTCTTGACGATTGGAAAAACCTTGTTTCTTCTGCACTACGAATATAGTAAAATTACCTGTTGAAGAATTTTTCAGTATATTGCTATTATCTACTCGTAATTACTTTTAAATTATAAAATTGTTCAAATTTCATTTAATGTTAAATTTTATTGGTTGTTAAAATGTCATGGAAAACTAATTATAATATCTGCACGTAGAATACTAAGCAACCGTTTAAATGTGAATTCACGTGTTCATACACTAAGAATTCTATAACGTGTGCTCTTGTACTGCACTACAATGGGGGCTCTTAATTGAATTATTATTAAATTATTTTTGGAACAAAAATAAATACATAATGCTATAGAATAGATTCAAGAGAAAAAACAAAACTTTCAAATAAAATGACTAAAAAACCCAGCTTCGTGAAGTCCTAGGATAGCTTACCTTAATAATCAAATATGAAGGTTTAAAATATTTCCCGAACAGATAGTTTGAATTTCTAAGAAAAACAAATAAAATTTATGTTAATCTGTTGCTCATGTTTGTTTTTATAGTTGCTGATCCCAGCTTTCATCGGAAAACTTTAGTATTATTAGGCGCACATGGTGTTGGTCGTCGTCATATCAAAAACACTCTTATAGCTAAGTATCCAGATAAATATGCTTATCCAATACCACGTAAGTTAAATATATTTTCGTTTATATTTTAGAGAATAATAGTAACATGTACTTTTTTTTAATTAATATTAAAGATACAACGAGACCTCCACGGCCAGACGAGGAGAATGGTCGCAGCTACTATTTTGTGTCACACGACGAAATGATGGCCGACATTGCTGCTAATGAGTATCTCGAATATGGTAAGAATATTTATTTTTATTTTTTTATAAATAGAAAGAGCTTTTTTTAAGAATTTTAAAGTAAAGATTGTAATAAGGAGCGACTAGTACATGCTAGTTTGTAAATGCATTTATAGCTTCCTGTGTGCAAAATGAAGCTGTGCCAAATAATTGTTGGAAGAAAATCAAATTGTTACCAGAAATAGATTCAAAAAACTTGCTGAGACCTTAAACAATTTTCATTCCCACCAAATTTAAGCCCGTAAATAATAAGTTTCTCTAATAATTTTAAGTTGTTTCAATATAACTCTACTTTAAACATTTGATATTGATAAAGTAAGAACTTGGCGTACTTTAAGATCCCACTACTTTTCACGGCTAACTTGTTACATACAGATTTTGGTTAAGAAGAAGAAGAACTTGGCTTTTCTTTAATTTATGTTTTTTGGTCTGATACATCTTTCTAGACATCTAATCGTTCCTTGCCTAAATAAAAGGAATTATAATTTTGTTTTGAAAATCCTAATAATTTCTGCAAAAACTGAATTTGTTTGTTAAATATTATCCAATAAAAATGAAAAAGCTGCACAGGCAAATATAAATCTGTGTTAGATCTATAGTTCGAATCATATTAGTTTGGCTTTTATTTGACCGAGAAAAAATTCCTTTAAAATTGTGTCTCATTTAAAATCATGTCTTTTATTAAAATGACCAAAAAAGCTCATAAATAAGGTTTTTTTCATATGCGAATTATGTCTTTTATATAAGATGAAATTTCATCATAAAGAACTGTTTTGGCTTTGAGAATTCATTCATCTTTTTGTTTAAAGGTTTTAAGGTAGGGTTGGCATACAAACAAAATAGGTCAACTAGTGGATTCGAGTTTATTATTTCTCAATTTGGCCTTTAGGGTTAGTAGTTTGGTATGCTTTTTGCTAGAGGTTGTATTTATGTTTGAACATCGATGCGAACACAACTGAGCAAATTAAACATTGTTTTTCTTTGTCTGTTATTGTATTGCTGTTTATGTTTGACCTGCGATATACGACACGAAGAAATTCGCTTGTATGTACAATTTGTTATTATTTAAATGTTGAATCTATGGGTAGATGTGTTTTATGTGATTAATATTATAATTTGGCTGAATTAATTTAGGTTTTCGTTACGAACACATTAAACAATAAAAAGATTTTTTTTTTTTAATTAGGAACAGATTCATGAAATTCCATTATTTCTTTACCGCAGTTTTATTCCCTTCTTCCTTTGCTTCTATATATGTAAATGGCAAATGGTCGAGTTTTAATCAAGTTAGACATCCACATGACCAAGACAAATGTAAAAAATAAGGAATAAAACTATAGGCTTACATAAAACTTCTTTGTGGAAAGTTTGCACTTCTCATTCTACAAAAGGAACCTACACATTAAATTTGAAATCATTGTAGCTTTTCCGCTTTTCTTCTGTTGCAAAGCTAAAGATTTTTATTTCCTTATCATTACCAAATATAATTATTATTATCTTGAGCAATTTTCAGTTTTCGTTTCCAAATTAATAAGATATAAGAAAAATACACCGTACATCATTCGAAAGCGTAAGTACTTCCTTTTACTCGATTTTTAAATAAGAAAAACTTTAATCAATACGTTGATGCAATTAAGCAAAAAAAAATAATTTGGAAATTACATGAAATCCTATTATTTCATCAAGCTAGTAGCTAGTTGGTTCATGGACAAATCTTTATTAAGATAAAAACTTCTGCAGTTTAAAAGGCCTAATCTCTAGAACGATAAAATTTCGCTTAACAATAGCTCGCAATTTAACTAAATTTACTATATGGAATTGTAACACTTATTTATTTTTTTGAATTTCTCATAAAAGTTTATTTTAATTACAATACTGGTTTATCAGTCCATATATGACCAGCACAATCTGCTGGGAACAACTACTGGGTAATTCCATGGTAACTCACGTTACATTCACAAAAATTTCAAAGCAATAAATTCAAAATTTCTTGTCAATGTCTTCATAAATTGATACAAAAGATATTATTCATGAATATAATGCACTGATTAGGTTCCAAATTTAGTAAAACAATTTTTTTACTAACAAATTAAATACAACTCACGTTACCAGCTTCGGTCACTAGGTTTTTAGAGCATGAAAATATTGAAATTTTCTGCGATATTTTTAAGTTTAATTGATTTCTAATGCTAACTTTAGCGGATTAAAAAAATAACGTCTTTTTTAATTCTTAAAAGAATTCAATATTTTGTAAAATATATATATAGCAAAAAATACAAGTTTTCAGGTAACTCACGTTATTATTATTAGAATTCGAAAACATTTTGTTTTTTGTTTGGGAAAAAGGTATTTCGAAGCTAAATTGATCTGCTACGATTTTGTATAACCTAAAAGCTCTTTGTGCAAATACTTAACCTACAACAAATTGTCTTATCTCGAAACTCAAGTTTGGGACGAACGAATTTCTCACATTACTCACTATCGTGAGCAATACGCATATTTTTTTTATACGCACTACTATAAATATAGGTTTGTTGGAAATGTTTGGTACATTTTAAATCCATTAATTTTTAAAATCGGTATCTACACAAAACGAAGGTAACCTTACATGTACACACTATATACATCGTCCTTTTGACCCTTGCTATTCTCTCGAATTGCCATGCAATAAATAGGAGGACCATGGTAGTTTGTTTTAACAACCATAAACTGCTCGTTCGCTAACCCAATCGACCGCAAAGACATAAACCCCCAACAGAAGAGTGCCGCTTTTATTGCATTTGCTAGTCATCCTTCATCTAACTTGGTTTGGGTTGTTGAACATGCAAATTAAAATCCTAAGTATCTTTCTAACTGTGCCCCGGTTGTAACTACTATTCTGTATTCCTATCCATCATCAACAGGCACTCACGAGGATGCAATGTACGGCACGAAATTAGATACAATACGACGCATTCACACTGATGGCAAAATGGCAATATTGGACGTGGAACCACAAGCGCTTAAAATCCTTCGAACTGCTGAGTTCACTCCGTATGTTGTGTTTATAGCTGCTCCATCATTGCAAAATATCGCCGATGTAAGATTGAATATCTAATTTTGTTTATCAAGTTTTTTTTTTATTTCTAAACTATTTTTTTTCTTTTTTCGAATAGTATGATGGAAGCCTGGAACGTTTGGCCAAAGAATCAGATATGCTGCGTCAGGCTTATGGTCATTTCTTTGACTTGACAATAGTCAACAACGACATTGGTGAGACAATAGCAGCGCTGGAGAACGCAATCGATCGAGTTCACACCACAGCACAATGGGTACCCGTGTCCTGGCTCTACTGACAAGACAGTGAGCTAGAATGTCCGGACTGTTTGGAAGGATGCGATTGTGAATGTGAATTGGTTGACTCGCAATATAATCTTAACTAAATCGAGTCGCAAAAGCTTTTTCAACAACAACAAAAAAATTACTTATATGTATATTTTGTTTAGTCTTTTTTTTTTAATGTATAACTTGTTTTCTAATTATAACCTCAATGTAATTTTCATTCCACTAAATTTTATTTACATATAATTTTTATCAATTTTAAGAAAAATAACAATAATTAAAAGTCAAAATAATATTTCGATTATATAATTCACTGAACCCTAAGTAAAAAAAAAACAAAGAAAAAGAAAACAAACAAACTATTTTTCCACAACACCCAAAAGTATACCACTATATAATTTTATAAAAGCAATGGACAATGAAAACTCATTTCCGAAGAACAATCGCACTTTTATTCTTCAAAAAACAAAAACCAAAAAAAAAAACGACGCAATACTAACAAAAACATAAGAAAATTAGAGTTTAATCATAAAAAATAGAGTGAGCACACATATTACCTAAAAAATAAGTAAAACCACAAAATCACATTATTTAGAGACTTTGGAGTAGATTTTGGAAACAAAAATACAAAATAATATTAAAACAACTATTTTCTCAGGACGAATTTCGAAAAATTCGCATTGAACGTATCAAGATATTAAAAGAAAAAAAAACAAACAAACATTCGACTCATGCAGTGCTGTGAAAGAATACATTCTTTTTGGGTTGCTTTTCCTTAATTGTTTCCAAATTTAATTGAGTCAAAAAAATAGTGCATTCACATGATTAAATTTTACTTAATTCATCTATTTGAATTCTTTTTAATTAGTTTGCATTCTTCTGAAGGTCTCTTCTTTGTTAGTCTCATCCTAGTAGTGAGACCTAAAAAAAAACGTAAATATTGAATTCGAATTTCCAAACTATTCAAAACTTTTAAATAAAATTTAATCATTTTTTTTTTTATTGAGTTCAGTTCGTGCCATTTTATTAAATTTTGAAGTTTTATTGATACTCAGACTCAAAAAAAAATATCATCCAAAATAAATAAAATCATTTAGTATAAAATAACAACCGTAAAATTAAAAGAATTCGTTCCCAAACAATTGCATTCTTTTACAGCCTTAGCATTCATGTAGACTCACAACAACATTTCATAATTCCAGGTCTAGATACCAAAATATTAAGATTTTATTGTATTTTTTGCATTTATTTTTTAATTATTTTTTGTCTATATTATTTTTCCAATTAACACATTTAAGTAGCGAATCAAGACATCCAAACATTCCATACATAAGAAGGGAATAAAAATTGAAGCGTGGCGCGATAAAGAGTATATAAATAAGTATAGCAAAAACATATTTATCAACAAAAAAAAAATAAAATCTTAAGCGCAAAAGAACAAAAAAAAACAAAAACATTCTACAAGAATTAAAACAAATTTAAATGAACATTTAAAAAAAAATAATAATTATAATTAACATTCCCGAGCACAAATTAAACCAAAAATTAAAAAAAAAAAAAAAAAAACAACCCTTAACCTGTATGATGGGGTTGCGCATGTAATTTGTTTTGTTTTGTTTGAGCGAGGGGCGTGCGTGAATATAATTAATTTATGATGAATGAAAAACTCAAACCAATGTTAACATTAAATTTAAAAATAATTAAATATTTAAGATAATACATTTTTAAAAATAAATTTAAAACCAAAAAAAAAAAATTGAATTTAAAGTGGAAATGAAGAAGAGATGATAAATAAATTATTCAATAAATGAAACTTTAATAGTGAATTAAAAAAAAAATAGGCGAATTAAACGAATTAAAAAAAAAAGAAATTAAATCAGTTTTGAAAGTAAAATTAACAAAAAAAATTATACATATATTCTATTTCCATCATGCCAAACGTGTTATGAATTGTACCAAATCTTCCCATTGCATTAAAGTATATATAAATATCACATGCAGCTTTAAATTTACAAAACAAATATGTTTGCCTGCTTTTTTAAATTATATTTTAAATTATTTTTTAATGTATACATTATTTATATCCCCTTATAGAAATATGCAACCAATGTGATTCTTTTCCTTGTAGTAACTTCATATAGTTTAATTTATTTTGTATTGCTTTTCCAATTAAATTGAGTGGATGCATTGGTTTTGAATCATTCGCATTTAAATACAAAGAATACTTATGGTTGTTAAAAAATACAAATAGTTGTGAATAGATGGAAATAATTGTAAAAGAATGCAGAAGAGTCTAAATGAATTCTTTCACTCAATTTCAATCGTGCTACATAAAACAATTTGTAATTATTTCTTCCAGTTCACCACCACCTTCAAACACCTTGCATTATAAAAGGTAACTTTTAACGTATTCCACGACACAACTTACTGCTATATTAAATCTGCCCACTTATGGGTATTTGCTTTCTGGGGTTGACAAAAAAATAACAATTTTTATGCAACATTTTGGTTTTAATTCGGTTAAATATTTCAGTAGCATCATTGTTTCTAACCGAGTCTTGGTTAGAGTCCATGAATTACGTTTAATCAATCTACTCAGTTAAAACTTTACATTATTATGTATATGGGTAGGTTTTTTCATTACTTTTTTAATATATAAATTTATATTTTTCTTGTTTTAAGTTAACAAACTATCGTCCTTAACTAAGCCGTACTTATAAAACGCGTAATCGTACCTACTTAACCAAGACTAAACAATTTAATAATCTACAAACCGCTTAATTAAGATGCAAATCGAAAAGATCCTATCAAATCAATCAGTTCAAAGAATGTGTCAATTCCTAGACTAAGGCCATTATGGCAAGTGTCGTCCAATTTTCGATCCCACAAAAGTCGGACGGCTTTATGTTGTCTTAATCCCTTCTGAAATAATATAAAATCAATAAACAAGCGACACTCGCAGTAGTTGATACAGAATTTTTCTCAGCTATTCTGTTTGGCATAAGATATAATATTTTATCAGGAATTCACAGAATGCCTTACAAAAACATAGCAATCAATTGGAAAGGATGCTTGTCATTTCTCAGAATTGTCGTTCATCAGTGGTCTTATTATGGAATTCTTAGTAGAATTTGATAGCTTATTAAAATTAAGCTATTAATAATCGAAAGTTGATGTGATATTTGTACTTCATGACGTATCAATTATATAGACCATTGTATATTTGAATATGATTACAACTTGTGAAAGCCTTTAACTTTTTTTTACTCCGGAAGACACCTTCATTTAGTTCAGTTGAGAAGATACAATTTATTACAATAAGTTATGCAAGTGAAGGAATCGCATCATTCTATCGAGTTTGTTTCAGTCAATTTGTCGTTTGTGTTTCATTGATGTTTTTTTTAATTTTCGATTTTATTCCCATTATAAAAATTGCATTATCCTCAAATTGTATAATATGCATTAATCAGATCAATTTTTTTTGCCAAATACTTTCGAGGATAAAGAAAGACAAGTGATTTGAACAAAGGACATTACAACAACAAAAATTATCCACGAATACCTGGCAACAAATTTCAGAGCAACCAACCAAAAAAACTCACTTAAAAATAAATCATGATAACTAACAAATGAAAATACGAAAAAAATGGATTGTACTTTTCAATTATTGAGCTTAACATCTATTTAATAAAAAAAAAATCTAATTAAAAAAGTTTCGAAATGAAAATAAATTAAAGTTTAAATGAAACAAATTAACAAAAGCAAAATGAAATAAATACACATCTATGGTTTCAAAACATTATAAACAAACTATAAAACTAATATATAGGAAAAAAAACTAAAAAAAAACATTTACATTTCGTATTAATTTCAATTTTATTATAAATAAAAACATTGTTTATATTCAATTTGTGTTTTGTTGTTGAAATTTATAAAAAGGCACAAATCTCTCGAGAATTTTACATAACTAAAAGTTTTGACTTAAAACAAAACAAAAAAAACGTTCCATTTCTTCATTAATGTCAATTCAATCAATAAGCAAAAATTTGCTTTCAACAAAGACTCATAAATGACTCTCTAATTAATATTCTCTCTTAGGAAAAATGTTGCCAAATTTTGGGTTTTAGAAAATCTCTTTTTTAAATACAACCTGCCATTTAATTTAAATATCATCGTCATTCAAGAACAAAAATCTAAGAATTGTTAAATATTCAAATCACAAGTTTAATAAAAATAAATACAAAATAAAAAGACAAATTGATAGAAAATTTCCCACACTCTCAATAATGTTTCTTAAAAGACACACATTGAAACATAAGAATAATGTAATGATTATTTGATTTCATTATATTAACAGTAAAACACGTTAAATATAATGAAATGTATAACTGTATAATACTAATTTGATTTTTAATTTATCACACTTAATACTCTTGTGGTTATTTTCTGATATATCAATTAAACTTACAAAACAAAATAATTTTACTACAAATAATAAAATATAAAATATTTTTATAAATTGTCTTTCAATGAAAAAAAAATATATTGCACACATGAGCTTATTTACGATTTAAGAAATGTGAAATATGTAAATTTATTGTTTTTGTTTTGTATTGTTTTTTTAATTTATATTATTATTTTGTTTAACTTAGTGAATGCATGTGTTTTAGTATACTATTGTCTTCATATTGATTCCCTTTACTTTTAAAGGTGATGACACAATGTTTAATAAAAAAAAAGAGGAAGTTATGAATCCATAAAATATATAAATATATATATTTGAAACAATAGACAGTTAAAAATTTCAGAAATATATTAAATAATCAACACAGGTGCAAGAAATAAAAACATCAAAAACATAACAGCGTTACACAAAACAAAAAAAAGAAACTTATATCGCAAGAAAACATTTAAATAAAAATTAAGTTTTCAATTATAAAGATGAAAAATTAAAATCAACAAAACCAATAGTTTAGAAAACACGAAACTTTAAACAAATATATTTCGATTTATAATAATCAGTATTTAAACATGGGAAATCAATGATGCTAAATTGAAAACATAACAAAATGGAAAAAAATATATAAACAATATATATTTAGATTGATGAGGAAATGAAATAAAAATTTAAAAAAAAAAGTTAATACTTGTTTTACTGATCCTTCATTCTTTAAGTACTTGGAAAACTGTATCCTTAGGTTTTTTTCATCGGTTAGTAATTTTTACTTTCAAATTCAGTTTTTTTCACAATTGTTAAGGCTGATAAAGAAAATATAGGCTGCGAGGCAAGAAACGAAGGTTGTACAGTGCACTTAATGCAAATTAAAATGCGGGAAACCCGTTATCCGCATAGAAAGAAGTTGTAGGGTGGACAAAGACTCTTAAACCTGAACAATTAATTATATAATTTTTACACCAGAATGAGAAGATTTTTAATTTATTCGCTATTTAAAAAAAAAAACAACCACTGTCTTTCATTTCTGTCTCTCGATTGGTTCCTCTTTGAAAAACTACGAATTGTTTAGAATATGAGAATCGTATATTGACTGAAATTCACTAAGAATGGTGGTTTTTCTAAATAACCGATATTTAGTTTTTCATTTTTTTAGCCCGCCAGTTATAACCGTTTAAAAATAAAATTGTTTTCGAAATACCCTTTTTTAGTAAAACAAAACTTTCTGGATTAGTTTACAGACAAAAAACGCAATTAGAATGAATAATTTTTTTGGAAGAAGTTTTCGGTTCGGTCTATTAACAACTAAATTGTTTGGATTCATGGAACTGCCAAAGTAAGTAAAATTTTTTTTTATTCTATTACGACAGTTACACCTCCTTCCAAATAAAATTCAATTGACTTACGAGTTGAAAACAAATGATCAACAAGTAGGTACGCATTCAGTATTTTTAGTGATCGGATAATATCGCGAACTGGCCACCGCTACTTAAAAAGTAAAGTATATGTCAGTAAGCCAAGAACCATGCAACAGCTTGATTCTTTAGGGCGCTGAGACCTGAAAGAGCACGTCAAGTCGAAGCAAACAATGGGCACCATTCGAGAGATATGCACCCCTGTTCTGAATTCCGATCCGTTATAAAATCCTTTCTTTTTTTTAAACTCTAGTGGTCGTATTTATAAACTTTGTCTAACTTTGGACAGGTGTCTAAGTTATAAATAAACGCGTTTAGTTGTTGGCTAAGACTTATCTAAATCAGAATTGGTTGTTTAAGTCTTGGCTAATGTGACATTTTATTCATATTTCGAACACTGAAGATGCAGACCCTGTTAGACACTGTCTAACTAGTCAAAAATCTAATAAATGCGGCTGTAGGTGTTTTGAAATGCTTTTAGCTTTTAATAGGTCTGTTTGGTATTTTTTTTTTAAGAAAAATGTGTAAAATCTGCCAAACTTTGAAAGAAGGTGAAAATACTCTCAGAGAGGGAAAACTTGGCAAAAAGTTAACAAACGCACTGAATCACTTTTTGTATAAAATGTCACTTTTTTGTACAAGATGGTCAAATGATGATAAATCATATGATGATATCTTGTAATTGTTAAATTTGGACAAACTATAGAACTACCTATTGGGACACGTTAAGTGCGAATGTCAAAATGATTTTTTTTGCATATTCTTAGCCGACGCCAGCTGTGTATTGACAGTTTTCACTACTTGTCAACATGCTGGTAGCCACATACGACAAAGAAGTAAATCGATAAACTTTCGTATGCTTAACAACCAACTGAAAAAGCTCGTAATATGTCGTTGTTATCGTTACCATAAGAGCTGAAAAAAGTTGGATCCGCATAAGGGTAGACATAATAATTCAACTCAGAAAATTTTAAGGTTAGTTGTTCAAATGTGGTTTAAATTTTTATTCGTGATTCAGCATCAATGTAGTTAAACGATTTCGGCGGATTAACTGAGATTCAACAATGGTTCAAGCATGTAGTTGGCTACTATCACATACTTGAACCTTGATCCATCGTTGAACCTTAACTAATCCACCGAAACCGCTGAGATAAAATTGCAGAACCACGGATCAAATATATGTACATATGTAGAAACCACTTTTGTATAAGTGGCCCTTATTCATTTTAATCTATTAACAAAACGATATAAGTTTATCATCATGACAAAGGTTGATATTAAGCGACTATAAGCAATATTTTGCATATATACGTTAATTTTAATACGGAAGAATCTTTCACGTAGTCAAAAGCTGGGTTCTCGGAATTTTGTTCAACATATCACAGATTATTTTTTATTTGACCTTTTTAAAATGTTTATTTATTTTTTTATTATTGCAAGTAATTTCAACAACCTTGCTTTTCGGTGTCAAGTAATCAACTTCCAACCTACTTCAAATACCAACTGTAAGAGTTATATAATTACCTACAACAAAATTCTAAGAAATTATTATCTACCGTAGAATTAAATAACATAATTTGCAAGTCAATGCATAAGAAATGGGGCAGTAGTAGGTGTGCAGAAAAAAAAAACTACAATAAAAATTGATGAAAAGCATTTTTTTCATAAGTCTATATATCTGAGTCTGGGTAAAAGATTATGTTCTTTTACCCAGGTTTTAACCTTAATAAATGATTAGGCCCCACACGCATATTTCCGATCCATAAGGAATTTTGTAAGCAATGCCAGAACACGGTCCATTCTAATCAACGTAACATAATAATAATTTTCTTGTAACATAAGCTGCCATATTATAATAGATTCTGAAACTAAAAAACTTCTTTCCTGTTACACTTTTCCTAAGGGAATTGCCCGAAGGGAATTGCATGAAAAAAACGATCATAGGGATTAGCGACAGCATCGCAGAAACAAAATTTAGTTTTCATACAAACTATCGATAACAAGTTCATATATGTATATGTAATTCACACCGGTAACACAGTTTTTCTGTGTACTTAAGTTAAAGCCGGAGAATTATCTGGGTTTAGGTTAGCCCGTAAAGGATAGAGTTGTTGTTGTATTTAACATTGGTGATTGGTTAGCATCGGCGCGGCGTCTTTTTTTTCGGTCAATTCCCTCCGGGCTTACAAAAAAACACGCATAATATAGAACGTAGGTATGTTACCATCTAAATCTAAAGATACATTCATATACATACCTATTTTCTCCTCATCGAGTAAGAATGTTCCGGTCAACAGCTCAATCTTACTTCTGTAACAAGTACCTGCAAATTATATTTACAAAATGTTTTATTGTGAAATCCATGAAGATGTGCTGCTTCAGCCAAAAAGTTGCAACGCATTGCCACTGAACAAGATTCATAAGTAGGTATACCTAACTAAGCATTAAGGCTGGTTGACTTTGTGAGTACCTAGCTCTCGGCAGAACCCGTTTTCTTTTATTGGCATTTCGATTTTTTTTTTAAATAAACAAGAACTATTAACGATGTTTAATATTTATTTTGTATTTTTTAAGCGTTTTATCATCAAAGATAAATCAATTTAAATCTTTGTAGAATTATTTATTTTCTACCTTAACAATTTAAACATGTTTTAAAATAATTCTATTAAGCTGTCCCTAATTAGAAACGTTATACGTATGGACATACATTATGTATATTTTGCTTTTCAACTAAATGCAAATTAATACATAAAAGAAACTGATGGAATTAATCTGAGGATGTTGCCCATTTGGGTTAATCATTGGTTTGCGCAGCATGTTTATTGAGAAAATAACACGCCTTCCCTGTGATACGACTATAAACATCCCTTTAAGAGTGCATTCTATCTTTTGAAAAGGGCTACGAGTTCGCACGGTTATTTGTTTTATGAGTTTAAATAAATGCGAATAGAATTGTATCATGCATTAGGTACATGACCCAAAGGCTTATAAGCGCTAGTTAAAGAAAACTAAATGTATGGGTTTTATTTTTAGTATTTTATGTAAAATGTGTGTTGTATCATTCTTTAAAACTTAACACATGACGAATATATCGATTGATATAATAATAATAATTTATTTAAGAAATTTGTTTAATGCACGTTAATAAGGAAATTCTAGTAGTGGTGGTATTAATGATAACTTCGGGAACAAATACAAAAATGGACATTTATGCAGCAAATCAAATATTATCGTTAGTCAAATATCATCCATAAATGGCTCTTGGCACCACGATCTACATACCTTAGTTTATAATTTAAATACGTGTAAAAATTACTGCAGTGCCATCATTGATTAGGTACCCTTTACTTCATGCTACATTTTGAAAGTTTGATATTGCACTGCAATTGTGTATCATATGCAAAGAGCAACATGGTTTAATGGAAAAACGATCAACGGTAACGAATTTGCTAGAATTTATGCACGCATGGTCAACGGCGCGGCGCACGCAGTCGCCGGGACGAAACGCCTAAATTTTTGTGGACTAAAGGCCGTAAAAAGCTATTTTGAATCAATAATTCAACAAGTCCAATTAAATAGTGCTAAGTCTTCTACTTGGCTGATGTATTTCAGTAGTATATAGAGTTTGTATTATTATAAAAAAAAACCTTCATATAAACAATGCCAGGCCCTGAGCAAAAAACAAAAACAAAAACTTCCAATTTAATGACTAGGAATTCTAGTCTTGTTGGATATAGTTCACACTAGATATTCGTCATGAAATCTATATTAGATGAACTGAACTTAACAAAAATTGCTTCCTCACTAGTCAACTGATGAGTCCAAGTGAGATCTCCGGGACGAAACGCCTAAATTTTTGTGGACTAAAGGCCGTAAAAAGCTATTTTGAATCAATAATATTTTTATCCAATTGGAAAGGAAAATTCTTGACTTTTTTCAACCTTAGGCTTCGGCTTCGGCCGAAGATTTTCTTTCAGCCTAATAATTCGGCTTCGGCTGAAAATCGACCTTCGGTCGGACACTACTCCCCTTGGCCTTTATCACTTGGATTTCATCTTAAAAGTTAAAACATATCTTGCGAGTTGAAATTCATAAATGAAATAAAAATAATAAACAAATCAGAAGTTCCTCAGGGAAGTCATTTAGGACCACTTCTTTTATATTAGCTATTAATGCTGTTCCTTTAATCCTTTATGTATATGAAGAAATTCTTGTCTTTTCAAATGATATGAACATTTTTAAAGGCATTGCATCTGCCAGTTTACTTCGTCAAGATGATATTATCCATTTCGTTTGTAATATGTACTGCTTTTTACAAAAAGAAGTTAGAAGCAGTTCAGTGTAATTTTATTGATTCCTCTCATGAAAATCGATTTCTTCAGATTCATACTACCGAATAATGACGTTTTTAGTTTGATGCTAGTTTAAAAACAGGATTTTCCATATTTTAAATGAGTTAACATCGGGTTATCTTTAATTATTTTACTAAAGTTGAATTCACTAAATACCTTTTTTAAATTTTTATTATTATACTAACTCCAAATGTCACTTGACAATTAAAAATGTGAAAATGGCATGTTTGTTTACTTGTTTGCACGAACTGTTTTAGATTTAGATTTAGTATTATACCTACTTGTTAAAAAATGTTTAAAACTAAGAACATTTTAATAAGGAGATTTGTTGTTAGTAAATTGTTAAATAGTATCTTGCTAATACCTGTTTAAATTTTGCACCATTGTATTTATCCACCAATCAAAAACTGAATTAAAAACAATGGATTTCGAATTTCCTTTTTCCTAAAATAATTCTAAACTTTAATTCCCATATTATTCACTCGTTTCATTCAGATAAAAACTTAAATCCAGGTGTAAGTTATATAAATAAGTTCAATGTAAATATTACCGGATTTAAATTTTAATCTGGATACATCGATGGAATAATATGGCGGTAAAACATGAACTACTCAAATGATAAGGTCCACAATCAGCATTGTCGATAATCTGTAATTAATATTTCATTTTCACACGAATTGCAGCTAGAAGATATTATTAAAATATTGGGAAGATAACATATTTCTTTAGTTAATTAAATTAGACAAGTAATACAAACCAAAATAACCTTAATCCATGTAGTTTTGTTCTTCAATAAAACGATTCTGTATATACTTTTTTCTGGCAACTCTAAAGTTGTAATTCTTATTTAATTCACTAAACTCTTCTTTTAATTGTGATTGTGATCATTGAATTTCAACTGTGCATCAAAACTCTTGCAACATTGTTGTCCCCAATAACCACACACAATTCAGCTATTTGAAACTGAACAGAACAATATGTCAACATGTTGCTAGTATTTTTTTTTTTTTTTCAATTTCCATCCATGCTTGTCCGTCCGCTTAAATTCACAAAAAATTTGTTTCAGTGACTGAGTAAGCCTCAGTCTTGAACCACGGTCGACTTTTGGTGTTCAAATCGACTCTTTATTTTGACCGGTACGGTGATATTCAAGCTAAAGTATCTATAGGATCGATAAAGTTGTAATTTTTTCTAGTTAGCAGAGTTTGTGTACCTAGTTGGTTCTTTTAATGTTTCCTGATGATTTTTATCTGTCGGTCAGTAAGAGTTTCCGTTCCTTTTTGAATAAATTTTGGTTGCATTACATTTTTTGATAACGAATCGTTAGAAAGAACGCAACAAAACGAAAAATTATTGTGTTAACTTGGCAATATCTTAAAGTGGCTCATGTGCGCGCAACCGTAGCACAACCAACTCTATAGGCTTGTGGCCTTTAGATTTTTGTTAATACCTACCTATACATAGAATCCAAACGTTGATGGCTATGGACTTTGCTGTATTAGTTGAAAAGTGTTACAGCAAATCTGTTCTTATTTTTTTTTGTAAATAAAGTTTTGTTTTTTTTTTATTAAATAAAGAGTCAGTGAACCACCAACCAATGTGCATAATTTTTTGTTGAAAAGTACAAAAAAAAACCCAAATCAGGTTTAGTTTATCAATTAAAAAAAATAAAATGGAAATAATTTCCATGAAGTGGATGACATTAAACGAAGAGGAGACCTTCTGACTGACGAGAAAATCATTCGTCTGTATCGGATTCGGTTTCGGATCGAGAGATATATTTGGAGTTTGCACGTGGCTTTGTATACACCATTGTTTTGCGAGTGTCATTTGAGAGTAAGTGACCTTTTATGTTCTACTTTGAGATGTTATTTGACATTGTAAATATAGATAAACTTATTACCTACCTGCCTAACTAAGTGATATCTATGCTCAATTAAATTGTTTTAGATGTATGTATGTGATGATGTTTCCTAAAATGGTATATGATTTAAAAGCGGACAGTTTGACTGTTTATCGTTGATTACGCTATTTAAATATTAAATCAATAAATAAAAAAAATGCATTATTGTCAGAATTCAATTCTTATTTTGAACGAAATTAATGTGATTGAATTACCGCTATAAAATATTATTCAATATCTCGATTTAAGGACTTCACAAAAAAAATTTTAAAATATCCATAAGTGCAAAACATTAAAAAAAAACATTAGATACAATTTTTCAAAAATCAAAATAAAAACTTACATAAATAGATATCAAAGGTTTGAATGAAACAACAATACTTGGATGAGCCACCACCAAGATTTTTTTATAGGCTGGAGTTATAGCCTTTTCACGACTGTCAGGCCGACCATCAGACTCCTTTTAGTGGTGCTTGGGCATTTTAAAGTTCAATTTTAATTGAAAACATTTTTTGCCCAGCTCTCTCAGAGCCAATACACTTCGCATTGCGCTACCGACGTCACGTGATCAATTCCATCCCAATTTAGGTTTTATTGTTTGACAATTTCATTTGAAACCAGCATTATATCATATATATAATTTTTTTAATTTACTAAGCCTTAAAACTCGCCAATTCAAAATGTACTATCGTAAAATTGAGCTTTTTTGCGGAATCTTGCAATCGATGCAGATTCGAGGACTACAACAAAACAACTAAATTTTATGGGAATGTACCGAAATTTCGATA
Organism: Epistrophe eligans; assembly: GCA_951394125.1. Taxonomy (NCBI): domain Eukaryota; kingdom Metazoa; phylum Arthropoda; class Insecta; order Diptera; family Syrphidae; genus Epistrophe; species Epistrophe eligans. The sequence goes on from OX596028.1 coordinate 953,283, forward strand.
ACTGTACCTACTTAATTTCTTTAAATGAAATTGTTAGGGATGTCTAATAATAAATAAAAAAAAAAACAAGATTTTGAATACAAACAAAAATTAAAAAAAACGGGAGGTACCCGTTCTAATCTTTCTTGTCTAGAGAAGTGCATATTATGTATATGTCTTGTCAGGTCCAATTCTCAATGGGAGAGACGAATCAACCTTAAAAATGGAAATAATTTCGTAATTTTTGTTTGTTGTAAAAAAACTAGAAAAAATTATAAATACATACCTATGTATGTATATGAACGTTCTGAAGTTTCAACCTTAAAAAAATTGGAGTATTTAAAACTTATCTTGATGTCTTCGAGGAACTTTTATTCTTCGAGCCAAATACGTCCACATTGACATTGAAATTCAAAATTTGCACAGTTTGATCATCAGTTTAGAACTTATTTGGAACCATTCAACGAAACCCATTATCGTTTCCATTTATTCAAAAAAATAACTTAAGAAGCTTTTCGAGGTAAATTAAAAAAAGAAATAAACTAAAGCCAATGAAGGAAAACAAAATTAAATTAAACACGTTTTTCGTGAGTGTTGATTTGGCACGTATTACTCGACCGTTCGATGCCGCCGTGAAGAACTTTTTGTGGGAACTTTCAATAATAAACGAAACTTAGTTCTAAGATTGGAAATGTCACTACAAGTTTCGTTGAAAAATACAAACAGCCAAACCTAAGCTTATGTATTTATCTCAAAACTTTTTAAAAGAAATATTGTATATAGCAAAATTAATTTGGTAGGTGTAGTGCAAAACAATGCCAAAGACCATTAGTTTATTCTTATATTACTTTATGAATTGTTTTTGTTTTTTTTTTTAATATGACTAAACGGGAATAGCTCCGTTCCTACTGAATAAGAATTATTTGACTTTGCATTCACTTCACTGCAAAATAAAATAATCCTTATCAGATTCAAAAACAAGCAGGTTTAATCAAGCTAAAAATAAAAAAAACGCTATTGTTAAAAAACATAAGACTGAAATACGATATTTCTATGCCTTAACAGTTAAAACATATTATACCTACCTACATGCTTTTTGTTTAATTTGTAAAACATTTTTATTTGAATGTAAAAGAGGGTAAAAACAACAATAAATTGAAGTCAAAAAACATGAATGATTGCACATAAGGCACAGTTACTGAAGCCGGCCTCGTTCCGGCACCTTAACAAAGTGTAGGGTCGTCTACCAATGGAAATCGTATACTCCAAATCATTTGATTTGTCGTTTTATGTAATTTTTTACAATATTATGCTATTTTAAGTCTACTGGTAATAATTTTGAAGATGATTCCTGATACCAAATTTCCCAAAATGGCAAAAACAACTCCTGAGAAATTTCTTTCGCGATAGGGCTGATTGTGTTTGCATATTTTTCTTGTGTTTGTTGGCTTTTTCTTTGCACTACAGTTTACCCTACCTTAGCATAATAATAATAAAAAAGTACTAGTTTTTGGATCATGAATAGATTCAGATAAGAAGCAGGGTTACAATTTGGTTTTGTGTTTACTTGTTAAAATTTGATCCGGATAAGATCATCTGGATAACAAAATGCAGCTTTTTTAAATTCTGCAGTAGGTACAGTTGGTTACTTGCACTCTTTAGAAGCGACGATATTTATACCACTACCACATTAGGAATGTTCAGGAAAATGCGATCTCGAAGATCTCTCCAATCTCGCTTCTAAAGAGAGCAATTCCGACAGTTGTTCACTTACTCTCTGTCACTTGTATACTGTCGGTGTTTCCCCTATTTTGAAAAAACCAATAACTTTTTCTAAATTTTTTTTTATTTTTAGGACAAAGTAACATTCATACGTTAAATATTCATGCATCTTTGTTCTGTTGAGATGTTTACAGGCAATGCAGCAGATTTTGATGCAAAATATGTATAAAGAATATACTGATTTGATGTATGTATATGTTTGTAAATGTTTGACTTAAGCGATTGTTAATCATTTCTGCAGCGATGTGTTTCAAAATTTAAAAGCACATACAACAATAATAAAAAAAATGTGGACTACACAATTTTTGCACTTAACTACGGCTTCAAATATTTCCTGAAACATAATATATTTACTAAAGCTATCAAATTCAGGGCCCTATAATGTCTTCTTGTTAGGGCAACCACGTATTTCAATCTTGGCAAACAAGCATTTTCATTTGACCTCTAGAAACATGAGTTTCGAATTTTATTCTTTATCATAATATGTCATTTCAATCAAGTGTCACGGAGTGTATATTTTCCATTGTTTATATTTTTTTTCGTCTTTGTTTCCCATTTCCATTCGTGACTATCATCGGCATGCAATTATGATACACATGATATTTTATGCTTCACAAGAAAGTGTGGGTTGTTTTTGTATCTTATATGTCTGTCGAATTGGTAAAAGTGTTTGCTGAACTGGAAAAAATACTTCCGGAATAACTTATTTGCTATACATTTGGTCGTCTGAGGTCATCTTTCTTTGTTTTATTTTTTTACATTGAGTTTTTGAGTGGGTCTAAGTTCTGCTCATAAGTTATGTATTCAAAATTCTAGCTTAAAATAAAATTCAGATTTGTATTTTTTTTTTTTATTACATATATGTATCTTATTTTATTTTATGTTATTTTATTATTTTAGAGTTACATATATTGATTCAGTTCAGATAAAGAAACCATTGACATATTTTTTAGAATAGGTTTTTATTGACTGAAATAATTAGGGCCGCGATTGAAAAAGCCGAAAACGTAGTTGCCAGAAGGGGGCTGATAACACCTAGAAGGGAGTTAAAGTCCATTTTTTGATGGAAGTTAGTTTACGGGTGCAGTTTTTTTTCATACTTAATCTCTAATTTTTAATAAAATAAGTTTTAATCATATCGATAAATAATTGACAATCGTAATAATCAATTTAAATGAAACGAATTTCCCTTAAAAATGTATTTCCGATTTAATGTTAAAAATAATTTTTAAACAAATTTATCAGTCACAATAAATTCCAGTGTTAATTTTTTAAAGAAATTAATGAAGTTTAAGATTCAACAGTTTGATAGTTTACCCAATGTTTTAAAAAACATATTGCTCTTACGTATATGCGGTGCACAAGTCATAGTTAGAACTTTAAAATCTATACGAATGTCAACAGCACGAAATATCTTAACAATTTTCATAAATATTGATCTCTTGATACGAGTTACGTAATCAAATTTAAACGTTATTGGTTATACAAACTTCTATACTTAGTTATTTAAACAAACATTAAAGTACATTTAAGTCATTAGCACATTTAATAACCATTAAGTTCCCAACATAGATTATTTAGTATAAATGATAATCGATTTGTACATTATTCCAATCTAATCCGCTACACAAGTTCATGTCTATTTACATTTATATTTTTTATTACTCTTGCCAATAATGTATGCATAATTCCAAAGAAATTCTAATCTAAACCTATAGGAGGGGTCAGATTTTTTTATAAGCAAGTTATAGGTATTTCTATTCATATATATCATAAAGTAACAAAAGAACTCGATCTCCCTCCTCTGTTGAAGACATTCAATTGTCTCTCAGCATTAAAAATCGAAAAATGCATTCGGGTGACCAAAGATTTGGAAGGTTTACGCCTTTACAATGTCTTCCGGACTCTGGTAATGATAATGACATTGAATGTGATGAGGTATTACTCCCTCCACCAATTAAAAAAATTAAAATACCATCAATCTGTGTTTTGCAAAAATCTTGTGAAAATGTACATTCTTTTCTTAGTGAAATACACATCAGAGAATATTGTATTAAGAAAATGTCAATTGGCATTAAAATTAATTTAGAAAAAAGTGATGATCACAAAACAGTGTGTTCTGAATTAAAATTAAAAAATTGGCAATTCTTTACGCACGACCTTCCGTCAGCCAGATCGTTTAAAGTTGTACTTTTCGGACTCGACGAACTTCCAACTGATAAACTGAAAAACGAACTTATATCCCTTGGTTTGAAGTGCCAAAACATAAAATTGATCAAAAAACAGTATGAACAATTCACTGACATTTTTTATATTGTGTTTCTTGAAAGTGGCACAATAAGGCTCGCTGATCTTAAAAAGAGTGTGAGATCTTTATTTAAGACCCAAATTAAATGGGATTTTGCACGCCGACAAACAAAAAAAGTTACACAATGCCTGAACTGCCAAATGTTTGGACACGGAGAGAAAAATTGCCACATCAAAACACACTGCGCGATTTGCTCTGACACCCATGAGACCAGTAAATGTAAATCTAAAAACATTAAGTGTGCCAACTGCAATGAAACGCATACATCTACTGATCTATCTTGCCCAAGTAGAAAGAACTTCTTTGAAATCAGAGAAAAACTCTCCGCAAAAAACAATAGGCAACCGACGACGATGATTGCCACGACAAGATCACATCACACGTTCGCTCCAAATACGAACGATTTCCCCCCTCTACCACCCCGCCGCAAGGGCCCTAATTATAATTTACCGATGCCAAATCCAGTAAACCCCAATGTAGCTGATCGCAATGCGTGGACAAGCAACAACATCAACAGCATCAACAACAACGCTGGACCAGAAAAAGTCAATGAACTTTTCTCTATGGAAGAAATCAACGCACTGACTGCCGAGATGATTACACGTCTTGGAAATTGTAATAATAAAGCTGATCAATTTAATACTATTGCGCAATTAGCTATTAAGTATTTATATAGTAAGTCCAAGTAATGAATAATACATCAATGAATATAATTTGTTGGAATGCTAGAAGCATTCGATGTAAAATGATAGAATTTTTTGCTTTTCTAAGTAAACACAAAGTAGATGTAGGATTAGTATCCGAAACCTGGCTTACTTCTGATGAAAGATTATCAAATACAGATTATTTTTGTTATAGGTTAGATAGAGATGAGAGAAGGGGTGGTGGTGTTGCCGTTGTAGTAAAAAAAAATATACAACACAAAGTAATTCCAATTATTAATACCAAATTAATACAAAATATAGGTATTGAAATTCCATTTGCTAATGGTAGTTCATTAAAAATATTTGCTGCATACTTTCCGGGTGGTGCTACGTCGCCTCAAAAAAAATTTGATTTAAATAATGATTTACGAAAATTAGTTAATTCAAATGATATTTTTCTGGTTGGTGGTGATTTTAATTGTAAGCATAGGAACTGGGGTTGTCTTAGGGCAAACGCGTGGGGAAATATACTTGCAAATCTTAATGCAAGACATGCTTTTGATATTTTGTTTCCACCTCAACCCACTTATTATCCTGCAAATAATAGAGCTAATCCTTCTACTATAGATATATTCTTAACAAATATGCCTGGTTTGTTTACTGAACCTATGGTTATAAACGAATTGAGTTCCGATCATTTACCTGTAGCTGTATGTACCTTTTCTTCGCCTTCGTGTTGGAGAAGTGAAACTCTCGATTTTAAAAATGCAAACTGGGGAATATTCAAGAGTCATATGAAAACAAAATTGAGAAATTTTCCTGACATTTCTAATGCAGATTTCAATCAATTCCAAATTGATGAAAGTCTCGTATCGTTTACATCTGCCATAATTGAAAGCGTCGAACATTCCGTTCCGAAAAAGAAAGTTAAGCTTGGTAGCGCAAATATCTTACCTCCCAATTTAGTAGAACTAATTAAGATAAGGAACAGCTACAGAACCAGATGGATAAGAACAAGAAATTGTTTTTATTTATCTGAAATAAAGGTTCTTAATGCAATAATTAAAGAAAGCATTGCGACTTTTAGAAATAATTCCTGGAACCAAAAATTGTTAGGAATGGAGAAAGCAAGCAAACCATTTTGGAATTTGGTAAAAGTAATTAAAAAACGCAGTTCCCATATTCCTGCACTGAAGGTAAGAGATCAACTTATGATGTCAGGTTCTGAAAAGGCAAATGCGCTGGCAGAAACGTTTTGTAGTAACCAATTAGTTACCAGTGCTATAGGTAACATCGCTGTCGAATCTTTAGTTTCAAACTCCATGAACTTAATTAACAACAGTGCTCTTAATAGCGAAATAGGTTTTGTCACAATTGAAGACATAAAAGGTGTTTTGCTCACTTTAAAACCTCGAAAGGCAGTAGGATTTGATAGCATTAGAAATTTGTATCTCAAACATCTTCCAAAGCTAGGTTTAAAATTCTTACAGTTACTGTTCAATTCTTGTCTTCATCTCGGATATTTCCCAAGTGAATGGAAGACTGCAAAAGTTATTCCTATTTTGAAACCTGGAAAAATTGCTAATAATCCTGCTCACTACAGGCCAATAAGTTTACTTAGCTCCTTAAGTAAGTGTTTTGAAAAAATTATAAATAACAAATTACTAGCGCACATTGAAACTAATAATATTCTGCCCGCAGAACAATTTGGGTTTCGTCCATTTCATAGTACTGTTCATCAAGTACATCGTATTACTAACCATATCAAAAGAAATTTTCAGATTGGAAAAAGCACGGGTATGGTACTGCTGGATGTAGAAAAAGCATTCGATTCTGTTTGGCACGATGGACTACTGCATAAAATGTTGATGTTGAATTTCCCGATGTACCTAATAAAAATTGTCAAGTCATTTTTGTCTTCAAGAAAGTGTATTGTGTCTGTCAACAACTTTGTCTCTGAAACGTTTAACTGTGTTGCTGGTGTTCCCCAGGGTTCAGTTCTTGGGCCCATCCTCTACAATGTTTTTACTCACGATTTTCCTACACTACAAAATTGCAAGACAGCTATTTTTGCTGACGATACGTGCATATTTTCAACAGATTCAATTGCTTCCGTTATCGAAACCAATTTGCAATCTGCTTTAAATGAAACTCAAAACTATTTCGTTGACTGGAAAATTAAGATAAATGCTTGTAAGACCCAGGCTATCTTTTTTACTCGAAAAAGAAAAGCCTGTTTCTTACCAAGCTCCAGGATATTTGTTAACGGTATTGGAATTGATTGGAAAACATCTGCTAAATACCTAGGGGTACACCTAGATACAAAATTAACATTCGGTCTACATGTGCATGAAACTATTAAAAAGATAAATCTAACAATTAAAATACTTTACCCTTTCATAAACCGAAAATCTAAGTTGAATAAATCCAACAAGCTTTTAATCTACAAATCAATTTTCCAAGCAATAATGTTTTATGGATCACCTGCTTGGGGTAAATGTGCAATCAGTCATATTCGTAGACTTCAAATATCGCAAAACAAAATTCTTAAAATGATGCTTAACCTACCTTGGTGTTTTTCAACTAGTGAATTACACACATTAGCTAATATTGAAATGGTATCCAATAGAATTTCTAAACTAAATGAACGATATATTAATTCTTGTTTATCATCTGACAATGCCTTAATATCAAATCTAGCTTCTTAAATTTAATTTGAATGTGTGTAAATAAAAAAATGTTTTTATTTTGTTATTACTGTACGTAATCACTTGTAAATCTATTTAAATGTTATTTATTAATGTTATTTATTTATTTATTTATCTATTTTTTAATTTTAATATAAATTTATTTATCCATGTTATTTATTTAAAAATGTTATCTGCTAATGTTATTTATTTACTTATTTTATTTATTATTTGTAATTATTAATTTATTTTTTAATGTTATTTATTAATGTTATTTATTTATTTATTTAGTTATTTATTTTATACGTTTTTTCTATTTCTTTTTGTTGTTGTTTATTTATTTATTTATATATTTATTCATTTATTTATTAATTTATTTATTACTTATTTATTTATTAATGTTATTCATTTATTTATTTATTCATTTATATATATATTTATTCATTTATTTATTTATTTGTTTATTTATTTATTGTTTAATTTAAGACTGATCTATGTATATATATATACTTATTTTTTAACATTGTCAAAGCTGTTTTGATTAAGCATTGCTCGATTCTTCTTGTATAAAACCACCCCTTCTCTCAGAATACTATACAAACAGAATTTATTAATAACTCTATCTACAAAATGTTATTATTACTAATATTTTTTTTTTTTTTTGTTTTTGTTTAATGAAGGTTTTTTGTCGTAGCTTTTCCTTCAATTCAAGCCTATTTTACTAACTTTATTATGTATTGATTAAAAAGAAACTCATTACTTGGCAGTAGTAAGGTAGATTATATACCAATCTCTGTAAATTGTGCAATATTAGAAAAACTAATGTGATATTTTGGCTACAATAAATATATATATATATATCATAAAGTAAACCTTTGATCTTGATCATGATCATTTGTTTTGTTGTGACTGATAATTTCCCTTGATTTTAAAATGTCTTGCTAATCGAATTAAATGTGCGTTCTTGAATCTATTTTAAAGTGTATGAAACCTTAGTCGGTATATAAGGAGAATATAGCCTTTTTTTGTTTAATCTATTTTCTTTATTTTCACTTCAGATGAAATGATAATACACCCGTTTATAAATTGACCTCTACTATTTTTTTGAATTTATAATAAATCTATATCTATATATCTTTTTTCAGGCAGTTATTTTTTTGAGAGGTTAACAAAATTAATAACGCGGGTCGAAAAAATCCAAGTCTTAAGCACAAAATAACCAAAATTTAAATTAAAACAACTTAGTTGTCAACTTAGGCCAGTTGTTGATCAAATCAACCTGTGAGTGGGTTTGTCATTTGATCAATTTGACGATTGATGAGTTTTTTTTCTCCAATAACAATTAATGCTTATATTTTGCTTTGTTACTCATCTTTCAAACAAATAGCCTAACTGAAGCATGTCACTTTCTTAAGATAAATATTTTTTTGATAGTTGAACCAGTAATCTTTCAACAGAGTTTATGTAGTGTGTGGCCAATGATCTCTATGTATATATAACTGGATGGCGTATCCATAGAAAAAGTTTGACTCCATTTGAAGATTTTTATACGGTGCAGTTGTCGCCAAGTTTTTATAACAGTATAACTATATAACTATTTTTTGGCCATTTTCTTGTTGCGAAAATAACAAAAAAAAAGTTCTGTGTGCTTTCAAAGTTTAAATTTAACTCAAGTCGATACACATATTAAAGTGAATTTATTTTTTAAATCGTATATATAATTTTGTTTTTGATTTCTCTGGGACAACACAAAGAAACAGGAGGTCTTATTTATAAACGTTGTCTAACTTTGGACAACTGTCCTACTTTAGAAAATATGTTCAAAAACCTTGTTTATTGTTGTCTTATAGCTGCCTAACTTAGACACAAAAGTAGATTGTCTTTACCGTGGATAATGTCATATTTATTTTTATTAAATAAACCATATTTCCACCAATTTTAAAATAGTTAGACAGTGCCTAAGTAGCAAAAAATCTAATAAAATCGGGGATAAAGCGTTTTGAAATTTTGTTTTTCTTTATTTTTAATTGTATTTTGCATTATTTTCTTATAGACCGAAAGTTAGTGATTTTGTGATGTTATTTAATTGTAATATGGTTGAATGGTTCAATATGACTTTAGGATGGCTTTATATTTCGAACATCAGCGACTTTATTGTTATAAATAAAAAAGTATGCACATTATGATTTATAGCGGGATCCGGTAAAATTATTTCCCTGCAATTTAAATGTAAAATTTAACTTAAGCTTCACGCAAATGTGGGTTTGTGTATTAATTTTCTAATGAATGTCAAAATGCAAAATACCTTGATGTTTTTTTTGTGTACTAATATTAAGTGCATTCAAAGACGAATGGGCTGATGACTTATCATCTGCATGCTCAACACTTTTTTGTCAATTAATAGTTACATCAAAGCACTTTAATTGTTTAAATGTTTAACGTTGACTTAAAAAAAATGAATCGAATGTAACTAAATAAAGGATTAATATTCCATTTAGTGAGAGCCCGAATTTCATAAGCAAGGTGTGTAAAAAATGAAGGGTCCAGAGATGTTTTTATTTTCTATAAGCGCGACACGAAAATATTCACAGTTCTTTAGTTTTGGTTAGTTCACATAAAAAACAGACGTCAAATTATATTTTTTTTAAAGTCAAACCTCAGAGGGTGCACTTGGCGGCTTATCATTTTCAATTGAAGTCAATAAAAACTATTATAAATATTATCCAGTGTATTATATAGATCAGTGTGTGTGGCTTAACTGAGATAACAACCAAATTGAATCGTGTATGGGTGTGTATGGGCTATTTTAGCCCTTTAACAGTTGAAAAGTTCGGTGCCCCACAATCGCTGTTCGGCTTTTTTCAACAAAATTCCCAAAACTTAGTTTTCTTCCTATGGGCTTGTTGTGAAAATTTTCCAAATTCGCAAGAAATTTCAAAAAAACTCAAAGAAATCTTTCGCGAAAACTTCAACAAAAATCAATTAGGCAATATTCCTACATCTACCAACATAATGCAGATTTTACTCAAAACTATTTCCAGTAGCAGAATACTTATACATCCTACCACATATTGCAAATTTGAGCGAACAAAGTAAAAATAAATTAAAAATTAAATTTATTGCGTTCATTTGATCAAACGAGTTTATTTTCTATTTTTCCGCCAAATTTGTTTTAACCTTAAAGCTTATAGCTTGTTTTAAAATTGATTAGCCAGTCCTGTTTAAACTGCAGAAAAAAACCGTTATATTTAGAAAAGTTGATTATACACATATTTATGAGTTTTTCGTTTTCTTATTCTTGTTCCTACGAGTATCACCGACATGAAGTGTCTATGGGAAAATAGGGTGACAAGAAACAGAGCATAGTGAACTCTAGATATGTATGTATATATGTAGGTATGAGTTCGAGTAGGTAGGTACATGTTCCGCAAGTTTTTGGTCTTGGTTGTTGTTTTGAGTCTGGCTTTTTTGTTTGTGCTCTGCAATACTCACTGTCACTACAACTATACTAATGTTGAACGAGTGAGTAGAAGTAATACCACTTCACTGTGTGTTGCAAACATTTTGGCGTTGTTGTATAAATGTCAACCAGTTTTGGAACTGTTTTTTTTTTTTTTTTTTTGTTAATAAGAAGGTGTACGGATATACGGAATAAGTTTAAACGAAGGTTGGGTTTAACATTATTGTCGTGTAGACAAGCAAAGTTAAAGTAGGTATTAGGTTCACCAAGTAGTTAGTTAGTACATACTTGAAGAAGAGCGTTAACTCTCTGAATAAGGTCAGAACAGAAACTTATACGATCATATACCTACCATAGAAATAAAATTCATGACTGTTAATTTGTATGTAATTCGATTATCTACTTACATATTTGTATTGTATTTCGGTTTTCAAATAGAATTATATCTTCTTAATGCGTAGGTAAGTTATATACATATACTTTAAAGAAGGGCTTTAGCTGTACAACGAAGAGGTACGGTTTTGTTGGGGGTTTATGACCTGTCATTTCCCACCTTATCATTATTAAAATACATACATACATATTACATATGCATATTTTATATACATATAACAGTACCAGTTTTGCCACTTATAAATGAAAAAAAATTTGTTAAAAAAACTTGTTTATTTAAATTATTGATTCAAATTAGGTTTTACGGGATATAAGAAAAATTGGATTTTAATTTTAGTGATGTGAGGCTTTTGTTTGCAAAGGGTATGTAAATACCTTTTATTCGTTTTTTTTTTATTGCTTATGAGCTAAGCGGATATAAATACTAAATTTATAATTTAATTATGTAGGCTACTATACTATATTATAAGATAATGTAAGCTGATAGTGATAAAAATATGTGTTATAACTTTGAGATGCTTTTTAGAACGAAAATAATGAACCGTCAACAAAAATTAACTTAAACTACGAAATTCAGAATAATGTATCTCATTGAAATATGTACTTTAACTTACCTATATGTTACATGTACATACATATATGTTTTTTTATATTAAATATGAGTTTACTGATATAACAAAAACAGAATATGTCGTATAATGTATATCTGTTATTCAAACTTTTATCGGAAAACCAAACACAAATATATTTACGGAAGGAAATAAAATTTTGTTGACATAAGTTATAGATTACGAGACGACAATGTTTGTCGCACACTTTTTTCATTAAAAAAAAAACTAAAAAAACGTATCAGTGATCTAAAAATAGATTCAATAATGCGATTCAATCGTGCTTGAATTCGAGAAAGAGATAAGCCAAGGGTTTTTGTAAGTAATTATAGAAATGTTTTAACATTTGTTTACTAACACAAACATTTTACTCTATTTAAGTTCGTTAATAAATTATTTCGGGTAATAAAATGTTAATACAGGCTTCATATATGTACACATTGAAATATTTTATTACGTCTTAGAATTGTGACAAATATTCAGGAGGTAAAAGATATCTTATTAATCGACAATAATGTTATCGAAAACAACAAAAATTAAAAGATGCCAGAAGTATATTTTCGTACCTTAATTGTAAAAATGAGTTTTACACTTGAAGCGGAAAGCGTAGGCTATATCTATGTAGGTTAAGATTTTAGAATAAAATGTTGTTCAATTTATATAATTACAACAAGACGACAAAAGCACCTGGTTTTAATCTTCGTTTTCATGCATCTAACTGTGAACAATATATAGTTTCCCTACAAACGGATCTGGCTCAGATTCATGTTTCAAAATTGAGTTAGTTACAAGCTTCAGAATACTGAGATTTTGCTAATTTTTCTTTAATTTGAGCCAAAACCCGTGTCTGTAGATCCAATAAAGCAATAATTACCTACTTAAAAACAACAAGTAATAAACAGTTAAACAACAAATTAAGGGTCTTTGGCATAAGATGCATCAAAATACTACATAGTTTAGACTGAGTCATAGAAAAAAAAAACCGTATGGTGGTGTCTATCACTCCCCGTTTGGGTGGGAAGGGCAATTTTCTAAAAAAAGATGAAAAAGAACCATAGAAAAAAGAAACTGCACCATATGTTTTTTTGAGTTTATATTCTCAACACGAGCAATTTGAAACTGTAGATCACAGCCTTGAAATAGAAATGTTTCAGATTAAAATTCAACAAATATTATACCCTTAATATAGATAATTGTTTTATTTACTTATCTAAAATGTGTTACAAATTAAACGTTATTTTTTTTAAATTACGAACCAATATACCTGCAATTAATAAAATCTTACTATCTATGTATATGATTCGTTGACCTTTAAACAATATCAACCCCCCGCCGAACTGTTATCCACAATAATGTTTATTCCATCGGTTTAACCACAACCTCTGAATATTACCTTCATTTCCAAATTTACTATACTCAACTGAACATGGTGGCCAAATGTTTCAAACCAACCGCGACATCATCCATAAAAAAATGAGCACAGCATTTTTCTTTTGTTAATTTCTGTCGTTTTTCCAAAGACACAGTATTTACATAAGTAGACATCTACCCGCGCTTCAGAGCCACCCGCACAATAATAAAGGGTGCTTCACAGCAACGACGGCGGCGGCGGCGAGACGGCAAGGCGGCCGCGGCCATCGCAACTCAATATGCGACGACACACATCGCATACGAAGTACGATACAACAAACGAAACGATGATGGTCGTGAAGATTAAAATTACCACCTTTAACTAGGACAGTTGTTATAGCGTTTGCGCTGCGCGCCCAGAATGCCAAACTTTGCACTCGATGCACTATATGATTATTATTATCGAATAGCTTCAAGAGCGGATTTATTTGAAAAAGACCCTTTTTCGATTTTATTATTTATTCGTGATTCTATTCACGTAATGTCAGAGCCATCAAACGATAACGCTGAGGTAATAGCGCCTGTTTCATATTTGAAAAAAAAAATGGAATCTTTTTATCATATTTGTGTTAGGTATCAATAAAAGCGTGTCAGTTCAAAAGTTAAATTCACTGACTTACCAAATACACGGTTTGAAAAAAGTTAGATTGTATACTTCTATTGAAACTAAAAAGTCACGTTTTGCAAAAATGACAGGAAATATCTTTCAATATCGATTCAAAATAGCTTGCTTTTAACGGCCTTTAGTCCACACAAATTTTAGCGTTTCGTCCCGGCGATCTCACTTGTACTCATCAATTGACTAGTGAGGACCTTGTCAATACGTGATTTTTGTTCAGTTCATCTTACATAGATTTCATGACGAATATCTAGTGTGATGAGATGTTTGCAGACTAAAGGCCGTTAAAAGCTATTTTGAATCAATAATTCAACAAGTTCAATTAAAATAGTGCTAAGTCTTCTACTTGGCCGATATATTTCAGTAGTATATAGAATTTGTATTATTAAAAAAAACCTTTATCTTTCAATATCTTTAAACGTAATTCTACAATACCACATACTTCTTTGAATTAAAATATGTTTTAATCTTATATTCATATTTTTTTTGTAACCGAAAACTCATTTTTGTATCATCTATTTTTTGATGAAATAGATAAGCGATAAGGTCACTGCAAATATCAAAGAGATAAGTATATCAGTGATAGGATGTCGCTTGATTTTTTTGACAAAAATACATATATGTATATTAGGAATATGTATATACATATATTATATTTACATACAATTGGACAAACACATTTCAAAAATTAAAAGCTTGTTTTTAAAATATGAGCTTATTTTGGAATAATTACTTTGATTTTTTTTTTTTAATAAATTTGTTTAATTTCTTTATTTTTAACAAGCGCTCATCTCAGTCCTCATACAGATTTAGTCGTTTTTAGGCCGAAAGGCCTATATAGTTTAGAGCGCCCGCATGAGGCCAGTAAGTTAATTGTAAGTTATTGATAAGTAGTCTATAGTTTTTATGAATTTTTGTCTAACTTTAAGATAGTTAAAAGATTTGGAAAAAATAAAAATGAATTTAAAATAAAAAAAAAATGACAGATTTAGTCGCTACTGTGTTTCTAAAAAATATCTCATTTATACAAAATAAGTACCATTTTAACGAAATTTTTGTTTACGTGGTTCTCTTTTCTGTTGTCTTTCTATCTAATCTACATATTTCTTTTACTTAAGCAAACATAACTTAAAATTATTTCGTAGGTTTATAAATTACTTTTATTGGTTTTTCTTCAAATTACTATGCAGTTTAAATTATATAGAGATGAACCCGCATAAAATTAATTGTTTTAACTTTTTAAGCTTTAGACATAATGTGTGTGCATATGTACAAAATAAGTATAAGTTCATGTATTTTAGCAGCTAATTTTGACAATCAATGCGTAATTTTTAAGCTGCTTAAATACAATGCAAACAATTAAGTCCACCAAAACACGACTTTATCTTAATATGAATCCTGCTCTTAACCTTTTTGACACATTACTGCATCTACCGATGATCCATAAACAAAAGATTTCGTCTTTCGTTTTTGTTTTTATTTTATTTTTGTACGCAAAAATGCGAATTCCAAAAAAATTGCCTGTTGACAGCGGACAGACGACAGAAGACCAAAAGAAACACAACAAAGAAGCGAATGATAAGTCAAGGTGAACAGGTTTGCATACAATTGGTGGTAATTACGGTCGAGATCATCGTACGCTCTGCGGGTAGTTAGATTGGCAAGGTTCACTGCACAGATCTTCGTCATCATTTTTGCACCTATTATGTAGGTACATTATAAAGTTCCTGTGTTTAGTTTAGTTTTGACATTTCTCTTTTCGTAAAAATCGATCGTCTATCTTTTATATACGCGATTGTTGTTATCATCATATGACTATGACTAGGGCACAACACATAACAGTGTTGTTATACGGTTATGTGGTATTTTTTGATGCTAGCCAACGAATGTAACCCTTCAAGAGACATTATGTACCTTTAGATTATTTAATAGTTACCCAAGCAATATGGCCTATTTAGATGACTGAAATTAATTATTGTATCAGTTTATTTGGAGAATTCTTCACACTTTTTTCGTACAAAATTTGCTGTCTGAATCATTTATTACCTCTCACAAAACTACCAATTTTAGTCCAAAGTTCACTTGATTTATCCCTGGATCAAAACTTAAATCCGGTTAATTAATTTAAATCCAATTATTTTTTTGTTTTCAATTGAATAACAATCAATTTCGATTGAAACTGGTCTTCGGAGTCCAGTTTTAGTACTTAAATCCAGATCAAAATTCAAGTCATATTATTGACTTGTTTTTCATCAAAGAAATCAAATAAACATATTGATTAATAATAAATATATTATATATATTAAGAAAGAAAGTAGAAAATTCAAAATTCATATGTATGTTAACAAATACATACATATGAATTTTTATTTTTCATATTAAATAAATTCGACAATTCCTGAAAATTACGTTTGGATTATTTTACGCATTTTACGTCTGGATCTAACAAAATTAAAACTCATTGAATTTAAAGAATTTTTTGCAGTGAATAATATGGACATGGATTAAAATATTCGAATTTAATAAATCTGGATTTAAAATTCACTTAAATTCGATTTAAATCTAGAGCGAATAACATGTCCGTATTTTGTGTTTTATTGAATTAGTTAAACTCCCCATGGATTCAAATCAAATCCTAGTTTTTACCAAAAAAAACATGGATTTTAAAAACAAAAATAGTAAATAATTGATTTAATTAATCTATACATCGCACAAAAAGGTTCAAAAGTAGATACACTTTGACAATTTGTTCGTTCTAACCCTCTAAAATATGTAAAATTCAATATAATTTTATTTGCAAAATATATGTATAACATCACTGACTGTGATCGTTTAAAGGGAAAAGAAAAAACATCATCAGAAACAAAACACAAATAAATTCACAACATGTTTGCTGAATTCAGAAAAATCGAAACCCCAAGCAACAAATACTTTGCAACATAAAATAATAGTCTGCAACACTATCTCAACTATCTGTTTTTGTTGTTTTAAGAATTGTTTGGTTTCTCGTTTCCGCTGGCTGCTCTGTGTCATTATTATTTATTCCGGAATTAAGTTTTGTAGAAAGCGATCTTGAACTTGAAATTGATTCCAATTTCCAGTTCTCTTGTTTATACAAGCCGCGCACTGCTTTCGCTAAAAGCTAGATGGGTATGCGATGTCGCTTAAATACTTAAAGATGTAAATAGAATTCAGTGTAGGTATGCAAACATTTATATTTAAATATTTGATAAAAATCAATGTATCAATTGATATGAATTGAATGAATTGAATTCAAGAAGAGAGTGTTTACCTATATGGCTTCAATTCCCAACCTCAAGTCGCGAACCTTATATGGGTCAACGTTTGAGGGATTTTAAGATTTACTGGGATCACCATTATGTCTCCATTAGTTTCCACCTGAAAAAGATTCTATGCAAGAAGCGGATAAATCGATATTTTGGTCTTTAAAACATAAAAATGCACTTAAAAAACGGTAAGTGACATTTTTGTCACTGTCTTCACATTCTCCAGCGAATTACAGAACAGATGGATCTAGAAATTCTACCCACCTCACACTTACATAGTAGAATAGAGCCTAGTGAATTTTTAAGAAATTGTCATAATTATTCCAATGGATGGTTTTCATTTTAATTACCTTAATTGAACGGGCGCCATTGTTGATTGTCATTGTCATTGAAGATAGGTTAGAAAATAATGATAAGAACACCTAAATATTTTTCTTTAGAATTTATTTCAAAAGAAGCGGCAGCAATGTTATAGGATATACATATTTATTATAGAATTATTTTAATATTTGTTTTCATCAAACATAGAAAGATAAGCATGTGAAGAAAAGCAATTATCTATCCTACTTACGTACACCAACATTTTTATTTGAATTTGTTATTAATGAATTTAGCTTGGTTTTCTTTTTTTGCTGGTAAATAGATTATCTATTAAATAACACATCATTTATTTTTTTTGGAATTGTAGGCGATTTTTTTAAAAAGTGAAATACTTACTTCAGCCCGAACGTTTCGCTAGAAATTATATTTGCAGAACCGGGAAAATTTATGAATTTGAAAATTTACCACATTCCTATATATGTATTATTGTATTTGTAGTTATAAAAATACATTTATATGTAGGTAAAAATGTGATTCTAATGAACAACGGGGTCCCCCTTTCGATCTAACATAAGTTTATAGTATTTATAGTCGCTTCTGCTGGAACCTGAGTCATAAATTAGTAGTTAAGGTGCGATCAACATTTCGCACAACAATAGTATTATTGTAAATTATTTCTTTCATCAAGATTCATTTCAATTCACCTTTTTATTTGTAAATGAACTAAACCCCGATTGGGGTCGTCGATTCACTGATCGATGAACAACTTTTTCAATTATTGATCGTCGATAATCCGATAATCGTTTATGATCGAAATTTGTCGGTTTCGTAATCGTTTGATTTCGATTGTTATATTTTCTGATGTATTAGAAACGTGGTGTGTGAAGTGTTTTTGTTTATGCAGGTTTGCGATATTTCAAAGAAGGACGCGTTAAAAAACTGCGAACAATTTGAAGCAATATTAACAGCAAAATTGACAGCGAGGTTCAGACGGATATTATAGCTAAAGATTTTTGTTAGTGAAATTAATAATTAAAATACACAATTAACCAAACTTCTGCTGTTGTGAATTTCCAACCTTTAATAATTTTAAACTATATGGTTTCACGTTTACACTTCTTACTTGAATTGTATCCAAATTTACTAACGACATTAAAGATACTATTAACGTTTCCTGCAAGTGTTGCATCAGGTGAAGCTAACTTCTCAAAGTTTAAGCTTATAATGACCTATCTTCGCTCAAAAATAACCCAAGAGCAAAGAAACTTCCAGGTTCGGCAACTTATTATCGCACTTTTTGGAACCAAAATTCTTTAATTTATTTGAAAAAAATCGCGAATTTTTAAAACCGTTTTCGATGGTAAAAACTTGATTGTAATAATGATGAAAAAAGCAGAATTATAAGAAACGGTTTATATATATGCCGTTTGTTATAATTGCGGAATTACAAAAAATAAAAAGACAAAATGGGAATTTAAGAAAACTTGATTTTAAAAAGCGTGATACAAACCAAACATTTTTATATACATATGTATGTATGTATATACCTATTCACATATTTTTAACAGTTGGTTTGTTTGTTTATTTTATAAATTAACACAAGCATCAGGTTGTTAAAAATGTTACCGTTTTTTTACGTTTTTCTATTCCAAAGCTGACTTTTTCATTTGCAACGCAATCTCCAAACTATTAACCTTTAAATGCCCCTAAAACCAAATTAAAATCAAACGTCATAAATAGTTAATTAAAAATGTAACATTTATTTTATAAAGTTGAATTAGATGCAATAAAATCCTCAAGAGCAGAGTATGAGTAACTCCCCGAAACAAAAGTTGTCACCCTCACCAATGCCCTTGACCATGGCGGTTGAGCATGTTTTTTAAGCTTAACTGTTTGTTTTAACAAGTTTAAAACAGGTTCAAACTAATCGAACCGGGTTGTGGTGACTGAAATTATTTAAATTACTCTTTCAATATTATGTTTCCGTTTTTTTTATACCTACTATGTACATATCTCACTGTTTAAATTCTCAATTAAAAAATAAATAAGTATATTGCTCCCCAGTCACTATATCTAAGTGCATCTTACTTGATAGACGTTAATTATTCTTATCGCGTTCCCATTGGTTTCCGATAGCAATTCACATCTTATATCCGTTGCTAAGCATGAGTGCCAATAGAGCTAAATTGTTGTCTAGAATTATTTATTTATTTATCCATTCACATGCGTAAGAATAAATTCTATTCAGATAATATGATTAATAAGTCAAGTCTATAACCGCTTTCGATTTCTTTTGGACGAACACGATTTGAATTTTTTATAAATTTAATCGTATGTGAAAAGTTTTGTTTTTTATTCAATTTTTTTAAACTTGATTACCTAATACATATATCATATTTTTGTATATACAATTTCCCGAATACTAACAAAGTATTTACATAATATTAATTTTATATTATTTATTATTTGTTTTATATAGGTAACGGTCATAGTGGGCCTTCCGACCCAGTTAAATGAGCAATGAACCAACAGCAGTATGGCTTTATTTGGCTCTTGGCTTTGTTAGTGCTGACTGGTGACCTCTGCTTTGGTGGGAGCCATGAGTCCAAATTGAGAATAGGTAAATCTATCAACATATTCGTGAGATATGGTTATCTGAGTATATCGATGAAAGTAATTTCATACAATGACACCGAACGGTGGCTTTTCACGGAGCCAACCAAAACTATTTATAAGGTATGCATTTAGCTGTGGCTATATAGAAACAATCTAAATTTAATTGTGTTGTCTTATTTTTTAGAATTTAAATTCACTGACAGAAACCCGGGAGGAAAATGTACCAGGAATATTTCATGGCGACTTCCACATGGAATTCTGTGACAACCGTCGCCAATTGTACCAGGCATACTTTCGGGATTTCACAATAGAACGACTAGACAAGCCTTGGGAGGCATTCACTGCTGGATGGCATGCTGAAGTCGCAGCAAAGAAGTTGGGCATTAATACGTCGTTTCTTCGTGAGGATTATTCGTATGTTCTAGTCAGAGTTGTACGTTTTCGTGAGACAGGGAAACTTAAGACCGATATACCACCTAATCAATCACTGCAGCCAGACGTTGCTCAAAGAGTGCAAACATTAAAGATTGGAAATGTAACAAGTGCAGTCAAATTTATGGAGGCATTCGGAACCCACTATATAAATTCATATACAACGGGTAATTCCCTATACCAAGTAAGTTAAATAAATACAAAATGGGATGATTTGTTTGGTTTATAAAATATTATACAGGCACCTAAATTATGTACACACATACATCTGACTTATTTGTATAATTGCGCACGACCTTGACTATATAAAGGGTGTTACGGCTGACTATTTCGTATGGAAGTATACTTTTTAAAAAGGTCAAGGTCATTCTTACAATTACATACTTTTAATGGTGACATTGGCGCAAAAGTTTAAACGATTTGGTATGATGTTAAAGCATTTTCAATATGATAAAAATGCCTTAACATCTTACTAAATCCTGTAAAATTTTGCGCCATTGATTTTGAACTTGACTATGAACTTAATTTCAAAGCCACCTTTTTCAAAATGGAATGGAATGGAAATCTCCACGCAAGCATGTCCTTACATCATAGGTACATTCTGACCTTGAAGGTCACTCGAAGGTTAATTAAGCTTGAACAATACTTTTTAAAATATCTTTCCTCAGGAAATAATCAGCCATCTCGCCACTTTTGTGACTTCCAATATGATATATTTGCTTTATTGAGCTTAACAATCATATTCTATTAATAAAGTTAGTTATTCTTGTTAAGTTTTATGATATCTTAACAACATTGTTGTTGTTGATTATTTGGTATAAAAATTATGGCTTCGGTCTGAACTGAAGTCACATTTCTAAAAAATTGACTTTAAATGAGAAACAAATTAATACAAATTTTGAAAAACAAATCAACTTTTTAAGATCTGCACTCATATTTTTGCATTCAGTTGGAATTCAAGTCGAGTTGTTTTTATAAACAATCGTATGTACATTCGTATATTGAAACACAAACTTCGCAACTTTTCAATTTACAAAGGTACCTACATACGAATGTATGTCGAATAAAATAATGATCTCGAAGCTAATACGAAAGGATTTTTTTTTAAGTATGCAATATTGCATATTTTGCGAATTATGTTTGAGCTATTAGATTATTTTGTATCTTACTAACAAAAAATAATGACACAACATTTTACAAACTAACGATGCAGCTCTGCATGTATGAAATAAACTTCAGAAAGACAGAAGAAGCGCTAGTTGTAAGATTTGACAAAAAGAAGAAGGAGGTTCGACAAGTCAAGCTTTAGTAATTAAAACAAAAAAGGTAAATTCTTAAATTGTTTTGTTTTTAATTGACAATTGCTGAAGAATGATCAACAATGGGCAAAGTGTCTGTCAATCAGCAACCAAGATCAACTTCGTCGACGCTTGTCGGTCTGCAATAAAGTGCATCCAACAGAACTAAATTCAATTGCTTGATAGTGAGGGAAGACCAACTGTCTACACTAGTTCACTGATTTTAAGGAATTTGAAAGTCCCTTGCAGAACACAACTTTAAGATCGCAAGAATCTACTTAAACACCGAAGTATGTAAGTTCATATACTGTATACATACTGAATAGAACTGGAAAGTCATCAGTAGATGATGTACATAAGTCCTTACGAATGGTGGATTAGTAAATTGGAAATGGGTCAGAAAAGCTTTTAAAGGTTGCGATGACGTCAGGTATAGAATATGTACATGTATAGTAATGTATGTAGGCACATCTAGGAACAGAATGTTTCAGGAGAAGATAATAATAAGTGAAAAAATACAACTACCACTTCCAGACGTTGAATCGACCACTAAAAAACAACTATAAGCAGCTTTGCCGACATGGCAAGATCGTGCTTTTTTGACACAAAAATTTCATTGTGGCACGAAAATATTCAATATGGCACCGCTCATCTCATTTCCATTTTTTACTCCAAATAAAGCGAATTTTGAAGAAATTTTAGAAAAATTGCTACAAATTGAGTAAAAAACTCACAGAAACTCATATTGTTTATTAATACAAAAATTATTTCTTATAATTTTTGTTGTATTTCACCCACAGCTGAAAATAAAAAAAATGTGGCACGGAAATTTATTTTGGGGTGGCAACGCTGGAAAAACCAGAAAACGTAGGAAAAGCAACATTTTTTCGAATAAGTAGAGATACGTACATATATCAGTTTTTTTAAATGAAGAAAATTATATCCCTCAGCCGCAAGTAAATAAACACCTTTTGCTAATTTTAACGTAAATGGTGAAGCCTTCGAATGCATAGTAACAGCGAAAGAATAAATTCGCATTCATAACATCCCATTTAGACAGACGGTTGGGGCAGTAATATATTGAATGCTGGGAACAAGACCAAACCAGAGGTCCCTAAAGAATCCAACTATCGAAGATGTCACTCGAGTAAGTCAAAAGAGTATTCCGATACATTAGTTGGTATGAAATTTGAAAGTGATAAAATTAAATGCACAAGCACTTGACAATTAATTTGTGGTGTAGTTATCACACCCGCAGGAGAGGCTATATGTTTGTAAAATAAAAAAAGGCAAATATGTACCAAAAAAAGAACTCTGGCCCCGTTAAAGTTGTCGTTGGTCCTCTTTTCGCTAAAAGTCTACTGCATATTTTTTGACACTATTGTGTCCGGGTATCCAGTAGAAGTTAACATTATTTTTCTTGACTAGTTTTTTAACCTACCAGTTTATAGCTGATAGCATAAAAGCTAAGGGCTTTGAGTCCGGCTTACGAATGCAATGTTTTGGACATTTCCCTATCGCACCTCCCGAAAAATGCTAGACTACTGTCGCATCGGCAACGGATGTTTGGTTTTAGCCACAAAAATGCAAACACCACTCCCTTCAGTTTTTTTATATCCATAAGTATATCACTTGATTGCGAATAATTCAATACTGTATGTAGTTCACCGCTTCGCCAACTCACTTTCATGCTTTTTAAATCCATTTTATCCGCAGATGAAACATGCATTTTAGAACAAAAAGAAAGTTTGACTTCATGTATGATTCGACAAGAACAAAATATAAAATTGAATGAATTTTAAGCAACCATTCAACAATAATCCAGTTCTGCACATAGAAAAATCGTATAATGTCATTATAATTTGTCTTTACAGGTTTTCGTTTATAATCGTAGAAAATATCAAATAATAAAAGATCGTCTCAAAACTAAGGGACTAAGTGGTCTCTCGAAACTCAATTTACACAACTTCTTTGCTCCCTCGTATGCAGAACATTTGGGGCAGATAAGAACAGCAAGCGGCAATACCACCGTTGAACGGTGGGCTCAAAGAAAATTATTATTTCAATATAACACATTTAAGTACGGAACTCTTCTGAAACTACATGGAAATGGTACGCTTCTGAGAGCTCTAGACACATTGCTCGGAAATGAGGCCATATTGCAATTGGATTTAAAAACACTCAACGTCATTTTCACCGAAACAGATAAAAAACACTGGTTTGATGAAGTTCTAGATAACTGCTTAAAGCTTTGGGAAGTTAATATGGGACAAAGTAGAAGATAGTTTACAAACACACACGCAGTTGCAATTCCTACATATTACTATAATGATTGTTCTTGAAAAATTCCAGAGTTCCTAAGGAATTATAAAATATAGTGTACATATTACATAATACATAATAATATTAAATAAAGCGATAATTTAAAACAATAGTTTTAGAAAACCTGTGATAGTGTAACCTAAAATTGTATAGTAGTCGCTTAGGTTTATAAGGCAAACTAATTATTGTAATGTAAAATAATTGGTGTGACTGATGTCAAAAATTGAAGATATCAATAAGAATAAATGTATCTGTAATGGATAGTCAAAAATAATTTTTGTTTAATTTCGTATATAGTACATTGTACATATATGAATAAGTATTTTGCATAAAATTTTAAAAATATATACATACATAAATTTGGTGAAGCGACAGCTTGTGGAAAACCAAGATACATTTTCCTTAGGTGTCATGAGGGGGAATTCGATTATTTCCAAAATCAAATTTGAGTGGCATCATGACGTCTGCTTTCTATAAATTTTTGTAATTATTTTGCTGCTCGTTTCATTTTTTGCTATGGTTTCAAAAAGCTCATCACTATATGCTGTAAATAGACCGACAGCCTGCAGCAAGTTGGGTGTGAATGATAGCAAAAATTTACTGGTATTTTTCTATAGATCATTACTTTTCATATGCAAATATGAAAGTCTTGCACTCCATGGTTGGGCATTTGTCGGTAACGGTGTATTGAAAATTCGTTTTGTTTTGGAAGCCAAGATAAAAAGTATAGCACCTAAAACATTATATTTAATAAGATCTCATCGCCATAGACATAAAAATGGGGATCCAAGACATCTTTGGTGGGTGCATCCAAGATGAACCCAATGATGAGTATGAAACCTTTTTCTAATTAAATTGTGGTAGAATTTTGAGAATATGTTCTCACTGATAACAAATATCAAAATCCAAGACTTTTTCCATAGGGCTGCTTGTCTGCCAGATACACTGAAATAATGCACTATTACCAACAAACGCCCCAACCAAGGAATGAAAAGTTCTACATAAAAGTACCAGTGAATTTTTGCTAACATTCACACCCAAAATTAGCTGTGGGCTTTCAGTCTGTAATCGTACATAAGTTATTAAAAAAATGTTAGTTTTCAAGTAAAGTTACAATTTTATTGGTTTTTAGTTCAGATAGAACATATACAATACATACTTACATTTTCGATCAACAATAAGTTTTACTTAATTTGCAAATAAAAAAGGGGATAAATTAATGCAGTCTTTCTGCACATTATATAGAAATATTTTATAATGTCATTCTAATTTGTCTTTACAGGTTTTCGTTTATAATCGCAAAAACTATCAATTATTAAAAAATCGTCTTAAAACTACAAGATCAAGTGGTCTCTCGAAACATGATATTCACAATTTCTTTGCTCCTTGGTACGCAGAGCATCTGGGGCAGATAAGAACAGCAAGCGGCAATACCACCGTTGAACGGTGGGCTCAAAGAAGATTACAAAATGAATATTACATTTTTAAGTACGGAAGTCTAATGAAACTATATGGAAATGGTACGCTACTAAGAGCTGTGGACACATTACTCGGAAATGAAGCCATACTGCAATTGGATTTAAAAAGCCTCAACGTAATGTCTACCGATACAGATAAAAAAAAGTGGTTTGATCAAGTGCTAGATAACTATTTAAAGCTTTGGGAAGTTAATATGGGACAAAGTAGAAGATAGTTAACAAATACTATTAAACAATTCTAAAGTTCCTAGGAAATTATAGATCATAGTGTACAATATAATTAAATAAAGCGATATATTAAAGCAATAGTTTTAGAAAACCTGTGATAGCGTAACCTGAAATTGTAGAAGTCGCTTAGTTATTTAAGAGAAATTTATTATTATAATGTATTGCATTGGTGTGACTGATGTCAAAACTTGTAGATATTACCTACTTTGAAAAAATGTATCTTTAAACGATATGTAGTAAACAATTAGTTTTGTTTATTTTTATATTTTAATTTATAAAATTTATAATAGCTAACTAGCGTACTACATTTGAATTTTGTAGAAAATATTACCTTATGTTATTCTTTTCAAAAATTCATCTTTTATTTTATTAATCGAATTTGGATGACATATGGCGTTTAATAGTGCTTCGTGCATTGGATGAACGGTACATTTATCTTTTGGCTCTATATTTGTGTACCGCTTTGTCCTTTCACGCAAAATGCTATCAAAATCGTTAGGAGCAAGTAACTGCAGAACACTGACATCATCGTGGCATCTTTTAATTAGTTTGTTTACATCAGCTTCCGATAGATATTCGTATGGATATTTTTCATCAGTTTGCAGCTCATTTGATTTATTGTTAACTAAGATGTGTAAAATCTCAAAAAGCTCATCACTGGATACTATTAGTTGCATCTACAAAAAATTAATTAGTTTTTAAGTAATAAAATACATTGTTATCAAACAAAGGAAAAAAAAACATTGCAATTTGATGAAATATGTGAAATGTTCCCGATTTAATAAAGGAGTAGATGCCGAATACTATTTTCCACTTTTACACGAGGAAACTGAATTCCAGTAACATCTAGTGTTTGGGTGAGAAGGGCACCAAAAAAGAGGAGTGACAGATCTACAATTGGTAGAGATTGGAAATTAAAAGAAAACGTCCCAAAATTGTAGGGAATTTAATTTACTACAAAACTGAATTAGAATTTTGTTTGTGGAACTTATGGTTCTCTAGATACAGAGAATACCCTTTAACACCCCGCACCCAAATAGGAGGATTACAACTCCGAAAATCATTTTGTATACCCACACTGATGCACCCTACATATCAAAGAAAAAAAAAACTTGTCCTTGCAAGATTCGGCCAAATTTTGTAACATTTCAATGGACTATAGTGTGTGTAAAATGAGTTTTCATATTTATATTGGAATTGGAAGTAAAACAGTTCGAAAACGACATACATACATTTTATGACTGAAATCAAAAATTCGATTAAAAAAAAAGATTTTTTTCAAGATATTATTTTTGAACGCTTCTGTTCTGAGATCTCATTTCGCGGTTGAATTTTTAAGATTTGATGTTAAATATACAAAATAAAACTATGTAGGTATGTGAAATACATGAAACATACACTTAACGCATTTGTGAACTATGAAATTGAAAGAAATAATCCTACTCTGAGTATAGCAGTAATTTTGAAGATTGGTTCCCACAAAATAATTACATATAAATATTAAATTTTTAATATTATATATAATTTAAATTCGTTATACGCATAAATTAATGTTTTTGACCACCACGAACTTCCATAAAAATCTTCTATACTTCAGAACTCGCAATCATGTACTCATTTGCTGTTGGCTTTAAGACTATTGCTATGTTAATAGAATAATTTGACACCAACCTGATTGGGATTTAAAATATAATGCTTTTTTTCATCAGATTCCTGGCTTAGAGTGTTTTCGATAATATATTTTACAATACATTCTTGTATCTGTGCCTCGAGGTCAATTTTCTGGAATGAACAAAATATAATGTGAATTTACAAATAAAATATGACAAACCTACCAAAGGAATCCAGGTATTTACACTCAAAGACGTCTCCAGACTCTCTACATAATGCCACCAATTTCTAGGGACAATTAATACATCGCCTTCTTCAAGAATGCATTCGAATGCATTTTCCCTAGCAACTAAAACATGAGTTAATTACCATGAAATTTAAGCCTGGTGTACAAACCAGACCATATCTTTCATAAGACACTTTCAGATGCAAGAAGTTTTTGGAATACAAAATTTCTTCGTGATGTAAAATAAGCTTAAATATGACGTCAAAACATCAAAATCAAGATTAGAATATCTTGAAAAACCTGTTATGAAGCAATTCTGATGTCGAATTTAAAACTAAGTCTGGTTTGTGTACCAAAAAATGTTGTTGACATGGCTTAATGCTTTGGAAGCAAGCCCAGGTACATACCGAAAAATGTTTCCAAATTCTTGGGTGAAAAAAAATTTTCGTTGCAATATACACTGCTTTCTTCATAAGGCACTCGGGCAGCAGATAGGCTAGTGGCTGGAGGAAACAATAGCCAATGTTTTCTAAATTATGGAAATATACTTATGAGTCAACAATAACGTTTTATCTTTTACCTGCCGTATACTTGAACAACTATGTTACACCCATAGGTGTCATAATGACACGGAGTATTGGCTCCTTTGGAGCTCAACCAAAAGGAGGCATCATGAGTTCCCTTTGCAAAACCAAAGCACCCAAAGTCAATATCGTACCGGCATTCAATTGGTATTTGTCTGCTCGGTTCGTAGTAAAAGGCTGTCCAATTGTCTTCATCATTGGAATACTTCTTAAGAAAATTAGTGAATGTACTGGTAAGTTTTGAACGATAACGTTCCCACTGGGGAATATCACCAAATTTGTTTGGCATCTGTTCGAAAAATTGTTTGGGCTTTTGCTCTGCCTCTAGGGATACATCATATCGGTTGCACCACTCTTCAATTGAACAATCAAAACATTTCCAATTTGTAGAGAATTTTCGAAAAACTAAAGGTTTTCTAGTGTTTAAAATTATATCACGAAATAAAAGTGATTTTTCAAATTGTTCCATTTTTGTTGCATGTCAAAATACAAAATGTCAAAAAGCTAAAATGTCAGCTGTCGAAATATTTGTTTACAATTAATAGTTCTTTTAAGAATCACTTGGCGCTGAAGATGTTTGAAAGAGAAATAAGTGAGTGCAGGGCAGAATTGAAGCGCAAATTTAAAAATTTTGAGATGTCTAAAAACGAAGTCAATGGTCGCGCTCGAGTAAAATTTAAAAGCGATCCGGATTGGTTGGTGTTGTTGTGTGTTGGTTGTAATCCTATAGAAAAAAACAGCTGATGATAAAACCGGCTGGGGGAGACTTTCCATTACCGCAGCACGCGTATATTTTTGATTTTTTTTTACAGTTAGGTGGGGTCCCAATAGAACAGATTTAAAATATTAGGGCGAGGAAACACCGTTAAATCATAAAAAAAATGTTTTCTTTTTCGGATTTAATCCTATTTTTTTTTTGATTCACTGTACATGCATACGTCAAGTTTTTTTTTAATGGATAGTACAACGCAAAAAGAGATAGGTATGTAACCCCCCTGCTTGGGCACGCTATAGGATTTGGGGTGGGTGCGAGGTTGGGTTATATGCAAAGTTTCTTTGTATTTATATGTTGCCTTCAAAAAACACATATTTTTTTTTAATTGCCATATACGTACATACACAATTGCATTCACTAATTGATCGAATGGATCGAGAAACGAATACAAAAAAAGAAAGAACTGTCAAAATAAGAAAAAACATGTGAAACAGAGCCATTATTGTGTTTTTTTATATGAAAAAGTTAAACTTTGAAAATTAATTAAAAATAGAAATAAATTTTTCCTCGCCCTAAAATTGCGCTCAATATTATTTATTTGCGCATATCTATCAAATAAAAAAACCGCGTGTGAAAATTCGTGCTGCGGTAAAGGAAAGTTGAGCCACCAGCTGTTTTCCAAAATAAATCTGAAAGTTATCCTACAATTCTTCGGATTCTTTGTGAAAAAACGGCTGACATCTGAAATACGTGTCAGCTGATTTTCAGCTGCCTATAGTCTCTTACTTTCTGTGGCAAAGGATTTAAGAACACTTGGGATTTC
This sequence comes from Epistrophe eligans, assembly GCA_951394125.1. Taxonomy (NCBI): domain Eukaryota; kingdom Metazoa; phylum Arthropoda; class Insecta; order Diptera; family Syrphidae; genus Epistrophe; species Epistrophe eligans. Next base: position 983,114 of record OX596028.1, read on the forward strand.
TAGTTTGTGTTTTTTTTTACATAGATTTTGATTTTTACCTAACAAAATAAAATATGTACAAATTACAAAATACTTTTTTTTAAATTACAAAATCACTCGTTTCTTGTTGGCCCCGTAATTTTGTTTGTTTGTTTTGACTTTTAACAGCAACCTATCCACCTCTGTTTCGGTCCATCGAGAACATAATATCCGATGCAAAACGATCTTAGATACCCTATTGGCCTATCGCCCGAACGCGGCCAATGAATATTGCATCGAAATACTCCAAAGACGTTTTTTATCACTCTCTTTGTGGACTCTTGGTTTACCTTCCTTTTTGTTGAATAGGTTTTCGGGCTAACTGTAACACTTTATCTTTGAAAAAAGATTTACTACTAGTGGTGCGTTCTTTTTCCCTATAATTTTAACTATTGGTTGCGTTCAGGGATTAATCTGAAGCTATGACTGCTTTTAGACGACTGCAATTTCTATCCGCAATTCCCTTTTGAGTTTCTTTCCGATTGCAGCATCCATTTAAACGCTGCAAATTTTAATACCTGCAATTTTTGTTAAATGAGAAGGAAATAATATCTCCCCACTCTTTACTCCGCTTATGTCTCAAACAATAAGAAAAAGCACAAAGAAGAAAGAGCGATAACTCTGCAATTATTTCAACCTCTGCAACTTTGTCTACCCCGGACACCGCATACGTCCCCCGCCAACATGCTTAAAAATTGCAAGGGTAATTGCAGCATATTTGCAGCGTTTAAAAGCAGTCTATCCGGATAGTTTTGTGGTTGTTTTAGTCCCTTGTGACAAAACAGCTGATGCAACAACAACCCAACGTATCCGAAAATGTTTGGGATAGGTGGATAGCCTATTGTAACATTAGGGGTATTCATGCAACGTCGTAAAGTCCTCGTAAACGTGGTAAACTGCGTAAACTTGTCAAATGTTCATACAAATTTGAATTTGCGTAAACCTGTCAAATGTTCATACAAATTTGACATGTTTACGCAGTTTACAACGACTTCACACCATTGCATGATTACCCCTATTGTGTAATATTATGATGTCATCAAATCGTTCCTAAATTCAATATTGAATTGGCAGACTCACCTCGTCGACTTGAATTGAAATGTTGATCTGTCAAAAGCAGCTGAATTCGGAAATGTTTTCATTTCTTTTTTTTACCTACTTTTCTTCTTTTCGATTTGGAATTATTTTAATTTTTTGTATTTCTCTTCAATATAATTATTTTTTTTTGTCGATTTTATGTTTTAGAATTGTGTTCTGTTATTTTCCGATTAATATTATTATTTTTTTGTTGATACCTATAATCTTTCTATTCGGTAGACTTTTTACAAAGGAATTGTTCTGCATTATGAACCTACATTCGATTTCGATTTAAATTCGATTTTGTACAAAAATAATGTTAATGTGAATTTAATAATGTACCTATTGTATGCATTAAGTAATAGAAATACTTTTTTTAATAAAATTCTGTGTACATTTCCATTATTTTGTATTCCATTGATTGTATTCATCACAATTTATTTATATATTTTTTCGTTTTTCAAAGCAGATGGCTAAAATATCATTAAAATAACAGTCTTTAATATATTTTTTTTAAGCGGATATGTTCGTTTATTTAGTGCACTTTTATTTAAAGCGAATATACTTGTACAAAAAAATAAAACATTTAAAATATTTTTATTTAATTCATTAGAACTTCCTTATATTGAATTCTTTGTATTATTTGGAGTTCATTTTATACGAATGAGATACAAAATATCGAGTGAATTCAAAAAAGATATACCAGATTCGAACTTTGCAGGTGGACAGGTGATGCACACTTCAAGATGAGTACCAATTAATTTAAAAATGTTTTAATAGAATTAATAATTCTCTAAATAAAATACTAGATTTAGTCTTTATTTGTAAAAATTCCAAAGTCTTAAATTCTCCTTTTTCACTTTTAAATGAAACCAAAGCTTCCGTGGTACAATAAGCAGCTTTCTAACCATATTAATGTGAATCGAAAAGCTTTTAATAAAATATAAACAATTGTAACCACTTCCTTTGCCTTTTGGTCCAGGCTGGCGAATATTGAACCCCTAGCTCAGCGTTGTCGTGGTTCTTGGACCTGAAGCAGATTACAAAAAAAAATCTTTAAATTTGCCAGCTTTGCATCTGGGTGTCCTGATGCGCGAGACATCTCCTCTACCCTCCCTTCCTGGTTGCATCCCTCGCTAGAGCAACCCCTTTACTAGGCTTCCCTCCTTACTTCATCCTCCCTTTCAACTCTTCCTTCTCATCCTTTTTTAAAAAGTTTTATTCCCGTTTCATAATTATTGTTCTAAGTCTTCAAAAAAAAAATTTTACCATTTTTATTCATTTAATTTCAAAAGAAAATCTTTATTTGAAAGTATTATAATTTTTATAATTCTATATGTAATTTTAAAAATTTCATAAATACATTTTTTGTTTAAAATTAAGTATAAATTCTTTTTTAGTTGGCAACCCTGCGACGGTTATCAAAAGAAATTTCGATTAAAACGTATTAAAACGTCTTCGATTTATTTAAACAAAATTATGGGATTTTACTTCCTCTTTTTTCTATTTTTTTTTTTTTTTACTCGCTTAATTCAATGGTCCCCGTTCAAAACCCCCTTTCGATGCGCGTATTTTTTTTTTGTATATATATATATTTAAATACTCAAAAGGAATGTCAAATAGGTATATACATAAAACTCACCCCTAAAACTCCTGTTGAAGTGGCCACTGCAGCTGGATCTCCTTTAGAGGTGATTACCTTCTTATATGATTTTGTTGCACTTTTCACAATTCTTTACTCTTTTGAAAAATATATATATTAATACGCGAATTGAAACTATATTTTTTTATTGTACGTTTCGCGTTTCAAACCGCTTAACTGAACTTTCAATTTATTCACCGACGCGAGCTTTCAACTTCAAAACAAATTTACGAGAATTTAAGATTTAATTCTTTACTTTAATAAAAAAATTATCTAATTTATAAATAAAAAAAAAATAAAAAAAATAGGTTGAATTTTGGTTGATGCTGTGCTTGAACTTGAGACCCCTCGGCCTGTTTGAAAATCGGTGATCTTACGCTCCAGGCTATCGAGTGTATTAAATTCTTCTTGTCGGTTTGGTCATGTGACCAGCTTAGTAGGAGTTGAGATTTTCTAATTTTTTTGTCAGCCTGGTGCTCGGGATGTTTTATTCCTTTGGAAAATCCAAATCCAATTTAAAGGGTGTATATATATGTATGTATATATATATATATATATATATTTTTCTGAATAGGAGGCGGTGATTCTTATCAACCGCCTATAGGTATATTTCCTATAAAAAAATTCGATTTAAATTAAAAATCTAACCACACACAAAGAATATGAATATAGATATGTATGTATATATATAAGCACTTAGCTCATTTAACTTAGCCTTTACCTGAGGATATTTGGTATCCCAATTCTCGTACTTGAAACGCAGTCAGCAAAGGCACGACAATATTTTTTTTTATTTTTAAAATTTTTATTTTTATTGTAACTACTAATTTTTGTTAAAAAAAGAAATTTTAAAATGTTTGCTTTTTAAATGGATTTTTCAGCGGAGACTATGAAGCTTCTACCAGCGAACTTTTCTTTGTGTGAGGGGATTTCTTTTTTTCTCGCTGTCGCTAACCAACATTGGAAATTCTGCAAAGCTTCACAGCTATGCATTTCTCTATTTTTCCAGGATCATTGACTTCATTAGTGAAAACCTTCACTCTCTAGTCAAAATATCCCATCTTCTATTCGACTTGATCTTCTCTTAAAAGTTGCATCGAAACTTTCTGCAACATTTCGACAGCGACAGTTCGAACATATCCCTACGTAAGAAATATCCCATATCGTAAGAAATCTATTACCTTTCTTTTTGTGGTTTAGGTTTCCCCCCTGCAATTTGACAATTGTTATATTCTGTTTACATATGTTTTTTTGTTAAGTGCCGAGCCGGCTATAAAATTTAAATTTATATTTCTCGTGCGATAAATTAATAAAAATATCGGTTACAGGGCTTTGCTTTTTTCAAATATTGAAATATGTCGATATTTGGAATATGCAAAAGGAACCCACGTATTCCAATCTCGTTCGGTTGTGCAAAAAAATATGGAGTGATATCAAAAAAAATATAAGTGACGAGAATAAAAAAAAATCTCAACAGTGTGTTTAGTGTTTATTTATCCCAGTGTTCTGATCGGGATTCAGTGTTACGCCAATTAAATGGTGCAAATTAACTAAATTGCCAAAAAAAATTCATAAAAAAAATCATATTTACAAAAAATATGTGAAAACGGTTCACAAACAAATGGAAACAAAAAAAAATGTACACAGTCGGTTGTGAAAGAGACGGTTGTATGGCACTTTTCCGAATGTTTTAAGTGCGAGAATACAAGATAGCGTACATATATGTGAAATTTATGACTTAAATGGTTACGGTTAACAAAAAAAATATATAAATTCAAAACGGTGTAAAAAAAAAATGTAAACAAACATTATTTCATCTAATACCATACGTACGGTATAGATTTGCCGTCGGTAAAACAAAAAAAATTATATGTACGCCGCCGCCGCCAAATTACATGTAAACAAAACAAAAAAAAACAATATTTAACTACCCATTTCTGAGAATGGACGTTTTGCCGTCGGTAAAACATAAACGCGAAATTTATAAAAGAAAATAATTAAAGTACGAATGTTTTTCTTCTATTTTTGTTTTTAATTACTCATTTAAAGTAAAACAAAATATAATACGATACCGGTTATTAAATAAAATTAATTAAAATTGATTAATCATCATTAAGTATATCCAACGTGGGTCGCGAACCCATTTAACTAGCCGGGCTTACAACTATATCATCAGATAAGTTAAAATTGTACCTTTAAAAATTGAAAACGATGCTTTGTGATTTCTTTCTTTTTTGTTGCAGGGTATTTACTGCCGTATATCTTTGGCATGGAATATGCCTAAAGGTTTTCCAGCCCTCGTTTCCAACTCATACATGCAGTTGCCTATGACTTTTCGTACGCGGGATTTTAAAAACTTAGGCAGCAATTTGGCATTAACGCCTTTAACAAAATTGCTTTGTGCGAAGTTTCTGTGAAATACTTCTTGGCCTTCACGATAGACTACTGGTTTAGACCGTGAATTGTAAGTATTTTTAGACTTAACGTGTGCCCTGAATAAATTCTCCGACAACTTCTGTCTGGCCAACGTCGTTTTTAAGTTGTTAGGCAAGGCTAACATTTCCGGGTCTTCTAGAGCTTTTAAATCGCGTAATATTCGATAAGTAGAACCGTGAGATATCATGTTTTGCCCAAAAAGAGCGAAGTACGGTTGACACCCTAACGAGTCGTGTATATCTGACCGCAAGGCGCATGCTATACTGGATAAATGTACATCCCAATCGTTTTGCTCTTTTGATATCATGACTCTCAGCTTACTTAAGACGCTTCGATTTACCCGTTCGGAAATGTTGGCCTGCGGTGAATATAACGCGGTTCGTACATGTTTTATACCATAGTTGGCTAAAAAGTTTTGAAATTCGTGGGACACGAACTGCCGTCCGTTGTCGGAGTGAATTAATTCAGGGGTGCCGAAAGTATGAAAAATTTCAGTTTCTAAGAAAAGCACTATCTTGGAAGTTGTAGCTTTAGACATTGCTTTTAAGAAAACAAACTTCGTGAAATGGTCTACTGCGATGAAAACATAAACGTTACCTCGCTTTGTACGTGGATATGGTCCCAAAAAATCGATGTATAACCGCTGCATAGGCCTTTCTGTCACAATTTGCTTGGTGATGGGTGGACGAAGAACCGTGTTTGGCGCTTTTACCATTTTGCATGTTTCGCATTCACTCACAAATGCCTTGATGTCTTTTACCATTTTAGGCCAATAATATTTCTCTCGAATTCGAGCATATGTCTTAGCGAAACCACTATGACAACTCAATTTAGTACAGTGAGACAATTCAATACAAGTGTGAGTGAGTGCATCTGGCAACCAAAGACGCCAAAGCGAATCTTCTTCGTTCACATCACCGTTCCTGAACCTAACTCTTTTATATATAAATTTTCCCGATACAACTAAGTCAGGAAGTGCAGATTGATTAGAATCGATGTTCTTTCTCAGTTGGGTATATTGCTCCGAATCAAACTCAACGGAGTCCAGGTCAATGTCGCCACATATCAAAGTCGAAACCTCATCAAGCTCATTTTCTCTCATTAAAATTTCTTCCATATTCATACGCGATAAAGTATCTGGCACTACATTGAGTGATCCCTTTCGATGTTCGATTGAAAAGTTGAAACCTTGGAGCTCTAAACTCCATCGAGCGAGTCGTCCACTCAACTCTTTCATCGACATCAACCATTTAAGGCTTGAATGGTCCGTTATAACCTTGAAAGGTAATCCATCAACGTAAGGCCTAAACTTTCGTATACTTAGGACTGCTGCAAGACATTCCTGCTCAGTAACAGTGTAATTTTTTTGACATTTGTTTAGCTTCTTCGACATGTAGGCTATCGGTCTCTCGTTGTTGTTCTCATCCAATTGAAAAAGAACACCCCCTACTCCTTCTGAAGAAGCGTCGCACTGTATAGTGAAAGGCTTGTTGAAGTCAGGTTGTGACAACACAGGAGCTGAAGAAAGTGCCGTTTTCAACCTATTAAACCCTTCCAATGCCTCAGGCGTTAACTCAAATTTGCTTTTCTTTTTAAGGCAATCGGTAAGTGGAGCTGCCAGATCTGAATAATTTTTGATGAACCGACGGTACCATCCGGTTAGACCTAAAAATCTCCTAACTTGTCTTAGGGTCGTGGGAACGGGAAAATTAACCATAGCCTCAATCTTATCAGGATTGGTTTTCAAAGTACCTTGACCAACAATGTATCCGAGATACTTAATTTCCCGCATGCAGAACTTGCTCTTATCGAGGTTAATAGTCAAGTTGGCCCTGCGTAGACAGGCAGCCACCTCGTTAAGGATACGTATATGCGACTCAAAATCAGCCGTACAAATCAAAAGATCGTCTAAGTATATGAATACGTTTTCACGAAGTGAACTTGGCACCACCTGATCTATGACTCTACTCATCGTTTGGCCAGCATTGCTCAAGCCGAATGGCATCACTTTAAACTGGTAGAGTGGTCTACCAGGTACTGCAAATGCTGTCTTTTCTCGCGATTTTTCATCGAGTGGTATTTGCCAATACGCGTCTTTTAAGTCGATACCGGTGATAAAATGTGTATCCTTAATTCGGCTGAGTAAGCCTTCGATATGAGGTAACGGATACGCATCCTTAACTGTGACTGCATTGACTTTTCGAAAGTCTAAACACAGGCGAACTTTACCGGGTTTCCTCACTAAAACTACGGGGCAACTCCAAGGAGAATTACTAACCTCGATAACCCCAAGCTCTAACATGCGGTCTAATTCTTTATACACCTCTTCCTGACGAACCGGCGACAATGGGTAATGCCGTGATTTGATTGGGACAGCGTTTCCCGTATCGATGACATGACAACCGAGGGTTGTTTTACCCAGCCCTAGCACGACAAAGTTAGGAAATAATTTTTTTACTTTTTCTAGCTGAAGATTTTGTTCGGGCGAAAGCTTGATCAACTCAGCCTCATCCTTGAAGTTCACTTCACCCTCTGTTTTTCCGACGTCGGCTTCTATTTCGCTTATTTGTGGCATAAGATTGAATTCTCGCCAAAAGTTCATTCCCAAATACAGTTTTTGAGTGAGGTTGGGAATTAAGTAAAAAGAAAGAGATTTCGTGACACCATTATAATTGGTCTGAATATCGCAGTAACCTACAATGTCGTGTGACTTACCGTCAGCTGTACGAACGATGTTCTTATACGGCTTGACTTCTACACCGATTCTTTTTACCAAATCCCAACACTCATTACCTAACACAGAGATCGATGCACCACTATCCAATAACCCAAAAACTGATTCATTATCTAACTGAACATTAGCATACATCCGGCCATCTGTATTTGAGGAGATGATTGTTTCAACAATTTGTTTATGAAATTTTCTCCGATTACGAAACCGACGACGGCATTTTCGAACTTGAACGCTAGCTGGTTTATTACTTGTTCCGAAAATTCGGGAACGAACTTTATAATAATTCAGCTTTCGTTCATGAAGAGACCTCAGAGCGTAAGTATCTATAGGATGAGACTGAGGATCTTGTAAGCTGTGAGGTTTTGTTTGTTCCAAGATCTTATTCGGAACTAATTCTTTAGATGTTTTGTTTACTTCTGTGTTTGGTTGGGGTGACTCTTTGAGGAACGAATTTCCCCCTTCTTCTTTTCGTCCCTTGAGAAGTTTCCCGAGTGTTTTCCACATTCAACAGTATTAACCCCTTTTGCACCACACATAAAGCAAAACAGATTTCTTTCCCGAGATGGGCAAAAATGATAAGCATGCCCTTTTTGATCGCAATTCCAACATATATAATTTGCTACTGAAGTTGGTTTTCGAACTGTAGCAATGGCCGCGACTTCCTCACCATCAAAGTCAGATCCATATTGATCTTCTTCAGCCACGATCTCATGAACCGTCTTTTGGGACGGAGTTCGCTTCGCCAGAAACCTCTCAGCCTCTCTTGCCTTATTCCTAAGCTGTTCGAGATCTTTGACATTCCCTGCTAAAAGAATTTCACCTAACTTATCCTTGGCATTGTTTCTAATAACGTCAACTAGTTTTCGTTCATCGAATGGTTCTTTCAAGCGGTCGTTAAGACCTACGATCGAAGTATAAAAATCGTCGAACGATTCTTTCAAACCCTGTTTTCGAGTAAGTAACCTCATGTAAATTTCAACATCCGTTTCCAGCCGACCAAATTCCTTTTTCATAGCAATCTTCAACTCTGATAGTTTTGCTGCCGGGTTTCTACGTAGAAATGCCCAAAACCATTTGTTTGCTCTTCCAGTCAACAAAATATGGAAGTTTGCCGTAATCTGTTTGTCGGTATACGATGAAGATGATTGCATTCTATCTACTTTAAAAAGAAAATCAGTGACGTTATCAGTACCGTCGTACTTAATATTCCATCGATCAAGTCTACAGACTTCTGATGTAACAAACGTCGATGGAGTGGTGGAATTTCTAGGTCTGGGTGTCGGCTGGGAAGTTTCAGATACTCTGCCCTCTAAACCTATCACATGAGGATTGTTTCTATTCGGCGTATTCTGCCCTTGAGCTGGTAACTGCAAAGATTCTAGCTTTTTGATAACATTTACCATGAAAACGTCCATTTGCTGGAATAACCTAACTTGATTATCGAGCATACTTCTCTCGATTCTAGCTGCCAACTCTTCTGTTGGATTATCCCCTTGAGCATTTGTAGGGAGTGCATTATGTTCAATACCCTCGTTTTGCTCCTCATGCAACGCATCACTAATTGCCGAAGCACTTGCCTCGTTTGACATGTTCGACGTTGAGTTCGAAACAACAGAATTCAAATTTTCGGAAAAGCTAAAAGAGTTGTCCAAATTGAAACGGTCAATTGTATTTCGAAATCGTTGGTAAAATTCTTCGAATCTGGCTTCAGAATGCGCGTAAATAACACTTAAATCGTCGTGAAGTGAAACTCGACGTCCTCTACTCATGCCTCTTGCGAAGAAACGATTGCAAAAACTTTCTCCTTAACTCTCAAGACAAGATCAAGTCTGCGGAATATCTAAGTACCGTCCCGAGAGCAAAAGAATTTCAAAAAAAAAAAACAAAGTCTTGAAAAATAAACTCTCAAAATCTCCAATGTTTAGCCAGCGACAAACCGGAACCAAAAATGAATGCAGAATAAAAAAAATTGAGAACTGCAATTACAGTTTTTCGTGAAATCAGAATATATAAAAAAAACTTGAATCGAAATTCCAAAAAAAAAAATCCAAGTTCGGATTAAACACCTTCGATTTTCACACCACCAAAAACCAAAATTAAAAATAAAAATAAGATTTATTGAAAATAAAAAAATTTCAATTTAAGCTTATTTCAAAATAAAAAAAAATTATAAACTTTAAAATACCTAATATTATTTAAAGAAAAATTAAATTCAATAATTTTTTGTATTAAAATAAAAGAAAATTTAAACTGCTTAAAAAAAAAGACTTTAAAAAAAATCTAAAGTTTTGAAAATTTTTAACTCAAAAATCAATTCATAAAAGGTAAAAGGATGAGAATTCAGATTTGAGAAGGATGATAATTGATGAAGGAGAAGAAGCCGTAGTACTTCAAGCTAAAACCAGTGAGCCAAAAAAAAAAAATTTTAAATATGCTAAGTATGTGATTCTAATGTATGTACATATGTATCTATTGAAACTATTATTTAAAAAAAAATTTTCTCCTCAGTTTGCAGGACAACGGCTGACAAATCTTTCATCAGCGAAGACATCTGCATGCCTCGGAAAATGAAGAAAAAAATATAGGTAATAAAACCCTGTTGGAAGGACCTTCGAAGACGCCTGTCGCATCATCGGGACTCGTCCAAACATTGCTTTAATTGCCAAGTGTGTACTAAAGCATCCGGCCATTTTGATTACCTATTGTACGGATATTTAAAGACTCGGACTACTTCAGCACACACTTTTCTAAATATATATTTATCTAAATTAAATGGTTGCATCTTTCTTGTTGCAACGCGGTACCAAAAGTGCTTTCAATCAGTAACCGGGACTCACAAGAAAGTTACAACCGAAATCCATTGTTAAATATCAAGAAAAAAATCTAAAAAAAATGAAAATGAAAAAAAATAAAAATTGAAAGAAAATGAATGAAAAAGTTATTTAAAAAAAACTGGTTTAGCTCAAAAATTCAAGCCTCACTATCTTGAGATAATCACTATCTTGAGATAGTGGGCTCCACGTTGCGGGCGCCATTTGTAACCACTTCCTTTGCCTTTTGGTCCAGGCTGGCGAATATTGAACCCCTAGCTCAGCGTTGTCGTGGTTCTTGGACCTGAAGCAGATTACAAAAAAAAATCTTTAAATTTGCCAGCTTTGCATCTGGGTGTCCTGATGCGCGAGACATCTCCTCTACCCTCCCTTCCTGGTTGCATCCCTCGCTAGAGCAACCCCTTTACTAGGCTTCCCTCCTTACTTCATCCTCCCTTTCAACTCTTCCTTCTCATCCTTTTTTAAAAAGTTTTATTCCCGTTTCATAATTATTGTTCTAAGTCTTCAAAAAAAAAATTTTACCATTTTTATTCATTTAATTTCAAAAGAAAATCTTTATTTGAAAGTATTATAATTTTTATAATTCTATATGTAATTTTAAAAATTTCATAAATACATTTTTTGTTTAAAATTAAGTATAAATTCTTTTTTAGTTGGCAACCCTGCGACGGTTATCAAAAGAAATTTCGATTAAAACGTATTAAAACGTCTTCGATTTATTTAAACAAAATTATGGGATTTTACTTCCTCTTTTTTCTATTTTTTTTTTTTTTTACTCGCTTAATTCAATGGTCCCCGTTCAAAACCCCCTTTCGATGCGCGTATTTTTTTTTTGTATATATATATATTTAAATACTCAAAAGGAATGTCAAATAGGTATATACATAAAACTCACCCCTAAAACTCCTGTTGAAGTGGCCACTGCAGCTGGATCTCCTTTAGAGGTGATTACCTTCTTATATGATTTTGTTGCACTTTTCACAATTCTTTACTCTTTTGAAAAATATATATATTAATACGCGAATTGAAACTATATTTTTTTATTGTACGTTTCGCGTTTCAAACCGCTTAACTGAACTTTCAATTTATTCACCGACGCGAGCTTTCAACTTCAAAACAAATTTACGAGAATTTAAGATTTAATTCTTTACTTTAATAAAAAAATTATCTAATTTATAAATAAAAAAAAAATAAAAAAAATAGGTTGAATTTTGGTTGATGCTGTGCTTGAACTTGAGACCCCTCGGCCTGTTTGAAAATCGGTGATCTTACGCTCCAGGCTATCGAGTGTATTAAATTCTTCTTGTCGGTTTGGTCATGTGACCAGCTTAGTAGGAGTTGAGATTTTCTAATTTTTTTGTCAGCCTGGTGCTCGGGATGTTTTATTCCTTTGGAAAATCCAAATCCAATTTAAAGGGTGTATATATATGTATGTATATATATATATATATATATATTTTTCTGAATAGGAGGCGGTGATTCTTATCAACCGCCTATAGGTATATTTCCTATAAAAAAATTCGATTTAAATTAAAAATCTAACCACACACAAAGAATATGAATATAGATATGAATGTATATATATAAGCACTTAGCTCATTTAACTTAGCCTTTACCTGAGGATATTTGGTATCCCAATTCTCGTACTTGAAACGCAGTAAGCAAAGGCACGACAATATTTTTTTTTATTTTTAAAATTTTTATTTTTATTGTAACTACTAATTTTTGTTAAAAAAAGAAATTTTAAAATGTTTGCTTTTTAAATGGATTTTTCAGCGGAGACTATGAAGCTTCTACCAGCGAACTTTTCTTTGTGTGAGGGGATTTCTTTTTTTCTCGCTGTCGCTAACCAACATTGGAAATTCTGCAAAGCTTCACAGCTATGCATTTCTCTATTTTTCCAGGATCATTGACTTCATTAGTGAAAACCTTCACTCTCTAGTCAAAATATCCCATCTTCTATTCGACTTGATCTTCTCTTAAAAGTTGCATCGAAACTTTCTGCAACATTTCGACAGCGACAGTTCGAACATATCCCTACGTAAGAAATATCCCATATCGTAAGAAATCTATTACCTTTCTTTTTGTGGTTTAGGTTTCCCCCCTGCAATTTGACAATTGTTATATTCTGTTTACATATGTTTTTTTGTTAAGTGCCGAGCCGGCTATAAAATTTAAATTTATATTTCTCGTGCGATAAATTAATAAAAATATCGGTTACACAATCTAAAAGTGAGTTGGACTATGCTTATTTTAGTAAACTGGGTTTCCGAAAAATATGTCCTATATGAACATTGATCCGTCAAATGTTACTTCCGTTCTTGAATTGTTTGCAAACTTTTTCCAATCTGTATACGCAAGTCCCTGTATGCCCAATATACCAAGTAAGGTGAATTACAGCTAAGTAGTTCTGAAGTCCTTTCAGGATTGAAATCACTTAAATCTAAATTTAACTCTGGTTCTGATGGTATACCAGCTATATACTAAACAGCACATCACTTTGCTATCCTCTCATTTGTCTATTCAATAAATCTCTTTCCGAGGGAGTTTTTCTTAATACATGCAAATTTTTTTACCTTGTTCCAATTCACAAATCTGGACCTAAGAACATGGTAGAAAATTATAGGGGTATCTCAAAGCTCTCAGTGATTCCAAAATTGTTTGAGTGTATTGTAAAAAATAAATAGAGTTTTTAAATTCTAACTATCTAATCCACCCACCAGACGTTGCATGGAGCCACTGCTCCTACGGGCCTGGGGAGGGATGATTTACTCCGTGGGGGCTAAGGAGGGGAGCTCGCCCAAGTACGACAATGGTGCGTTAACCCCTTCTCACCCAGGTGACTATGTGCCGACAGACACTTCCAAACTCAACTAATTTGAGGGCACCCTCCGACCTTACGGGTACACCCCGCTGAAACTACAACTACACCCTTAACGGGCCTTTTTTTGTCATAGGATTTTATCATAGGTTTTCCTTATATAGGGAGCATATCCCTAGGGTACCACAATGGATCTACATTGATCTAAGTGTGACGGTAACAAGATCAACTGTCAGCCCACTAACCTAACCTAACCTAACTAAGGAATCTATATCTGAATTGCAACACGGCTTTATACCTGGGCGATGTACCACTACAAATATGGCTCTTTTTTCTAGATACATTACTAATTCTTTAAATAGTAAGTGTCAAGTAGATGCAATATATACAGATTTTAGTAAAGCTTTTGATTCGGTTAATCATCGCACGTTAATGCAAAAACTGGAGATATTTGGTTTCCACTCTAAGTTTCTAAGCTGGATTTCATCTTACCTCACTGGTTAGTCTCAAAAAGTTGTCATCGATAACTCTTTTTCTAGGTCTATTATATGTACTCCTGTGGTACCACAGCGCAGTCATTCAGGGCCTCTTCTTTTTAACATTTTTATCAATGATATTACGTTAGCTGTAAACCATTCTCAGTGTCTCTTATACGCTGATGATCTAAAATCATTTTTGCAGATTAAAAGTGCCAAAGACTGCTACCTTGTATAATCTGATATTAACCGAATTGTTGAATGGTGTTATAATAACGGCTTAAATTTGAATATAGAAATTTTAATGTGATCTCGTTCTACATATAAATCTAATAGCTTTATTAATTTTTTGAATCTAACTCTCTTTCTCGAGTAGTAAAAATTAAAGACCTTGGCATAATGCTTGATTCAACTTTTTCTTTTAAAAGTCATATTGACTACATTCGGTTCCGTTCACTTATTGGTTTTATAAAGCGAAATTGTGTTGATTTTTGTGACCCTTTTGCTTTACTGTCACTTTATACATCTTTAGTTAGATCTATAATTAAAGACGGGGATGTTATATGGAATCCATTTTTTAAGTCTTATTCTAACCGCATAGAAGTAGTTCAAAAGCGTTTCATGAAATGTATGTCTTTTAAAATGAAATGGAATTTTTACCCAGATTATAGAGCTCGATGCCTACTGCTCTCTAGAATCAGGACCAACCATTCATGATGTGATGCTTGTGAGGGATGTGTTATGTTATCAATTTGGATACCCTCAACTTCTTTTAGATATACCAATTTACGCACCGCTAAGATCTTTTCTATAACTCATTTCAATAAAGTTTTTTATAGAAATTTTAATGTGATCTCGTTCTACATATAAATCTAATAGCTTTATTAATTTTTTGAATCTAACTCTCTTTCTCGAGTAGTAAAAATTAAAGACCTTGGCATAATGCTTGATTCAACTTTTTCTTTTAAAAGTCATATTGACTACATTCGGTTCCGTTCACTTATTGGTTTTATAAAGCGAAATTGTGTTGATTTTTGTGACCCTTTTGCTTTACTGTCACTTTATACATCTTTAGTTAGATCTATAATTAAAGACGGGGATGTTATATGGAATCCATTTTTTAAGTCTTATTCTAACCGCATAGAAGTAGTTCAAAAGCGTTTCATGAAATGTATGTCTTTTAAAATGAAATGGAATTTTTACCCAGATTATAGAGCTCGATGCCTACTGCTCTCTAGAATCAGGACCAACCATTCATGATGTGATGCTTGTGAGGGATGTGTTATGTTATCAATTTGGATACCCTCAACTTCTTTTAGATATACCAATTTACGCACCGCTAAGATCTTTTCTATAACTCATTTCAATAAAGTTTGCCAATATATTGATATAAGCTGTCCAAGAGAATCTTTTAAAGCTAATATCTTACTCTTATTTATTTTTTGATTGTACATAAATTATATTTTATAATTATCGCATTTATATTAATCTTAAGTCTAAAAGTGGCTTTTAAAGCTAATATCTTACTCTTATTTATTTTTTGATTGTACATAAATTATATTTTATAATTATCGCATTTATATTAATCTTAAGTCTAAAAGTGGCAGGTGTGCTTCTGGCCTTATAGAGCATAGATTCTTTGATTCCTCTAGTAGCCCTACTATAATTATAGTCCCCCTTTATTAAAGTTGAAACGAATGGTTTTCAAGTCCACATTTCATTTTCTACCCAAGTTTGAAGCGAATTATGATATTTTCAGTTAAGTGAAATCGAGGAGCGAAACAACAAAAATCTAATCTTCGAGCTAATATATGGTATACTACTTGGTCCGTTTGCATTGCACAACCAGCCAAAAATGTCACTTCAACATAACTATGAAAAATAAACAAATTTAGTTGTACCTATGTATGTATATAGCCTATTAAATTCTTCACGTGTACCCGTTTCTGAAAAATTGAATTTGCCTTTGAAAATGGAAGCTTACCTTCAACATCGAAGTTATCTCTTGTTTTCTAAAAAAATTAAACTCCAATAGAAATAGCAAAATAAGAACAACCATAATTATTTTTAAAGTTCAATTATTTACGCATTTTATTTTCTTTTAAATTTCATATTTGATATTTTCCATGAAAACTTTATTACAAATAATTCACAGTGAAAACAAAAACTCTACACATCAGCCAGTTAAAGTTTTCTCCAAAAAAATCAGGTTAGTGTGCGTTGAATTATCTTAAGGTTGAAAATTTAAACAAAAGGTATGATGAATTCAAAGACCCTCCCTAGATGCTAGATGAACAGTTACGCAAGGTATCGATGACTTTGGTCCAATCTTAATTTCTATTAACATGTCTAACAAAGATGTCGTCTATTGAATCAATTTGATGAGAAAAAATGATGTTGGGATAGGAAAAATTAGTTGAAATTAGATGTTCGAAAAATCTTACTTCGTGGCTTTCGAGTTGAATAATCCCGTTTGAAATACAAAAAACTCTTCTCAGCTAAAAAACTTGCTGATTGATTGGAATGACTTTGTGTAATTTAGAGATAAAACTTCAGTCTGTAGCAAAAAGATATTAACGACCATTAAAGATATCCCCTTTCGTAGTTATTTTCTGATCCCGCGCTGCAGTCAAAATAATACAACAATCCCACGCCGCCGTCATTTATATTTCCTGATCGCTGTCCCTCGCCGCAGTCAACTCTGCAACAATATTTAGGTCCCACGCCGCCGTTAACCGCATCAGCTATGGAATTCCCACGCCGCTGTCAATGGTCCCACGCTGCCGTCTTAGGTCCCCCGCTGCCGTCTTTGGTCACACCCCACTCCCACGCAGCAGTCAAATATTTTTGATTCCCTCGCCGCCGTCAAAAGTATCCCACGCCGCAGTCAGTGCTTGGTTCCCACGCCGCCGTCATAACAGGTAAGAATCCCACGCTGCCGTCAAATTTCTAAACTTGATGAAGCTACCCGGATTTGGGAACGCCTTGAAATCGCTATCAAAATGTATTCTATGCATCACATGCTGAATCAACTGGTAATGATGGGGACTTCAAAAGAGTAGACTGTATAGTATGTAGGTAAAGACTAAGTGCTTCAGCTCTTCCACAAGTGCAAGCAAGTCGACATACTGAGAGATGTTCAAGACGCTATTTCGCTAACACCAACATGAAGAAGGTAATTCTAAGTGTTTGTCCTGGACACGAATTTGGGATGTTTGCAAAACTAAAGCCAGACACATGGCACCAAATGTTTTTTTTTTAAATTGAAAATTTCGCTCATGAGGCTGAAAGAACAGTTTTGCTAGTGAATGTTAATAATTCAGTAGTTACCACGCAGCATCTGTATTTGCTCGAGGAATGTTTCCCAATGAGGTGCTTTCATGGTATAGTAACAGGAAACCAACTCCTCTTTCGTGTTGAAGTTCTACTCTTTCAGGTAATATTGACCCAGGCATGTGTCATGTGATGAAATAAACTAGGCGTCGGTCGCCGATTATTGATTAGACGCCTCTTGTTGTCTACTTTGATAAGTTGAAAATGCAGAAACTTAAGCCAAAGCATGATGATCAAATGATTTACTCTGATGTCAGACTGAACTGAAAATACGAAGACTTTTTGTTGCAAAATATCTTAAAGATATTACCAGTGGAAAAGTAACGCAAGGATCATGATGTATGTATGTGTCAGTAGGGGATGTGTTCAAATTGAGATTTGATAATTCCCAAGATGCTTCGAAATATCCCAAAACGGTAGTGAAACCTTGTGCCGAAATCGAATCGTGTTGGTTTGCAGATTTGGATTGGCGACTCACGATCATGACTTAGCGTCAAAATTTAGCTGAAAGTACCAAGATGTTGCTAAGATATCTCAAAGGTTTTACCAACTGGATAAATAATGTCAGTTGGAGATTTCATCGTGCTCAGTAGTGCCTTCTGTAGCCAGATTGATGGGACATAATTATTGGAAGTTCAGCCATAAGTTGTGTAGCTGAAAAAGCCAAAATTTGTCCAGAATATCTCAAAGATGTTACCAGTAAAGCCAATGATGTCTACACAGATATATTTTGCCTTCAAATGGAAATTGTGTGTGCCTTCAGGAATTTGCTAAACAACGGGAACTTTCAGCATCAAGTTTAGCCTGAAAGCTGTGTCCTCTAGATATCTCAAAGATGTGGAACGCATGAAGCAAAGGACCGATATTGCAGGAATTAATTTATGCCTTCAACCGGTTTATTGTGCCAGATGTCAAGTCAAGTCAAGTTTTAACTGAAAGTACCAAGATGTTTCCAAGATATTTCAAAATTGTTACCCTTTAACCAAGTGATGCTTTTCACAAAGAGATTTAGTGTGATTTTAAACATATCGTGTGCAAGATCGATTCAATCGTACTCAACGAGAACTCCAGGTGCCATTTGTGTAACTGAAAGTATCAATTTGTTTTGGAGATATTTCAAGATTTTTACCAGGAAAACAGAACAATGTGTGTTTGCAATCGGAAGTAGTTGCTTTTGCCTTCAAGTCAGATGTAGGGCCAATCCAAGGATAATAACTGAAAGTACCCAAGCTGTCTCCAAGAAATCTCAAAAGATAGACCATTGTGTGTAAGTCTAAAACACTAGCGAGATTTTATCAATGCCATTCGACCTGTCCTAGATGGTATGATTTCAAAATTCAAATATAGTTCAATGGTGTTTTCATCAGCCCGTCAGGTGAAACTATTTATCTGCCACTACTTAGTCGGAATTAAACTGCAATATACGAAGAAGGGTTCGTCCACAATAAACAATAACAAGTTACCCTGATGAAACGGCTAGCGACACGTTGACGCTCGTCTCCATGTCATATATTTTGAACTGGTAGAAAATGTCAAGCGATCTAAGGTTGGAGATGGATTATCACGACCCACACAAGATATCAAGGGTGTGAACTGCTTCGTAACCAAATAGAAATGTTTGACTTGAGCGGGAATTCAACCTCAAGTGTTGCTTCATTCGAACTGAAAAATATTGATCAGTCGTTAAAATACACCAAGTTTTACCGCATGTGGATTTGTTTGGCACTTCAAAGGGACCATATAATTCTCATTCTCTGTGGTAAAGTCTGGTGGTCAAATGGAAAAGAAGTCTTCTGACGACATTAAATTTGCTGCCGCCGATGGATCAACTGAAAGATATGAAGACTTTCCAACGCAATATTGCTCTGTAGATTTACCAGTTCAAAAGTTGGCCATCGAAAGTTGCTTGATATTGATTGATTGATGATAAGAAATATTCTTAGCGCTTTTCTGTCGCCCATTGGTTTCTTTCTCTGTCTCTCGGATATATCATTTTGTTGATTGATGTTTGGTGTTGATTGATGATTGATAACCTCTGAACAATGGAATTCTTGAAGAGCCTACGACTGCACCCTACGCCTCAGATAAGAACCTTCACCCTTTCAACGATTAGATTGATACCGCTAGTGACCTTCCTCAGCTAGGTATGGTAATGTGCTCTCTAAATCTCTGCAAATAATCTCTAATACTCTACTTCTTATGCCATAAAGAGGAATGTTAACATATCATATTAAGAACTACCAAACAATATTATGCATAGATTGTTGATTTCTTTTACATTTTCGCAAGTGTCCACATTAATTACTATAATAATACTTTCTTCATACATCAAATTCTAATTTCAACAACAAAAAAGTAATACATTCAATATAATTGATGTACAATGTATAGGTTAATATAAAAACAAGCAAGCGCATCTGATACGAACAATTTAAAGTTATGTAAGAGTATAAACAGAGTAAAGCGTCTTGACTGATAAAAATAAATGGAATAATTAAAATCATTGCTTGCGAGTATGTTGCATATTTTTAAATTATTAAACAAAGGCATTGTAGAATCAATATCACCAATTACAATTATCATAAGAAAAAACAATTCACATTCTTGTAAAAGTTCCGTTCATGTACAAAAATTACCAAATTATGTTTTATAAATTTGTCATTACAAAAAAAGTAAATTAACAAAAGAAAAATATTAAGCATTCACCATCATAGTTTACAGATTTCAATTGAGGTTTTCGTTTCTATATCGTTTCTATATTATATAATAACTATTCGATTACAGGCTATGCATTAGTATGGACACTGCGATTATAAGAATTTTCACATTGTTACTTTTTTCTTTTTTTGTGTGTTTGCTTCTTTTTTTTAATATAACAAAGCTTCCCAAAAATGTATGTAATATCAAATAGTATTTGAAACTAAATTTATATTTGAAACAGAATTAGAATAGAAATTTGATTAAAACCACTTACAATCGGGCGATTAAGGAATTTATGGGTAGGTTTAATGCACCACAAAGAGAACACAGGCCGGAGAATAAAATTAATTGTTTTGTTGTTTTGATTCCCTTTAATTTATCTGCAGAAAAGTGTGTTCATATTCGCTAGCATTCAGTTCTGGGACAAAATAGTTCACTCTCTCAAAAATTTAAGTAGGTTCTATAAATAGAAAATTCGCCATGCAGAGGAAAAAAGTGCAAAAGTAAAGCAACTTATCTGGCAAATAGCTGAAAAAATAACTTTGAATGTTCATGTTTCCGCTGACGTCAATGATGTTGGGTGGTTAAATGCAATTTCTCTCTTATAAGCTTTCACTATAAAATAAAATTAATTCGGCAAAGTATTTCATTTAACTTACAAATATACACAAATGCAAGCATACGGATGCTACGGAACTTTTTTTTTTTTTCATTTCTGTCTTTTTGATACAATATTGTCGCTCTAAAATCAGTGCTCTGATCTGCAAAGTAAGAATTTTTAAAAACTGTGTTGCAGATATCCTCTTGGATGCCATTCTTGGAATCCATTTGAATTTGTGTCAGTGGTTTATTTTCTCTAAAAAAAATATTAAAAAAGAAAATACGGGAGAAGGGGGAAGTGAGCTTGATCCCTTAAAACTTATTTTAGGTTGTCATCTACACTCTAGTTTTTATAAGTAACAAGACTTACAGGTGTTAATATGTACTTGTAAATTGCAGGTTCCTTAAAGTTTGGTTCCCTTTAACAAGAAACAAAAAAAACTTAATTGTTCGCAAAAAACCTACAAATAAATTAATTTTTTTGGCAAAACAAGAAACTGTTGATATGGGAAGAAATAATAATATCCGTTTGGTTCCAACAAAATCAATACCGTACTTTACATGTTTCTTCCAAAGTATGCATTATAAACAAGCTCCATGCTGCGACTCATAAGAGCGTCGAAAGATGTCAATAAAAGCGCACTTTTTGGAGATATGTAGCATCTACGGCAGTGGTTTGAGAAGGCTATAAAAGCGAAAACGTTACATTTATGACAGCACATTTCTGCGCAGTAGTAGATTTTAAAAAAAATTATTACGAAAGGTTCTATTTTTGTACGTCCAAAAATTAACGATTGTGTTCTTGAAATCTTCACGTTTGTTTCCGAGCCGATAACCTTGTAAAAGCTATAAAGCAAAATTAAAAAAAAAATTATGACAACACCTAGGGCATTGTATTTAAATAGCAAAAATAAACAATGATTTAGGTCTCTAAATATTTAAAGGTGTTACTAATGTTTTTGGTTTTAAACGATGACCTCCTTTATTCTTCACAAACTGGCTATGCACTGAACATTATGTAACCGACAGCGAGCTTTTAGTTTACCATCTTTAACTATAAAATTGAGAATTTTTCAAAATTAAGACAACTCCTCACGGTGTTGTATTTATATATAAATTTATCACAGATCTTAACACGACTTTTACATGTATATTGCCGTTCCAATTTCGTTTTCTTAGAGGATCTTATTTGCGTGATTTGTATTTATTAATCTTCGAGCCTCACTGCTTTAATCTCCTACAAAAGTCAGAATTGTATAAAGTTAAGACAACACCAAACAGTGTTGTATTTAAAGATAAATTTCAATTCAGCACTTTACGAATTCGACCTGCTTGCTGTTCGGGTAATCTCCACAAAGTAATGTTCACTATGATCGGATCAATGCCTTCGCACCATTAACTATGTGTAATCTATAAAAGCATTAAATTTATAAAGTTAAGACAACACACCCAGTGTTGTATTATAAAACTAAAAAAGTCAGGGTAAATCTTTTACGGGTTGACCTGGAAGCTGATGAAGAAAATGAGCTCTTGTCCGATTTACGACAACACTCCCGGTGTTATAGTTCTCCACATTATTTTCGGGTTTTTTGAAGATTAACTTCCTACAAAAGCCAGATTTTTTTTCAAATTAAGACAACACACCCGGTGTTGTAAACAAAAAATAAAGTGAGTTAGCTTGAAACTGTTACTGAAAGTTGTTCCGCAAGCTTCTCTTAATATCCATTGAAAGCCGTAGTAGATTAATTAGGCTCCGAGCGCGCCTCAGCTTAAGCTATAAAAGCGAGAGTTTTATAAAGTTAAGACAGCACGCACGGTGCTGTTTCAAAGGAAAAAAATAAATATTCTTTTGAGAGATAAATTAAAAACCGTTACAGATATCTCAGGACTTATCCGCCGGTAGAAAAGATTCTTCAACTGTGAATTCCATTATTTTTGGCTTACGAAAGACTTTCTTTTGTTCATAACGTTATTTTTAATCCTAAGATGTGCTCATTAAATTGTAGTTGCAGACAGCTATTTTTCGGGACTCTCAACGATTTTCTCAGTTCCTAGAATGTAATGATTAGTTTTGAAAAGGAATTTTCCATCTTACTATGGATGCTGGGACTGTAATGATATTCTCGTGCAGCTTCTTCATAGTTTTTAAGTATACAGGTTTGTGTGGCAGATTAGATCAGCTACGCCAGCTATCCTCCAGATATCTAACAGAACTATTTTAAACTTAGTACCTAGCACATTTTTTTGACAATATGACATAATTTCAAAATTGCATATACAATGATTTCGGTTTTACATTCAAAACACTTGATTTTAGAGATACATTTACAATAAGATATAGGGCAGCGCATGATTTTGGGAAATGCATTTCAACAGCACAACACTATTTGATCTCATAAAAACACAATCGCCACATCACATTTTCACAGAAAAATTCCACAAGCCAACCCTGAACAGTGAACACCTGTAAATATTTGGAAGTTGGGCAAAAAATCGCACAAACGTAAAATAAAAAAAAGCATTAAAGAGAATTAAACTTCTTCCTAGATGATTTGGGATCTGCCGGATTCCCAATCAAACACGTCCGAAACATAATACAGAGAGAAAGATATCACTTCGACCCGAGCGCATTTGAATCCCTTGTTTGCGCATGTTGACCGCACCCTATTTCACACACAAGACGAGTGTAGCAAGTTGGAGATACGAGCAGGTGCCATAGATGGTTATGGAACTGGTACAGGTACTATGTCCCATTCTCGTTTCTAGCCTCCACCGCCGAATTCATCTTGTGCTGCGATGCAGTTCTTAGAGTATGATGTTAAAAGGAAGACAACTAGCAGTTGCATGTTGTGCAGAGTAGATGATGGGAGTTTTATTTAGCTGAATGTGTAGATGTATTTTTGGTTTCTTTGTTTTCATTTATTATATTTGAGCTGTAAAATAAAATTCCATTTTTTAGGAAAAAATCACAATCGAGGCGTTATAGTAGATAGAAATAAAAAGAGTTTTGAATTTGTTTGTTTGTTTCAAAAATTGACTAATTTATATTTTTTTCTAATTTCTTTTATAAAAAGTGTAATAAAATTTATATAAACAATATAAATTAAAAGATTCAATATGAATCATTATAAAATAATCAAATCACATTGAAAAACTAATCCAACATGATAAAAGCTTGGCACATCGAAAATAAGAGCTTTTTGCAAAGATATAGTATACTACATTTTAAGCTATATTAAACTTTGAAAATATTGATTTCGAGAGCTTTTTATACATACATATGTACATACCTACTCTTTTGCGTCATTAACATCAATCATTTGCAAAAAACTTTTATTTCAAATGAATCACAGTTAATTATAGATATACAGTTATTTTTTTTTACAAACCAATCATCATTGAGAAATTTACTAACTTTTTTGTGTGTTATTTTGCCACGACGACACTTGCCAAGCCATCAAGCCCGGTCCGGTCGAGAGAGCAGTTGCATCATTCTCTTCATCTTCACACAATTGGTTACTGCAAATGGAAAACCATCATAGTACAAACGAAATAATAAAACAAAAATTTACAAAAATTAAAATTAGCTGATTCTAGCACAATTTAACTACATTAAAATTAAAGTTCTTTTGCAAGGCACGCGGTTGGGTAAATTTATAAGGAATTCGCAATTTTCAGCTGCTGACAGAAACACATTTTTGGCTACTCATGTTGCGCATGAATTCATCCAAGCTGCTAATTTCACTTTTCCACAATTCGGCAACTTCCTGTTTTCGCTTTTCTTCTTGTTGGCTGGGTGAGCAGATTGGAATGGAATCACTTTGATTTTGAATAAATTTAAATTGCAGCTCAGACCAACGCACAAAGCGTTCATGTTGCTTTTGACGAAGTTCCTTTTCTGCGCTTTTGAGAGCCGTTGCTAGTATTGCACAAACGCGAAGACCTTCCACGCCACGACGAACTTTTCTTTTCATTTGCATTTTCTTCAAACGAAAGTCCTTTACCCAATCTAGGAGGGTTTTATCATTCCGTGATAAAATAGCTCCACCAGCCATATTTGTTTTTTGTATTGTAATAATTTTAAATAATATTGCCTATGTAGCAAAACACTTAAACTTGACTTTTTGTTTTGATTCTAAACACACCTGCTTTATTTTAATTGTAGTTCCTTCCTTTGGAAATATTTAAGAGGAATAACACACATAAACACTTTTTTAAAATGAATCACTCTTCAGACTTCTGACCAATTAAAATAATAAAGCAGCTTCCAACAGCGAACGTACGAACTGAATGACAACTGTTCTTCGAATGTGTTACGAGCTAAATTTGCTGCTGTATTTATACTGTTACCCCCACCTATAGCATGTATTCCTCCGCCACTTCGAAGAAAGTAAAACCTTTGTTGAAGCTGCATCCTTTCATCAATACCCACCCTAAATGTACATAGGGGTTGAAAATTGAATGCAATACAATTATCCCACGGTTTTCCTGCAGGGGAATCCTTTATAGGTACATAAAACTGAAAAAACATATAATCCTGCCCGTGCGCATGGTTTTGCTTGGTATGTCAAATGCCAACGGAAAGATTTCATGTGAAAACTTACAAACATACACAAAGAAATTAAATGTATGCGACAGACATGGAATGAATAACATTTTTTTTTGTACATGGGTTATATTTGGATTTGTTTATTGCAGCTATTGATGCAGCGTTTTTCATTTTCTGTTCATAAAAGAATACCTACTTATCTACTTAGAAGCTAGAAAGTTGTTTTTGTTTGTTTTTGTTTAAATAGAATATAGGATAACCCATAATAAGAGTTTAGGCATGTCTGGTGATAGCGTGAGGTAGAAGTTTAAAAATCCATCTTTTGTTTTAAATCGATATATGTATATAATTCTAGGAATTTGTTTTCCTTATATTAAATTTCATGTATGTATGTGTGTTTATGAATATAAGAACACATATGTACGTAGGTACATATACATAGTGATATAGGTACAAATTAATACTATGTATGTGGGTACATATAGGTATATTTATCTTCAATTTCTTAAACAAAGATCACGTATTAGAGGTTTTTATTCCATTTTAATGTAAGTTTATGTAATTAGGTAGGTCCCTACCTCCATCTGACTCGCGTGTCATGATAATCAGGTCCCAGAAAACAATATTCTCGAAAAATCTTTAGTTCAAGAACAAAACAAAGCCCCTTTTTTTATTTTGGCGTTGGATATTGAACTCGTTTAATCAAATAGCATTTAGATTTTTTTTTTTCAATTTACTTTTAACTAAGGAGTATTCACCGAAAAATAACATATAATCAGCACGTGCAATTTTAAATATTATTTTCAAATGTGTATATAGGTTACGCTTTCTGTAATAATTGGTATACATATGTATGTATGTTTTCAGTTTTTCAACTTTTTCAGAACTATGTACATATATAGAAAATCTTATAAAATCACATAATTATAGGTACATACATATGTATACGTAGTTTGAGACATTCTCAATTTTGTGAAATGCTCCGGATATAATATTTTGACTTGCTTATAGCGCAAATATTGGTTTAGGGTCAATTAAACTGTCAAAGTTCTTTTTACGAGAAAGTTCCAAAAAGTGTGTTTTTATAAGATGTGCGCCTATTAGATAATGTACTTACTTTGTACTCGGTTGTTTTTTTAATAATAGTAGGTGTGTACTGTTTATGTAAATTATACGGGTGAAACCGACATTTTTACCAATTTCCTAGCGATATTTTTTAAACGGTCAGTTGTAGGAAATTTTATCCGAAATCCCGAATAAAAACTATATTTCATGAATTTCTCTTCTTATGTGAAGTTTCTTCAGATATCAATATCATTTATTTAACTGAAAAAAAAAGTAGTCCAACAATACTGCCCGGAGGCACACCTCGTACATAACATAACGGCTTCGGGAAAAAAAATTCAAGTCTAACCATTTGAACCCAGCTATTAGAAAAGATGACATCCACCTCAATAAGATGATTGGAAGTCAAAATTTGTAGTTGTTGACCTTCCTGATATAAATCCTTGCTGAAAATCAGTAATGTGCTATTTAATATGAAATATTGAAATTCAAGTTTTAAAAATTGGGTAGGTATAGTGAGTACGAAAGTAATAGCGTTTTCGTGTGGTCGACCGGAAGCATTCCGAACAGTGGCGCATATAAGGGGGGGATCAAGGGAATCGATCTCCACATGAGTCTGAAGCTTTACCATAAGTTACCTAATCACAAAATTTATGAATAAAATTCCACAACTATGTTGACTTACATGGATTCTTAAATAATTGCCATCTTTATCTACTAGTACTAACAAGTACATTCGTGGGTTTTTGGTGTTATTCGGGCTTATTTCGAGGAAGAGCAAGAGCTGGACTGTTGAAACTTTTTACAAGCACATACATACAGCTCTTGGTACATTTTTGTTTACTCAGGATGAGATTTTTGCAAAAAATGATATAGGAATCAAATATGATCAGTTCTTAATAATTATTACTTTTTCGTGACCTTTAATTCAATATATTTGAATCCTATTTCAGTTCTTCTAAAAAAGCGATAGTTTTCAAAGATTTTAAATACAATTACCTATTTGAAGAATAATTACAAGTATTCCCTCGGGACGAGTGTCCAGTTGAAGGTTTAAATGACTTCAAAGGATGGTGCATATCTTCAGATCTATTAACCCAGGTCCACTTTTGAGTTTATAAAAATTTGGTCAAATCTACTTGACCCCTTTAGCTTTTCTTTTCTTTAAAAAAATTTAAATGTATAATATGCAAGTGCTCCTACGCCGCCGTGTGCTCTAAATATAGCATGCAACATAAATGTGTATCTGTGTGCCCTGTAATTCAAATATAATTCTATCTGCATACATTTTTGCCGATTCTAAGTGTTGGGTAATTAAAGTAAAACTGCACTCACCAGCCGTTTATGGCAAGTATTATGTGGGGATACATGGTATGTTTTGTATGTAGGTACCTACCTACTTTTTTTGTTTCAAAAAATCAACTTTAAAACAGGACTGCCAATTTACTAGCAAATATCCAAATAATTATAGGACGGAAAAGATTTTTTCATAAGTAGGTACAATAATAAGACTACAATAATATAGCTTTCATTGAAAATGACCATTGAAATTTTTAATTTTTAATTTTAAGGAGCTAAATCAGGAAGGCAAAATCAGTTGGCCCGAATTGATTTTTTTTTTCTGGATAGAAAAATATTGATGGAGCCATTCTTTTACATTGTCATCAAAATAATGACTGTTTTTCCTTTCTAAATTGTCTCAAAGTTAACAATTAAAATTTTTAATGATCGTTTTCAATGTAAGCTGTAACTAGCACCTTTGGTATCCAAACAAAAAAGGATATCATTTAACCGCTGCGCTGCGCTGGTTCCCTATATACCTATGTATCTTTACAAAACAATGAAATGTACAGATGATGATTTTTTAATGATTAACCAAAATCTGTACTTACGCCTTTATTTGTTTATTTATGAGAATCCACAAAATGATTTTTTAGTAAATAGGTATGTAGTATTAAAAATATAAAAGATAACGAATAAATTGGTGTGAGTTATCACTTTATTTAAATATGCTTAAATCAAACAAGTGATCAAGATTTTCCAATGAAAATTCTCAGAAACTTCTGTTCAAACTACCTAGTAACCGAGACATAGTAGGGTACTAGTACCTACCTACCTAAAATCTGATAAAAAATGGCTCTAGCGCTTACCACAGCGCTAAAACCTATTTACCGACCTGCATAACATCCATCTCATAGCCATGCAATTCTACCTACTATATTATTCGACTGGTCTTTATATTATAAAAAAATTTATGTATGTATACATATGTATGTACATCTTACGTTATGTACCTATAAATATCTATAAATATACCTATATCTCTACAGAAAAATATTCAATTGATGTACTTCTGCACGAATGCGAAAGTACATATAAATAGATAGGTTAGGTGCCTACCACATGATTTGTAACTGCGTCATGAGCGGTTTTACTGGTTTGTTATTTAATTACCAAGAATAGCTTAACTTCATTATGTACACGGACACAATTTATGTGCATATGTGTAGGTACTAGGTAGTGAACCTTCTTTTTTTGAGTGTATAAAATATAACATACAATGGAAACAGCTGTTCAAGTAAAAATCATGAAACCTTGGCAGGGGCATGTGAATTTAAAAGATGTTTACCCTTATGTACATACATATATTGTACGTGAGAACAACCATACACAAAATGAAATTCCCACCTGAATCCATTGTTTTCTGTATTTTTCTTTCTGCGCAGATGTGGAAACAATTCTCCTTGGTCCTCGATATATTTATTATGTAGGCAACATTACTTCTCCTTTTTTATAAATGATTCTCACATCATACAATGTTCGCTCGCGTAGTTTCAATAGCAATGATACAAAAGCCCATAGGAACTGCTTTATTTGTGTTACCTGCTATCACCTTAGCCACAGTAAAATTGTTTAAAAGTTTGGAATCACCCTGTATAAGTAATATTTTTATTTGTAAATACTTCTTGAATTAAATTTGTTGCTCAAACTTTCACCTATGTATGTAGGTAGGTACCTATATGTGTTTGATTTTGTAGGGATCTTCTACTTTAAATAATTCTGTCTTTTTATAAGTGATTATAAACGATTGAGCGATGGGTGGCCATTTACTGAACGTCATCGCTGAGCGATTACTTGGAAAAATGCCATTTCAAGTACGGTTCGTCCTAGCTTTTTAGTTGAATTTATAGAGTTTTAATAAGGTCGAGAACACGTAGATTTGGTGTGCACCCCAAAAATTGTGAAAGGGCAAATTATGGTGAATGCCACCACTTATATCAAAATCAGATTTCCAGATCGATTTTGGCAAAATTGTCATATGTCAGTACCATCTTTTGATCTGCTATTTTTTTTTATTTTTTATTATTTATTTTTATTTTTATAACCTTTATATGGGTGTCCTGCCATAGCACTGGATGGCTTTGGACAGTTGAAATCAAACTTTCTGCGGTTATTTAATCTTTGTTATTACTTCGACGCTCAGCGATCGACTGAAAAATTAAAACAGATTTGATTACAGAGCGACGTCGCTCTGTCACTTAAAAAAAATTGCAATTCGCTCAGGGTTTATATCATATTCATAGAGTACCTACATATATTATAATAATATAGGTACTCTATGGTTTATATGGCCTGGCCACCTCCATACGATTTCATGTGTTTAAATTTTGTTTGCGTCGCTCAGCGACTCGTCGCTCATTGCGTGGCCGAAGCCTAAAGATTCAAAACTTTCAATCTATGAACACTATATTATTAAAAAAAAAAAAAAAAAACTAACTTAAGACACTTGGTTTTATTAAAAGGTTTGCTTGTGATTTTCGTGATGCTTTCCTACGGACCTACGGAAGCACTGTATATATGGGACCCATAATACGCGGTTCATATTAACAGAGCAACTCCATCATTCCTTTTTGTCTATTGAATTGTAGTGGTTTAGGCAATAATTGCTTCTTTGTAACTGTTGAAATTAAAGATTTTGTATCTTATATACCTACTTTTATGTTATGTTTTAAATTAAGTTTTGCTTTCTGAAAACGTTTAAATTTTTATTGAAAATAAAATCTCTTCATTTCAAAGTTTTATAACACCAGTAATATTATCAGAAGGTTAACTACATAATATGCCGCAAATAGTCATCTCACTCTCTTGATTAATGACTTTAATAAATAGGTACTATGTTCTGTAATCATTGCAATCAATGATAATGTAAAATCACAATTTTAAGAATAGATCTTCCGTCAAATACCATTAAATTTATAAAATAGATTAAAGATGTAATTTTGTAATAATTTTAAGATTGTAACGTTAGTATTTAACGTATTAAAATAAATAAATAAATTGCCTCAGTTTTTATGTCTTTCCAACCATCTTCAGGTTTTTATCTTTCGTCTTAATCTCAAAGCTATTTAACTAAAATTTTTGAAATACCTACCTACTGAAAATTCTGACAAGCAAATTTTTGATGCCAAGTGTTCAAGGTTAGCCGCTGTAGATTGAAACTCTTCCAGTCCTTGGTTTGTAAATTTACAGTAACTGTTAGGTAACATTTCTAGGCACCTATCCATAGCAGCTATAAGAGAACATTCATCACCAATTCTAACAACCTTATCACCCCAAAACTTGTGGGTTTTCTGGGCCGTTTCCTCTTGGTTTACTCCAACATTCCTTTGCCAAAAGTGTCCATACTTGTCACTTTTTTTAACTGTGGTGATTTTTATTTCTATTTTTCTTCGACGACTTTAGCTTTGAAATCAAAACATTCAATTCTGATGTTTTATTATGGTGCATTTCTTCATGTATCAGTCTCGAGATAAGATATTCTTTTGTTCAGCTATACCGGGAATGATTCCCATGTACTTACAAAATAGTCGTAACTGGTTAGCAAATTTCATATGATTTTGGTCATTATCATGTTGTCTAAAGAATGTTCGTGCATTAGTCTTATCTTATGGACTAAGTCCTCCAGTTTTGTAATATGTAATGCAATGTCATCTGCAGAGTCCTTGGGGATCGTGAACCACTTCTGTGCATACCGGTGAGTCTATCCCACAAAGCTTTTGATGTCTGTCATGATGTGAATCATGGTCTGTTCCTTTATGTTATTCAGTCAAACTGTTCCAAGAAAAAAATAATGTTTAGGTATTTTTTCAGTTTGCCCCTCCGGCCTAAAGGGGCGAACATGTATAGTGGTCCAATATCTTTAAATCATGTTCATAGAATGTACGAGCAATGAAAAAGGATTTGATGCTTTTATCACAAAGTTTACAATTTTTGGACTAAGTCGTCTCACTATATTATTACCTACTCTTCTTTACTTTTTTTAAATTTTATTTTTCATGACTGTTCTTCAATTGAACATGGTTGTCCTGTTCAACCATACTCACTGCTGAAGAAAATCATCCGACACACACAACCTGATTCCCGTGGTAATAATAATGCTTTTCCCAGCATTCTTAAAATTTCGAAATTTTTTTTTTTTTTTTATAAATAATTTCGCCGCACGAAAAAAGTGGGCTAAGCGCCTACTTTGGGGTTTGCGATTTTAGTCACTTGTTGCTTGCCACATGGCAAAGATACACCCATAGAGTACCTATATTATCTAGAGAACCGACTCATACCCCCCTTGCCTAAAACACCCGCAAATTTTATCTGAGCACAGTAAGAGAACACTCTCCTAAATTCCCTGTCCGTGAATTCGTGTGAATTGTAGATATAGCGCATCTCTCTTCAAATCTCTCCCCATCCTTTTAATTTTAAAAGATACAAACAAAAATACGAACATTACTGAAAAAAAGAAAAGAAAGACGTGCACGCAGGCGTTGTTTCCACCATCGCAGCTCCGATGTGATTGAGGGTCGGTGGGTTGGTTTTTGTGTTTTGTTTTCATCTCAGTAAAAGAGTGATAAAATTCCAGCGATGGACTTTTTTTTACAAGAAGTATGAACATGGTTTATAATGCAGTTTTAAAAAAAAGTATTTCATATCTGGTGGGAGAACTGAGCACTGAGCAAAACTGAGCCAATATCCATTAAATTATCACTAGGTTAGTGCGATTCCATTAAAAATGCATTCGGCAACTAACACATATTCAGCCTTGTGGAGGAAATCCTCTCAGTGCAGCTTGTAGGGTGAAAGAGAAAAAGCGCTGAAGTCGGTTCTCTAGATAATATAGGTACTCTATGGATACACCCCTGAAGTCTTCAGTAGGGTGCAAGAGAACGACCACGACCTCTATATTATATGGGCTGATAACGCAGTTCTTGCCCATAAAGAAGCATTATCATGAGAAACTGAAATTCTTATTTAATTTAAAGCTAAGGTTCGTTTATGTAAATAATATGTAATGTTAATAAAATGTAATCATTTTGAAACAATTTATGGAGCTTTTATTACGCCGTTTTCTCTTAATTTAAAAACCCTCTCTTACAGATACATTATTCCCATTTCTTGGTTAAGTGGACATATTCTCCATCCGGACTTGGATAGTTTTCAATCGGAGGCGTGGATACAGGTCCCTTTACGCTAATTGGAAGAAGCTGAGCGTCTGGTTGTATTGCTTCTAGATAAAGATCTTTAGATTCCTTACGTAACTCATCTAAAGCTTTCATTTGGAACTGCAACACACGATCGATAATTTGAAAGTCGGCGACTTTTTCTTTGTGTTTGTATGCAGCCCATTGCTTGTTTAAAGTTACTCTTTGCTCCAGAGCTTCAGGAGTTGTTGTTATAGCTCTTGTTCTTTGACTTTAAGAATAAAAATTGCAAACAATAAAATTTTCATTACACGTTCTATATAAAGGAGGTTATACCTTTTTTCATCCATTAGTTCTATTGGAATTTCTAATTCCTCAACTGGCTTAAGTTGTCTTGCATTTTTTTCTAATCTTCGGATTTGTTTTTCAATTTTTTTCTTTTTTCGGTCTTCACGTTGCTTTATAACTTGTGGATCAACCTTTCTCTTCTTTTTTAATGGTTCGGCAAACAAGGCAGCAGTTGCATGGATATTGAGCCCAGATGAAGTGTTTATCGAGCGACTAAGAATGTCCCTTATTGGTATTCTGAGGATTTTTATTATAGTATTATTTAAAGTTGTTGGTTATATGGAATAAAATGTTAAGTATCATTTAACTTACCTAAGAAAAAAAGAATTAAGGAACATCTTTCAATGAAAAAATAATTTGTCCTCCCCAAAAAACCATCAGAAAAGTGTCAAATTCTCAAACTTGTGTTTGACAGTTTGTATAACATGATTAATGTAATAGATCAATGAATGCATTCAGATCTTTAATCAAATTGTAAGGGCTTGTCTACCTTATGTCTTGTTAAAGCCTAGTACGCTGCTGATGCGAAATGTTGGTCTTCAACACGACAGCGAAATGCTTACGAAAACTACAACGAAAAATTACCCACTCAAAGTGTCACCAGACACCAATTGCAAAAACAAAATACAAAAACACAACGCATAAAAATCACACAGAGGTACGCTGATATAAAAGAAACAACATATTATATAGGGTGTTTTTTTAAAGGTATAGAACTTTGAAATGGAATAAAACAAAAGGCTTTTTTTTTGTAAGCCCAGAGGGAATTGGTCGAAAATAACAACGTCGGTGCTAAACAATCACCATGTTAAATACAACAACAACTAATCCCATACGGGCTAAGCTAAACCCAGATAATTCTCCGGGCTTAACTTAAGCACACAGAAAAACTGTGTTACCGGCATAAATTATATACTTGTTATCGATAGTTTGTATGAAAACTCCATTTTGTTTCTGTGTTGCTGTCACTAATCCCTGTGGTCGTTTTTTTCCTGCAATTCCCAACGGGCTTGCAAAAAAACACGCCTAAAGATGATTTTTTTAAATTGACATCAAATTAACTTTGTTCGAAAGATAATCTTCTGGCATTATAATTTAAATATAATTTCTGGCATATGACCGCCACGGCTGGCTCGAACGTAGTCTAATCTGGAGGTCCAATTTTCGATGACTTTTTCGAACATTTGTGGCCGTATATCGGCAATAACGCGGCGAATGTTGTCCTCCAAGTGGTCAATCGTTTCGGGCTTATCGGCGTAGACTAGCGAGTCGCTAGTAGCGACTTCATATATCCCCACAGAAAATAGTCAAGAAAAGTCGTCGCCGCGACAGATTTGCGTTGGTGTGAGGGGATCCTTTAATCTTACTAAAAAAAATAGAAAGAAGATGTAAAATAAAATCAAAAATTTGTCTTTTATTCTTTTTGATTCATAACAGATTTCATTACAGATTTTAGCATGCTATAGCAAAACTGCAATTCATAAAAGATTTTTTTTCGAACTGTTGACAGTTCATAAGATATTTCTTAGCAGATTTCATAACAGATTTTGCCTTGCCGAATACCAATGGTCTTATTTATAAACGTTGTCTAACTTTAGACAACTGTCCAACTTTGGAAAATGTGTTCAAAAACCTTATTTATTGTTGTCTTATAGCTGCCTAACTTAGACACAAGAGTAGTATTGTCTTATCCGTGAATAATGTGATATTTATTTTTATTAAATAAAGCATATTTCCACCAATTTGAAAATAGTTAGACAGTGTCTAAGTAGACAAAAATCTAATAAATACGACCGCAAAATTTTAGTTTATAAAAGATTTTTTGACATCTTAAACTTTTATATGGGAATTCATAACAGAATAAAAGAATAAAAGATCTTCCCGAATAGGCACAATCATCACTATTTATGTCGCGCGTCTATTAAGTTCTATTGTTAAATCTGTTTAGCGCATTAAATTTAAACTGTAATAAATTTTAGTGAAGACTCAGCTTAATTTATTACAAAACCCAAGAAGAAAAAAGTTTATCCAGTTGAATTCGGCTGTCATGAAAAATACAAAGTTTTATTAATAGATTCGGATTGAATTTATTAATTAATTTTAAAAAAATGAGATTATTTTTATATACACCTTAATAGTTTATATAAGCAATAGAGAATTTATACATGGGAAGCGAATAAGCAATACCTATAAAAAACTAAAAACAAAAATGCTTTCTCGAAAGAGCAAAGACAAATCTCTCAAAGAAGGTGTTGTTGGTAAATATGTAAAAAAAGACAAGCCGCCGGAAATTCCAGGTAAAAAATTTTACAAAAAAATCTTATTGGTAAATTTAACTAAAGTAAGAATACGCATTTCATAATAAAATAAATTAAGTGATAAACGTTTGGTCTTTCGATGACAACAAGAACAAAGGAAAAAATCGACGCAACAGTCAAACTCTGTCGCACAGGACGGACAAAGATAAATTCGGAAGCACCAAGAACATTGTCAAATCATCTGGTCTTTCGTACTTAGGAAAATTCACCCCTAGTCTTTCGTCACATAACCTAACCCGCCGCTGTGCTAGTTCCTCTCCCAATTGTGAATCGAGCTCCTACAATGAGTATTCTATTCACGATTCGCACCAGCACGATGTCTACCATGCCCGTCGAGCCCACTCCCAACTGCCATCAAGGCAACAGCAACAGTACTTGCCCGCAACTCTCTCCTTCTCCAGCAACAACTTAAGCAACAGTAACAGCAACTATGTCAATATCGATCAGATCGATAGAATGCGTCAACAATCCGAACTTCCCTACAGCAGTTCCTCGTCGTCGTACAATGCTGGCGGCTTTGGAAGTGGGCGCGGTGGGCGAATAGATAACTTTCATCGCAATTACTCCGTAAACCAAAACCACGCACACACCTACGATGCTCGCTACAAGGGCGACAGGGAGGAATTAATAGCGATCCAAAAGTACGCAAATGCAATTCGGAACCACCATAACATGTCTCCAAGACCGCAGTCTCCGCCAATGTCGCAGCAGCGACAGCAACATTCCCAGATGAGTCTCACTTTAGCGTCGGGTGGCAATTACAGCTCAGAAAACTTCCCCATTTACGAGAATCATTATCAAACATCGAATAATGCCGCAGTTAGCAATAGCGTTATTTCTGCAGGTGCTGCTGGAGGGCCATCTCCATCAAACTCTGGAGGTATGGGTGCTATGATTCAGCGTTCAGAGTCGCCAATCTACAGTAACACTAATTCGAATCTTCTGTCGGCCTACGATGTTCCAAGTAACTCAAGGTATGTTGTCTTTGTTCGCTAGCATACTCGGGCATGTTTTCAATTATAAATACCTAATTTATTATTTTGTTCTGTAAAATACATTAACTACATTCTCCTTTGCCCTCCCTAAATTAAATCAAACAAAATATATACATATCTTAGGTTCTATCAGACGCATAGTCAACATTATGAAGTTTCCAAAATTCGGCGGGCAAAAAAACAACAAAATCAAAAAAATTGGTCAACGTGAATAAATTATTGTTTTTGTCTTTTACATACATTATTTTACACGGTGTTTTGCGTAAGACAAAAGGCTTAAGAGATTATGTTGGATCGAAAAAAAAAATTGTATGGGAGGGGGTTATATTTCCCGCCATTCCTTAAAGGGAGGGGCAGTTTTCTAGAAAAAAAATCGACTTTAAATTAAAAAAAAACTAATAATGTCATGCTTTAGTTTTTGAGAAAATTAAAAAAGGTTTTAATACTTTATAGTTGCTTTTCCTATAAATTAGTATTTCTTAAACTTAGTAATGTTTTTAATTTTTCTTGAACTTTTTTGAAACCTAAAATATAGTTCTTTGACCTTTCTTTTTTTGCTCTTTACCTAATGTTCTCTGTCATCATTGTTTGGTAAATTGTATTCTGTACATAGTTTTTAAATAAATAACGGATACATAGTGTTTTTAATTTTAAATACAAAATGCAAACGTCACTGGTGGCAATGGCTTAGTGGATGTAGATCTTTAGTGCTTAACTTAGGGGTAGGGATTCCAACATTCTAGGCAGCATTGTTTTCCATATTTGTACTTCCAATTTCCTGCCTACGTTACGAAATCGGGGTCTATCGTCGCCGTGCATCGTGTCTTACAATAACGCCGATGTTGACTTCCTCTTCGAAACCATTAAACCTCGAGACAGTCAAAGCTGATCTATAACAATCTCCCAGGCCCTCCTTTCAAAAACAGAAACTGAAATTTTGGAAATGGACAAAGAAGCCCGATGATTGGTCTGGCATATCTTTTTAAAGAAACAAACTGCACGCCTCGAGTGGCGTGGGGTAGGTTTCTCTTTTTTGCACGGTCGCTGTTCGCTGAATTGCATTTTTGTTATACTGGCGTAAATATTTTGCTCTTAATTGGTTTTTGGAAAATATCCCTTGATATTCAGCCAACAACATCTGGCTAGCTTCACACAATTCAATAAACGTTTATGCGTTTCGCAGTGTTAATTAAGCCCTACCTTCTTTTGTTAAATAAAAAAAGTTCAGCAACCTCGTATCCTGCTTTTATACCAAATACTTTAATATTTTAAAACTCGTGTATTATTCCTTAAACACAGGTATGGCGCAAACAGTTCAATGCAATCACTATATTCGAATATGCAGAATGAAAACGCTGCCGCCGCAGCAGCAGCAATAGGATATCAACATTTAGGACAAAACGTGGCCTTGGTACAAGCTAAAATTCCTGTATACCCATCACTTAACAACTATGAAGCTGCCCACATTGTGCACAATCAATCGGCACATCAAATGGTGCAACGTGTACCATCACAGCAGTCGGTCGAGGAGGAGCTTCCACTGCCACCAGGCTGGGCTACACAGTACACTCTGCACGGCAGAAAATACTATATCGATCACAATGCACACACCACCCATTGGTCACATCCTCTGGAGCGAGAAGGTTTGCCCGTTGGTTGGCGCAGAGTCGTGTCCAAAGTTCATGGTGTTTACTATGAGAAGTAAGTGATATAAACTTAATACTGATAGTGTTTTGTATACTAAACCTACTTTTAGCCAACTTACAGGACAAACACAGCTCAATCATCCTTGTCTCACATCATACTACGTGTACACAACATCCGCCGAACCGCCGAAAGCCATCCACCCTGAGCCGCAACCCACCCAATACAATCCACATAATGCTTTGGTACCTGCCAACCCGTATCTCCTGGAAGAGATACCCAAATGGCTGATTGTTTACTCAGAAGGTTTGAACAAAAAATATTAAAATTAAAATTGCATTGTTGAATTTTAAATCCATTTTAGCTGATTCTTCCAAAGATCACATGCTTCAGTTCAATATGTTTAGTCTGCAAGAGCTTGAATGTTTCGATGGAATGTTGGTTCGTTTATTTAAACAAGAATTAGGAACTATTGTCGGTTTCTATGAGCGTTATAGGTGAGAATCTGGATAATATTATATAACGTTTCGATTTATTTGAGCATTCTCGTTTCCTTTTTTTTAGACGGGCGTTGATCCTGCAAAAGAATCGCAGGACTGAAGAGGATCGAATTCTCAGTGAATTCCATGAATCTAATGAAAGCAAGCAGCAGCAGCGGTTGGATTATCACTAAAAGTTTCTCGTTTCAAAATTAAGATCCTCGCACATACTACCTACCTACCGTATACTGTGAATATTCTTCTAATAGACTGTCACTATATTTTTTATGTTGTTTACTACTAATTGATATTGAATTCATCATCACTCGAGACGCATATACATATTTATTTTTAACGTGTAATATCTTTAAAAAAAAGTGTGATAGAAAAAGTCCTTGCAACTATTGTATCGGCAGGATATCTTTAAGCGCCGAGTTAAATGAAATACAGTGCCTCATATTTTATACTTGGCATTTATGATAGAGTTTGTGTATTTTTATATTGTATTTACAATAAAAGCAAAACTTAACCTATATACAGGCATCGGCCTTTTATGTTTCTTCTTTATCCTTGTGATTATCGAAGGTTATTTCGTCGACTTTGGTGAAACCTCTGAATCGAATGATCTTTCCCTTTTCTACATTCAGGGTTTTGGAAAATTGTTGAGCTGCAAATTTGGAATGCAAATAGCATGTTTTCTTGTTCATTGGTGATTTTTTTAAACAAAAACAATACCTGGAGACAATGCAAGTTCTTCTTCACTCTTTAGGCCATGATATTTGGCCCAGTCGCTCTTTCCATTATAGACGCTGTAACATACAAGTCCGAATGCTTGCCAAGCAAGGACAGCGTACCCAATGCTGAGACGGCGTTTCCATACTTCGGCAGTTGTTTGTTGTATTGGATTAGTGTTTCGACGCACTAATCTTCGCAACCATTTAAATTGATACATGGTCAAATTCGTTATATAAAATTTTTTATATTTTTATTTCGAATATTTGACGGCAAAACAAATGACAGGTGACATTTGCGGATGACATTTCTTGTGGCTTGTGGGACATAATTATTGAAGTTTTGCATGAGTTATTTTAAAAAAGAAATGGTTTCATTCACAGAGATCTAGATTTAAGGTATGTGGTAATAGTAATTGACGTATTCGTGAAGCCTTGTTGAACCTCATTTAATGCCTATTTTTAACTTGAAGTTTTCATTAAGCTTTCTTATGAGAAGAATCCAAGCAGAAAATAAAGAAACAAACTACTTTCTTCGATATTGCGAACAGAACAATAGAAACATCTATTAATATATTTTTCAAAGGAAATTCTATATAGCAGAGAAGATATGAGATGTGTTTTTGAGTTGAGTGTTTTAGTAAATAAATATAATAGGGGTATTCATGCAATGTGGTGTAAAGTTGTTGTAAACGTTGCAAACTACATAAACCTGTCAAATTTGTATGAACATTTGACAGGTTTACGCAGTTTCCACGTTTACGAGGACTTTACGAATACCCCTAGGACTGCTTTTAAACAATTTCTAAGCATGTAGGCGGGGGACGTATGCGATGTCCGGAGTAAACAAAGTTGCAGAGGTTGAAATAATTGCAGAGTTATCGCTGTTTTTTCTTTCTTCTTTTTCTTATTGTTTGACACATAAGCGGAGTAAAGTGTGAGGATACATATTTTCTTCTCATTTAACAAAAATTGCAGCTATTAATTAATTTGCAGCGTTTAAATGGATGCTGCAATCGGAAAGAAACTCAAAGAAAGAATTGCGGATAAAAATTGCAGTCGTCTAAAAGCAGTCTAATTATTCATTGTATAAGAAAACAACATATCCCAAAACCCACTGATATATAGAGATCAGTGCCAAAACCTCGGTTTTTTCTTATTGGTTTTTAGCTGAATGCAATCATATGAACTTTGACATTCGTAATGACTGTATTCTTCCCTTTGTAATGGGAACGAAAGTTGTATTAGTAAAAAAAACCTATGCATTTTGCATCCACAACTGAAGTGAAAAGTTTTCAGCTGTTTTATTTTTTTGTTTTTTCTTGGGTTCTTTAAATGAAATACAGTCCGTATGAATAATAGTCCTTCTGATTCAACATCCTTAAGTGCCCAGATCTCGAACGATAATATTGATAGCACAAGACCTGTAACAGAAAGGACGCCCTTAATGGATGGACATATTGGAGAATCCAGCTTGAGGCATTCGAGCACCGAACGTCCCGATCGCCTTGAACGTACTACAAAGAAGAAACGTGAACGTGGTCCTCACGAAGGAAACTATGGGGTAAATATTTCGATAAAGAGTTTTTGTCAGTATATATTTTCAAATAACAAAACTTAAAAAGTCATTGGGAGATGTACCATCGTTAGCAGCTGGAGAACAAACACAAAGAAGTGTTCGCGGAGCCAGAGGTACTAATAATCCGTCAGGGTCGGGAGGTAATCCTAATGAAATGCCAGATGAAGAAGAAGATGAAGGCCTGAAGTACGGAGCCCAGCACGTTATCAAACTATTTGTTCCTGTCTCATTTTGTATGCTTTTGGTGGTTGCAACAATAAACGCAGTCAAATTCTATTCCTCCACGGATGTTTACTTGTAATAACTCGATTTTTTTTCTTAAATTATTCTTTAATCATTGTTAATCACAGATTATATACACCGTTCCATGAGATCTCTCCAGACCCAGGGACAAAGTTTTGGAATGCTATTGCTAATTCGCTTATTCTCATGGTTTTTATTGTGTGCATGACGGTCTTCCTGATTTTTTTGTACAAGAACCGCTGCTACAAAGTCATTCACGGATGGTTAATTTTGTCTAGTTTAATGCTTCTTTTCATTTTCAGTTATCTCTATTTGGAGTAAGTTATTTTTTATTTTTACATAACTATCATGAATCAAAGAATACGAACTTACGACACTAGAGAAGAAACAATGTCCGTGTTTGCCGCGTTCGGTTACTAATCCAATTGTTTTGTTTTTTTGTTTTAATCCCTGTTAAAAAGGAATCTATCAGCTTATGCACCAGAAACTCTTACATAAGTATTTATATAGCTGAGCTAATTTACATGTAAATCCATCATAACTAGCCGATAGCTACTCTCTTATTCAGTTAAGTTCTAATTTGTGGCCAATATTACAAGAAATTGAAAAAAAGTGTCGGAATTTGGTTTTCTTGTATTCATGCATAATATATTTGTATGTTTAAATGGTCAGTTTTGACTTGAAATTTGCTTTGTCGCTGTGCCGCTCTGTCGCTTTTCGCTCACTGTCTTAGTAAGTCCAGTAAATTTATTTTTCCATTTAAAGGGAACTTTTACGAGCTTATAACATTCCCATGGATTATCCGACTGCAATATTGATAATGTGGAATTTCGGTGTTGCTGGCATGATTTCCATCCATTGGCAAGGACCACTGCGCCTGCAGCAAGCTTATCTAATTTTTGTAGCTGCACTTATGGCCTTGGTTTTTATTAAGTATTTGCCAGAATGGACTACTTGGTCTGTCTTAGCTGCAATTTCAATTTGGGGTAAGTAATAAAAAGGAATCTGAATTTGATAAAAAAATAAAACATGATCTTCAAATTAGATTTGGTTGCGGTACTGACACCAAAAGGACCTCTGAGAATACTTGTAGAAACTGCCCAAGAACGCAACGAGCAAATATTCCCGGCTCTGATTTATTCTTGTAAGTACAATTATTAGCGGTTTCGATTCTGAAACCAATTCAAACCCAGTCGTCATTAACTTTTACTGAGCTTCAAATTTGTTTATGGTATACTAATGGCCTTTTCGATTGGTAATAGGGAACAACAATTTTATAATCGTGAGCGGTTCCGATTTCGATTCCGAAATCAAATTCAGAAGCCAACTGTTATGAAAAGTTTCCAATTATCTATATTTTTTTCATAAATCTTAACTTTTTGTATTAATAACCAAAGAATCTTATTTGGGAGAAAATTTATTTAGTTAGGATATATCTTTTTTTCCAAGTAGGATATTTCCATTTTAACAGGCGTGGCATAGATACTAGAATCCTAGTTTGAGTATACTATTATTACAATGTTTGCATATATTTGTAAAATTTATATACATAATTACATAATACTTATAAAGGTCATTAGATCATAGAAAAGCAACAGAATCTCTTAATGTGTTTAAATATTAAAACAAAATAAATCACATTTTTAACAAATCATATAAAACATAAATATCAAATTCCAAATGAATTATTTCCTTTTCATCAATACGTACCTTTTTTCAGCAACAATCCTATACTCTTTTATGGGAACATATGATCCCAACGATCGCGATGGTTTGAATACCAGACCCAATGCAATCGCTGTCAGTAGCAGAAGTGAATCAGCTGGTACTTCAGCAAGACGGTCAGGTAATACGAGTAGTGAACAAGCAACAACAAGTCCTGAAGGTACGCCTCTAGTGACTTTTATTTCACGCGCAAATGGTACTAATCATTAAAACTCATATCCTCATAATTATTCACTTTATTTATATTTTTTTTATTTAAAAACTACTCTTTTCCCATTTATCGTCATGAGGCATTGTTTGTGAACCTCAATCTAATAATCTCTTGAGTATTTATAGATTCTCTAACAATACTATAAGCAACAATTAATCTTATATAGTTTAACAACAACTAAAAACGTTGTTACAAAGCTCTTATGTTCATTTTAAAAATATATTAAATTATTTAATAGATGCTGACGTTGGCTTCACTCAAGAATGGTCAACAAATATAGATCAGAGAATTGCCAGGCGCCAAATCGAAGTGCAAGCCAGCAATGGTGGCAGTTCAAGTCGATCCACTGAGTACCGCACAGTTACTCACCCAGCCACAGTACCATGTGAGAATGCGGAATTGGTAGAAGAACGTAAGTAACTTGAAATCAGCAATGTGCTCAGTGCTAAAATCTATATTCTCTCTAGGTGGTATAAAACTCGGATTGGGCGACTTCATTTTCTACTCGGTTCTTGTTGGTAAAGCCTCCAGCTACGGCGATTGGACGACAACTATTGCTTGCTTTGTTGCAATTTTAATAGGATTATGCTTGACGCTGTTACTCTTGGCTATATGGCGGAAGGCTTTGCCTGCTCTTCCGATTTCAATCACTTTTGGTCTCATATTCTGCTTCGCAACAAGTGCCGTTGTTAAACCTTTCATGGAGACATTGGCTGCTGAGCAAGTTTTTATATAATAGACAGTATAGTATTATTAGTTTTCCCGACAAAGGAATTACTTAAAATAAGAGTTAAAATTATCTTTTGTGTTAAATTTTGGATTAAAAACTGCAATGAACGGGAAAGCTATTGAAAAGACATCTGTATGACTTATATACAATACATATTATAATAAGGCAATTTATACCCTCGATACCTAAAAAACACATACACTTACGTGTAATAACATAACATAACATTTTTTTTTTTATAAATAT
This sequence comes from Epistrophe eligans, assembly GCA_951394125.1. NCBI lineage: Eukaryota > Metazoa > Arthropoda > Insecta > Diptera > Syrphidae > Epistrophe > Epistrophe eligans. The sequence goes on from OX596028.1 coordinate 1,027,118, forward strand.
AGCTTCAAAATTAACAAATTTAATAAAAAAAATCATTAAATGCCAACAAGTTTTGACAGTTTTGAATTTTGATTGGCGTATTAATTATGCCTACGATTATTTAAATGTCATCTTTTCAGATATTTAATAACTACAAAATGAAAGGTCTATGCCAGTTGAAAAGATAGCGGTCACCGTTGTAAGCAACGTTGGTTATCATGAAATTCATTTTAATTTTCATATTTTTGTTTTGCAAAACAAGTGGATTTCTAAATTTTACATTTTGTAAAAACGCAACCGAAGTATCAATTGGTAAGATTTTTTTTTTGAGAAAGCCTTTAGTTGCATAGTTTATTGTTTTACATTCAGGCCTAGCAGAAACAATCAATGGATTGAAACCCTCGCAACTAGCAATATTCATAGATTCTACGTATGATTTCGATGAAGTTGATGAGTTTGTGTATTTGATTCACAGACGCTATTACAAGTCTGTTATTTTCTACGATATTGAGCAATATTTTCAGTTTATTGAGAATAGTATTCGTAGTGCGATTGAGAGTTTTAGTTTGATATTTGGCAAGCCATTTGATTTGGTAAAAATAATTCATAGACGAAAACTTGCCCATCGACTGAATTTGTTTATTTTCTATTGGGGAGCAAAACGTGCCCCAAAGGATTGTGAAGTTCAATTTGAGGAGCCAATGCGAGCCGTTGTAATTACACGGCCAAGAAAAAGAGCGTGAGTATAAAAAAGCATATACATAAATAATTTTCTATGTGTAACGAAGTAGAGATTTACCAAGGGTTTTAATGATAAAAAATAGTTTTTCGTTAGTTGATTATATAATTCATGTTTATAGATAATAAATTTGAGGAAAGGCCTCACATTACTAGAAAAAATATTGGAAAAAGGCTAAGATCTAAATTCATATGAAAAAATAAAAAATACTAGTTAAAAATAATCAAAAAAAAACATATTTTTACTGTAATTATAATTGAATGAATTAGATTACAATCAATGATTTTTTTTACCTACACTAGTTTTCGGATTTACTACAATCAAGATACACCCACGGAATCAGGAACGTTGAAGCTCGTCAATTGGTTTGACCCCGAAAGTCTTGGACTATATCATACACCATTATTGCCAACTTCGGCTAAAGTTTATTCGAACTTGGCCGGAAGAGTGCTGCGCGTTCCAGTTTTTCATGTTAATAAAAAATACAAATACTTGTAAGCTCCTGAAAAAAAATCGTTATGTTTATATTTTAGTCTCCACCTTGGTTTTGGGTTAATTACGAAAACGATACTGTGAACTATTCATTTGACGACTGGGAATACGATAATGATTTGAGTTTGGAAGCATTAGTTGACTACAAAGAAGTCAATGTGACGGGCGGAAGGGATCATCGTTTGCTTACCTTATTGGCAACCAGTATGAATTTTAATTTTGTTTACATCGATACTCCTGGAAGGACTCAAGGTTCTCTAAGCACAGACGATGAAAGCAATACATCGTTTACTGGTGGCATAGGACTTTTACAGGAACGGGTATCGAAATGAAAAGATGTTACTGCAATTATTATTTAAACACTTTTCCCCTTTTCAGAAAGCTCACTTGCTTCTTGGTGATGTGAGTCTTAGTTGGGAACGAAGACGAGCAGTGGAATTTTCATTTTTCACTTTATCAGATTCTGGAGCTTTCGTTACCCATGCTCCACGTCGTTTAAACGAGGCTTTAGCAGTCCTGAGACCATTTAAAAAGGATGTGTGGCCTTTTCTTATATTAACTCTTGTTCTATCAGGTCCAATGTTGTACATGATTATTGCTATTCCGTACAATTTGTCATTTCAGAACAACAAGCTTGGTAAAATATTTTTTTATGCCGAGTACTTAAATGAAATCACCCCTATAAGCCCAGCTGTAAAAATAACGTGTGATAAGATATATCAAGAGCAAAGTGAAGTAATGCCAAAAAAATTATTGGATCGATGTATATGGTTTACGGTCCAATTGTTTTTAAAGCAATGTAAGTCCTTAACTGAACAAAAGAACTAATAATGTTTGATTTCGTTAAAATATTTTTTTTATTAATTTGAAGCATGTTCGGAGCCTTATAACGGTTATCGAGCTAAATTTCTTATGATTGTGTTTTGGATTTCGGCTACGTATGTCCTTGCCGATGTATATTCTGCGCAACTTACTTCACAGTTTGCTAGACCAGCTCACGAACAGCCAATTAACAATTTACAGAAACTACACCGTGCTATACTACGTGATGGTTATCGACTGTATGTTGAAAAGGACAGTTCATCACTGGAGATGCTTCAGGTTTGGTGGATAAAATTAAGTGATTTCTTTTGTAAAATTCCACTTTATTGAAAAAAAAAACAGAATGGAACTGAAATATTTCGAAATTTATATGCGCTCATGAAACAACAAGTCGATTACGAAGGTTATTTGATCGATTCAGTTGAATCTGGAATCAAACTCATTGCTGATGGTCTAGAGAATAAAGTGGTGATGGGAGGACGAGAGACTCTCTACTTTAACATGAAGCAATTCGGTATTATAGGCAAAAAGACTTTATTTTTGGATGTGAAAAAAGAAGTTCAGGCAGAGTCAATTAAATTGCACTTTTATTTTTCCCTGTAATGACTCAAGTGTTTTTATTCTTATTTTGCCAACAGTTAATTACTCGCTTTTTAACGATTTTTATTTAACATCAGGTTTAACTGTTTTCGACGTTTTTTTTTTTATAAAAATAATCATATTTGTTTTTATTTTCTCATCTGTTGTTCAATGCCCAAGTAATTTCTTACACAATTACTACTTAGCGGTCCAAATAACATTGTACTTGTATGAGAAACGAAATAATTATGTTTGTACTGTGAACTTTTTAATATTTTCATACTATTTCATAAACAACGCCATTCTAATAAACTACTAGGTGCTCGTACTCGCAGTTTATACATTTAGTTACTTAAATATTGATTGATAATAATCGAATACTCTTATTTTTAAATACATATAGGATTTAAAACATTTCAATTGAGCCAGAAATTGTACACCAGGTACTCGGCAGTCGCTGTTCAACTTGGCTGTCCGTTCCTTGATAGCCTAAACGAAGTGTAATTAAATTAAATTCTTCAATCTGGAAGAAGAATTTATTAAAAACATACGTGTTTCTTTTTTTTTGTTGATGAAACCTAAAATTTCACTTTTTTTAAAGATTTATTTTGAATTGCATCGTTCTTCTTTCAAAACAAAGAAAATAAGTTTATTGTTTATGTCTACGTTTTACCAGGTTAATTGATTTCCAGATTAATGAAGCTCTTCGAAGGTGGCATTCTTGACAAAATGACTAATGCCGAATACGAAGCTCTTTCCCGTTTGGTTGATGTGAAGGGATTAATAAATAAGTTCGAACAACAAGATGGTGTAAACAGCAACGCCGCCGCCGCACCCGATAGCAACAAAGAAAATAAAAAATATAAAGACCATCAGAGCTCTGTTTTTATCATACAGCCAATAAATTTACGAATGCTGCAGGGAGCTTTTATAGCACTTGTTTTTGGATGGGGACTAGCTGGTGCGAATGATTCCGAGTGATTGATTATTTTTTTGAAACAACAAATTAATTTTGGAATTTTTACTTTTTTTCTTTTGATAAAGGTGGAATTTTTCTCTTTGAAATTTTCTTCGGCAGCAAATATTTTCTTATATTGAAAAGAATGAATAGATGTTTTAAACGATGGTGTCAGAAGTTTAAATTAATTTGTAAAAACTACTGGAAGCTATATTTTGTTAATTTAGTGCTGTTTCTATACAATCGAAGGAATTAAATGAAAACTTTGTTGGTTTTAAATTTATACCAAAAAACTATGGTAAAGACGTTATTAGTTTAGTATTTTTTAAATTTTTAACGTCTCTATTAAATTTTAAGATAAGTTATCTTATTATATTAGATTAAAATCTTTATTGAATACTAAAACAAAATAATACATATACATATACAATTTCTATAAGATTTTAAAGCATGGCTATAAGCCGTCCCAGCGGGAAAAATCAAAAAATTCATTGAGGAAAAACCTGCTTTTTCCTTGAGGAATGGAAGCTGCACCTGCCACTTTTCAGCTTATTCCTTTGATGAATTTAACATGGGCGTGTCATTGGCAGGAAGCACATGCCACTTTATCGATGAAAATTCCACATCTAAATCACTACTTCCTTGGAAGTGCTTATTCACCAGTTGACAAAAAAAAAAAAAAAAATGTTAAAACACCGCGAGATTTGAACCGGCATCCGCTGATAATGCAGCCGCCTACTCTTCCAATGTGCTATACTTAGTTATAAATTTTGTTGGTCGTTGGTGGATTAAAATTCATCACTTATTTCAATAACATTTTGTTGGCGAAGTTAAAAAGAAAGAGCGTCGTGAGAGAATTATTTTTTTCCCTCTCTCTCATAATATACTTTACAAAGCAGATACGTGGATTCAGACGATGAACTGATGAACTTGTACATTACTTTTCAGCAGTTTTTTCATCGCATAATTTTCCCTATTAAAATAGCAATTTGTAATTCACCAACAGAAAGTTTTTTTTCTAAACACAAAGCAGAAAGTGGGGTCAAATCTATGAACTGAGGAATCTTTGCATTACTCTTCACTTACTAAATCATTGCATGTCTATTTTCCTATGATTTGGCAAATGAATGCATTGATGAATTCAGCTATAAAATTCATTGAGGACGATATTTCCCGCTGGGGTCTGCCGTTTTCTTAACTTTACTTAAAGAGAAACAAAATTTGTTTAAGTATGTACTTTGGTTTTTAAAGCAACTAAAAAAAAGTAATAAAATTATATAAAAATAAGTATTAAATATTGGTTTTATTTTAAGAAAAAAGTAATATAATACGTAATTTAGTTTAAGGAAAACATTGGTTTTTATCTAGGTTTTAAACAAAAATGTATTTAAAAGCAACACGTTTTTCTTATAAAATGCTTGCTTTTGTTAAAAAGTTTGTTTTATTACGCTGATATTTTTCTTGAAGATAAATAGGCAGTGTTAAAGATAAAAAAAGGAATTTGAAGTCATTTGAGATGCACGATTTTATAAGAAACTAGGCAGTAGGTGTTAAATTGCATCGGATTATTATATATTTTCTTCGTAAAAGAACCCCATGTTACAATATTGTTTCCATTTTTTTAAAGCACAAAAATGGAATTTACCTGTGCCTAAATAAATTTTTCTGATAATTAAGCTAATTGATCTAGAATAGTTTCCGTGATCTTTGGCGGTTATAATAGGTCTGTTTTGTTTAGTAACGTGATTTTTTTTTGCGAATTTTCACAATTTGCTGACAAACCCCATAGGAGGGAAATTATTAAAAAAAAGAGAACGAGTTTATACCATTCGAAAAAGTAAATACAAATATTTGTAATGATTTTGTTTACTAGATAGCGCCGCTTAACAAGAAGTAAGATTTTTCGTATTATACCAGTCAAGAGTACATACATACATATGTATATCACACACATGATCACTTCATTCTAGTGTTGATATGGATTCGACAAAAGTTGTATTTCTATTAAATAATGTAGTTTTATGTCTTTTGCAGAGGTTTTTATAAAAAAATAGGTATATTTGCTGCGCGTAAAGCGGACAAATTTTCTCACTAGCATAAACATTTATTTTCTTTCTAGTAAAATGAAAAAGAGCCAAGTTCTTCTGTACGAAAACCTGCATATAACAAGTCAAAGCAGTGAAACCTAAAAGAACGCCAAGTTCTTAATTTATGAAGGTGATTACTGACTAAAATTGGGTTCACTGGTCAAATTTTCGAAAAGTTTTCAATAAAAAGAAAACTTGCCAAATAAACCCCCCAAATTTTAGTTACTAATTATTATTTAAAAAATTTAAATGCAGGTTGAATAAATACTTATCAGACCTAAATGCGCATTTCGTGTGTTCTGTTTTTTAAACGGGAAATTTTGATGATCTGTCAGTGAGTGAGTGATTCAGTCAGTTACGGTTCTAGCGATTTTTGAAAGCTTATATCTCAGGAACCACTTATGTTACGGAGTTGAAAGTGAGGCGCTTGTGCTTGGCCAGCACTTAATTGGTACTATAGTTAGAGGGGGGTTGAAAATCGCCTGAGTTTGAATCTGTAAATAGGGTGTAGTGCCAGAAGCCCAGAACTTGGCAGAGCACTACCGTGCCCTTTGATGTATAATTATTAATTTTTTAAACAATAGAAGCAAATACCTTTAAATAAAATTGAGTTAATGATATAAATTTATTTTTTGATTTAAAATTAACATTACTAATGAAAAAGTACTTAAATTTTAAGCTATTGCTCGTTTTAAGAAGATGTCCTGTAAAAGATATTTAAAAAAGTCACATGAAGTTAAATATAAAATACCTACAAATTCTAAGTCACCTTAATTCCAGGTATATTTTGTGTAAATTGTAATCCCAAGCTGCGAAGCAACACAACCGGACTGAACGTAGTTGAATATAGTCTTTGCAGACCGTGAACACCAATCATTAGCGGCACGTTTTTGATTAGACTATACTGTTCGTATTGCATCAAGTGGTGTCTGTCACCAATTTCAGCTCCAGCATATACTGCATCAGAAAGGACTTTGATTAAATTTTTCACATCACTAAAACCTAAATTGACTCCTTGACCGGCTAGCGGATGAATTCTATGTGCCGCATCTCTGATAGAAAATCGGAAACAATTATAAGTAAATAAAAATTTTAAACCAAGCTCTGATAGAAACCAACCCAATGAGAGCAACTCCAGTGGACACATAAGAGGAGGCATGTAGGAAACCAAGTGGGAAACATGCACGAGAGCCATCTACAACGTTCTTTACTTTAGGTGGATATTGCCGGTTGGATAAATAATCTCTTCCCATAATAGAATTTAAGGCTTCCAATGCGTTTGTTACAACGTTATTTTTTGGAAAGTCCTTCCACTATTTCGATTGCGAAGATATAAAATAAAAACTTCGAAACTTCGAAGAAGTCTTAAATATTATACTTTTACTTACAAATGCCTCATTTACTGCATCAACAAATTCGTTTGGAGCCATTGCTGCTAGCTTTTTAGCTTCGTTCGGAGTGGTACTCCAGACCAATGAACTCATGGTGTCGTTTAACGGTAGATATGCAACTGGACCTGTTGGAATGAATCTTTGCCAAGCAACCGAATTATCTCCAGGCTATGAAGATGATTCTTTTAAATTTATTATTATTATTATATATATAATAAAAAAAATTACATCGACTAATTCAAGAGTTGCTACAAGGCCCATACGATCGTAATTTAATGAAAAAACATCAACACCCATCTGTTTTCGAACAATTGAGTTGGCACCATCCGCACCAATCTGTATAAAATATTAAAATATAAAAATAAATAAATTTAGGAATAATCGATTTATTTATTCAATTATTCATCTTATTTGTGGGAAGAATTAAAGCAGAAAAAGAACCTTTGCATATTTATAATTTAAAAAAGTTTGGCACCTGGCCAAAGTTCTGTAAATCGAAAATTTTGAAGGCCACAAAAAAGGTCTCAATTTTAAGCCTTTTTATTATTAATAAATTAAATAAAAAACTTTTTTAAAAACTTATTCCTTATATGTATGTTAACTAGCTGACCCGGATTCAACCAAGTAAAACTTAGTTTTTAATAAATAAATTGGAAAAATATATGTATTTAATAGTATGTATTTAAGGAATTCTCTTCAATGATTCTTTACAAACGAAATTAATTGTGATATTATTCGGGGATAATAAAATTTCTTTGTTAAAGCCGTATGATACTACATATTTAAGTCATTTTTAATTAATTAAAAATAAACTAGAAACTGAAAATTCCGATATGGGTAAGTGCCTACGGGCTTAAACAACATTAATTGTTTTAAAAGGGGTTTTTGTGTGATAAGACACTCGAAGTTAGGATGCCAAGCGTTTAGTGTTCGCACCATTAATAAATACCTAACCTATTATAGGTTTGAATAAAATAGATAACAAACACTTGAGTGAGTAATCTCCAAGTTTTTCACTTTTGTGCAAAGCTGATCATCAGACTTCTTTTAGATGTGCTTGATCTTTTTTATCAACTAAATTTGAAAAACTTTTTGTCGCCACCGGAAATCGAACCACACAGATCGGTTTCGGAGTGACACGTGCTTTTCATATATAAAGAAGAAGATTATCAGTTTCTAGTATAATTTATGGAAGTAACTCTCTAGACATATTGTATACTTCTTGTTGGGGACAAAATCTAGGTACATGTTTAAATTTCATCATCAAAATAATGAATATCCAATGAAGTTGCCTGTATCTTCGGTTTTGTTCAGCTATTTGTACTGCACGCAGTGTTCATAAGTGTAGTGTTCATGAAGACTTTTTTACAGTTCACAACTATAGATATTCAAAACTGTTGAATTTATTTTGAGGTCAATGCGTTTTTTCCTTCGTTTACTGGAATACACAGAAGCATCCGCATTACACCTTCATGCTTCAACCAGAACCGGAACAAACAACACAAATAGGTAGGTATATTTATTTTACAATTTCTTTCATTATTTATTTTGTTAAAATTGATTTATTCCAAAAAGGCAATAAATCCTTTGCTTATAATATATAAGCTCAAGTGCGTATACACATTCCGTCAGAGAACCCAAAAAATAACATGAAAATACGACACTTCAAAAATTATGTGTAGGCAGGTGATTTCTAAAAAAATTCAATATTTACGTGGAAATTATATATATCCATGCTCTATGTAGGTCAAAAACGACGGAATTCCCAAAATTCATTGATGATTTTTTTCAAAGAACACATGATTCGCTAAAGTGCATGAATTCGGTTGCAGAGATTCAGACTTTTTTTTATTCCAAGTAAACAAAAAAAAATATTTTTACAAAATAAAAAAAATATATTTTTATTAATTAGTATATGTATACTTACCAATTCAAATTGCATGAAGTAAACGTTGTATTTATACATTATTAGGTATATACATTTGGATCTTTGTTTACATTTTATCGATGGCCGAGCCTCAATTCAAGGAAGCCGGACAACACGACACATATTGAAAGTTGGAAAATATTAAAATTGAGTGCCGAACACACACAATTAATAAGTTTTTAAATTTCTCATGCGAGTAACCAGAAAAAACAGCTTTGCAGACATTTTTAGTAATCTCAAACAAAATCAGTTCAATTTTGCATTCGGACGCGAACGGATAAATATTTGTAAACTTTTTGAACGGTTTTTCAATAAAAAAAATAATTAGTTAGTTTTAATAATCATTGCAAATTTCAAAAAAAGCTTTCAATAAACAAACATAAACGGTTTCGAATTATTCTGATTTGATGAAAAAAACAAAAATGTTTTTATTCTTATTCTGCCATTAGCTAAGGGAAACTATTATTCTGTATATTACAAATTGGTGTGTTGAAGGATCATCGTGTAGTTCAGATTAGTTAAACACAAGTAAAGAAAAGAACAAGAAAGATTATAAAATAGAGTACTGAGGATTCCATGAGCATCTTTCAATTTGTTTTCCATGTTGTCCACCTTTGTGTTGCAAAATATTATTTTCACCTACTTTTCGATTAAAACAACTTTTTGAAAAATTTTAAAGCGTTGGCTTATTTGTTTAGTTGAATAACTTCTGGAGTGTTGGGACTTGGAAGTACAACTTTTGTAGAAAGAAAATGACATGACGAATTTCGAAATTTAATAATTTATTCTCTTCTTATTTTCCCTTCATGAATCAATTTGAATTTTTAATTAAAGGAGGTACACACTTATTACGCTATTACTCCCTATCACAAAAAGTTAAATTAACGTAGATACAATAACCCGATAAAATTAAAATGAACTTAAATATTGAAAGCAAAAAATAACATTGTTGTCATAATGACCTTAGCCATGTTCTTTCACACTTCAATTATTGTTTTGTTGTCTTAAAAAAATCTAAGTACCTACCGCGAAAACATTTAGAAATAGATCATGATTCTCCTCAAGAGAGAAGAAGGTGATAAATGTTTCTAATGAGGGAAAACATTTAGATATTTATTAAAATCAAAATACACAAATTCCCAACCATAACGATGGTATGTTGTTTACATTCTACTTGTGGTTCGTGATTCGAGAAAAATGTAAACATTTTATATTATTAAGCAGAAATAATACTTTTCGAATGGCAAACAGCAAAATATATATTTTTATTTCTGAAAAGCACCTGGCGGAGAATTTAATGGATTCATATTATATTATGAACCCCGTGTTCTTAGGTGTCCGATTGACCGCATATTACCGCTATTTTTAAATCGAAATTTATAACAGTGAATATAAAAAAAAACTAAAAAAAAAGGAAGTGATTGTGAAAGTTGTCCAGATTAATTCTGTTGGTTGGATTTAATGAAGATCAATCTATCCAACCTGACTATGGAGAATGTACGATTTTCAATTATAGTAAGTGAACAAAATTATTATTTTTTTTGTTAAAAAAAAAGAATTCTGAAAAAAATAAGATGACAACTCAAGTTTTTAACGATTTGGTTTATTGTTTTCTTGTGTTCTGGATAAACAATATAAAATCTCAAAAGTTAAGTAATGTTTCTTATAATAATAATTGTGTAAATAAAAATACCTACATTTTTAAATGTTAATATTTCTTTAGTCGGTAATAGTTAAATTAACATGAAACAATAATCTAGGGTAGTTTATATTATTTATCAACAAATTTAGGCCATGCAAATAGTTCAAAGACATGGTTTGATTTTTTTCTAAATTTCCTCGAAAACGTCTTCAACGATTTTGTTAAAACTTCGTTGCTGCATAATGACAAAATGATTGTAAGAAAACTGCGTTTCAGGTATTTGTCTACCAGTATAAAATTTATATGAAATTATTCCTTACTCCGTGATACCTATTGTGGGCTATTGGTCCTAAAGCCCGTAAGAGTACAAAATTATTCCAATTTAATATTATATTTGATTTATAAATCAAAAAATTTATAAAATTTAAAAAAACAAAATTTTATCTTTGCTCTTATAAGCGATACCTTTTAAAGCTCAAATCTGGTGTTAACTGGCCTAATTTTGACGAATCAAAACCTCGATCTTTTTTTATTTTCATTTATTTATTTTTTAAATAATTAGGAAAATGATTTGAATTGGAACTCAGAACGAGATGTAGAAGACTTATACGATAAACGCAGCATATCCAGCGAGAGTGATAGTGATATATTTAGTAATGAAACCGACGTCATAAATTCCTGGCAACAACATAGCCATGTGATTTGGGACATTAAAGAGATTGAGGATACGTTAAGTCGTCAATCTATGAATTCTAGCAACATTCTCGATATGGTCAAGTGTGGAGAGTTTTACGGTAAGTGTTTTTTTTTTTTTTATTTTTCGATCTTAAAAATAATTAAGATTTTTAATGTTTTAGAATTAATTTCCGGCTCTTCCGATGTAAATCTAGCTCTACTCTATTCGGCCTTGTATGGTTTTGTAGAAAGCATCGTCATTCTTCTTAATACATTTTTTGCCGATCCAAATGCCCAAGATTCAAAAGGTAGAACTTCGTTGCACTTTGCTTGCGCTAATGGTAATTCACAAATTGCAAAAATTTTATTGGATCGTGAAGCTGACCCTAACTGTTGGGATTTCAAAAAGGAAGTCACACCTTTACATTGTGCTGCTAGGTATTTAAGTTTTTTTTGTTTAATTAAAAGCAAACTTAAAATTGTGTCGACTTTACTTTTTAGCGCTGGCAGCGTAGATTGTATTTTATTACTTCTTCGACGAAGGGCACAAATTAATATTGGAATAGAAAAACGATCAGCTCTTCACTTTGCTATCGACAGAAACGCAGTGGAATGCGTTGAAACCCTTTTGAAATATGGCGCTAATCCAAACACACCGCAGGTCTATACAGAAACTCCTTTACATACAGCATGTGCGTTAGGGAACAAAAAATGTGTAGAGCTTTTACTCGCACATGGAGCTGATGTTCGACCACAATTTGGTGAAGGAAAGCTAACAGCTCTTCACTTAGGTTGGGAATGTTTTTTTTTTTTTTTTTTTTTTTTTTTTTTTTTTAATTCACTTTCAATTTTCATTTAGCCGCCGAAAACGATTATGTAGAATGTGTGCGATTGTTGTTGGAAAATGGAGCTGATGTTAACTGCCGGAATGCAGGCTATCAAACACCATTGCATTTGGCTTGCCTATCACAGTCGGTGGAAACTGTGGAGATGTTAATAAAATATGGTGCCAATGTGAATGCTCATTACAGAGATGGTCGTACGGCTCTACACGCTGCCATTGTTAAGCAGTCAAGATGTTTGGATTGTTGCACTGCTCTATTGAGAGCTGGTGCGGATGTTAATAAGGCAGACAATTACGGATATACTCCTTTGCATATAGCCGCTTTGAACGAGTTCAGCAACTGTGTGTACACATTTATTGGTAAGATAAAAGAATATTCTTAAACAAACTAACATCAATATCAATAGGCAAACAATTAAATTTTAGAAATATCATATTTATTTATGTCCCAATGAGCAAACAGTTTATAATACTACTACTTATGATAGGAATAATTGCTCATACAACAAAACCCACGAATGGGTTGCACGTTCTTGATGATAAATTGATATATAAATGTGAATATTTTTTATAATCTAAAATAAAATAATAGAATTTTATGTCTTTTAAATTTATCCAACATTAAATAGTCTTTAATCTATTAAATTGCATGCATGCTTTAAAAAATTAATTTAAAATAAATTTAGTTGTGGTGTAGTCTCCATGTTCTGTGTTTTGAGTAAAAAATGTGAAATAAAGTAAAATTTATAAATTTTTTTTATTTTTTTATTAATTTATTTATTAAAATCACAGCATTAATTTTTTTATATTTTAGAGACGCGTCTTGATCTTTTCTCATCATCGGGCTTTAATTTTTTGAACCGTGTTGTTATGCCGAAATTCAATTTGTGTTTTTTGAAAACGCGTCGCTAAAATATAAAAAAATTAAAGTTGTGATTTTAATAAATAAATTAATAAAAAAATAAAAAAAAATTTATAAATTTTATTTTTTATTTTTATTTTTCAAAAATTAGAAGACAATAAATCAACTGGTTTTTAGTGTTTGACTACAAATTAAAAAGAGCATTGAATTTTTAAAATAAAAATACTACTTAACAAGTAAAATTTTGAACAAAAGTAGTTCGAAAAAAAAAATGTTACTAAATTTTTTGTTTGAAAATGTATTTTTCTAAAACTGTTTACTAAAACAATTTTATTTAAAAACGAAGTTAATAAATGGATTTCTGGCTCTTAAACAATTTATAACATGCCATTGCAAGCGTTGCCTTCGATTTTTTATATTTTTTTCTAATTCAATTCCCGCCTTAATGGGGAAATAAACCTCCCTCCAATACGATTTTTTTCTTGTCTCGACCCAACACACACGTTGTAACCTATTTTCGATCTTTATGCAAAGTACCCTGTAAAATCAAAATTTCCGAATACGACGTGTATTTATAAGTATTTGTTCAACCTTTGATGGGACAATCACAACATCTCCACTGAATACCAAAATTTATTCAAAGATTGTTGAACAATGACTATTTAAACAATTGTTTGAAATTTAAGTTGAAGTTTATAACGCACAATCTAAAATAAAAATCTCCAAATAAGATTTAATTTTTCTCTCAGCTCTAAGTTACCTATAACCAACATATAATCAAAGACTATATTTATGTTAAGGGCACATATAATTCCATATTTTATTCCAAAAAAGATGCGTTCTGGATGAGACCTCATGGCAAAAGATGCGCTCTTTCTAATTTGAAAAGTTTAATCTGAATTCAAGCATACAATTAAACAGGCGTTCATGTCGTACACATTTTCATGTGTACAATGTTATGATATAACTATGAGTATGAAAAACACCAATTCTAATAAAAAAATAAAAATACATGTGAAACACTCCTAATTTCAGTTTGATAAATCAAACTAAATATTTTAATTAATTAAAAGAAACTAAATATTTTAATTACAAATTAAAAGAATACACTATTGTAAACAAGGTAATTTTAATAACTATTTTTCCAGTCGACTTGTAATATGCTTTTCGTTTTTTTGTAAACATTTTTAAAACTATTTGAAGTTCGTTGGCAATAATGGCAAACTACTTTGTATATTGTATTTAATTTATTATGTTAGAAACAAAATTGTATCGTTAAAAAAACTAACGAAATAGTATAAATTTTTATTTATTTCAATTTTATGTTAGTTGTATTTCGTAGTTTCACTCTAAGACTGGGCTCCTTTAGAGAAAGCTGCTTGTGTCTTAGCATTCTTCTTCCAATTGTCGACTCATCATCGGAGCATATATAGTCTGAATCGGTATCGCAATTCTCCTTGTTTCGCTTTCCTTTGGGCCTTTCTTTTTTTATAGACTTATTTTTTGAACGGGTGATTTTTTCTTTGGTTTTAATCTTTTTGGGTATAGTTTTAGGTCCAGCAAAAGATTCTCCATCTGATGATGAATTTATGTTGGGTTTATAGGTAGAATCATTAATAGTTGAGAGATCAGAAGAACTGAGTTTTGTATATTTCATCTCAGAGTAGCAAGCTTCTATCTGGGCACTCTTTGATGTAAATGATGTGCTCTTTAATCGGGAGGAACTCAGTCGTGAACGATGATATTTTTGTGTACTCAACTGAAAAAGCTTTTCCTCGCTCATTCTTTTTACTAAAACACGCAATTTCTTCTGCTGAAAAGTTGTGTCATTTGGCACTTTATGCTGATTGTATGGAGTGCTGCATGGAGCATCTAGTAAACAGTTTATTGTGGCATCACTTAAAGTATCATTTTGTCCATCAGGGCCACAACTTTTTTCTTCGTTAATTGTAACAAGGCTAGCATTTGAAGTTTTCAATGTTTGTCCCAATTCAGAATTATCTGAACTATTGAGATCATCAGTACGGCTTTTCGAAATTTGTAAATCTTAAATATTCGCAAGAAAATTTTATGTAAGTATTTAAAAAATTTCTACTTTATAAAATCATAATATTGATTTTAAAACGTTTGTTATTCATATTTGAATCTAAGAACCAAAAACTAAACTTAAAACATCAAATAAAATAAGTGATATATGTAGGTATTTCGATTTGTTTCGCCATAATGACAGCGCTTGAGTGAATTTGTATGTATATATGTCGGATAACTAAAGAGAATTTTACTAAGGTTTCAGAAATATGAACACTATTCCTCAGAAAAATAACTTTCGTATTCAAAAACCTAGGAAAAAAATAGATTCACTTGCACAACTTTTTGACGGCCCATAATTAGCAATTTCATTTTTTTTAACTGTATGACCTAATCCATTAAACTATTTCAAAAATTCAAAAAATTTTCTATATTAACCTAAAAGTTGATCTTCAGTATTTATACAAAATTAAAAATTAAAAAAAAAAAATGTTGTCCAAAATTTTTATGAAAATATTTCCATCATCTCTTTCGTGAAGTAAGAGATCAACTTTTGTGCTGCGACGAAAACGTGAATCACACAAAACTACGCGGCTTTGATGAAAAGCTTTATGTTCAAAAGTATTTATTTAAGGGACGCGTTATATGAAATCACTCTTTTCGGACTTTAAAAGGTTTATTTTTTTTACTAAGGTCTAATTTTGAGCTCTTTAAAGCAATAATTAAATCTGTCTATTGTTTTTAATTAAGGTATTCATGGAAAAACAAACCAATTTAGGAAAATCAATTTAATCCCTTCTTTTCGTTGCTTTGGTAAGCTATTATTACTTTTAAAAAAGATATTAATTAGAAATTTTTTCAACTAGTATGGTAAACGCAGAGCCAAAAAGATGTAGTGAGTCTAGTTATTGGCTCTTTTTAAAAAAATACAGAAGTTCAGAAAAGAGAAGCATAAATATGAAAAAAATATTTGTGTGGCTTATTCTGGCTTTTATGCTCCGCTTTCTTACCTTCACTTTTTCGTGATTGGCTTGGATTCATTACACTTTGGGGGCATTTGCCGGGCGATTTGCTCAACCGCCCACTTCTTTCAACAACGATCCTGGGAATAGGCATCTTGAATGTCGATTCATCTAAAACATCACTGGGACACGAAGAAGAACCAGCCGGTGGAGAATGTGATCTATTTTTAATTGGATCAGCTGCCGTCATATTACTACACGATCGACGATGAGAGACAATATCCAATTTGCTCTGCTGCTTTGGATCTGGAATCTTGTCAGGAAAAATGAGGGCCATGGTTTCGATATATTTTTCTTCTATGGTCTTAGCAATAGAAGCTTTAAGACGATTGAATTCTTCGCGCTGTTCCAATAGCTGACGATTTAGATATGTTACTTCGTGCTTTAATTTGTTTATTACATTTCGAAGTTCTTGATTATTTATTGATAGTTCTCTGTTTATAATTCGATATGTTTCCATTTTTACAATTTATTTTATTTCGTTTAATAGCAAACAGTAAACAGAAAACAGAAAACAGATTTAAATTTTAACAAGCCTCAACGTCAAACATTTGAGGGAAATGTCAAACTTTTTGCTTGTTGTCATCAAGATGCGATGATTTTTTGATATATGGATAGCAGCGGCTAATGGGTCGATTGCACGAAGACCTTACGCGACCATCTCTCCGAAATAATTGAAATTTTAATCATACCTTTTTAATTTTCAATTTCTAATAAAAAGTATCTAAAACTGTAGAGATTTGAAGATAGCTCTTGTGAAGAATTAAGGTTTATTTAATCTTTTAGACGCGGTTTAGATTGGGAAGATTGCGTCCGGTATGCTGATTGGCCTGAGAAGTGTGGATTGTCAGTTACAGTAATTTAATCAGAATTATTATAACAACCTATGAATTATTTGTATTGATACTTGCTTCATAATATATTTAATTTAGTTTGTTTCTATTAAAAGACTATTTTCCATACTATTTGCTTGGGTTTTTATCATAGCTTCAGTTATCAAATTCTCATGGATGAGGATTCTCGTGAGGCGCGAAGAAAACATAAAACCGAGCTCATGAGTTCCATTTGTTGTTGTTTTAATGTGCGAAATGTCAAAATTGTTGTTGTGTATTTTGAGGCGCCTTAAAGTTTCTAATGTAAACACGATTAGACTCACCAGTCCGGAAGATTGAGATCTTCCCACTCTAAACAGGGCCTTAAATCCCATCCGCTCTTTTATTCGTCGGTCGTTGGTCGCGCTCATGTGAATTGTCCTTAAAACGCTGTTTAGATTGAGAAGATTGAGTCCGGTATCACGGCAGCTGATTGGCCAGAGAAGTGTGGGTGAGGATTCTCGTGATGCGCGAAGAAAACATAAAACATAAAATAATTACTCTTGGACTACGGGTGCTTAAGAGATTTGAGCGTCTTGCCATTTCCAATGAAAACTAATTCGACCCAGGACGAGAATTTGCTTTTTATAGCAAAATGCTTTAAATATCAACTAAGTATTCTAATGGGGTTGTCCATTGGTAAAAATAAATCAATTTATTTTTGATTTGGATCTGTCAAAAAACAATTTCTCCTATTTTTACTTTCCTTGGGCAAAATAAATTGATTTATTTTTTATTTTAAATCAAATTTGCAAATCTAAAATTTTCGGCAGATTTACCCCTTAATTTACTAACACCAATACAAATTTAAGCTGTCAGCTTGACAAATGTGGTTTTTGATTTGAAATTTATTCGTTTTGTGAAAAGTTTGCTCAAATTGTTAAACAAATACAATCCTTTCTGATTTAAGTGATGAAGAATTTTTTGAAATAATCGGCCCTAGCGAGGTATCCGTCGGAGCGGAAAATTCTCCGATTTTATACGAATCGGAGGATATTTGCTTTGAGGTATACTTTCCGATAGCTGTTCGGAAAATTTTTCCGATATTCTGTTCTGATATTCTGATATTAGTGTTCCATTAGCCAAGAAAAAAATCAATTTTTTTTATTAAAATCTGAATTTTCCAATGGAAAACCCCATAATATAATGTATTTATATAAAAAACATCATTTCACATTACTTTATGTGGAATGTGAGACACACTCAGCACAAAAAAAAATTGTAAACTCCATATTATAGGTGTTTTTACAAGAACACCGCATGTTGTTTTATAATTTTTTAAACAAAATATTGCAAGTATTCACTATGTTTACTTTTATTTCACGTCTTTATTTACTTTTTTCACTATTTTAACGTTTTAAATTTTCTTTTAATTTGGTGCCTCACTCACATACACAAACATGATGTGCCTGACATACACCTGTTCCTTTACTTCTTATTTCTAGAACCCAATGGAATTGAATCGAGAGCAACTTTAAGTTGTTTGGGTGTCAGATCTTAAAATGTTTTAATTTCGCGAAAAAGCCCACCTACTGTAAGTTACAAAAAAAAACTTGAAAGTAATTAAACTGATGACAAAAAACTTTTTGCCTAACATATGTACATGATGATGATATATTTGCTTTAGTTAATGATTTTGGGGACAGTTTGTTCAAAGTTTCTTTTATCAAAAATGATGATAAGGAATATGCATATTAACTAAAATTTGTATCAGAGAATCCATAGAATTGTTAATCATGGAAATTGCTGATCAGAAGATTTTTATTGATAAGTGCCTTTTAATTAGAATCTGTAAAAGTCATGCTAAAGATTTAACCCACTGTCAAAGAACTGACCCTTAGTTAGTTAATATTTTAATTAGTCAATTACATTACTTTTAGGGCTTTAAAATTTTTACCTCCATTTCTCGTTCGTTAACAAATAATTGTTTTACACGAAAAACCCAACGTTACAATTTTGCAGTGTTGTTTTTATGAAGGTCCAAATATTTTTTCACAGCATATAAAATTGCAAACCTATGTAACTGAATTCTCAGACACAACTCATGCGTGGGAACTTTGGTTAGTTCTGGTTAAATATGTTCGAACAAATTTGGGCAAATAAGTCTTTTACGCCATGAATCAAAAGAGGACTATGAAGAAATTAATAAAAAAGAATAAGTTTAAATTTCAATTTGCATTTTAGAAAATGGGGCCGATGTGACAGCAAGGACGGATGGAAATGTTTCAGCGTTATCATTCATTGTGCGACGAACTCCTGATGTGATACCAAAAATAATAGCCAATCTAGATGCATCAATTAAGGTGAACGACCACGAGATAGGAGATGTCGATTGTGAAATAAAACTAGACTTTCGACACTTAGTCCCGTTGCCAACTCTGGAAAGGGGTGAAACCGAGCTGCTTATGTCCTTTATTGAAGTCGGTCAGAAGCGCATACTTATTCATCCACTATGCGAAACATTCTTATTCCTAAAATGGAGACGAATACGAAAATTCTTTCTCATGAGTCTCCTCTACCATGCAGTGTATGTATTAATGTTTACAGTCTACGTATTCGGCGTATACGTTAGAAACTGCGAAAAGGATACCACTTGTATTGCAGCTAATTATATTTCATCTACTGGCTACTTTGTGGTGGTTTTGAATCTTTTGCTGTTAGTTAAGGAGCTTTTTCAGGTATTAAAGGATGCAGAAATTAAGTTTTGTTGATGGTTTTTAATATATTTTTAAGATGGCACATGGTCTGACGGGCTATGCAAAGTATTGGGAAAACTGGTTGCAGTGGACAATCATTTTTGGAGTCTTTTTATGTGTGGTGAATAATCATATCCTAATAAACCTCTTCAAATAAAAAGATTCTAATATGATTTTCTAGACACCAGCTCTTTTGGTTGCTCAAGATTTGGTTACGGTACCCGATTGGCAACATCATGTCGCTGCAATAGTTATGTTCCTCGTATGGCTCGAATTAATGATGTTGGTCGGTCGATTTCCTATTTTCGGACTTTATATTCAAATGTTCACAAAAGGTACGTCGTAACTGTTAAGATATTAAATTTTTTTAAACAAAATACATACCTGCTTTCTATTTTCAGTTTCCATGAATTTTGGAAGATTTTTGCTAGCGTACTGCTGCTTGTTGATTGCGTTTGGACTGAGTTTCTGTGTCCTGTTTACTGATTACCCTGCTTTTATAAATATAGCTTGGTAGATATTAAACAAAATATTTTGAAACAAACTGAACCTCAGTTTTTTTAAATAAGGTCACTCTTAAAAGCGGTAACAATGATGTCAGGAGAGTTAGAGTTTGAAGACATTTTCTATGGAGATATTCCAATCAAATACCCAGTAACTGCACACATTCTATTTCTATCATTTGTACTGCTGGTTACCGTCATATTGACTAATTTAATGGTTGGGTTGGCGGTTAATGACATACAAGTAAGAAATGGGACCCTTACCGAAAGTTACTTAATAACAAGATACATTTTTTATTACAGGGTCTTCAAGTTTCAGCAACCTTAGATAGATTAGTTCGACAAGCAGAGTTGGTGTCACGTCTTGAATGTTTACTATTTTCACGACTTCTTCGTAATTCTCCAAAGCGATTGTTGGATCTATGCAAACGCAGTTCACTGCTTCGTGCTTCAAGAAACCAACTGCAATTTGTCATGCGCCCGAATGATCCAAGAGATAAACAGTTGCCAGAGGAATTAAAGATAACCATATATAAGATGGTTGCCGAACGAAGGGATCGCAGCCAGAGTCTTAGGCAGAAAAAATACGAAAATAATTGTTTGTTTTTCAACAAATCCTTGCAAAATCGTGAATTCAACAAAAACCAGAAAACAGATAACCTGTGTATACTTCGACCGAAATCAGCGACAAATGTTCCCAGTCAAATGAATTTATTTGAAAACTTGACCTCACCAGGCGATTTAAAACCACAAAATGACAGCATGAAACCACTTAAACAAGAAATCCAATGCATAAAGGGTCAAATAAAAGATTTATCTGAGAAATTAGAGAAATTAGCTGAGAGCATTGATAAGAAATCAAATAATGTGACAGAAGAGTTGGGTCACATCAAAAAGATTTTAGAACAAAAATCTCAGTTTTATTTCTAAGGACGATCCCAGTATTATTTCGGTGTAGTTAGAAAAGTATGTTTTAGTATTTGATATTTATACACATATAAGAATTTTGCAAATGAAATTTAATGAAATGTGCACTTTCAATTTTTACTTGCGATATTTGAAGGTCGTATGGGGTATTTTTTTAATTTTTTCAAATAAATATATCAAACTCGTGATTTTAATCAAACCTGACAATACGATGATAGGGAACACGAAAAGTTTATTCCGAGAATTTGCCTCCCTGTCTGCAACTCGACCTACAAGCTTGAACATTGAAAGGATTTTCTTCAAACTAAGGTTTTGGGTGGTTCCCTACATAGTTCAGTAACTTGCGTTGGCCTCAATTCCTGCGTTCTGACCTCAATTCCTGAACTCAAAGATATCAAAAATATGCAAAAGATTTGCTTTTTTCAGTTATTAGTGATGTTTACCCCGAAGATCTGTTTTGCGAGTAAAAAGCCGTGTCGCTGAATGTGCACAATAATCAGAATTTTGTCTTGCAAACTTTCATTTTTACTTTCGCTATTTACTTGTTCTTTTCTTCGAACACTCTCTTATCTTTCCCACTGAAAAATATGTCTCCGACCCAGCGTGGTATGGCGCAATCGGTAAAAGATTGATTCCAACACAACACAACACATCACATGAGATAAATATGGCTCTACGCATATTAAACACATTGAAGGGACAGCGACACACGACTCCACAACATACCACACGAGATAAGTGTGAATCCGGCTTAACTCCCCTCTATGATTTCAAAGAAACTAAATTTTATTCGAACCGACATATCATTTCATAATCATTTTGAAAATGAAATAGACATTTTTTATCTTATTTCCATCTGCCGAAGCTAAGTTTGATTTTTGTCGCTTTTCAAAATTTTACCAAGTATTTTGCAAGCGTAAAATTTGTAATTAATATAAGTTTATTTGGACAAGGATACTCAAATATAAATATTAGATATTCGGTATACTGTTCGATTGCTTTCATGTCTTATGTAGTGACAGGTGCGAGAAATCATTAACCAATTAACTAGAGAGAAAGAATTCCTAGAGCAGAGAATTTATCTAAATATTATTTTAGAAAGAGACTTAAGCTGTAGGTATAAGAGAAAATATTAAAAAATGCATTTTTTGTGGTATACAAGGGTTGCTTGAGCCGCAAAGCAAAACATATGTAAACACACCATCAATCTAACTGAATATTATGAAAAACTTGAATGCAGTCTTATTAAAACTTTTTAAGGGATTCAACCGAATTTTTGGTGCTGGCTAATTCTTAATTTTTTATTATACAAAATTAGTCTAGTTCATTTTATTTATGTTTTCGACAAATAACTCTATCAGCCAGGTTCTACATTTCACTTTCACTCGAAATGAAATTGAAGTCAATCTAATTTCAATTGATTTTAATTCTATTTCGAGTGAAAGTGAAATGTAGAACCTGGCTGTATATACCCCCCTATTACGGTTAGCGAATCGAACGTTCGAAGTGAGATGCTTTCATTAGCGAACTACCACAATCGACAAACCACAGTTGGCGAACTTTACAATTCGATTCTAACAATAGAGTGAGATCAATCTTCCAAAAATTAAATCGAAACAAAGGTTCTCAATTTGTCAACCTTAATACTAATTTTTCACACTCACATGTTTATTCGTTCGACTCGCCAGCGGTAATAGGGGGGATAAAGTCCATAAATGACAGTTAAAAAACAAAATTAATTTATAAAAAAACGAAATAGCACTTACCAGCAAATCGCAACTCATCGAATCTCCGTTCTTTAGACTAACGACATTTTTTGCATTACCATCCATTCGTAACTCAACATTGCCAACCATTGACTTGTTAAGAATCGTTACATTTTGGGCTGATTCTAGTTGGTTATATATAGCGTCTAGCATCAAATCATTTTCAATAATACAAGCAACATTTTCCGAGAAATTATCATGATTGAAAGTAATAAGAGCATCCGAACTAGCATCCCAAACCTGAGAACAATATTTAAAACTGCCAAAATATTCCAATAAAATATGTATAGAAATAAAACTAACTTGCATTTGCTTAACAGGCTTGTAACGTGTTGAAGATATCTTATCCCAAGCTCCAATTGATTTAAATAATTCTATAGAACCATTATTAATAGCAGATACTCGGTTTCCGTATTGACCACCAGTGAATCCTTTAAATGGTGGAGCACCTTCAAGCAGAAGAACTCTCTTTTCCGCAAGAACTTTATTTTTTGCTGCCATTAAAAAGGTATTTCATGATTTGATTAAACTATAACAAATTAGTTAAATTATCATATTTTAATAAGAAAAGTTACCTATGCCACAAGCAAGAGCAGTGCCGACAAGACCACCGCCAGCAATAATTATATCGTAGTGCTGGGGAAGTTGGCTTTTGTTCGTATTAATAGGACTCTTTTGATCTTGTGAAATGTGCCTTGTCAAACATGTTGCAGATTTCAATGGTTTGGAAATTTTTTTAGCAGAGAATCGAATTAAAATCGACATTTTATAAATGCAAATATTTGTGAAATTCAAACGATGAAAATAAAACACCGCAATCGCACATAACAAAGGGTAATAACAGCTGATTTATTTGACAGTTAATTGGAAATGCTCCAGTGCTACCAGAATTCAATCATTCTCAGAAGAAGTTTTCGCTCATTCGATGACAGAGCCGCCTATATCAAGAATCAAATATTTTGTTCGACAGAAAACTTTTAACTTGTCAACTATCACATTTCTTTAGTTTTTTTTTTATTAAATTCATAATTCAGTGAATAAACCAGTTTTAATTTTAGCCGTTATGAAAAGATTTTAAATTTTTTAACAAAAAAAAATTTGATTTCGCAGTTTGGGCAAGTCTTGTCACTAATAAGTTATGACCATGAGTAGTGGTTGGTGAAAGCACAATTAGTTTCCATGTTATGAGCCTCCGTTCAAAATTGACCCAGTGTATCCGATGGTCCATCAAGCTTAGAAATAAACTTCCAAGCCCAACATATAGTGGAAAAAAACACGCCTATTACAACTTTATTCATTCTGTAATAAATTAAAATATCAACTTAATATATAGATATATGTAGCTCTAACTACCAGAGTCTGTGGGTAAAAAAAGCAATTGTGTGGAATTTTAAATCGATCATGACAAGGACAAGGAAAACTGCATAAAAAAATTTTCGTTTTTATAACAATCACAATTCACAAATGTCAATATTTTGATATGTTGAAACTATAGGACGCAAAGTGTACATAATAAATACGTTTTCGCCCAGATATTTAAAAAGTAAAGAGTTACCTAGTTCTTGAATTCAAATGGCGTTATTAAGGTAAAAAATAGAACTTTTTACTTTTTCGATAAAAAAGGGGAATCAAATTTTGAAAGTCTGGGGATGGTGCTAAGTGCTTGAGACAGTAATTCGCAAATTTGTTTTACGCTTTAGATACATAACTACCGACTGGTTAGCGCTGCCACCAGTCACACTTTCCTACTTTTATTTAAAGCCTAATAGCATTATGAATTCAAAAAATAGAATTTATACAAATAAATTCAATATCACTAATTTTAACTGACAACGTCAATCGTTTCATGCTAAGTAAATAACATTAACTAAGTTTTCTAACAGCTCCTGTCATTTTTACCTAATAATCGATGCAAATCTTTCATTTAATTTGAATATTTTCTGTCTATTTTAATTATTGCCACTAGTATAAAGGAATATAACGTCTTCTATATTTATCCATTCCAAAACTATTTTTTAAATGGCTGATAGTAAAACAGGAAAAAAATCGTCGGATAGCGAAGAATTGAATCCAGAAAAGCAATTGTTTTTCGAATCGAAACTCTTTAGATGGATCACATTAATTTTATATTTGGGTGGAGTGAGCGGTATGGGAATGGTATTATCAATTTATTTTCTATTTTTCTTTGACTCTACAATGCCAGAAATATACTTGCGATTTCCTGTAACTATCGAAAAGAATCAGCGATCAAATTAAAGAGACAAAAACATTGTTATACATTTAAAAGTAAGTTTTATTTAGTACATTGTTTTATATGTGTATACATATATGTATTTATGTAGAGATTTTGAGTAGTTAAATATAATTAATTTTCTTTAGATAACTATACATAATTTATGTAATATAAGATTAAATAATGTAGATAAATATTTGTATTTATGTGCAAAGAATTATAATTTTGTTGCTTATCAACCACTAAATAGATTTTAATAATATTTTTTATTTTTTTTAATATCTTTAAAGTTGTACTGGTTATGTTTAACCCTATTATTATATTCGATGGGATGAATGTTTGAAAAACCTCCAATAAAAGACTTTTGCTTAATATGGGATCGTATAATAGGGCCAAATAATACTTTTCGAGTTTTGAATAACACTTTTTGGAAAATCATATAGGATTTGGACTTCCTATTTTCTTTAAAATTGGTAATTCCGGCATCTTCGATTCCCAAATAAACAAATAGTATATAGCCAATGTACAGCCAAGTCCACCAACCCCACCAAGGTATATTCCCAGCGTTATAATCTTGAATAGTTTTGACTCGAAAAAGTCCGTTTTCTTTTCTTCAGTCTCCTTTCCTTTAGTTTGTCCTTTTTCTTCAGACATTTTTATAATTTATTTTTATAAAACTTTTAGGTTTTAAAATATTTTTTTTTCCCGAGAGACACTGCTAGAGAGTTTGTAATTTAATGCAAATAAATAGAAGTGTCAATCATTTTTATACCCTCATACGAGTCAAGGGTATATTTAATTTTATTATACATTAAATCCAAAATCAATTTGTATAAAAATAAAGATTTAAATATGCGCAAATGCATATAATGACGTACGAATCATAATTTACACGTGGAAGCAGCATTTATATAATATGTATATATATTATATATACATACATATATATAGACGAAGACGATTTATAGGTGGTGGTTTTCTTTAATATTAATTCTCAATCCATGTAACCAATCTTAACTCAATATCATCAGGGTACCTATAGTTAGAGGCGAGTAAATGGTATGTTAAGGGTGATATAGTGTAATATACTCGTAATTTGAACATTTTTTAATGAAAACAAAATATTTAATAATTATTCCTTTTTCGTGACCTTTAATTCTTATGCATTTTTATTTTTATTTATTTCCGGGAGAAATACATATACATACATTATCAATCCTACTTAAATGCAAACATATGTACATCACAAGGTGGCGCTGCAGTTGCCTGAGCAAACCAGCTCCTCCAGAGCCAGCTCGGTCCTAGCTGAATATAGATAGATAGATAAATAATTTTATTTCCATAATAATTTAACAAAAAACAGTTGTGCTGGTATTAAAATTAATATGACAATAACTTGAATAAGTTGAAATGAGTGCCTTATAAAAATTCATTGAATATTTGAAAGCGATAATTAAGCGCAGATTTTAAAAAACTGATATAGATTAAAATAACATTGACCATTTAAGACATCTAGGAACTGGGACCTGGTTAACTGAAGGCTTCCAAGAAATGTCTTCCTATATGCCCTGAATATGGGACAGACTCCAATGAAGTGGTATGTGTTCTCTACTGCATCAAGGTTACAAATCGTGCATAGGCCATTAGTATGATTTTGAAAGGCTCTTGCGTTTAAATTAAGCATACCACAGCGTGCTTTTAGTATCAAGCTTATCATGTCTTGTGGGTTCGTATCTATGAAGTAATTTGGGACATCGCAGCGCAGTATGATATATTGCTGTACTCATCGTGGAACTGCGACTGCTGTGCGCTGCTGACAAAAGTACTCCAGTGTTTCTCCTTCAGTTTAGCTAGAAGCATATTTTGACTGTTGCGCATATCAGATTTAGACAAAGTAAATGAAAATGCAATTGAGGCTTCTGAAAAAAGTTCCTTCCATTCATTAGCCCAGTAAATATTCTTTCGAATTATAATATCTGATAGGATTTTGGGAAGCCTAATACTTGGTAGCTCCATAACTCTGGACATAAACGAAAAGTGAAGTTTATGTGTTGTAAGAAAAGATTTTGGAATTCCCGTTTCTATATGAAGCACATAGTTTGGGGTGTTGACTGGCAGGAGAAAACATCTTTTCAGGAAAAAAACGCTGTAGCCTTTCCACCTGGACATGCTCCTTGTATCCCCAGACTTGAGCGCAGTACAACTTTATAGTTCTAGAAGCGGCATCATGAATTTTAAATTTAGCTGAGTGACTAATCGATTTATTTCTTATAAACTTTGACCATGTAGAATTAATAGTATTTTTCGACATTGTAAGTCTGCTGTTCAAGTGTTCCGACCAGGACATGTTATAATTGAAAATAACCCCAAGATATTTATATTGGTTTGTAACTGCTATCTCGACTCCATTAAAAACCATTTTTCTTGAGCAGCTCTTCTACCACCGTTGCGAAAAATTACTATTTCAGATTTGTTGAGATTAACTGTTAGATTCCATTTGAGGCAGTATACATTAAAACTTTCTTTGAGAGTTTGTA
The DNA here is from genome assembly GCA_951394125.1 of Epistrophe eligans. NCBI lineage: Eukaryota > Metazoa > Arthropoda > Insecta > Diptera > Syrphidae > Epistrophe > Epistrophe eligans. The sequence continues at coordinate 1,054,699 of OX596028.1, forward strand.
GCTTAGAAGCAGTGTCGGAGAGGATAACTATATCATCTGCGTATAATAGAACATTGATTTTTAGTCCTTCCAGAAGGATCCCTGTTGGTAGCTCAGTGTGTATATCATTTAAGAGCAGAATAAAGGGTAGTGCAGAACGCATCCTTGCTTAACGCCTTTATTCGTTGGAAAGAAATCGGTTTTACTTTTGCCATCCCAGACAGAAGCTGTGGTATCTTGATAGAGGGATCTTAAGATTGTTAACATTTTTGTCGAGATACCAAGTGCAGCCAGTTTGTGGAAGAGAGCACATCTATTGATATTGTCAAAAGCTGCTTTCAGATCTACGAAAAAAAAACATTCAATTTTTTCTTTTGACTCAGCTGCAGCTGAATAAGACACGTTAAGTTGTAGATCTGATCTGTAGTTACTGCGATATGCAGCTTGGTATTCATTAAGAATATTATTTTCTTCGACCCAAACTGTAAGCCTATTAAGGAGCACAGACGTGAACATTTTATAAAGTGTATCCAGGAACGACAATCCACGATAGTTTGATACTACATGCTGAATATAGTCTTGCAAGCTAAACTTGGTAAAGGGCATCTTCCAATTACGTGTGCGACCCTTAATCGCTCTATATATAATTTAATTTAAATTTAGGATTAAAGAAAAGATTTCTGGCTTTTAAAACCGGTATAGTACTTCATTGAAGGTGTTGATATTGTAATTTCATATTTTTTTTTTTAATTTTAAGTTTTTTTTTTTATATTGCTCCTGCCTCCTAAGCGGGGCCAGATAGACCCCCTCCCATAGTAAAAAAATGCCTTTTTTTGACCCCTCTACAAAAAACCGTTATCAATTTTTGGCATCAAAGTTATCGTACTCGTGCCGAGCTCTGCATTTTACCGTGATTAAATCTCCATCACCAGTCAAACTTATCCGTTAAAAAATTTACAAAAATTGATGATTTGTATTTATTTTAAAAACTTCGTTTCTATTCGTATTTCTAAAATCTAGTTCCATTAACTGGGAATAATAAAACATTACATTATGTATATCTTTCATTTTTTCACTAAAAGCAAATTCATTTAAATATTTCGTTTTTAGTTGGTTCCTTTCTTTAGAAAATTAATATACATATATGTATGTATGACGAAAAGAAACCAAAGAAAATCTTAAACGTCACTCTCTTTGAGAATTTTATGTAAATTCTATGTATGTACTTGTCTATACCAGTTGTATCGCACTTACAAGCAAAACTAAATGAAATTCTTTTTTTTATAGCTCAATCGATGTTGAAGGTAGAGCTATCTTGCCCATTCACATGAAAAGAAAAAAAAATTAGTTCATAGCGAGCAGTCAACTAACAAGAAAGACTTTCTCGGATTTTTCGCCAAATTTTCGAAATCAAATTTCGGTGTTAATTACTCAGAATAAAATTTATTGAGATAAGATCAAAAATCATTTCAATACCAAGCGGTGTTTGACCCCAACAAAAAATTTTGTGATTTTGTAACGAAATCAATAGAAAAAATTCAAACAAACCTAACCATGTCTTCGAATACTGATGTCGAAGCCGGGAAATCTGGTCTCTTAAATAATGAAGTCAAAGAAATAACGAAATCCAACTCCTCAACAAACGTTTCATTTTACGATTCAAAGGTATTTCGGTTGTTCACAGTGATAATGTATGTGTGTTTAGTCAGTGGAATTGGCTTTTTATTTGCATTGTACCACTTTTTCTTCTGGGATTCTACAATGCCACCCGTTGCCAAAGTTCATGGCCATGAAGTTTATTAAAATTAATTATAATTTAAGTTTTTTTATACAATTTTTTTAAATACAAGTTTGTACATACTAATGTACAAATTTAAATGTATAGCTTTAGTTTTTACACTGGTCGATAAATATGTTAGATAATGCTTATTAGCCTCGTAAGAAGCGTTTTTACTTACATATATATCAGGGGGTAAAACATCATCATAAAACAAAAACAAAGCGGAAACACATAATCCCTTGCAAACCACTGACATTCCAAGAACCTTTACAACTTATGCTTTGTTTTCTTCACACACCTACAAAAATATGTACATAACTTCAATCCGATTATATTTAATAAATCGAATTCTTTCGTATGCAATGAAATTGTAATAATTGATGGGAATTTTTATATTCACTGAATATGTTTTTCAAATTCAAATTAGTTGTCTCCTGACATTCGACACTAACTCAACAATACCACTTTACTTATCATCAATCCATTTAAACTAAACGAAAAATCTAACTCAATTTTGATGAAATGAGCGGAAGAGGGTTTTTGACAGACACAATTAAAACAAAACCAGCCACTACAGAAGAAAAAGAAGAGACAGATAATAAAAATGTAGACTTCTTCCATTCAAAGCTTTTTCGGTTGATAACATTGGTAATTTATCTTGGTGGCGTAGGAGGTCTAGGCTTCACTTTGGCTGTGTACCATATTTTTCTCTGGGATTCGTCTATGCCACCGTTGCCTATAGTTAAGCATAAGTAGCTTTGTTCAGTGATTTCGATGAGTGTGCTTATTTGTAAAAAAGGTAAGTTGTATAACTAATATATTTAGCTAAATATAACCTTATTATCTCATTTTAAAGTGTAATTGTTGAATTCTTATAAAAAGTCTTTGGTCAGAGCAGAATAATTCATGGAATATATTTGTATTTATTCGGTCTGAGACTGTAACTTATAATGGGTGATTTTTTAAGAGGTTTAGAACTTTTAAAAAAAAAAAAACACAAAAAATTCGAAAAAATGAATGAAATATTTATTTGAATCGATAGTTTGAACCTTGCAATTTAATGTTTAAAGATAATTTCATGCAAATGTTGACCGCGGCTGCGTCTCAGGTAGCCCATCCGCTGAGTCCAATTTTGGCATACTCTTTCACACATATCGGCCGGTATCTCACGAATGAATGCATGGATGTTGGCTTCCAGTGCGTCAATCGAAGCGGGCTTGTCCCTATAGACATTAGCCTTGACATACCCCCACAAAAAATAATCTAATGGTGTCAAATCGCACGATCTAGGCGGCCAATTGACCGGCCCGAAACGTGAAATTAACTGTTCACCAAACTCGCCTCGCAATTGCGCCATTGTTTCGCGTGCTGTGTGGCATGTGGCACCGTCTTTTTGAAACCACATATCATGCAAGTCAAGAACTTCCATTTCGGGCAAAAAAAAGTTTGTTATCATCGCTCGGTAGCGTTCACCATTGACAGTAACGCTGCGATTCGCATCATCTTTGAAGAAATATGGCCCAATAATGCCGCCGGCCCATAAACCGCACCAAACAGTGGCTTTTTCGGGATGCATTGGTAGCTGTTGCAATGCTTCTGGCTGATCTTCACTCCAAATGCGGCAATTTTGCTTATTTACGTACCCATTCAACCAAAAATGAGCCTCATCGCTGAACACAATTTTTCGATAAACAACATTTCGAACCGAGCACGAATTTTGATAGTAAAATTCAATAATTTGCAAGCGTTGTTCATTTGTAAGACGATCCATGGTTAAATTGCAAACCAAACTGAAGCTGTTTGACAGTGACACAAGGTTCTAAACACACGTCAGCTGTCAAAACCAGTGTTGCCAAAACAAACCAGCTTAAAAATCACCCGTTACTTAACACCGTTTTGAAATGGTTGAGTCTTGAGACATGTCAACAGTGTGGAAGCGTCACACTTTGCCGTGTATCTTCGGCTCTAAGTGTGAGGTACCAGTTATAACTTTAATTGAAATCATCATTGAAAAATTTTGGCTATAAATAACAATTGAGTCGTTTCAATTTCAGATTTCAATTTTAAACGTTTAAACAACAATCAACATCAATTAATAAATTTCATAAATAGAAAAAAAACTCAAGTTTTATGATGATTTTGGCATAGAAAAACAAACTTGAAAAATAATAAAAGTATTTCTTTTTTTGTTGCAAAATTAATCATCACGACCTATAAATGTTATTTTAAAAATTGATATTAAAACAACAACTTAGTCTACATGGACTTTAGCTTAGGTTCCAGGCAGCTTTCATTGAAACTCATTTATTATTTATATTTATTATTATTTATAATATAATTTCTTGTTTCGAGACAATTCGAAAGCAAAATTGGTTTATTATTTCGATGTCAATAAAAAAACTCTTGATTCAACTATTATTTCTAGTCAAAAAACATATTTAATTTTGGCCCGACCTCTTACACATAAAACAATTTCAAAGATTTTAATGATCAATGGTAAGGTATAGTTCAATTATTAAAATTAAGAAATTCATTTCATGTGGAATGTTGGGCAAAAATGGTGCAGATAATTTTCGAGAATTAAGTGCCAGTTATAGCTTTGAAAAAGCTCATTTAAAAATTTTCATTGTTAATTTTCAGTGGTAAGAAAGCCAAATCAGCGATTATTTTCATGCCAATATATATTACCGGCACTAATTATCATTTTGATATCGAAAGTTTGCATGGAAACGTCAAATCACCTGAGTCATCGAATGAAACAAAGGATTGTTCTTTGAAGTCACCCTGGGCGACCCCAGTGTGTTTTTTGAAAAACCTTAACTCAGCCTTAAAAATCAAATTCCGAGTTCTTTGAGACCTGCGGGATAGCCCTAGGCTCGCCCTAAAGGACACCTAGGTTTTTTGCTGGGGCGAGTTGAGTTAACGAGCAAACTGTCAAAGTCATATCATCTTTGGTAGGTGGCCGATGTCGCCCAATTCTATCGCGACATTCAAAAAACACGCCTACTGTTTGCTTGGAATAATATAATAACAATAATAACATCATATCGATGAAATGGCCACTGCAGCGGCTTCAGGCTGATTTTGAACGATGATACATACATGAATGTTATTAAACTTTGAGAAGACTGGGTCGTTTGCGGCATAGACCTGACATAAGAATTTAATTCTCTACAAACTATAAAAAAATAAAATGCACGACTGGACCACCCTGCGAGCTTGCACGTGCGATCACAATGTGATATTGAAGTCTAAATAGTTTAGATCAGGGATTCCCGATCTATTTTAGGGAAGAGACCCCTTTTCCAAAATGAACTGAAACCTCAGACCCTCATAGTCATTACTTTAAAAATCCTGTCTCTATAGTTTTTCCTATTGATATAAAATACTTCCAATTTAAATAACCTTGCGGTTGTTAAGTGAGTAAACTTAACATCATTTAATACACTACTTTTAAAACTTTTCTAAAGATTTTTTATACAAAATTTAAATTAGTCAAAATCAGTTGAGCCGTTTTTGAGAAAATCGAAAATCAAAATACTGGTTCTATGAAAGGCATGGTAGCCGTTTTGTGAAAAAATAAAAAAAAAAATTGGACACGTTTTTTTAGAAAAATAATAATAAATGTTTTCAGTCTTAAAAAAAATTAAAAAACACGACTCGGGGGAATGCCCAGAACCTCTAGGTACTATAGTTTAAAGAAAATCAACCCGCCCGTTTAGGCTGCAGTCGAAAGGACAGGACAGACAGGCAGACTTGCGGAAGAATTGCGAAACCCAAGTCAAGTTTGTTCAAAATCTGGAGTTCAATTTATTTTACGAGTCCATAACTTGCCATATAGTCCAATTAAATAGTGCTAAGTCTTCTACTTGGCTGATGTATTTCAGTAGTATATAGAGTTTGTATTATTAAAAAAAAAAAAAAAAAAAAATAAAAAAAAAAAAAAAAACCTTCATATATAGTACTATATATCGCAGGCAAAAATGAAGATGCTAAAAGCTTATAATATATGTATGTTTGTATTAGAAGTAGATTTTAAAAAATACAATAAAAATATTTACTAAAATTGCATGCGGTTAGGATGCTGATTTACAACATAACTGCTTTTTTTTTTTATTTTCGATGAAAACTTAACATGGGATGAGACAAGGACATTATGTGCTGTGTGTATTATAGATTTTTTTTAATTTGGCTTGAAAATGTGAGTAAAACATATAAAACGTAATCTTCACACTCAGCCATCTAACCAAATAAATTAAAATACGAGTGTAGGTATACTTACAAGAAACAGGGCTGTTCTACCCTATGTGCAACGTGTTTGAAGCAAACAGACGACACAGTATATCAGGTGAACTACCAGAGGCCAAAGTTTTAGTTAGTTTTATTACAAGTATGTAGCTCCTTCAATGTAATTAACTTTTTTTCATACATACATATATCAAAACTATTTTATTAATTTTTTTTAATGAACGATGCTTAATTTTCAAGAACTGCATCAACAGCTTGCTGAATTTTTGTCAAGCTTGTACAAATTTAATCAAATTTATAACACAACGACTGCGACTTTCTTAAAAATAACCTGCTATGATTATGAAAACAATGCCACCCTGAACTATATCTAATTAAAAAAAATAATTTTATTTAAAAATTTAAAAAATAAAAACAGGCCCTGACGAGGGTTGTTGCGGCCGTGAAGAAGAAACGAAGAAACCACTAAACCACCTCAAAAGTCACAAGCTCTTAATTCTTATTTGCGTTCCCAATTACATGCCTTATGTATTTTCCATTATGGAAAACAAGAAAAAGCGACACCTTAAAAAATGGTTACATTAGTTGAGTCCAAACTTACAGGCGATACACATATCAAGTTAAGAAAAGCAGGATAGCTTAAGATTGTAAAGTTTATTTCTTTCAAATTATTTCCATAAAGAACTTAGAAAATCCTTTAATAAGTTGTTTAAAAACTATGGCCGATAACAACGAAGCCAAAGAAGGACAAAAAGAAAATCAGAAAGTACCCTTTCTTGAGTCACAAACATTCAAAATTCTAACGTTGGGAATATATTTGGGCGGGCTTAGTGGCATGGGAATGACATTGGCTATTTATCATTTGTTTCTCTGGGACTCCAAAATGCCAACACTTCCTGAGTTCAAACAACATCATCATGTTGGATAAGTGAAAACTGTGACGCATGGTAAGTTTTTGATTTGCGCGTATCTATATGTGCATATTTAGAGAAGGCCGACTGCGGATTATCGAAGGTTTAAGGTTCAACTATACATACACCCTACTTTTCACATTGTGAAAGGATTAATTTTAGCTGAAGTGTCAGAAAAGTAAGTCCACTTCATGTTGTCGATTTTTCATTTTAATTGGATTCTTAATTAAAGAATTCAAATATCCAGATTGAATTGTGACATCTGCTAGTAGTATTAACTGAGATTCGTTGTCAATCGTTCTAATAGATCCAGACTAAATCACTCGCTAAAATGCCAAAACTTGTTCAAATAATTGAAACTGTTGAAACTGAACGAAGTCCTTCACCACCAACGCCACCGTCGCTATTAGTGAAAGAATTAGAAGAAATAATTTGCCCAAGGCGAAAACGCTATTCGGAAAGATGCCTTCGATTTATAACAATATTTGTTTATCTATTTGCTTTATCGGGCTTAGGAGTTGGTTTGTCATTTTATTACGTATTCTTTTGGGACTCAAAAATGCCTCCAGTGTTTAAACCAAAAAAACATTTGCCTTATTAAATTAAGATGATTTGTAAGCAAGAAAAACACACTCAAACCGATTTTGATAAAATTTGTAAAAGCGCTATGGAGAAGAAATTAAAATCCAATAGATCCAGCTCGATTGGTAACAGATATAAAGGAGTTCGTCTTTTTAAATAATGAAAATGTATGCTGTGTTAAAAATAAAAAAAAATATTGTTTAAATGTTGAAATAGTTTAAAAGAAGTGAATAGTTTCAAAATTACAATAAAAAAAACTAAGAACAATAAAATGTAAATATATATTTAATAATAAATATAACAGGATTTAAACAAATACTAGCTGTCTTAATGACAAACTCCATCTGTAACTGCGATTATCATTGTCTAAAAATGTGAAATAATAATAGTTATTTTTGGAAGATATGTGAATTTGTTGGATAATAATTTAGCCGTGCCAGACGATTTACTTCCAGGCTATAGGAATCCAAATTTAAGGTATCATTTTATTATTTGAATTTAATAATGAAACCGTCATGAACTATAGTGAGAAATATAATGCTTCGTCAACCATTACGATTTTAACGGGTCAATCGATTTGCTTGAAATTTTTACCAAAAATTTGGAACAACAGAAATAGAGTTTTGACGTTTGTTTTGTTGAGAAATTTGCCTTGTTTTTAAGGTATTCACGTGAAGTTTCTTAATGGCTTAATCGATTTGGTTATAATTTTGAAATCTAATAATTTTGAATATTTTTGTTTTTTTTTTTAAACAAAACAAAAAAAATCGAACCAAAAATCCTTTATGTTAAGCACATGGATAAAGGTCGTGCTTTCCAGTCAATTTTTAATACAGAAACCAAATTTTGGCGTATACATCGGAATTAAGATCCCAACTCAAATTCGTAGTTAAAATCTCAAAAGTGGAGTATTCAAGTTAAGGAAAGAAAGGATTCAAAAGATTTTAAAAGAATTTTGAATGAGAATATCCCGCAACGAGTAGAGGGAATACGTCAATTTTTCTCTCTGAGTGTAGACTTCAAGTAACAAATGTAAATTTTAGCATACTGAAAATTTTAATTTATATATGTACATACATATTTGGAATATGATTAAGCATATATGTATATATATGTATGTAATTTAAATTTGTTCATACAATTTTACTCCAGTTGAAAATGTGTGACCAAATCGTACCTTTTATTTTTAAAATCTGACTCACATTTAACTTTGAAGCTTCCCAAAACAATAAATCGTAACCGCATGACTTAACGTGCCCCAAACTAGAAAAATATTTATAGATCCATTAGTACAGTATATTATTGCCTGAATAAATAATTTAAAATACTTTTTACAATTCCTCGAAAATATGTACATATGTATATACTTTTTTCGTATTAAGAGTGCAACCAGCTCAAAGATTGATATTCATTCATTACGTCTTCCGTCTATACTAATTTATTTATTTTCATTTTGCATTCATAGCCGGGAAAATTGCAAAAATTCACAAATCGGCATGACCGGGATTTGTAAGGCACGACGCAATTTAAATGTGTAAACAGCTGAAACAATCAAGTTCAAATATTTTTCTTTGGATTAGTTATACCTTAAGGTCCTACTTCTACCGTCAATCGATTTGGTTTTAGTATATAAATCCAATTTAAAGAGAAATTTATTCTTGACCATCAGTTTCAATGGTGGAACGAAGCCCTAAAAAGTCATTTGCAGCTGAAAGCATATCGTCTCCGCATTACCAGCACCCCAAGGTACTTTAAAAAGTAAAAATTAAAGCAGCAGCGTGACGGGGACGGAAAGACACACAGTGGGGTAGAATGTTAACTATTTCTAGCAATATAAACGATTTATCTATTTTATATGTACATTATGTTCATCTCTTAAATTTTAACATGGAGATGCCTTCTGACGGCTCTCATTTCTAAATTTTGTGTTTGATTTTACTTTTATTTGCTTCGGTTCTTATAACCCTAAGATTTGGTTAAGTTTATTTACATATACATTATCTTAATTTTAAGATCTGCATCTTATTAACAACAATCTAAAACCATCATATGTACATAGGTATACTGGTATACTCCATTGCATTTTCCTGCGCCTTCATGAAAAATATATGTATTTATTTATTGAAATCTTTCAATTTAATTCTCCATCTAAAATTATATATTAGCTACTCTACTGTGTTAGGTTTTGGTTCATCCTTGCCCTAAATTTTTTTAAAATTCGTTTGAAGGAGGTTGTTTGCAGATGGGTACTTAGCGAGGTAACCTACAATTCTTCAACACTTAAGAGGATGCAAAACACGGTTTTGTTTATAGACCATAAACATAAGGGTTGTACGAGTATAATGTACATACGATCTCTGTTTTATTAAATGAAATATATAAAACACAGTTATACTGATTTTGACACAGTTAAAGATCAAATCATTTTCAACAAAACAATAGACAATGATGCTGTGGTAAGATTCTTCATTGGGGGTGTATATGTACATATGTATACTGTATAGGTATTTGAGGCAAATCCAATCGAGACGGAATGCTTTATTTTTAGTTGTGTTATTCATATATGTATGAACATAAAATTGTCTTATACTGATGGTGGTGTTTTATATTTATTTCATAAAAGCCTTTCTACTGGGAACAGGTCAAGGGTTAAACTCTTTGAAAGTTTTACTTCAATTTTAATTTATGAAACATGTTTGTATACATACCTACATACATAATATGTATATTATATGTATTTATAGGTGAAATAGAACATTAATTTTTAATCTATTGTCTATTCTATATAATAATAAGTAAATAACTACATATGTAGGTAGATAGATAGATAGTTAAAACTCTTTTTTCCTTTTGTATGGTACTTATTTGTATGTATACTTATATACATGTACATAGCTTTGTTGCCATCTCCCTGATAGACATGTTTTCAATTCTAGTTTATGCATACAAAAATGTGAAAGTTTTTCAAAACAATTATTAATTTTAAATAATTTAAAATATAAATTTGTATTGATTAAAAAAAACATAATAATAGTTCAATTTTCTATGATTTAAAACATGAAATTTCAAAAATACAATTTTAACATGATTAGACAAAAGTCTAAATAGCCATAACTGGGATTATTTTTAAATATGTAAAAAGCTATTGCAATAGGTTAAATTAAAAAAGTTTCGCCCAACCAATCGATCCGTTTATAGTATTAAGAAGCTGGTGCATAGACAAAAGACTTATTTGGAAAAATGTAAACGCTGTTTTTTTTATAATATTGGACAAACCACACTATGAAGTGTCTTCAATTTTTCTTCTATTATAGAGAGTACACATTTTTAAGAGATAGGATCTATGGGGAACGAAGTTCAGTTCAGTTTCTGATTAAAGATTTCAAATCTAGCTATCGATGGCTTCTGCATCTGCATTTTGCAAAGTCAATTACTTATCCGCTAACAAATGTGAGCTCGCCACCATCATCATCTTTGGAAACCGCATTAATCACACAAAACCGAAGTTATGGGGAAGAACAAAATTCTGCCATTTTTATGTAAAATTGAGGTACCATGGAGTCCTATTTTTGTCTTCAATTACTATTTTTTCAAGAAATCTAACAATATTTTTTCAAATTACGTTGTATAGCAATTCTGAGCCCTTTTTAACTATAAGATTAAATATGTGCTCGTTAAGCAATGCGCAATGGCAGTCACTTTCAACACCAGGAGACGAGTTATGGATTTATTTTGCAATAACTAGTGCCTGAGTCTTCAGTTGTTTTGAATAAAAATCTTTCAAAACAAAATAAAAAACCTTGACTTTTATTTCTTCTATTTACAAACTGTACATAAAGATTTGTTAAATCAAAACTGCTGTCTTTTCCTCGACTTCTTTTCATACTTTTATTGTACATGCTTTTATTTTACTTTTATTGTACATACAGTAATATTTTGATAAATTTTGGCAAGAAAAGATATTTTTGAAAACGCTCTCTAGAAGGCATATCAAAACAACTATTCATTAAGTGATTTAAATCCCTCCAAAGTTCATTTTAAATTTTACCTGGAATTGGAACCATCCTTTATAAAAAATTATAATATACAGCTGCAAAATGCTGTACCCTTGAGCCAAGGGTTATCTATGGTTATGCATGTTATTATGTAATTTTTACAGTTCTCAAACTAATTTTATAGCTTATTTACCAACAGGTATTTGCTTTATAAAAAATTTAAATTTCTTTATTTTTGATATACTAACCAAACAATAATTAATGATACCTATATATAGTTTCAATCAAACCAATTTTTAAATTAATAATAAAGCTTTAAAATGAAATAGAATTCCACAAAATCCACCTACTCACCTAAAAAACATTGAAAAATCACAAACACAACTCGTACTTTCCCTTATTTAGATCTAGTAAAGTATGGGATACAAAAATAAACCACAATAAAAATAATCAATCTACCTGTAATCATATTTACGTTTAAAGCTTGAAAATCAATATTCAACCCCAAAAAAATAAAATTTAAGAATTCTTTATATTTGGTATGAAAATATTCATAAAAAAACTAAAAAAGAAAATAGTGTGTATACACCCTGTTGTCCCTAAGTAGGTAGTAAACTTCTTCTTCTATTCTTTTTGAGATTCATTTCTTTTTGTTTTCTGCACTTACTGTGTTATATATCCCAGTAGTTACTATAAAAATTCTTAACTCTCAATTCATATCTAATTTAATCTAGCACACCAAATCACCCTCAAAATAAATCATGAAGCTTTACAATATACATTAAAGTATATTCAACTTTCTTTGAAATAACGACCAAAACTTTAACACGAGCAAACAAAGCCAAAGGTATATAGGAATATAGGTACCATCTTGATAATAATAATTAATACTTTACTTTCTCGAAAGATGGCCATAAATTTATAGTCAGATCATTGAAGGACTTCAAATATTTACATTCGAATATACCCACAAACATCTAAGTTGCCTATGTACGTCGCGCCTACAGTACTCGTACTTTAGCTGGAAAATTATATTCGTGTGGTGCTCTAGATTTATTAACACATCCACATTCACCACACAAAATGGGTTCAATTTGGTTGAGTTAAAAAAAAAAAAACTTTGACACGAACAACTCGGGCGCTTCTACCTTGAAAGCTTTTGATACACACAAACCAGAAATCTCTAAATTGCATGGTGTCCTACTGACCCAATTCTCGGTCACTAACCTGAATCCTTTTGCACACAATTGTTGTAGAATTATTATCGATTCGCAGAGGCAGGACTTTTTCTGACACAGTGAGTGTGCTGTGCATGTACACACGTCCTCGTCCTTTTCGTCGTCATCGTCGCTACAGCCGTCGTCGTCCATCCGACCAAGCAGTTTCAGAATCAGACTTGGCTCCAATGAGTGTGTCGCTGTTGTCGCGCCCCATTCCTGCTGCTCGCTCTATACACTACATTCCACTAAAAAGCTATTTTAAGTGAAATCTTCAACACTCTAACGAATCTGAGAGTTTATTGGTGCAGTTGCATTCGGGACACAATAAGCGACGGATAATAATTATTTTTTTTGATATACATTTGCACACACCAGTGAAAGTCGATGAATTAGTTTTAATTGTAGCTTTGCAGAATTTATTAGAATTACCGAACATATCAGTTCAGACAGTTCAAATTTTCTCTCAACAAAAAAAAATTAAAAAAAAAAAAAAAAACCAAACAAAAAAATGATTTCGAAACTAGGCTCACTAGAAGAGAAAATCAAACTTCCTCCTACCGAAACAATTAGCAGATTCTATCAACAGCCGCAAAACAATAGAAAGGCCATAAGGATACTCACGGTGGCCGTTTATGTGTTTTGTGTGTCATTGGCTGCGATAATGTTGTCCCTTTACTATGTGTTCATATGGGACCCAAGTATTCGACCGTTTGTCACGAAAATGGCCAACTGTGGTAAGTAGAGACATACATTGAATTTGATATATGTAATGTATGTAATTCTGACAGCAACAAATATTTTGCAATTAGAAAGAACTTTTTTTAATAATATTTGGAATTACGAGAGCGAGCCAGATTTACATATATTCATATAATATCGAGTATAATACGTTTTTATATGAATACAATTAAGTGATTTAAAATTCTGTGACGCCTTATCCTGAATTAAGAAAACTAAAAATTTAATAATTTTTCAAAAATAAAAATCTATGAAATTCTGTAAACAATCAAATCCAACTTACTGAATTAACAAACAAAACAAAAACCCTAAAATATTAAATCAAACAATTTATTTTACATATGCATATTTTAAAAAGACTTAAGTGACTTTGTTTGTAAAAAAAAGTTATGAATAACAACATTTTAAATTATATTTTTCGATTACTATACCCACAATTTATAAAACACGAACTTTTCGAAAACGAATTTTGGATCAGAGAAACTGAATACTAATATCTAATATAAAATAAAATATTTAACTCTGCTTATGTTTAAATATTTGACAAAGTAACAAAAAAAATCCCTCAACCAAAATTCATCAAACAAAGCCCCTAAAGAAATAGTTCACATAAAAAAGAATATTCTATAGAATGAGCTGATTAAAGAAAGAACTAGACAAAAGTTATACCTGCATATAAATATAGGTACATAGAATATGTGTATATTGTTCGTTCATAAAAAATGGAAATGTAGTTTTAAATAGTAGTTAAAGTGCTTTTTAAAAAGAATAATATTGTTTTGGTAGAAAAAAAGAGAAATCTTTATGGAGATTTAGTTTGTACATATAAAATAGTGATTTATGAACACTTAAAAAAAAAAAACACAAAATTTGCATACACTTCCTTAATTGGAGATTTTCTAATGGGAATGTATAAAAGAGAAGGGTGGGACATTGTGTATGTATTTCTTTAACATGTTCGTCCAATTAAGATATGAATACAAAAACGAATCTGGTGTAATTTAAATAGAAACGTAAGAAATGTAACCAAATAAGTGGTAAATGATATAAAATGTAGGTTAGTGTTTTTTTCATTGTTAATTTTGAAATGATATTTTAATATTTGATTTCTGTGAAATGATTCTGTCTAAACTATTTTCGCCTCGAAGAAATTAATGAGAGACCATAAAATAATTATTGGTCTTTAAAAAAGAATCTAAAGACTGTTTCAAAAGTAATTGGTTGAACTTAAACTGGTGATGGTACCCGCTCAAGTCTAACAAACGGTGAATGGTCACTTAGACCGTTCATATCTTAAAAAAAATTGGTATTCCATGTTTATGTATATGTATTTAATAATACACTCACACCATATAATTTCGAGAAAAACTCGTTACAAAAAAAAAAAAAACAAATAGATTTGTTAATTTTAATTTTAAAAAAATATTTTTTTGAAAAGTGTATTTCCACGTAAAAAATCTCATGTATACAAATTTTGATCTAAGCCGTTAATGAGAAAGTCGAAAACAAAAAATGGTTTTGTAGGAGCTACTGTTAATAACGGTTCTTGGTGAAAAATATTTTCTAAATTGCGGACCATACCTAAAATAATACCGTAAAAGTGCTAGATATACCTACATACTTTGTATGTATATCGACCACCCTAATGTACTTTGTGGTCGTTACAAAAAACTTCATCTTGGATGAGTCTAAATCAGTTCCAAATGAAGAAAAAATAATTTCCTAATTTTTCAGATTTTTATTTCCACCCCCTAATGGCCCTGTAAGTATTAAAATTGATTAACAGCCCTATTCTGCTATCCGATCCGATGGAACGATTCACGTTCCATCGGAGTTCAAATTATTCTTGAAGGTTCTTGAGAAAATCTAATTGTTAAATTGTTGTTTTTATCACAATTTATATACTATTTTGGAAATTCTTTTTCCTCCTACGGATAGCATAATACGAAAATTCACGCGAACGTTTAGCTGAATAGGGATGTAAGCTGCATATATTCAATTGAATTCGAGATGATTCCCGTATAATCTCACAAAAAGCTAGAACATGGTAGGTTGATACCAGACAAGAAAAAAATTATATATGGGAGGGGGGTAGTAGAAATGGATAAAAATGTAACCCTATTGTACATATATGTACATTAGTTATATATTCATACATATGTGGACCAAAATTCTTATTTTTCGAAATTAGACGCAGAACATGGTACAAGTACGACAACTTAGGTACTGCAAAAGTAATAACGCATAGTTTATATGCATGACATCATGCATATAAACTATGTTCTTAATCGGTTTCTTTGACAAGAAAATCAAAAATGAAAAAAATGGTTCTATGGCAGATGCCGTTTCAACAGTTTCTGGTAAATTTTAGACCATAACTACAACATTTTTTAAACTTTGTATCTAAATCGTTTATGAAAAAAATAACATCTTTCATAAGGGTTGTATGGTAGGTAGGTAGGTACAGTGATTTTTAAATCCGAGAAAAATTTCAATTTCACCTCTAGGGAATCACTTCAAAATCTTAAGTTCTAAATTTAGAAAAACCTCTTCAATGTTTAATGCTATAGATCGAGGTACAAACACCATACCGACATTCTCGTATAGAGTAACAAAAAAATCAACTTTCTGCCTCTGCTTGAAATCATTAAAAATTGTTATTTTGGGACCTTACGAAAAACCTTTAAAAATAGGAGCAATTAATACTTTTTCCAAAGATTATTATATTTGTATCTATATTTTTCTTTCAGACAAAATAGTTATACCTGAACAAATTGCTATACAACTTATGAACTCCTCGGAAATATCGGCAGAACAATTTTATAAAAATTTACATGAATATTATCAACGACATCACATTCAGTACCTGTGGAATAATGATGGAACACATCAAAATTTACAAAATTCACCTGTAAACAAGACACCCAAACAAAATGATTTCGTACAGCAGCAAACCGAAGTCCCCAGAAGTTTAAGAAGTCACCATGCTCCAAATAATTATCAATTCACTCAACAAAAAGAAGCAAACGAGGTTGCTCTTCTGGAATCATTGTCGATTGCATCTCAAGAAATTCACAGTGCCACAGCACCTCCAATCAACGAGAAGCCCAGCAACTATGATGACGAGGATTATTCAGAAGACGATTCAAACCTTGGTGTAGAATCCAGCGGATTCTTTCCTTTCAATTTTGAATACACCAATCGGAGAAATTTTGATGCAGATTAGTACGGGCCATATTATGTTATTTTTTAGGTTATTTTTGTTTTATTTTGGAAATCGCAGGGCTGTTTGTCTTAATGCTATATGGACTTAAATCATTGCATTAAAAAAAATATAAAATTATCAAACACATCGTTCATACATGTTTAGCGATATAATAAAACATAATTGATTTGTATATACGAGTATGCAATAAGTTTACATTTCATTCGAATAGATATATTATATGTATGTAATATGTGCAATATAACTAATAAATAAAATGGCCAATGATATTAAAACCATTAACAAAAAACGATAAACATTCATAACGTAGGACCGTTCGGTGTTACTAGAAAACAAAAATCGAACTTCATAAATGTAACTTAAGCAATGTTTTTTCTTTATAGCATCGGGTATTGTATGCCGTCACTTGTTAGTTACCATTCGAATTCACTGAAAATAATTATAAATAGAAAAATAAAACGATTAAATATTAAATTTGATACGATATACGATAAAAACTTAGAATCATTACTGCACATGAGTCTTAAGCCAAAGTTGATCGGCCGGTCGATCATCATTGATGTGAACATTTAACCAAACGTTTATAGAAACACATGAATAAAATTAGAAATGCATAGCAAGTAATAAAAAGGTGTTTAGTAAGTGTAAAAAGTTGTAATAGATAAACCTAAATAAAAACGATCAAAAATGTCAGATTTGTAATGCAGTTATACACAAAATAAATTACGTAGGAAACTGCAAATAAAAATACGTTGCATAATTTGAATAATAAAATAAAAATAAATCTAATAAATAAATTTTCATACAAGTTTTTATTTTGAGTTAAAAAGTCAAATCCCTGTAGACTTTAAAATGGGTAAGTTCAATTATAGATCTAACTTTTTTAGATAATTTTCATGTTTCTGATTCAACATATCAGAACTGGGAGATAAGTTGGCAAGTTAAGCAAGATAAACACACAAAAATAACACTATGTATGTACGTTAGTGAAAATAAGATTATTTATTTTTATTTTAAACGAAACAAAAAATTAACGAACATAAATTATTTTGAATAGGCTTTGTAATATGTATTTGTATGTTTTATTCAAATATAAAAATAATTTACACTACAGTACTTACAACATGTACATTGCACATACTTGTTATTAAAAAATGTCGTCTTTACAAATTATCTATTCACCAGCCATAAAGACGTGTGTTGTTTTGTTCGCCCGCAGTAATTTACCTGCTCTTTCAGTACCAATTAGAGCAGAAACTTGTAACATGTCGTATTTTGAATACAAAACCGTAACACTCATTGAGTTTTCAAGTCCATCACGAGGGTTTTGGTAGCTCTCTTGCATAAGATTAATTAGCTCGGGATACAAATGTGGCCAACATGAAGGTTGATAGAAAATTAAATGGCGAATGCCCTTAATTCGTGTTCGTCTAAAAAAATGAGCTCTTTCCGAATAGAGTAGGAAATGAGCAGCACTGTGAAAGAACATGTCTCGTGCACGAGCGATTTTTGCATCTTTGGTATACTCACAAATCTGTACAAAATTTACTGTTTCTGTCTTAAAGTAATTCCTCAGTCGAACATAATCGAAATAACTCGGCACATAGATCATACAATGGGCCATTGATGGACCTTTGAATTGCGGTAGTATTTCACTGATAAAATACTTAAAGCGTTTGTCAAATGAACCCTCAATTGAATCGACATCTATTTTGTGAAATACCTGCGGTATCTGAACAAACACATTTCGAATCGAACCATCAACTACGGGATTAACGACTCGTATTTTCCCTCTATAGTTACTGCATTTGCTGCTAAACAATGAACGGAATTCGGGCAGTTCGTGTGAAGTACACAACAGTGTTTGTCTGTAAAACCGACTCAGACCATTTAAACACCACGGCCGAACTCGCGAAAAGTCTGTGTTTCGCGTCGATTGCGGTTGCAAGTGCATATGATCAAGAACGTGCAATAAATGTTCCCAATTTTGAGCTAAAAACAATTCCGCTTGATCAAGAACAAGCACTTCAATGGACGTTAGAAAATCGTAGTCGCGTTCTGCATCACCAGCTGCTCCGACAACCATTCTTAATCCCAAAGGTGAAGCAATCAGTATGTCTGATGAATAAAATTCGGTATAGAGTTTGATACACTTCTTTGTAAGGGAAATTCCAATTTTGAAATTGTCATCTGTATTGCCGGTGAAGGTCTTTTCGTAGTCTTCCGGCTTGGGATTTGTTTTTGGGAAATAAAGCGTCTCCCCTGTATACTCCTCCATAAATCGCTTATAGTTGATAACAGTTCCATCAATTTTAGCTTTGTCTTTTAAGAAAAGAAAATCATAAACGATAAGCCAAGATCTGCTAATTCAGATATTTCTTACCTGATTTCTCACCATACATTAGCTCTACAAAATAATTCACAACCCTAAAAGCTGCATCTCGAAATGGTACAACGATCAGGACCTTAGGTCTAACTAGGCCTTGATCTTGGTATGCATCGGGTGTAATTGTTGTCGATTTTTTATTTTCCGCTAACATTTTTAACTTTGCATTGTGATGTAATATTTTTGCACGAGTTTTCAGCATATGATTCAATGAGTGAAGAGAGTAGAGAAAACGAATTTCCTCGGCATTTTCTAGTGTTCTTAGTGGAAGCGATAAGTCTTGATACTTCGAAATAATTGAAAGTATTTCTATTTGCATTTTAGTGAGCAACTTACCGGAGTCTGGTTCAATGTGCATTTTGTTGGCTTTAGCTATATTTTTACTTATTTGCTGTTTGATTCCACACTTTTCTAACTCAGATTCGTTTAGAGAGAGTATTAGCGGTTCATTACCTTCACTGGCATAATGCTCTTCGTCTAGAAGAATTTTCTTCTTTTTTTGCGGAGGATCATTGATTTTCTCTCTTCCCGACTGGGATATTTCAACCTGCAGTCTACCTAATTTAGGCCAGACTAATTCCGATTTATTTACTGGGCTTGATTTTGCCAAAAGATTTTCTACATGTTGTGGTGATAGTTCATAATCAAAATGTTCCGAGAACGGGTCAGGGCAATCTTTTTTGTCCATGTTCGGGCTTGAAATATCATCTTCTAATTCCGCTTCTTCTTCTTCCTCATCTTCTTCTTTGAATTCTTCTTCATAAACTTCGCTTTTAACTTCTTCTTCAGCATCATTTATTTCAGAATTATCAATTTCCGATTCACTTTGTTCAAATTCTTGATCTGAATCATCGACAAATTCTTCTTCCTGTTCTTCGTCTGCTTCATTAAGACTATCTGCTGCATCATCATCGGAAACAAACTCTTCATCTCCTAATTCTTTATCGTTTTGTTCGTTATTTTCATCCTCCTCGTCCGATACGTTTTCATCTTCGTCAGAGGAGCTTTCTATATGTTTGTTCTTTTTTCCTGTCAACGAAATAAAGGTGTTATGAACGTTATAGAAAAAATTATATTTCAAATAAATAACAAATGCGTATTTAAGCAAGGATAGCCAGCAACTTTCTTAAGTGGCCATTTCCCTTTGGCGGAATTTTTTTAACGGAAGTTATTCAACATAAACTACATGGATTTCAATTTTTGTTGAGCGAACATTAAAAAAGAAACTATGTTCTTTTTGGACGCACACCAAAGCAAGATTAAACATGAGCTCAGAATTTGATTTTCGTAACTGTAGATTTTATTTTTTTTCTTTAGTTCCTTCCTAGTTATAAAAAAAAACTCATAAATAATTCCTACTTTAATTGTCATGTTGTGAGGAAAGGGATCAAGAACAGAAAGAGGTATTTAGTTCTTTGAAATTTTTAAAATTTTCCGATTAATCAGAGTGAAAATGAGGCTGTTCAACTTCTGGTTCATAAGATGCTCTAAGTATTTTAAGGAGTATGGTTATGAAGGCAGCTCAGAGGCTAATATACGAAATTTGGAAAATATTGTCAACTGAAGAAAAACTGCAAAAAGCCAACGGTCATACATAACCATAAGAATATTTTATAAGATATAGGTTAATTCAGGTGAATAAAATCAAATCAGTGTTGTAGTTTAGCTTAAAAGCTTCTTACCGTTTTTGTTCAGAGTAGATAGTAGAGCTTCGTATGCATTTTCCTCTATGACTTCATCTTCATTACTATCGTCACCTTCATCTTGAGTCGATCCTAGCGTTTGTTTTTTATATTTATCTTCAGTTATTTTATGCCGCCTTTGTAATTCTTCAGCTTCCTTGCTACGTTGTATGAAGCGGAAATTTTTACTTCGCTTGTTTGTCGAAGTTTTGTCACTTTTAGAAATTGTTTTGTTTTGATTTAAGTTAGACTTCTTGCCTTTGTTTCGAGAGTAGTTTTTTCTTTGCTTGCGCATTATAATTATAGTTATTAAAACCTTAAAATAGCTAGCAAAAATAACTAGAAAAAAAAAATTATTTATAATTTTATCTTTGTGATACAAAAATTTTGTCAACAAAAATTGTTCTGTCAAATTAACATTCGCACGTGTTACTTCATCTTTATTTCGAAAATCGAAATTCAAAAATGAATACATTCAGCCATCTAAAGCCTTAACTACATCGACCACCGCAAAATTACAAAAGTAAAAATATTTTTTTCCCGCTAACTGCGCTATAATTTTGTGAAAAATAATATATTGCTTCGTTAAATTTTAAAATGGCATTTATTGGTTGCACCAACCAATTTTAGTTTTAAAAGGCCGATAAACAAGCCAATAAACTAAAATGCCATTTTCCTCCAGATAAATTTTAAAAGCTAGTTTTAACGAAAATATCTACAAAAAAAAATATTTCACCTTTGACAGCACATATTTTTAAAGTTAAGCCTTAACTACATTGACCAAAAAAGTGAAAAAGTACAAAAGTGAAAATTTTCAAACTCATTTTAGGATAGTGTTTCTGACTGGAAAACTTATAAAAATGATGCAGAAAGTTTAAATTTCGGTTTAAAAAAAAAATTGTATACCTACAGTCGTATTTATAATCCCACTCCAAAGTATGTCTAACTTTGAACAGCTGTCAAGTCCAAAACCTTATTTATAATTATGTTCCATCGAGTGTCTAACTTAGACACTGAAATTGGTTGTCCAAACCTATTCTTAAGTGGGTACGTTCAATGAACAAAAAATTGAAAAATAATCTTCAAATGAACGAAATGTTCATTGAACGTATGCAAATGCTCACAAAATTGACAGATTACAGGGATGTGATTGAGTGTATGAGAACATTTGTAGGCCACTGTTGGAATGCGTTTATAAATAAGGAGATGTCCAACTATTTTTTAGACAATGGCCAGCTGAACAACTGTCCAAGAGTGTTCTAAGGAAATCTAATAAATACGACTACTATTCATTTTCACAAAATAAAGTGAAAAAAAATCATGTCCATTATGGAATCCGCAATACTGGATCCGCAGTGAATTGCAGTATAGTGTTCTCTTTTCTTTTCACGACATATGAGTAAAGAAAAAAGAGATCCAGCATTGCGGATTCCATAATCGACATGAATATTTTCACTTTTGCAAAAAGTGGTCAATTTAGTTAAGGCTTTACTTACTAGCAAGATTTCCAAATGTAGTTGCACTTGCATCAGTTGATTGTACTTACATTAGAATAGAGGGGTTTGACATCCCTCATTTTGCTATCTTATTTACGCGAGTGAAATTTTTTGTTCAGTTTAAAAATCAGCTGACAAAAACCAGGGATGGTTCGCAAACAGCGTTTTAACTAAAAAATCGGTGAAAGACATTGGTGCAACCCAATAAATTTATCAGGCTGATAAATTTTATAAGGATTTCAGCAAAAACTGGGTTTAGTGGATTTTGGTGCAACTGGCCATCAGTGAAGTAAATAAAATACATAAAAGGACTTAAAGAAAGTGGAAAGGTTGTCTCGAAAACCGATCAACTTGAGGAATAATAATGTTCATCGGCAAAGAATGTTGTTTTGAAATATTTGCAAGAAAACTCCATTTCATAAGAATTCTTACGTCGCGATGTGGACCAATAGGCCAACCGATTTTGTTTTACTTTAAAATTGCAGTGTGTCAAGTACCACATACCATCACAAAAAAAATTGATTTTTTACAGATTACTTCCAACAATCGGTTTCGATTAGATTTTGTTTAGAAAAAAAATTAGATTTTTTGGTTGAAAGGAATTCGACATTACTTATGTAAACCCATTTTCTCCGCTGAATCATTCGCCGCATTCTTTTGACACGTTGTTGTGGTTTTGCCAACACTCAGACGCTAAAAAGAAATAAAAGTCATTTTTTACTTTATTTTAGCATACAAAATGGTCTTGCTGGACAATTCTTCGGTAAGTTTTACAAAACTGAATTAAAATAAACTTAATGCCCTAATTTAGTACAATCAATTCTAATCTAATCTTATTTCAGTTTATCCTTAAACTTGAAAAATTCGCGGTTGCTGCCAAAAATGATTCTTCTTTTAAGGTAACTTTCAAGCGATGTAAGTTTTGCCACGATATGCAAAAAATATTTTTTTTTGAAAACCAAGAGAATTTGTTTTTGATTTTATTTTTTAGTTGATGGCCATAATAAACCAGTACCTCGGGAAGGGAAACTTCCACTGCCAGCACCTAAAAAGTACCAGTGCCTGATCAGAGCTCAAACTAAATCGAAAAAGGTAAGTAAGCGAACTATTTCTGGTTTAGTTTTAACAAGTCGGGCAACTTCCAAAACATTATATGAGATCCTTTTCTCTCATTTCTAATAATAATTGCTTACAAATTTAGTCAAATGAACTAGCGATATTAAAGTGTTTTTCTACGTTTGATTTCGGCTCTAATTTCTACGGAACTAAGCCGTGACTACCTCGAAGTTATACCTATTTATATAGGTCACGGTCCGGCCAAATGCTATTTGGAATAGTCTCGTCTTTTTTTACAGGACCGCTCCTAACTCCATTTTATGGCAAGGCACCAGTAACTTGGCGTTTTCTCAGATGAAAGTCGCGAAGTCCCAACAAAAATAGCATGTTGTGGATTTTAAAAATCAAAGTCCAGCAATGGACTTTTTTACATGAGGTATGATCATGGTGCATTAGTTTTTTTAGTTAGTTTTTAAAAACTATCCGCACCATTTTTGTTCTCTTGAACTTGAATTCTCTGCCCAAACGCCGACGGTTATCTAAGCAATATGAGTGAATTTGTTTTTAAGTTAGAGCTTATAGTCCAGTAACTATATACATACATCAGACCTTGCGTCAAATCCGGTAGTTCCGATTTTTTTGCTGAGTTATTTATATTATATAAACCCAAGTTTTCGAACTCAACCGCCGAATGCATCATGGTAAAAAATCCAGAAACCGTGATTTTTCAGTCAGTTTGAAATCGTAGAACGAAGTTAAAATCGAAAACAAGTCCTTTAGAGGTAAAATCGTCAATAACTGAAAAATAATCGAAGTTTTTTGGATTTTTTACCATGACGCGTTTGGCGCTTGTGATCGAAAACTTGGGTTATTCATTAGGCCAAAATCTAAACAACTCATCAAAAAATCAGAAGTAACCGATTTGACGCAGTCCTCCTCCTTACCTAAGAGACGAAAAGAATACTGGACTATTAAATGTATTAGTACTTATTGGGTGAATTCGGATTTTAAATTGAGCAGCTGTTTTTTTTGCCAATGGAAAGGTTTCAGAAGAGTTTCTTTTGTTTGTTGACGCTTCCGCACGTCCAATGGGAAACGACATAAAAAATTAATAGTATCAAAAATATAGATTTTTAAAATTTTTGTATAATAATTATATACCATAATTAATATAGCCATTTGCAATATAGCATTTAGTTCCAAGGGTTTTTTTTCAATGTTTCTCTTATGCCTTTCAATGCAAAGCTGATGGTGTCATCAAAATTTTGAACTGATTAAGGATGGATTACTTTTCGCTAACGATTCCGTTATATGGTACTTCCCCTATGAAATGACCGCGTTGTAAATTCAGCTTAATTTAAAATGCACAATACTAAATATGATGCACTATTCTTACACTATTTACTTTAAAAACAACCAAAAACGAATTTTATAAGTAGCTTATCATTTGGTTCTTGTTAATTTTTGCGTGTAAAAACTTGCTAAGCTGGGTACTAACTTTGCACAAAGTAATATTCCTCAAATGTGAAATTAGCTGTCAGATTCAGTCTTTGGGGTGATTGACTTGCATTTTCTTTTGAAAATTTCTTACGATACTTGGGTTTGTCAATCCGTGCGAAGCCGGGGAGGGCCAACTAGTATATAATTAAAAAAATGATTTTAAAAAAAAAAAACTCACAAATCACACCGAACACTAAAATTGTATTTCTTTGATTTCAGCTATCCACCGTCGTAAAACAGGAAGATGTTCCTAAAATGATGACAATGTATGCTCAATTTATGCGAAGCAACATGGACGGTCTAAAGCGAGTGAAAAAAATTAAAAGCAAAGCGAAGGCGGCTAAGGGATAAAATTACGTTAAATTATTTCACACCGGAAGCTGAGGATGCAAACAAGCAAAAGCATGAAAATAATAAACATTTTCAGGTTTTCTATATGTTTTAATTAAGTAATTTTTAACTTGAATATTTTAACTAATTATTTTAAAAACAAAGAAAAAAAACAAGCAACCCTGCAATTGAAACAAACGAGAAGTAACCGATTAAAGTGCATTTTAAGAATTTTCTAGTTATCAAATTTGTTTTTATTATTATTATTAGCTATGATAGCATTATAGATTGTACGTATTGTAGCAACATTAGAGTTTACATGCTGCTAAAATTCGTAAGACCAACAATTCATTTACATTCAAAAAAGATATTTCAGTTAATGATAGAATTATCAATAGTTTATTAACATACACTAGCATACAATTTCTTAAGACCATACAAAAAACTAAACAAAAGCATCATCATCTTCAGAACTGTTATGGATTCTCAAAACTCGTTTTTTCTTCGCGGGCTGTAAAAATTCCTTCCGTTGCCCGTCCTTCATAGCCTTGCGCTTCGCTCGTCTTTTGATTTTAAGAATTTCTTCTGCCCGTTCCAGCGGACACATAGACTTCTCAACATCTGATTCATCATCACTCACAACAAGAAACGAATCGGCAACATATGAACCATTGTCTTGGGGCAACCTTTGAGAAAATATTTTCGAGGCATCGTTATAATGTCGGCGCTCGGGAATTTTAAAACCTCCTCTGATGTTGCCACAAGGACTTCTATTAAAAAAAAATTCTTATAATACGTTTTTTTATTTTTAATTGTTTTAAATCACCTGACAGATTGTAAATAGACTGCGGTCATCGGTATTGAAGTTTCATTCTCTGCTTCATCGTCATCGACTACTACCGAATCTTGGATATATTGTCCTATGGTATGCTCAAACTCATCTTCCGTAGCCGAACCACTTAAGGCAGCTTCGTCGTCAATAAACTCGTTGTTTCGCTTCTGTCGTAAGTGCGCATTTTTGATCAAACTTCTACGCATGAGCTGAAAATGAAAACAAAAAATCAGAAAAAAGTTTTGATCACATATTGTTTTCAAGATCATACTTCCTGATTTGCTTGTATCGGTTGTTTTCGTTTCTTTCGTATTGGAGAAGATTCTTTTTCGTCGCTGCTATCGGAATCACTTATAATAATTTTTCTTTTTGAACGAATTTTATTAGGCACATTTATGACACTTTCATTTGGATGATCCTTTCTTGCGACATGTTCCGAATCAGAATTTGTTACTTCATTCTTATGATCTGCTGCTGCTTCTTTGTTTGGCCCTGACTGCGACGGTTTGATATACTTTTGTCGAATCTCTCCCCATGTGAGGACTTTCTTCGTAACAATACACGGTGATACTTGTGGCGGCGCAGAAGTAATTAATCTCAATGGTGACTTTTCCTTAATTTTATGTTCTGTTATTGGTTCGCATAATTCGTCGAATATGTCAGGAGAAGTTCTACGAGCGAATGTAGGAGTTTGAGCATCAGAATCAGTTTTAACACTTCCTACAATTTCGTCGATAGAAAACTCCGATAGGTCATTAATGTCGATGTCTTCTAATTCGGGGTGGACATCTTCACAAGAATAAGTACCTACATTTGGCTTAGCAGTTGTTTTGTTTGTACGTTTTTCGTCAATGACGTCAGATAAGGAATTAATATCATCTGGAGTTGAATCATAAGAACCGAATGTCGCTGTTATTTTCCCTAGATTCCCAGTAGATTTTTCTTTCTCTTCTGCAGAAGTGTTAGCGGATCTTTTTTCTTTGTCCTGAAAGCTAAGTCTTGGTGTAGATGGTTTTGAAAAGCTATTTGGAGATCTTTGAGTATTCGCTTTAACTTGGTTACAGTTCTCAATGCTATTTATAATCACACTATTTGCTGCAATTATGGCATCAAATTGATCATCAAAGAAATTCATTGTGTTTTCATCCCCTTGTTCTGGACTTTTGTTTGTACTTTCGACAGAGTCGGTTTTATAAGACAAAGCTTCAATATTTTTAATTTTGTTGGTCTTCATGAAATCTCGAATATTCTTTTGGCTACTTTTTGCTAGCGGTATTCGTCGGGAGCTTCGTTTCGAAGCCGAACTCGTTATAGGGGTTTCACTAAAATTAAGTAACGATTGCTTATGTAAACCAGTTCGTATGGGCGTTGATTGATGTGTTGTTCCAACAAACACAACATCGTCATCACTTTCATTTGTTGTTGCTGTTACTTTTAGGTTTGGATTAAGTTCGGGATTTACAATTGAAACATTTAATTTAGCAATTGGTACTGGAGATTGATGAAAATAGGTATCACGTTTAGTCTCATCCAGTGCGTCCCCCCATTGGCTCATGTACTTAGAATCCAATACACAATCATTACTGTAGTTCCGATTGCTTTCATCGAATACTGATGTGCTTTGACTTATTTCATCTATTTCATCTTCATAAACCATCGATTTAACGTAGCTATCTTTTGAGAATTCGTCGTGTGGGAACTGTGATGAAATTGAATCAAATTTTTCGATTAGGAACTCTAAATTATTGTGAAAAATTCCACCATGCTGCATATTTCCAAATACTGATTTGTATTTTTCAGTTAACCTAGAATAAGAGGGAAATATAGGTAATTTCCGATTCCTTTCTAACAATTCAGCAACATTTTCTTTAGAACCCACGTTACTCTCTAATTGCAGGTATGCCCGAATGGTTTGTCGATCCTCGTTAGTTATCCCCTTCAATGGTATGTTATTCTCATGTATTCCTTTTTGCCATAGTTCTTGCATTCGTTTCCAGATATTAGGCAAAATATCAGAACTATAGTTTATTAAACAATGAAGGCTATCTTTGGAAAGTTTATTTGAACTGATGGCTTTAAGGGTTTCGATTGGCTGTCCATTTGAGGTATTGCGGATATACTTTGACATTTTCTTGATCATTTTATTATTGATGCCGATATTTTTAGGAGGAGAAGATAATGGAGTCATTTTATCAGCGACGTCTGGTGAAGTAATATTTCTTGACGCTGAAAAAATGGCATTGGGGGATGCGTTATCCTTTGAAGTTGACAAGTTTGCTTGTGTTGTTTTATTTGGGGCTTTTGCTTTGGGTGTTATTTTGTTTGGGGATTGACTATCTACAAAGACAGCTTTATCTTCATCATCTAATGCAACTTTCTGCTTGAAAAAATGTCTCAAGTCTTTTTTCTGTCTTATCTGTGCAAACTTATTGCCTTTTGTCGTCTTTGCAGGTTTATCTTTCGATTTCGGTTCCTCTGGTTGTGGTGCTTGTATAAATACTTTAAGGCATTTTGGATTAAACTCAGTTGGAACCATTCGAGGAGCTTGATTATAAAATGCCGAATTGAATTGCCCACCGCGAGAAATGCTCTTGTTCAATCTATTTCGTTCGGAAAGTACGTCTTTAAGCATGGAATGTTCTTTTCCCTCGGTTGCAAGGAGTAGCACTTTACCTTCTTTTTTACGACCGGTTCGTCCAATTCTTTGAATGAATCGTGTTGGATTTGAAGTATTTATATCGAAACATACTATCAAATCTACCTCGCCAACATCGATACCTTCTTCGGCGACAGATGTTGCTATGAGAGCATTGCTTTTACCGCTTTTAAAGTCATTCATTACACTAATTTGTTGTTGTTGGGTTACTGCACGAATCGAACCAGTTCCACCTTGACCTGTGCAATGATTAGTTAGATAAGTGATAAATTATATCTTGAACTACAAACAAAAGAATGTGAGTGAGGGGACGGGACGGGACGGGACTCATGGTTAATATGTGTAAACATCAAATTAAATATTCAAGTGCTGGTTTTACATCACAGAATTTTAACCCAAACTTAACTCGATTTTTCGATTTAGTTTGAGGTACGAAGGAACGTACGTACCCAATATTGAACGTATCCAATATAACGTATCGTAACGTGTAAAAGCACAACGTAATGTGCTACAGAAATGTCCAAGTTTTTTGACCGCCGGCTTTACACATCAAAAACCTCTTAGGGAAACCAATTCTAATTTTAGAACATTTTTAAGGCAATATAATAATTATTATAATTTTGCCTATAAGAACTATGGTCTTTTAAATGTAACCTGAATTTTACGGCACTACTAAGAAGGGATAGCTTCGTTGGTCTAACTTTACCCAGGATTGACCAGGGTTTTCTTGAGAACCCCAAAAACTGTCGATTTTAAAAAAACAACCGAGGGCTGTTTCAAAGCAAGAAACAAGAGGTTCTGTACTCAATAGTTTTATAAATTAATTTAACCGGCTTCAAGCGTTTCCATTTCATATTTGTATTTGTTCTCGGTTTTTCATTTTGGATTGCAAGTGAAACAAGTGTTAACCCGAAGGTTTTTGAAAATGGACCTTCGGATGAAACTGTTACAAAAGGCGAATCATCAGAGACAAAGCACACCAGCTTTTTTCCACTTGTCATTCTTGGTCCGAAGCCGAACAATTTTAAACTTGTCAAACGGGTTTGGACCCAATCTGGCAGTCTGAAACCCTAAAATCATTATATCCTCTAAAAATGATCAGCCCTATTCTGCTATCCGATCCGATCAAATCATTCGATTCACGTGAATTTTTCACATAATTTGTCACAAATTATTCTATTAACTTTCCAATCTTTCGAGTTCAAAGCTCTATCAATAATTAATTTTGAAGTTCTTGAGAGAATCTAATTGTTAAAATTTCATTTTTATCGCAATTTCTATGGTATATTGAACATTCGTTTCTCTCCGACGGATAGCAGAGTACGAAAATTCACGTGAACGTTTAGCAGAATAGGGCTGGATGATATGTTTGAAAATTAAGATATTGTGATACACAAAAAATAAGCTGAAACTCACCGACAAACAATCTCGGTCGTATCAACGGTCTATGCTGAAGAAGTAAACGGTGCATCAGCATAACAGATTCCCGATACTCACAAAAGATTATTACTCGACCGTCCTTGTTACTCTAGTAACGGAAAAGCAAAACAAAATTATTATCCCCATTTGTGCACATCGATAAGAGCAAATAAACTTACTTCAAAATGGGCAAGCACATGTTCCCTTGCTATTTCAAATTTAGGATGTCCAAAGTCAATGTTCGGTGGTATTGGAGCTATTTGTCCATCCAACATGCATTGGTCGCTAAATGCAAATGGATTAGGGCCTGCTTCCTCGCGTACTCTTTGCACAAGGCGGCGTAAATCGGGTCGCAGAATGACTACAAACTTTGGACCACTTTCTTGGGTCTCGTCGAAATTATTCAGAAAAACCCTTAATCCGTGACGTTCCAGCAACTCTATGGCATGATACACGCTAATACAAATACTGAAATCTGAATTCAATTCTTTCTGATATGGTACTCCGCTGTTGAGGGTCATTTCGCGAAATCTTTTGTGTTCCATTACTAGCCAGTTGCGACTTATGCTACCAGGTCTACCCGAAATTAGCCGGTTTTCCATTAAATTTCGTATGTGGGGATCTGCTATCTCAAGAAGTTCATCACGAATTTTGGTTAGCTTGGTCCCAAGAGCAACAACCACAACTTTTAACTGCCTCTTATGTACATACGAGACTACATCGACTGAATCTTCAGTTCGCACCTCCAGATTTGAAATGAAAAGATTGCGAATAACTTCCTCAACATCCTCTTTCCGCCGACCAGGGGTAGCGGATAACGCGAGTATTCGAAAGAATTTATTTTTGCTCCAAATATATCTTATGACTTCTGTGTAGGCATAACGCCCCTTCGCTCTATGTGCCTCATCGACGACAATGAGTTTCACAGCTTGGAAGGGAAAGTTGAGTTCGGCATCTAGAATGTCGGACTGAACTGACTGTGGAGTCGCAAAAAAGACTCGCTTTGATTGCCATAATTGAGCTCGACTGGTTTTGTTAAGCTTGCCCGTTATTTCGACGGAATCTGCTTTTGGGATTCCCACGATATTACAGCAAGCATCTATTTG
This sequence comes from Epistrophe eligans, assembly GCA_951394125.1. NCBI lineage: Eukaryota > Metazoa > Arthropoda > Insecta > Diptera > Syrphidae > Epistrophe > Epistrophe eligans. The sequence goes on from OX596028.1 coordinate 1,085,841, forward strand.
TTGCGCAACGAGAGGACGTGTAGGTGCCATAAAAATCACTTTCCCCATGGGATACCATCTGTAAATGTTGTACATTACCACAGCTGCGATGAAAGTTTTGCCCAGACCTGTAGGCAGTACCACTAGTGTGTTGTGGAACAGAGCCTTTTGCACAATATTAAATTGGTAGGCACGTTCTGGAAAGTTCGAGGGGTAAATCCAGTTGTCTGCGGCATTGTTATCAAAGCCCGCATACTTTTCATCTGACCGTAACCGTAACATGGATGTGTTGAGATTCAAATCATCATTCAAGAGCAGAAGGTCTTCATTATCATCGTCCATGTTTTCATCCCAACCACTGGAAGTAGATGTCTTTGGATCAAGTTCTTGGATCTTACCGTTCCCAGCCATTTTATATTGTTGGTTTTGCAAACGCAAAATTAACCATAAATTAAATTAAATTAGTTCGATGCTCATAAAAAATAATTTTCAATTTGTTTTTTAAATTTTAGTATTTGAATTTTTGTTTTGTTCTCATCTTTTCGCGCATTTGTTTGACAGTCAGATAGATGTCAATAAGAATTGTTCAGGCATTTAAAGGAAGCCGCTGTTATGACACCGGTCGGTCGATTAGACTGCTTTTAAACGATGCAATTAACCTTTCCGTGTTTTAATGTGGTGGATGGGGAAGACAAAATTGCTGAGGCTGGAAAAAATGCAGAGTTATCACTGACTATTCTTTGTGATTTTTCTTTTTGTTTGAGAAATAGGTGGAGTAAGGAGTGTGGATATATGTTTTTTTTTTTCATTTAACAAAGTTAAGATTTATTAAAAATTACACAGTCGTATTTATTAGATTTCCTTAGAACATTCTTGGACACCTATAGCCACTGTCTAAATTGTTGGACATCTCCTTATTTATAAACGCATTCCAGCAGTTGTCTAAATATGTTCTCATATACCTCCTAACATCCCTGTAATCTGTCAATTTCGTGAACATTAATGAATTAATGTTCTTTGAAAATGCCCACTTGTGTATTTGTGAAGTTTTGCGACGATTAAATAAAAAAAAACAATCTCAATCGTTTAGTAATGAACCTCAATAATACTAATAAACTTTTTAATGTTATTGAATCTATGAATTTGCCCAAGGGTTCCCAACGTGATGAGGATGGGTGGCATTGGTTGCTTGATTCCACATTCGAAACTTCTGTCTGATGAAGACAAACAAAGAATCTTACAAGTGGTCGTTGCTGATGCCAACGGGCTGAGTCTCAGCGAGGGAGACATTGATGATGGCGTCAGCACCGGCGCGGCGGTGCCATGGATTGCCACAATATTAGAGTGAGTGTAAATATAAATAATAAATCAGTGATGCCAAAAAATGTGTAAAAATTAATTCCGAACAATAATTTTAAAACAGTTAATTTGGGTGACGATGACCAAATGAAAGGAAATGCCATAACAAACTGAAACGCATTTTAAAAAAATGAGGTTAACACGTTTAATCACTTCGTAAATCACCGAAAAAGGCGAACTGCACCAAACCTGCAATCTATATTTCAAAGAAAGTAGTCATAGATAGTCCAGTAAAGGTTTGTCAAACAATCGTTTTTTTTATGGCAGGCAACACCGATAGATATCACAGCGATAACATCAAATACCAGCTATGAACGAACCACTAGATCAGTTATCAGCATATATAACACCACTGAAGAAAGATGACCTCTGGTGAAACCTTTTCAACCAAATCGACTTATGTGGAAATCCTTTCAACCAAAGAATTGATTTTGTTTATAAAAAGAATGTAATTTTTTTGTCAAAATAAATCTTGCATATTTTGGAAGATTTCAAAAAGATTTTACACCGATTTGCACACACACTACCAAGATTTGACATTTCTAGAATCTCAAATTGAATTTCTCTGTGTTTTAAGAAAGCAAACTGTGTTTTTGGTTGCAATGAATTTTAATTCCAGTGAATATTTTAATTATGTATATATGTATATTATATATTTGTGCGCTCTTTTTCAATGACCAAAAAAATACATTTTGTTATAATAACGATAAGTCTCATTTAATTAAGCTGTCAAAAAATTCGATTCTTTAAACATTCCTTTCAACAACAGATAGTTTAGTTTCTTACGATAAATGTTACGAACTAAGCATGTTGAACGATCAATTATTAACTTAAACGTCAACCCGGAGATCTCTATTAATTCCCTTTAGCGAAGGGATAGGTAGATCCTGGTTGATGCGTTGACCAATTGTCAGCGGTAGCGAAAAAGCGAAATTTATTTAATAATTAAACCTTACTGGTTTATTCTAAAACTTTGTATCTTTTTAAAATAGCGAAAGGACTTTTAATGGCTTACGAAAAAAGACCATCAAAGCAAGCGAAAGCAACGACGAAATTTGCAAAGTAAAAAGACACAGAGTTTCCCCTTAGGGTTGTGATACAATCAACCTCTATTTTATTTCGTAGACAGGTATTTATACAAAAATTTCAAGTAATTTTGAAAGAGAGATTACGTTACATTTTAAGTTTTAGTTTTAAGGCGAATTCAAAAATAAAGAAATTATGGCGAATGGTATAAGATTGAGCGCCAGATTTAAATTTAAAAATTAAAACATTATAGGTATAAATATAATCAAAATCAAAGATATTTAAATATTATTTACAATTTTTTAATGGAAGATATTTATGATGAACAAAGATTTATGATGATGAGTTTCAGCATTTTTCTGCTTCAACACATGTTGTTGGCAGATATCTCAACGATTGCTGTTTTTGTTAAGGAAACCCTTCCTAAGGGTAAAAATAATAGAGTCTGACAATTACACACAAGTGAGAATGATTTTGATAGGGGAACAGCCATCCTTATCGATAATTCAATTGAGTTCAAAAGCATCACTTTTCAAAATAACAACTAAAAATTATATCTAAAAATTTATGCGATCCCTCAAGTCACCACAAATCCCTAGCTTTAGTCTCCTTATACATACCTTGCAATACAGGCAAGTCAGGGCCTTAAATAATGTATGCACGCTTCTATCTCCTCATTCGATTATTTCATAATCGGTGGTGACTTTCCCGAAACAGTTTTTGGGGCAACACAGTAGCCAACCTAAATGGTAATCATCTTTTCTCCTGGTTTCAAAGCAACGCTTTACTTAATATGGATATTATCTCACAAAATAGCCCTACGAGACCGAATTCGGTATCTGTAATTGATTTTTATTTAGCTTCCGCAAATCTAATTGCTCCTCAAAATTCTCCCTCTAACTTCAGTTGTCTTACAATGCACTCTTTCCCAGATCACTTTTTAGTTTTCCTCGCTTAAGACATTTCTAACTTTTCCCCATTACATTCCAAACCACTCCCCATTAAATACTAATTAGCAGTCTTTCAATTCGAACTTATACTGGACTGGAAATCTCAAATTAAAAGAATTTCCACAAAGAAGGCAATCGAATAAGCTCAGCCTACAAGTCTCTCCCCCCAATTACACGCTTAAGTAAATTATTAAATTATCAAATAAAAATTCACATGAACGAACAATTTATAAACCTGCCGTTTTCAAAGAAATAGACCGTATTATTGGACGGAAACGTTTAATTGATCAATCCTTTGCCCCCATCACTTATAATAACACTTACTACTACTCTGCTTCTGATAAACTAAAAGCTTTCGAACAATTTTACTACCAACCTTATTTTCGCAGGATCTCTTCTTTTGATCCCGAACTCTCTTTGGAAATTTTATCCCGTAATAGTTCGTTTTTAGCCTGGAACTCTAATTCAGTTATCACTTAATTCTCTGTCAACAATAGCTAGTTACATATATTTTCTGACGAGTTCGATCTCATTAAGTCCATCATTTATAATCTCAATAATAATAAAGTTACAATTGACGAATAACATGCGAGTTGCATTGCAGAACAATCGATCAGCCGATAATTTCTTGACCAACTGTTTGCAATTCGAAATATCCGAATTCCGGTTGATGCTACAACTAGACTGATTTCGTTCCGGTCGAGTTTTTGTTAAATCACACCATCGAAGGAAGAACTAATCAGCACAGTATTCCCAAACATCGACCAAAATTATTTGAACAAAGATTTGTTGAGTGAACGCGCGATTTTAGCTGCAAAGAATAAGAGCGTCGATGATTTGAATTTAACTATTCAAAATCAAAAAGCACCCAAAATGTATTCGTTCGTTGACAGTGTTAGAATTGATGACTAAGCTACAAGCTATCCAATTAAAATTTTGAATTGGTTGGGTGTACTTGGTCTACCGTCGCACCATTTGCAACTTAAAGTCGGCACTATCATTATTACGCTGCTCAATCTGAACCAACCAAAACTTTTCAATGGAACCAGGTTCACGGTAAAGAAACTGATGAACAATGTCATCCAAGTCACCATATTATAAGAGGGAAATTCAAAGGAGAGGAAGTTCTTATTCCAAAAATTCCTATGATACCACCCGACTATCGAAAGGGACATTATAATATTTAATTAAATCTATTTAAGGCGAAACAAAGTTCGCTGACTTCAGCGTCAGCAATATCGTAAATATAAACAGGATTTCTCAGCAATTTTTATATCAACAAAGTGAACCAATTAATGCATTAATGCAGGTCGCAACATTTAATGTAATTTCAAACGTCATTTTTTAGTTTTTACCTATAGGAAGCCTATTTTCTTTAAACTTTTTCGGTAAAATAGTGATGCACTCAGGCATATACGCACTTTTCTTATTTTATTGAATTTTAATAAAATTTTTCTCTATTTTTAATTTGTGTCGATTATGTAATTTTCTCACATCATTTTTAAATGGCCCTATCTCTTAGAGGCAAACACGACTAATTACCAGTCTAAAACTTCGCACAACACAACGTATAAATAATTCGAAAGTTTTCCAGATTTACCATCCTCATTTACAGCACAAATTTGTAAGGTATTGAAACGTATGGTTGTATGATTGTGACATGCGAACCGCTTTGATCGCCAATGCATTATTAGGACTTTTGTGACGGTATTTGCAAATCGTTTGAACATCCATATATGCTAGTTTGCGAGCACTGATGTATGTATAGAATTTGCAACAAATTTGTGACCTTTACGTTCCGTCAGATTCGCAAACGTTTACGAATTTTAATGTCATCTGCTCACAGCTTAGGACGTTTCGTAAGTACCCTTATTAACTTTATTTTTATCATAATTACCACCTTCTCTTGGAAAACAAAACAAAATATGTAAATGTATTTGATTTATTTAATGTTAAATATTTGATAAGATCAGAAGGCCATGATTTAGAAAAATAATAAAGCAGTGGTTTTTTGCTTAGTCTGAGCCGAGCACATGTTTAATTTAAAAAAATTCCATAAATATGATAACAGCCTCAAATTTTTTGTTTGATTAATTAAGCTGAATATAAAGATTTAATAGTTTATCCCAAAGCAAATTTTCAGAATATTTGCATATGAATGAAGGTATATAAAGTTAAAAAAAATTAAAATACGTTAGTTGCAAATAGTATACCTACTTGCACAGAATTACGAAGGTATTTAAAACATTTTCGTTTTTTATGAAATGGAACATACAAGCTTAAGATTAATAATTTTTATGTAAAATTTTCAGTTTTCAGTTTAAAAATTTTAGTTTTCCTCGCTTAAGACATTTCTAACTTTTCCCCATTACATTCCAAACCACTCCCCATTAAATACTAATTAGCAGTCTTTCAAGTTAACCAAAACTTTTCAATGGAACCAGGTTCACGGTAAAGAAACTGATGAACAATGTCATCCAAGTCACCATATTATAAGAGGGAAATTCAAAGGAGAGGAAGTTCTTATTCCAAAAATTCCTATGATACCACCCGACTATCGAAAGGGACATTATAATATTTAATTAAATCTATTTAAGGCGAAACAAAGTTCGCTGACTTCAGCGTCAGCAATATCGTAAATATAAACAGGATTTCTCAGCAATTTTTATATCAACAAAGTGAACCAATTAATGCATTAATGCAGGTCGCAACATTTAATGTAATTTCAAACGTCATTTTTTAGTTTTTACCTATAGGAAGCCTATTTTCTTTAAACTTTTTCGGTAAAATAGTGATGCACTCAGGCATATACGCACTTTTCTTATTTTATTGAATTTTAATAAAATTTTTCTCTATTTTTAATTTGTGTCGATTATGTAATTTTCTCACATCATTTTTAAATGGCCCTATCTCTTAGAGGCAAACACGACTAATTACCAGTCTAAAACTTCGCACAACACAACGTATAAATAATTCGAAAGTTTTCCAGATTTACCATCCTCATTTACAGCACAAATTTGTAAGGTATTGAAACGTATGGTTGTATGATTGTGACATGCGAACCGCTTTGATCGCCAATGCATTATTAGGACTTTTGTGACGGTTTTTGCAAATCGTTTGAACATCCATATATGCTAGTTTGCGAGCACTGATGTATGTATAGAATTTGCAACAAATTTGTGACCTTTACGTTCCGTCAGATTCGCAAACGTTTACGAATTTTAATGTCATCTGCTCACAGCTTAGGACGTTTCGTAAGTACCCTTATTAACTTTATTTTTATCATAATTACCACCTTCTCTTGGAAAACAAAACAAAATATGTAAATGTATTTGATTTATTTAATGTTAAATATTTGATAAGATCAGAAGGCCATGATTTAGAAAAATAATAAAGCAGTGGTTTTTTGCTTAGTCTGAGCCGAGCACATGTTTAATTTAAAAAAATTCCATAAATATGATAACAGCCTCAAATTTTTTGTTTGATTAATTAAGCTGAATATAAAGATTTAATAGTTTATCCCAAAGCAAATTTTCAGAATATTTGCATATGAATGAAGGTATATAAAGTTAAAAAAAATTAAAATACGTTAGTTGCAAATAGTATACCTACTTGCACAGAATTACGAAGGTATTTAAAACATTTTCGTTTTTTATGAAATGGAACATACAAGCTTAAGATTAATAATTTTTATGTAAAATTTTCAGTTTTCAGTTTAAAAATTTTAGTTTTCCTCGCTTAAGACATTTCTAACTTTTCCCCATTACATTCCAAACCACTCCCCATTAAATACTAATTAGCAGTCTTTCAATTCGAACTTATACTGGACTGGAAATCTCAAATTAAAAGAATTTCCACAAAGAAGGCAATCGAATAAGCTCAGCCTACAAGTCTCTCCCCCCAATTACACGCTTAAGTAAATTATTAAATTATCAAATAAAAATTCACATGAACGAACAATTTATAAACCTGCCGTTTTCAAAGAAATAGACCGTATTATTGGACGGAAACGTTTAATTGATCAATCCTTTGCCCCCATCACTTATAATAACACTTACTACTACTCTGCTTCTGATAAACTAAAAGCTTTCGAACAATTTTACTACCAACCTTATTTTCGCAAGATCTCTTCTTTTGATCCCGAACTCTCTTTGGAAATTTTATCCCGTAATAGTTCGTTTTTAGCCTGGAACTCTAATTCAGTTATCACTTAATTCTCTGTCAACAATAGCTAGTTACATATATTTTCTGACGAGTTCGATCTCATTAAGTCCATCATTTATAATCTCAATAATAATAAAGTTACAATTGACGAATAACATGCGAGTTGCATTGCAGAACAATCGATCAGCCGATAATTTCTTGACCAACTGTTTGCAATTCGAAATATCCGAATTCCGGTTTATGCTACAACTAGACTGATTTCGTTCCGGTCGAGTTTTTGTGAAATCACACCATCGAAGGAAGAACTAATCAGCACAGTATTCCCAAACATCGACCAAAATTATTTGAACAAAGATTTGTTGAGTGAACGCGCGATTTTAGCTGCAAAGAATAAGAGCGTCGATGATTTGAATTTAACTATTCAAAATCAAAAAGCACCCAAAATGTATTCGTTCAAATCTTTTGATTGATCGTGTTAGAATTGATGACTAAGCTACAAGCTATCCAATTAAAATTTTGAATTGGTTGGGTGTACTTGGTCTACCGTCGCACCATTTGCAACTTAAAGTCAGCACTATCATTATTACGCTGCTCAATCTGAACCAACCAAAACTTTTCAATGGAACCAGGTTCACGGTAAAGAAACTGATGAACAATGTCATCCAAGTCACCATATTATAAGAGGGAAATTCAAAGGAGAGGAAGTTCTTATTCCAAAAATTCCTATGATACCACCCGACTATCGAAAGGGACATTATAATATTTAATTAAATCTATTTAAGGCGAAACAAAGTTCGCTGACTTCAGCGTCAGCAATATCGTAAATATAAACAGGATTTCTCAGCAATTTTTATATCAACAAAGTGAACCAATTAATAGATTTATTACGGGTCGCAACATTTAATGTAATTTCAAACGTCATTTTTTAGTTTTTACCTATAGGAAGCCTATTTTCTTTAAACTTTTTCGGTAAAATAGTGATGCACTCAGGCATATACGCACTTTTCTTATTTTATTGAATTTTAATAAAATTTTTCTCTATTTTTAATTTGTGTCGATTATGTAATTTTCTCACATCATTTTTAAATGGCCCTATCTCTTAGAGGCAAACACGACTAATTACCAGTCTAAAACTTCGCACAACACAACGTATAAATAATTCGAAAGTTTTCCAGATTTACCATCCTCATTTACAGCACAAATTTGTAAGGTATTGAAACGTATGGTTGTATGATTGTGACATGCGAACCGCTTTGATCGCCAATGCATTATTAGGACTTTTGTGACGGTTTTTGCAAATCGTTTGAACATCCATATATGCTAGTTTGCGAGCACTGATGTATGTATAGAATTTGCAACAAATTTGTGACCTTTACGTTCCGTCAGATTCGCAAACGTTTACGAATTTTAATGTCATCTGCTCACAGCTTAGGACGTTTCGTAAGTACCCTTATTAACTTTATTTTTATCATAATTACCACCTTCTCTTGGAAAACAAAACAAAATATGTAAATGTATTTGATTTATTTAATGTTAAATATTTGATAAGATCAGAAGGCCATGATTTAGAAAAATAATAAAGCAGTGGTTTTTTGCTTAGTCTGAGCCGAGCACATGTTTAATTTAAAAAAATTCCATAAATATGATAACAGCCTCAAATTTTTTGTTTGATTAATTAAGCTGAATATAAAGATTTAATAGTTTATCCCAAAGCAAATTTTCAGAATATTTGCATATGAATGAAGGTATATAAAGTTAAAAAAAATTAAAATACGTTAGTTGCAAATAGTATACCTACTTGCACAGAATTACGAAGGTATTTAAAACATTTTCGTTTTTTATGAAATGGAACATACAAGCTTAAGATTAATAATTTTTATGTAAAATTTTCAGAGTCAAAAAGGACGGTTAATTAAAAACGATGTTGCTTAGGTGCCTAGTTTTGCTGAGTTGTGCGCTCCTCAGCTTTGCTCAATTTAATGACAACCAAGAACCCAACCGCAACACTATTGTCCATTTGTTTGAATGGAAGTGGAAAGATATCGCCAACGAATGTGAGGATTTCCTCGCTCCAAATGGATATGGTGGTGTTCAGGTATGTGTTATCTGAGAACATACATTTTTTTTATAGAACAATTTTTAAATGTTTTCGTAAATTTTAGGTTTCTCCTCCAAATGAGAACGTTATAATTGGTGAAAGACCTTGGTTTGAACGTTATCAGCCTGTCTCGTACCAACTTATTACCCGTTCTGGTGATGAGGAAGAATTTCGTGACATGGTTGAACGTTGCAATAAGGTCGGGGTGCGCATCTATCCTGATGTTGTGTTTAACCACATGGCTGCACTTAGTGGAAAAGGTACAGCTGGATCAATTTCCGATTCAGAGAACAAAAACTACCCAGCCGTTCCATACACTTGTGAAGACTTCCATTCCACTTGCACTCTGAGTGATTATAGCAATCCCAAGGAAGTTCGTAATTGTGAACTTGAGGGTTTAAGGGACTTGGACCAAAGCAAGGAACATGTGCGTGACAAAATTGTTGAATACTTGAACAAGCTTATTGAAACTGGTGTTGCTGGAATACGTGTAGATGGTTGCAAACATATGTGGCCCGAGGATTTAAAAGTTTGTATATAGTTTTAAAGCGTTTCTTATCTAAGGTTAATTTTATTTATTAACTTACGAAATCTCTTGTAGGCAATTTTTAGTCGACTCGATGATCTTAATACTGAACATGGATTCCCCGAAGGTTCCAGACCATTTATTTTCCAAGAAGTTATTGATATGGGTGGTGAATCTGTGTCCAGTAATGAGTATACAGATCTGGGGACCGTCACTGAGTTCCGTATGTCAGATGCAATCGGAAAGGCGTTCAACAAGATAACGAACATTAACACACTATTTGATTCGATTAAGCAGTTTTTGCCTTCTGATGAAGCTTTAGTATTTGTTGACAATCATGACAACCAACGCCAATCTGGTGACATTATCACATTTAAGCAGGCGAAACTTTACAGAATGGCCGTTTCATTTTTGTTGTCCATTAATTATGGCAACACTCGTATAATGAGTTCTTATAATTTTACTGATAAAAACCAAGGTCCACCCAGGGAAGATGGTAGCGATACCATTTTGTCACCTAGTTTCAATGAAGATGGTTCCTGCGGAAATGGCTGGGTTTGTGAGCACCGTTGGAATGCCATTCGCAACATGATTGAGTTCAAAAATTCTGTTCATGGAACTGAAATTAGTAATTATTGGTTTAATGATCCCGATGGTGACCAAATATCTTTTTGTAGAGGAGATAAGGGTTTTATAGCATTTAATCAAGCAAACTCCGACCTGGATAAAGAATTTCAAACATGCCTACCAGCTGGTACTTATTGTGACATTATTACTGGAAGTAAATCTAACTCCGACTGTTCAGGGAAAAGTGTAACTGTTAACGAACTGGGAATAGCTCACATAACGATTGGAGCCACTGAAAGTGAAGGTGTATTGGCAATACATGTTAATTCAAAGCTTGAGTAGGATACAAATTATTGAAGTTACCTTTTTTGTTTTTGTTACTTATTTTAAATAAAATATATCTATTATTAATGATTAAAGCGCAAAAAATATTCCCTGTACATGAATGTATATAAAAATTTTAATAATACCTTACATATTTGCCTTAAAGTATCCTAAATAAATACTAATGCTTAAATAAATTTTTTTTTTACCAAGATGCTTAAATGTTAAATGTTTCGGTTCAAGAAATGAGCCGTAAACTCAAATAAAAGTCCGTATACATATAGTTTTCAATTCCGCCCAATTCAATTATGGTTTAATACAATATCAGGATCAGCGTTGAAACCTTACTCCAATATGAGCAGATTTATTCAGATTTTAAGAAAGAAAAACGCAGACTGTCAATAAATTCCCTTCAAGGTAACTTTAAAGAAATTTGATTGAAAAGCTAGTCAAGAAATATCTCTCTTCATTTCAGGTCAAATGCATTTATGTCAAAATCAAAATATCAGCTGATTATATTTTATCACGAAACAGCAATCTGTATAGTAAGCTGAACTGCATTATTTTGTAACTTGTTTTTTCACGTTTGTTATAATAGGCGTGTTTTTTTTGCAAGCCCTGGGGGAATGGCACGAAAAAACGACTACAGGGATTAGCGACAGCATCCCAGAAACAAAATGCTATCGATGACAAGTATTTAATTAACGCTGGTAACACAGATTTTCTGTGTGAATTCTCTGGGTTTAGTTTAGCCCGTAGGGAATTAGTTGTTGTTGTATTTAACATAGTGATTTTTTAGCACCGACGTCGTTTTTTTGTCCAATTTCCTCCGGGCTTACAAAAAAAACACGCCTCATGTTTTGGGTGAGATCGTTCTTTAACATATATTAACTTCACCTTCTTGACTTGTCAAAAATTTCTATGAGATTTGACGTTCCGAGTTACTAAACAGACATAATTATATAAAAGATTCAGATTTCAGTTAAAAGTGTCATTGAATCATTAACGAAATGTAGATAGAATTTTTTGATGTGAACCTTACCTGTAGGTAATAGTTTCCGTGTGACACATCACATTGTAATTGGGTACGTTCATTGATGATTACACATCTTAACTATGAAATCCGGCACTCACACTTTTTTTAAATTTTGACTCAGGTTTTGTTGATTCGGGGCTTTTTATTCAATTTTGGATTGAGGATTTGTGTGTGGGTATACTTTTCCACAAGATTTTGTGTCGTAAACATGGTAAAAGAAAATGAGAATTTCTGGAGATAAAAGTGGGGATGCGACATCTAAAGTAGAGATACCTCCACATACATATGTGGACATTGTGAAGTTAACTTTACTTATGTGGAGATAAAATTGAAAATACTTTCTCATATGTGTAGATACATGTGGAGATATGTGGATGTAAATTTTGAGATGCCACCGCATATGTGGAGATACATGTGGAGTTAACTCTACATATGTGGAGATAAAAGTGGAGTTTATTCCACATATGTGGAGATAAAAGTGGATTTACCTCCACATATGTTGAGATAAAAGTGGAGTTACCTCCACATACATATGTGGAGATAGATGTGGAGATGCCTCCACATATGTGGAGATACATGTGGAGTTAACTCCACATATGTGGAGATAAAGGTGAAAATACTTCCACGGATGTGGAGATACATGTGGAGACAAAAGCGGAGATAACTCCACATATGTGGAGATAGTTGTTGAGATGCCTAAGTATATGTGGAGATACATGTGGAGTTAACTCCATATGTGCAGATAAAAGTGGAATTAATTCCACATATGTGGAGATAAAAGTGGAGTTACCTTCAGTATGTGGAGGTAGATGTGGAGATGCCTCCACATATGTGAAGATTACTCCACATATGTGGAGATAAAAGTGGAGTTTATTCCACATATGTATGTGGGGATAAAAGTGGAGTTACTTCCACATATGTGGATAACATTGGAGATACTTCCACATATGTATGTGGAGATATGTGAATGTAAATGTTGAGATGCCTCCGCATATGTGGAGATACATGTGGAGTTAACGCCACATATGTGGAGATAGTTTACTCCACATATGTGGAGATACCTCCACTTATGTAAAGATAAAAGTGGAATTAACTCCACATATGTGGAGGTATCTCCACATTTGCCTTGCCCTTTGTTCTGTGCATCGGTTGGCGATATATTCAAGATCTTCATTTTTGTTATGTTTATTGGTAAGCCAGTGTTCTGAATTGTCCAGAAAAAAACAGTCTGATAATTTACACATCATTACAAAATAAAAATTCAAGAAAGAAGAAAGAAAAAATGTATTAAAAAAATATTTTAAATATTTAATAGTTTATAAATGGTTTTTAATAAATTTTTCTTTAGTTTTCGATTTGGACATTAAAAAAATGCCAAGAAAAAAATCATCAAGAAAAATTGGATAGAAATAAAGAATTTTGGAGGAATGGGATAAGTGTGAGTAAAAATTCTTTGTAAAATATAAATGAAGTACTTATTTTGTTATTCTTTCACGTTAAGATACCTTTAACAATTTACAAACCACGTCGTCGTACTGAATTTGCATCAAAGGATGACGATGTTGAAAAACTTAATTTAATTTTGCTGTTATAAGTTAAGAGGAAGCATGTAGATTAGTTTGGTGGAATTTTTATCGTTCTTTATTATTTTTTATGATATGTAATAATATATTTTTGTTTTTGATAAAGTTCCTTTACATTGGTCAATTTATATTTCGGTGCAATTCAAGTTTTCCTCAGTCAAAAATTGGACAAAAGAATAAATTGTATGTAATATTTAAATTATACGGATATATTTTGCTGAGGAATCCTGTTTATTTTTTTTATTTGCATAGAAACATAAATCGACCAGTTATTATACTAATTTAATAAAGTGTTATTAATAAATATTATAATAATTTATTTTTCTATATTACTGCATTTTAATTGCTTATGCTAGATTCAAATTTTTCAGATTTTTTGTCCTAGGTATACTTTTTTTTCATGTGACATCACTCATCTGGATTAGATACCTACGGATCATTATGACAACAGTGTTGTATGCTCATCTCTTTTTTTCTTATGTAAGTAGTTATTAGTAGTTATGTACGGGATAAGCTAAACCCAGAGGATTCTCCGTGCTTAACTTAAGCCATATTAAAATGACATACAAAAAGTGAAATAAAATTTAATTTAAAAATATGTAGGTAGATCTTAATTTCAAGTCACTGATATGGAAACAAAATATCGCCACCTTAGACCGCTTTTAAACGCTGCAAGTAGCCGCTGCGATTTTTAAGCACGTTGGCGGGGGAAGTATGCGGTGGCCGGGGTAAACAAAGTTGCAGAGGTTGAAATAATTGCAGAGTTATCGCTCTTTCTTCTTTTTCCTATTTTTTGAGACGTAAGCGGAGTAAAGAGTGTGAAGAGATGTTTCCTTCTCGATTTAAGAAATGTCAAATCTTGCTAGTATGTGTTCAAATCAGTGTAAATTCTTTTTCAAATCTTGCAAAATATGCAAGACTTCTTTGACAGAAAAATACGATTCTTTTCATAAAAAGAATCGAATCGTTAATTGAAAGTAATTCCACATTACTTACTTACCTTTGAACACATCCGAATTTGACGTTTATTTGACAGTTTATGCCAAGTAGTTGTAAAAAATTTAACAGATAAAATTTTTGTGTAGATTGCACAAATCCCGAAAGCCTCTTTGGTCTTCGCTTTATTTTATCTTTTTGTAACCAAAATACTTCTAACGAGTTATGTGTTTTTTTATTTTATCTAAATATAAATTAAATTAATAGTTCAAAATATTATAACTGTACAATGGCATTCCATTGGTGTGATAATGTCCACACAACATCCTTTACAGCCTCAAATTTTTTGTTTGATTAATTAAGCTGAATATAAAGATTTAATAGTTTATCCCAAAGCAAATTTTCAGAATATTTGCATATGAATGAAGGTATATAAAGTTAAAAAAAAATTAAAATACGTTAGTTGCAAATAGTATACCTACTTGCACAGAATTACGAAGGTATTTAAAACATTTTCGTTTTTTATGAAATGGAACATACAAGCTTAAGATTAATAATTTTTATGTAAAATTTTCAGTTTTCAGTTTAAAAATTTTAGTTTTCCTCGCTTAAGACATTTCTAACTTTTCCCCATTACATTCCAAACCACTCCCCATTAAATACTAATTAGCAGTCTTTCAATTCGAACTTATACTCGACTGGAAATCTCAAATTAAAAGAATTTCCACAAAGAAGGCAATCGAATAAGCTCAGCCTACAAGTCTCTCCCCCCAATTACACGCTTAAGTAAATTATTAAATTATCAAATAAAAATTCACATGAACGAACAATTTATAAACCTGCCGTTTTCAAAGAAATAGACCGTATTATTGGACGGAAACGTTTAATTGATCAATCCTTTGCCCCCATCACTTATAATAACACTTACTACTACTCTGCTTCTGATAAACTAAAAGCTTTCGAACAATTTTACTACCAACCTTATTTTCGCAAGATCTCTTCTTTTGATCCCGAACTCTCTTTGGAAATTTTATCCCGTAATAGTTCGTTTTTAGCCTGGAACTCTAATTCAGTTGTCACTTAATTCTCTGTCAACAATAGCTAGTTACATATATTTTCTGACGAGTTCGATCTCATTAAGTCCATCATTTATAATCTCAATAATAATAAAGTTACAATTGACGAATAACATGCGAGTTGCATTGCAGAACAATCGATCAGCCGATAATTTCTTGACCAACTGTTTGCAATTCGAAATATCCGAATTCCTGTTGATGCTACAACTAGACTGATTTCGTTCCGGTCGAGTTTTTGTGAAATCACACCATCGAAGGAAGAACTAATCAGCACAGTATTCCCAAACATCGACCAAAATTATTTGAACAAAGATTTGTTGAGTGAACGCGCGATTTTAGCTGCAAAGAATAAGAGCGTCGATGATTTGAATTTAACTATTCAAAATCAAAAAGCACCCAAAATGTATTCGTTCAAATCTTTTGATTGATCGTGTTAGAATTGATGACTAAGCTACAAGCTATCCAATTAAAATTTTGAATTGGTTGGGTGTACTTGGTCTACCGTCGCACCATTTGCAACTTAAAGTCGGCACTATCATTATTACGCTGCTCAATCTGAACCAACCAAAACTTTTCAATGGAACCAGGTTCACGGTAAAGAAACTGATGAACAATGTCATCCAAGTCACCATATTATAAGAGGGAAATTCAAAGGAGAGGAAGTTCTTATTCCAAAAATTCCTATGATACCACCCGACTATCGAAAGGGACATTATAATATTTAATTAAATCTATTTAAGGCGAAACAAAGTTCGCTGACTTCAGCGTCAGCAATATCGTAAATATAAACAGGATTTCTCAGCAATTTTTATATCAACAAAGTGAACCAATTAATGCATTAATGCAGGTCGCAACATTTAATGTAATTTCAAACGTCATTTTTTAGTTTTTACCTATAGGAAGCCTATTTTCTTTAAACTTTTTCGGTAAAATAGTGATGCACTCAGGCATATACGCACTTTTCTTATTTTATTGAATTTTAATAAAATTTTTCTCTATTTTTAATTTGTGTCGATTATGTAATTTTCTCACATCATTTTTAAATGGCCCTATCTCTTAGAGGCAAACACGACTAATTACCAGTCTAAAACTTCGCACAACACAACGTATAAATAATTCGAAAGTTTTCCAGATTTACCATCCTCATTTACAGCACAAATTTGTAAGGTATTGAAACGTATGGTTGTATGATTGTGACATGCGAACCGCTTTGATCGCCAATGCATTATTAGGACTTTTGTGACGGTTTTTGCAAATCGTTTGAACATCCATATATGCTAGTTTGCGAGCACTGATGTATGTATAGAATTTGCAACAAATTTGTGACCTTTACGTTCCGTCAGATTCGCAAACGTTTACGAATTTTAATGTCATCTGCTCACAGCTTAGGACGTTTCGTAAGTACCCTTATTAACTTTATTTTTATCATAATTACCACCTTCTCTTGGAAAACAAAACAAAATATGTAAATGTATTTGATTTATTTAATGTTAAATATTTGATAAGATCAGAAGGCCATGATTTAGAAAAATAATAAAGCAGTGGTTTTTTGCTTAGTCTGAGCCGAGCACATGTTTAATTTAAAAAAATTCCATAAATATGATAACAGCCTCAAATTTTTTGTTTGATTAATTAAGCTGAATATAAAGATTTAATAGTTTATCCCAAAGCAAATTTTCAGAATATTTGCATATGAATGAAGGTATATAAAGTTAAAAAAAATTAAAATACGTTAGTTGCAAATAGTATACCTACTTGCACAGAATTACGAAGGTATTTAAAACATTTTCGTTTTTTATAAAATGGAACATACAAGCTTAAGATTAATAATTTTTATGTAAAATTTTCAGAGTCAAAAAGGACGGTTAATTAAAAACGATGTTGCTTAGGTGCCTAGTTTTGCTGAGTTGTGCGCTCCTCAGCTTTGCTCAATTTAATGACAACCAAGAACCCAACCGCAACACTATTGTCCATTTGTTTGAATGGAAGTGGAAAGATATCGCCAACGAATGTGAGGATTTCCTCGCTCCAAATGGATATGGTGGTGTTCAGGTATGTGTTATCTGAGAACATACATTTTTTTTATAGAACAATTTTTAAATGTTTTCGTAAATTTTAGGTTTCTCCTCCAAATGAGAACGTTATAATTGGTGAAAGACCTTGGTTTGAACGTTATCAGCCTGTCTCGTACCAACTTATTACCCGTTCTGGTGATGAGGAAGAATTTCGTGACATGGTTGAACGTTGCAATAAGGTCGGGGTGCGCATCTATCCTGATGTTGTGTTTAACCACATGGCTGCACTTAGTGGAAAAGGTACAGCTGGATCAATTTCCGATTCAGAGAACAAAAACTACCCAGCCGTTCCATACACTTGTGAAGACTTCCATTCCACTTGCACTCTGAGTGATTATAGCAATCCCAAGGAAGTTCGTAATTGTGAACTTGAGGGTTTAAGGGACTTGGACCAAAGCAAGGAACATGTGCGTGACAAAATTGTTGAATACTTGAACAAGCTTATTGAAACTGGTGTTGCTGGAATACGTGTAGATGGTTGCAAACATATGTGGCCCGAGGATTTAAAAGTTTGTATATAGTTTTAAAGCGTTTCTTATCTAAGGTTAATTTTATTTATTAACTTACGAAATCTCTTGTAGGCAATTTTTAGTCGACTCGATGATCTTAATACTGAACATGGATTCCCCGAAGGTTCCAGACCATTTATTTTCCAAGAAGTTATTGATATGGGTGGTGAATCTGTGTCCAGTAATGAGTATACAGATCTGGGGACCGTCACTGAGTTCCGTATGTCAGATGCAATCGGAAAGGCGTTCAACAAGATAACGAACATTAACACACTATTTGATTCGATTAAGCAGTTTTTGCCTTCTGATGAAGCTTTAGTATTTGTTGACAATCATGACAACCAACGCCAATCTGGTGACATTATCACATTTAAGCAGGCGAAACTTTACAGAATGGCCGTTTCATTTTTGTTGTCCATTAATTATGGCAACACTCGTATAATGAGTTCTTATAATTTTACTGATAAAAACCAAGGTCCACCCAGGGAAGATGGTAGCGATACCATTTTGTCACCTAGTTTCAATGAAGATGGTTCCTGCGGAAATGGCTGGGTTTGTGAGCACCGTTGGAATGCCATTCGCAACATGATTGAGTTCAAAAATTCTGTTCATGGAACTGAAATTAGTAATTATTGGTTTAATGATCCCGATGGTGACCAAATATCTTTTTGTAGAGGAGATAAGGGTTTTATAGCATTTAATCAAGCAAACTCCGACCTGGATAAAGAATTTCAAACATGCCTACCAGCTGGTACTTATTGTGACATTATTACTGGAAGTAAATCTAACTCCGACTGTTCAGGGAAAAGTGTAACTGTTAACGAACTGGGAATAGCTCACATAACGATTGGAGCCACTGAAAGTGAAGGTGTATTGGCAATACATGTTAATTCAAAGCTTGAGTAGGATACAAATTATTGAAGTTACCTTTTTTGTTTTTGTTACTTATTTTAAATAAAATATATCTATTATTAATGATTAAAGCGCAAAAAATATTCCCTGTACATGAATGTATATAAAAATTTTAATAATACCTTACATATTTGCCTTAAAGTATCCTAAATAAATACTAATGCTTAAATAAATTTTTTTTTTACCAAGATGCTTAAATGTTAAATGTTTCGGTTCAAGAAATGAGCCGTAAACTCAAATAAAAGTCCGTATACATATAGTTTTCAATTCCGCCCAATTCAATTATGGTTTAATACAATATCAGGATCAGCGTTGAAACCTTACTCCAATATGAGCAGATTTATTCAGATTTTAAGAAAGAAAAACGCAGACTGTCAATAAATTCCCTTCAAGGTAACTTTAAAGAAATTTGATTGAAAAGCTAGTCAAGAAATATCTCTCTTCATTTCAGGTCAAATGCATTTATGTCAAAATTAAAATATCAGCTGATTATATTTTATCACGAAACAGCAATCTGTATAGTAAGCTGAACTGCATTATTTTGTAACTTGTTTTTTCACGTTTGTTATAATAGGCGTGTTTTTTTTGCAAGCCCTGGGGGAATGGCACGAAAAAACGACTACAGGGATTAGCGACAGCATCCCAGAAACAAAATGCTATCGATGACAAGTATTTAATTAACGCTGGTAACACAGATTTTCTGTGTGAATTCTCTGGGTTTAGTTTAGCCCGTAGGGAATTAGTTGTTGTTGTATTTAACATAGTGATTTTTTAGCACCGACGTCGTTTTTTTGTCCAATTTCCTCCGGGCTTACAAAAAAAACACGCCTCATGTTTTGGGTGAGATCGTTCTTTAACATATATTAACTTCACCTTCTTGACTTGTCAAAAATTTCTATGAGATTTGACGTTCCGAGTTACTAAACAGACATAATTATATAAAAGATTCAGATTTCAGTTAAAAGTGTCATTGAATCATTAACGAAATGTAGATAGAATTTTTTGATGTGAACCTTACCTGTAGGTAATAGTTTCCGTGTGACACATCACATTGTAATTGGGTACGTTCATTGATGATTACACATCTTAACTATGAAATCCGGCACTCACACTTTTTTTAAATTTTGACTCAGGTTTTGTTGATTCGGGGCTTTTTATTCAATTTTGGATTGAGGATTTGTGTGTGGGTATACTTTTCCACAAGATTTTGTGTCGTAAACATGGTAAAAGAAAATGAGAATTTCTGGAGATAAAAGTGGGGATGCGACATCTAAAGTACAGATACCTCCACATACATATGTGGACATTGTGAAGTTAACTTTACTTATGTGGAGATAAAATTGAAAATACTTTCTCATATGTGTAGATACATGTGGAGATATGTGGATGTAAATTTTGAGATGCCACCGCATATGTGGAGATACATGTGGAGTTAACTCTACATATGTGGAGATAAAAGTGGAGTTTATTCCACATATGTGGAGATAAAAGTGGATTTACCTCCACATATGTTGAGATAAAAGTGGAGTTACCTCCACATACATATGTGGAGATAGATGTGGAGATGCCTTTACATATGTGGAGATACATGTGGAGTTAACTCCACATATGTGGAGATAAAGGTGAAAATACTTCCACGGATGTGGAGATACATGTGGAGACAAAAGCGGAGATAACTCCACATATGTGGAGATAGTTGTTGAGATGCCTAAGTATATGTGGAGATACATGTGGAGTTAACTCCATATGTGCAGATAAAAGTGGAATTAATTCCACATATGTGGAGATAAAAGTGGAGTTACCTTCAGTATGTGGAGGTAGATGTGGAGATGCCTCCACATATGTGAAGATTACTCCACATATGTGGAATAAAAGTGGAGTTTATTCCACATATGTGGGGATAAAAGTGGAGTTACTTCCACATATGTGGATAACATTGGAGATACCTCCAAATATGTATGTGGAGATATGTGAATGTAAATGTTGAGATGCCTCCGCATATGTGGAGATACATGTGGAGTTAACGCCACATATGTGGAGATAGTTTACTCCACATATGTGGAGATACCTCCACTTATGTAAAGATAAAAGTGGAATTAACTCCACATATGTGGAGGTATCTCCACATTTGCCTTGCCCTTTGTTCTGTGCATCGGTTGGCGATATATTCAAGATCTTCATTTTTGTTATGTTTATTGGTAAGCCAGTGTTCTGAATTGTCCAGAAAAAAACAGTCTGATAATTTACACATCATTACAAAATAAAAATTCAAGAAAGAAGAAAGAAAAAATGTATTAAAAAAATATTTTAAATATTTAATAGTTTATAAATGGTTTTTAATAAATTTTTCTTTAGTTTTCGATTTGGACATTAAAAAAATGCCAAGAAAAAAATCATCAAGAAAAATTGGATAGAAATAAAGAATTTTGGAGGAATGGGATAAGTGTGAGTAAAAATTCTTTGTAAAATATAAATGAAGTACTTATTTTGTTATTCTTTCACGTTAAGATACCTTTAACAATTTACAAACCACGTCGTCGTACTGAATTTGCATCAAAGGATGACGATGTTGAAAAACTTAATTTAATTTTGCTGTTATAAGTTAAGAGGAAGCATGTAGATTAGTTTGGTGGAATTTTTATCGTTCTTTATTATTTTTTATGATATGTAATAATATATTTTTGTTTTTGATAAAGTTCCTTTACATTGGTCAATTTATATTTCGGTGCAATTCAAGTTTTCCTCAGTCAAAAATTGGACAAAAGAATAAATTGTATGTAATATTTAAATTATACGGATATATTTTGCTGAGGAATCCTGTTTATTTTTTTTATTTGCATAGAAACATAAATCGACCAGTTATTATACTAATTTAATAAAGTGTTATTAATAAATATTATAATAATTTATTTTTCTATATTACTGCATTTTAATTGCTTATGCTAGATTCAAATTTTTCAGATTTTTTGTCCTAGGTATACTTTTTTTTCATGTGACATCACTCATCTGGATTAGATACCTACGGATCATTATGACAACAGTGTTGTATGCTCATCTCTTTTTTTCTTATGTAAGTAGTTATTAGTAGTTATGTACGGGATAAGCTAAACCCAGAGGATTCTCCGTGCTTAACTTAAGCCATATTAAAATGACATACAAAAAGTGAAATAAAATTTAATTTAAAAATATGTAGGTAGATCTTAATTTCAAGTCACTGATATGGAAACAAAATATCGCCACCTTAGACCGCTTTTAAACGCTGCAATTAGCCGCTGCGATTTTTAAGCACGTTGGCGGGGGAAGTATGCGGTGGCCGGGGTAAACAAAGTTGCAGAGGTTGAAATAATTGCAGAGTTATCGCTCTTTCTTCTTTTTCCTATTTTTTGAGACGTAAGCGGAGTAAAGAGTGTGAAGAGATGTTTCCTTCTCGATTTAAGAAATGTCAAATCTTGCTAGTATGTGTTCAAATCAGTGTAAATTCTTTTTCAAATCTTGCAAAATATGCAAGACTTCTTTGACAGAAAAATACGATTCTTTTCATAAAAAGAATCGAATCGTTAATTGAAAGTAATTCCACATTACTTACTTACCTTTGAACACATCCGAATTTGACGTTTATTTGACAGTTCATGCCAAGTAGTTGTAAAAAATTTAACAGATAAAATTTTTGTGTAGATTGCACAAATCCCGAAAGCCTCTTTGGTCTTCGCTTTATTTTATCTTTTTGTAACCAAAATACTTCTAACGAGTTATGTGTTTTTTTATTTTATCTAAATATAAATTAAATTAATAGTTCAAAATATTATAACTGTACAATGGCATTCCATTGGTGTGATAATGTCCACACAACATCCTTTACCCCTCGTGACTATCAAGTGGAACTACTTGCGTCGGCGTCCGAACAAAACACCATGTTATGTCTTGGACACAAGTCTTCCAAAGAATTCATAGCATTGAAATTGATACAAGAAAAGGCTCGGGAACTTCGACAGAATCCATCAAAAGTAAGCATCTATCTAAGTCGACTGTCGGGGGAATCTGCCTACAACTTGATTTATCACCTGACTGATCTGAAAGTCTACAACGAGGCGAAGCAAAATGAAAATCAAAAATCACTTGTGAAATTCGGGGAAGCCCAAGTTTTGATTCTCAAACCAAAGACGTGCATGCTCGGGTTGAAAAATGGTGACATAAATATGGATAATGTGAATCTCATAATATTGGAAGACTGCCATGAAATCAAAGAACAAAGTGATATGTTTTTAATTTTTAGAGATTTTTATAGTAAACTAGAATTGAAGCCGAAGGTGCTTGCACTGGCTGGTCCCCTGCACAGTGCTGGCTGTGCTCCCGAAGATCTAAATGCAATGCTTGAAATTCTCGAGAAAACGGTTTACTGCAAGGCTGAAACAGCAAGTGATATCGTTACGGTTTTAAGGTAAAAACCCAAATTTATTCCAAATTTATATTTGATTTTGCAAGTCACTTAGGACAAAATAAATATGTTTGACATTAATTTTCCGTAAGGAAAGAAAAATTATAGGTTGTAAAAATTAACGTGTAACGTGTGTTCTTTTGAGATGTGGTGGTTAATGGTCGAATGTAAATAAAATAAATGGTACTCAAATTTTTCATATTCCCGAGAATATTGAAATGCCCCAATCAGGGGGACAAACTCATTCAAAAAGAAATTTATCAACATTATATTTTTAATTTTATTTTGTTATGTTAAATACAAAATTGTCAAAAATTGTGTTTTTCGCAGGTGGCATAAAGTATAGGCTTCCAAAACTAATTTATTTCTAAATCAAAAAATTCTAAAATCAGATAAATATTTTAATAACATTCAGATTTTAAAACCAGACTCTAATAGTACATAGATAAGACATAAGAGCAAGTTCGTCGTGTATTTTATTTTTGCAAAATCAATCCATATTGACTAAATTTATTTTCCCTACTAATTGAGCTATCCCGGACAGATACTGCACAAAACCTACTGAGTTTATTGTTCAATGTGATCCACCGAAGAAGGACAAGCTTACAATGATCCTAGAAGATATAGTTTGTACACGAAAAGCGTTTTTAAATGATCATAGATACGATCCGTCGGAGATATACAGTGACGAGTTTCTGGAGGAGTTGAAAGGTAAATTGCTTGATTTTTTTTTTGTATGGTTATAGATTCGTTTTTTTGTATGGTTATAGATTCGTTTATAGAATAGTTCAAAGTTTAGATTGTTAACCTTACGTGTGAAATGTCTTGTCTTACCTAAGTGAAAAACGTAGTATTCGAAGCTTTGTTTTCTAAAGATACTTAACAAAATTTTTGATACGATCGACTTTTATCGCATTGAACGTTGAACGATACTCACAGTAATTTCAAAGTGATCTTGTTAAATTATTCTTAGGATTTTTTTAGATTTATAATGAATTTTTATTTATTTCAGGCATCCCTGACCCGAAAGTAGAACCGACACAATTTTTAGACATTTACTTGGAAGCCCTACATGAAATGGGACCTTGGTGTGCTGATCGAGTAGCTATAAGCCTTATTCAGCAAATAGAAAAACAAAAGATAAAAACACCATACGAAAGACATTATCTATTGCTTTGTATGGTCATAACAGCCCTCCTCGAAATACATACCTTGTGTGAGCAGGCATTCCACGAGGTGCCAACTGAAAAAGAAAGAGTCGAAAAGTACTCTAGTCCTAAAGTTCTTCGACTTCTAGAGGTTCTTCGGCTTTTCAAACCAGAAGAGCAAATCAGTGAAAACGAACAATTAGGCAATATAACAAAAGAAATCGATAAACTTAACTTCCACAAACTAAAACAAAACCTAGAAAATACATTTCATACGGTAGAGAATTTGAGTAAATCCATTTCAAAAGACATTATTGAGAACCTCGACCCGATTTTGAAGCCAACCTATACAAGCTATCATGTGAACCGTTCAAATCATAATGAGAATAGCCACAGAAATGGCCCGAACGGTCTTGTGAATTCATTGAAAAATCGTAGAAACCAGAATATTCGACATAAAAAAAGACCCTTCACTCGAAGACATAATCGAGATGGATTTGGCGATCCAGATGCCTTATGTGGAATTATTTTTTGCAATAATAAATACACGGCTAAAGTTCTTTTTGATTTGCTCGCCGAAATGAGTCGCCATGACGCCCAACTGAAGTTCTTAAAATGTCAATTTACAACAGACCGAGTAGCCGATCCTATAGCGGAACCTAAAGAGGCCGAACTAGAACATCGAAGACAAGAAGATGTTTTAAAACGTTTCAGAATACACGATTGTAATCTGTTGATTGGCACATCGGTCCTCGAAGAAGGAATCGATTTGCCAAAGTGTAACTTAGTTGTTCGGTGGAACCCTCCGAGTACATATCGCAGCTACGTACAATGCAAGGGCAGAGCCAGAGCCGCACAGGCTTATCACATAATTTTAGTAGCTCCAAATTTCGCTCAAGAACGATTTAGCTGCACTTCAGAGTTACTCAGTGATAAATCTCATCGTATCATTTGCACAGAGTCGGCAAAGAGCGCAGAAGAATATATTAATAAAGAGGCACTCCTTCAAAGTGATATTGTGGAGGATATATCCCAACCTAAACCAATTATAATTGAACATTCCTCAGGGGCATCTGTAAAAATTCTTAATCCTGAAGTAATTGCTCGATCGCTTGCTGTTGGTGTTGTTAAACTGCCAAAGACCATTGAAAAAACTAATCGTATTTCGGAAATTTCCTATCAATCCTCTAATGATAACCAGAACGACTCATCCGAAAATTTAAATAAATCATTACAATCCAATGTTTCCACAGAGAGCAGAACTGAAAAAAAGAGACTAAAAAAGAAAGATTTTGAAAACCTCTTTGAAGTTGTTCCAATATCGGATTTAATAAATGCTACCGTTAGCTTGGATGATAACTTTAAGCCAATATCTAACGGCGATATAAAAATAGAAGAAAACGTGGATTTATCGGCTAAGAACATCGAAGCAGAGGAATATAAATGTGCTGTGGAGGAAATTGATGAACAAGTAAGCAACAGTAACGAGGGTGGGAGTGCCATACAGGATATGGAAAATGCTACAAACGAAATGGTTGATCGTTTAGCTCAGTATCGTGAAATCGAAAAGGTAAGTCGTTGTTTTTAAGTTCTCCTTGGTACGAAGAATAAGATTTAGCTTTTAAAAAATTTTGTTACTTAAGTATATTTTAATTATTACCCACACTTATGTATGGGTGTTGTTTTTAGATGTTGCTGCAAAAATGTGCCAACACTGAACCAAGTGAGGAAGAACACCAGGAAGCAGATAAATTCACAAATTGCATAGAAGCGTATAAACCTTTACCGGAACTACTTACCGGTGCTGCTGTAGATCTTTCAACGGCAATTGCTCTCATAAATAAATATTGTGCCAAATTGCCAAGTGATACATTCACCAAACTTACTCCATTGTCAAGATGTGCAAAGACAAATCGCTGTGGGAAAGATATCTATCAATATACACTTCGTCTGCCAATAAATTCGCCTTTAAAATATGATATAGTGGTAAGTTCACTTATATGAACCTTATTTGTGCTCTTGTAAGTTTTTTTTTTAAAGGGTTTGCCAATGCCAACAAAGATCCTTGCACGACGTATGGTAGCGCTTCAGGCATGTAGAGAGTTGCATTTGTGTGGAGAGCTTGACAACACATTGCAGCCAATTGGAAAAGAAGGATTTAAGGCCTTCGAGTCCGATTGGGAGGAATTTGAACTGGAAAAAATAGATGAACAAATCGTAACGGAGAACGCAGAGCCAAGACCTGGGACAACCAAACGTCGGCAGTATTATTACAAGCGTGTAAGACATATTTATTAAATCTGTCCTCCCTAAATCTATACTTGAATCCATAGATTGCATCGGAGTTTTCCAATTGTCGACCTACAGCTGGCGCTGTGTCATATTTGTACTACATCAACCTAACTCTTCAGTGTCCCATTCCTGAAGAACAAAATACGCGTGGACGAAAGATCTATCCACCTGAAGAGGCTTTGCAGGGCTTTGGAATATTAACTTTGAAAAAAATTCCAAAAGTAAGTGCCTTTCCAATATTCACACGTTCCGGAGAGGTGAAAGTTTCAATAGACCTTTCAAAAAAACGAATAGTCTTGAGTGACGATCAAGTGGATAGAATAAATACATTTGTCAATTACACATTCAGCAATGTATTAAGGTTGCAAAAGTTCCTTATGCTTTTCGATGTTGATTCAACGGAAAATTGTGTGTTCATTGTTCCGACAATTAAAACTAAAAAGAGTGGAATTGTCATTGATTGGGATTTCCTAGAGGTAATAGCAAGGGATTGTAATATGATGCCACAAATTGTACCCGATGAAGTGAGAAAGAACAAAGAGTTCGATGCTAATAAATTTAAAGATGCAGTCGTTATGCCTTGGTATAGAAATCAGGATCAGCCCCAGTACTTCTATGTGGCGGAAATTTGCCCCCATTTAACGCCATTGAGTTGTTTTCCTGGAGAAAACTACAATACATTTAAGCACTATTACTTTGTTAAGTATGGAATCACCATTCAAAATGCTAATCAACCTCTACTCGATGTAGATCATACGAGTGCCAGACTTAATTTCCTTACACCTCGATATGTAAATAGAAAGGGAGTAGCTTTGCCCACAAGCTCGGAAGAAACAAAGCGCGCAAAAAGAGAAAATTTAGAACAAAAACAAATATTGGTGCCAGAGCTTTGTACAATTCATCCATTTCCTGCTTCTCTATGGAGAACAGCTGTTTGTTTGCCATGCATTCTGTATCGTGTTAATGGTCTTTTGTTAGCCGATGAAATTCGCAAAAAGGTATCTTATGACATTGCATTAGGATGTATGGAAATCGAAGATGAACATTTCGAGTGGCC
This sequence comes from Epistrophe eligans, assembly GCA_951394125.1. Lineage (NCBI taxonomy): Eukaryota > Metazoa > Arthropoda > Insecta > Diptera > Syrphidae > Epistrophe > Epistrophe eligans. The sequence continues at coordinate 1,113,893 of OX596028.1, forward strand.
TATTTTGGACTTTGGCTGGAGTTTAGCTGAAGTCTTGAAAAAGAATAAAGAATCAAAGTCTGAAATCGTAGCTGAAATAAAATCTGAAACAAAGCCCTCGCCGCCGATTGTGACTGAAGTTAAAAAAATAGCTGATGTTGTGGAGGAAGAAAAGAAGGTTAGAAAAGAGGAAAAAAAGGAGGAACCCGAAGTTGTAAAAGTAGAAAAATCAGCAAACGAAATAGTCCTAGAAGGAGAGGAAAAACTTAAGGTAAATTTAATATATTTATGATTTATTTATTAATTAAAATATGATTATTTAAGTCTACTTTAACATTCTTCCACATTGTTTTCTCGAATTATTTTAGAAGATAAGTATTCAACTAAAACAGTGATAATAATCAAATTTCGAAGCTTTATGACCTTTTAAAAATGTGCTTTTACGAAATAGTCACATAACAATTGGTTTCAACACCAATATTATGTAGCTGAACCATATTTTAGGATTTGATCAAGTTTCAAAAAGCCGACAGAACTCTCATGTTTACAGGACCCGGACCCCTTATTATAAAAAGATCATGTTAAACATGTTACCAAAGCAAGGTAGTTTTTTTTTTCGCGTCTAGAGGATACATTTTTCGAAATTTGTGTCTATTTAAAAATTTAAATTTCTTTGATTCTTAATGCCACTAGCTTTTAAGTTAAGTTTAGTGAAATGATAAGCCAGGTCAGCCTTTAAAAATGAAATATAGAGGTCGCTCATCGCTATTTTCTTTTTTCCATATGAATCGTATGTATATGATTGCATTAGTATGTATAGTATATGCATTTAAAATTTATCAAAGTATTAATAAATCCTTTTAAGTCTTCTATTAATATTTAGTAACTTTTTATAGGCTGACACATTCATCGAAATCGGAACGTGGACTAACGATATGGCAAACAGCATGAGCGAAGAAGACACCGACATGGAAGATGAAGAGTTCTGTTCAGAATTTCTTCCGCCAAATGTAAGCTTTTGCAAAACTGAATATGGTAAGGTTTACTTTTCTGTTTAATAACTTTAAATTTGTACAAAGTAATGCCTTATATTCAATTTACAGATATAATTAAATCAGATAAACCAACTCGATACGGTTCACCAACGTTCTGGGATGTTGAAGATTCAGTGAAAAGTAAACTCGACCGCAAAAAAAACTCAAGTTTCATATACAGCTCAGATGAATCATTTACTTCCAATTATGATTACGATGATGAAATATTATCCAGTAGTGGAGATGAAAACGAAGGTCCTCTACGAATCGAATTTACCTCGGACAATGTGGCGGAAGCAATAGAGACTGAAGATGAAATACTTAAACGCCAAAAACAAATGTCAATAATACAAGATACTATAGCAAACGAACGTGACTATCAAGTAACCAAGAACTTACAAGTAGGATATAATTTCGATGGCGTTGATACGAACATAGAATCTGAGTTGAAATCATCAGAGGAAGCTTTCTTGCTATCGACTGAAAGATTAAAGAAAGAAATCCACTCATCGGGAATGTTAGTTCGATCCAGTCAATTCCTTACTTTACCCAAGAAACAAACCATAACCGAAGAAAGATATTCTAGGAATTTCGCAAGCATAAAGAAATTGTTTCCATATTTGGATGAGAACATAATCATGTGTTACATAGCTCTGAAGAAAAGGGACTTACAGGACCTACAGCTTTCCATAACAGATGTTGAGAAACTAAATAGAATTTACCTAGAAGGAAATGCGACAGAGAAGTACTATGTAGATGGAAATGGCGATATGTTTGATAGTTTCAACGATCATTGTTCCTTAACTTCCGAGGGAAAAAAAGAAGTTCTGGTGAATTTCGATCGAGGAATCGATAAAAATAAAAACCAATCAAAAACAATTTCAATCAAAGCCAAGCCTATCGATCTTAAGGAAATAGATTTTAGTTTTGACAATCAGCCACAGTTGGCTGGCCATCCCGGCCCAAGTCCAAGTATTATTCTACAAGGTCTAACAATGTCAAATGCAAATGATGGCATTAATCTCGAAAGACTGGAAACAATTGGCGATTCATTCCTAAAATATGCAATAACCACATACTTGTACATAACCTACGAGAATGTACACGAAGGCAAATTAAGTCACTTGCGATCGAAACAAGTTGCTAATTTAAATCTTTATCGATTGGGAAGAAAGAAAATGCTTGGAGAATGTATGATCGCAACTAAATTTGAACCCCATGACAACTGGTTACCACCGTGCTATTATGTGCCTAGAGAACTAGAAAAAACTCTCATCAAAGCCAGAGTAAGGAAGATATTTGTTTCCTAAGTTCAAACTAAATTAAAATGAATGTTTTTACTTAGATTCCTCCACATCACTGGAAGCTAGCTGATTTGCCAAATATTAAGCAATTGAGTAGTGAAGAGCTGTGCGAACTCGTCCGGAAAAAAGCTGAACAATTGGGACAGCTTAATGTAAGTTGAAGAGTATTTCTCCTTAGACTTGATGTTAAACAAGAAATTTATATCTTTAAAGGATGATGCCGATAGTGAGTTTCCAAGATGCGATAGGAATGATTGTATGACACCTGACAGTGCCGATGGTAGCGACTTTGATTTTCAATCTTTAATTCCGTACAACTTAGTAACCCAGCATAGCATTCCAGGTAAATGGTACTTTTATTAAAAATTATTAATATTTTTATAATAAAATTGCTTAGATAAATCCGTTGCGGATTGTGTTGAAGCCTTAATTGGGGCATATTTAATTGAGTGTGGTCCCAGAGGAGCACTGCTCTTCATGGCATGGCTGGGAATTCGAGTTCTACCTGCCATAAAACAAAAATATGACCCTAATGCTCCGCGAGTACCCGGAAGTACTCGTTGTACTGATGACAGTGATGAAATCATAGTTTACGGTTCATGGTCAGCGCCGAAATCTCCGCTTTTAGAATTCGCACCAAATCCTCGAGAGCAACTCGAGTCTTTGCTTGATGGTTACACAGAGTTTGAGGCAGCAATTGGCTATAGCTTCAATGATCGTTCGTATCTTCTTCAAGCAATGACACACGCAAGCTACTCACCAAATCGTTTAACCGACTGTTATCAGCGACTCGAGTTTCTGGGTGATGCTGTATTAGATTATCTCATAACTCGGCACCTTTATGAGGATCCGCGACAACATTCTCCTGGAGCATTGACTGACTTGCGGTCAGCGCTGGTAAATAATACAATATTTGCTTCGCTTGCCGTTCGACATGGCTTCCATAAGTACTTTAGACATTTATCACCGGGACTGAATGAAGTTATCGATAGATTTGTACGAATTCAACATGAAAACGGTCATAGTATAAGCGAAGAGGTGTGTAAATAAAGCTGTGAAACTAGAGCAAAACCTAATATCTCAATTATTTAACCCAAGAATTTTCAAAGTGCAGGAGTTTAATGTGAATCGAATTTCTCATGAAACCTCAAAATAACGAGTTTTCCAAATTTTAAATTTTGTTATATCAGGTTTTGCCTCAGTACCCCATAAACAATTTTTTTGTTTGATTTCGATTTGCAATAACAGTTTACAATTTTTCAAACTGTAGTACTATTTGTTATCTGAAGAAGAATGTGATGATGCTGAGGATGTGGAAGTACCCAAAGCTTTAGGAGATGTATTCGAATCAATCGCTGGTGCCATTTTTCTGGATTCAAACATGTCATTGGATGTTGTTTGGAAGATTTACAGCAATATGATGAAACCAGAAATTGAACAGTTCAGCAATTCAGTGCCAAAGTCTCCAATAAGAGAATTACTCGAATTGGAACCAGAAACGGCCAAATTTGGGTAAGAAAAAAATAATTGATCATATAACTATTAACATAGAAAATAAAATATAAAAATATATTTTTGTAATAAATAGAAAACCAGAAAAACTCGCCGATGGACGACGTGTTAGAGTAACAGTCGAAGTATTTTGTAAGGGAACGTTTCGTGGTATTGGTCGAAATTATCGAATAGCTAAGTGTACTGCTGCTAAATGTGCACTGCGTCAACTCAAAAAACAAGGACACATATCAAAAAAACATTAACACGAACAAAAATTATTTTATATTAGTTATTTATGTTACCAGTTGCATTTTATTTTCAAAAAAATGCAAACAATAATTGTATTGAATTTACGAATTATTTTTTCTCGAATTTTATTGCTTTTGTGTTAGTTAATCTGAACAAAAAAATACAAACACCGAGGTCATTTTTTGAGTTTAAATTCATGTGATATAATCACGCCTAGAATAAAGGACCACAGAAAATACCTTGCAGTTAATAAAATCCTTATTATAACAAAAAATGGGAATTTTCATAAGCTCGGGTATAAAATTGAAAATGCGGCGAATTCGGATGAATATTATGAATATTAATATTACTGTGAAACTATGCTTTTCTGTCCAAAACTACACATTTTATTTTTTTATATGAACTTTGACAGACTTTTGTGTAGTTTTGGACACAAAATCACAGAGTTTCTAAGTAAAGGAACGCACCTATTATGTATTAAAACTTCTTAACAAAGTTGAACTATGAGCTGACAAACAAGGACCTGTTTTAAACAATTTTCAATTCAAGAGGTTCTGTCTGTCCTATAAACAAAAATTTTTATTTTGAAACTGAAATATCCCATGCGAATTATACTTCTTCCAATGTTTTGTTCGCCAGCTTCTTAATATTTATCAAAACACGGCTTCTATAATTATGTATTTTACTATAACATCAATTTTAAAATGTTTTTTTTTTTTTTATTTATCCAAATATTAAAGCGATATTTTCCTACATATGTAAAGAAAATTTAAATTTTAAATTTATAATCCTGTAAGCATTGAATTTTTTCTTCATAATTGTCATAGCAAATTTTAGTGTTTAAAAAGTTAATGTTTGATCGAATAAGTGCAATTGTTAGCAAAAAAAAAAAATCAAAATAAAATAAATGAAAGCAATAATAAATCCAAACATTTGGGAAAAGATAAAAACAAATTAGACCACCAAGATCAAATTCGTGGGCCTTTAAATCATTTCAGCTACATACATATAATATGTATGTAAAATGATAAGATTTAATTGATAAATTGTAGTTTTGTACGAGTTTAAAATAATGTTCTTTTTTTTACAATACAATAATATTTAATAGGAATAAATTATAAATAAAATTTAATATTTGTATTTTAATTAAAATTATTGTACCATTGACTCGATACAAAAAAGTAATTTTAATAATTTTTTACAAATAAATATTATTATGTTTCATATACAAAATAAAATAAAATAAATACAGCAAATAGGTTATAAAACTTAGTCAATTAATTTGTATTATAAAATGTAGTCCTTGAGTTGAGTTACAAACGAGAGAATTAAAAGAAGGGTGACGAGAACGACCTCGAATAAATACTAGTACTGGGGTCTGTTTTACTGTTAATGTTTTAAGGCTGCAAGATGGGCTTTTTTCGTAAACCTTCTCTTTCCGAATGTCTTGTATATTGTCTTGAGTTGTAATCTTTGGCGATCGAGATGACTAGTCTTTTCTGATTATAGTCCCTTTAAAGCAGTTCTTGGAGAAAACTCGTCGTATCTTTGATTGTATGTGTGTAGGGTAGTAGCGCAATCCTGTTTAAACAGTCGACATAAAAAATCTTGGTATTTTACTCTCTTCTGTTATCGTAAATCTTCCCAGGAATAAATATCTCTCGAACAAAAATCCAGGAAAATTTATTCCCGATACCATCGAATTTGGGAAATGTTCTGAGGAAATTTTTTTTTCGTTATCACATTAATAATTTAAATAATGAATTTTTCGGAAGAAAGCAATCTTTAAATTCGCTTTCGCTTCGAATTCCGTAATCAGCCCACTGATACCTGGTTTTTTGATAAATGAATCAAAATAGTTCACTTACGCCATAGTGTACATTTTTTAAGGCAATACTTTCTGTGACTTTTTTTTTCAAGTTAAAACTATCACGACAGTATGGATATTTCTTTTTACAATGTTATTATAAAGATGGCATTATCTTATGAAAAAGTAAAACGAAATTGTTTATTGATTTGTACAGTTACTGCTTTTTGTTTGCAATTGTTTTTTTCCTAATTTTGTACTAGATTTTACCGTTGTGGTGGCCTCTTGCTATCTCAAAAGCAGTAGATTTATGTAAAAAGTTCCTGACAGCGGTGGGATTCGAACCCACGCCCTTTCGGACTGGTGCCTAAAACCAGCGCCTTAGACCGCTCGGCCACGCTGCCGTTGAAAACAGCGGGCTTGTATGCAAAACTGACACATTTATATACCCTACTAATAAATTACATTATTCTGCCTTATTAAGAGTTTCACCTGAAAACTATTTACCGTTAAAATTGTGTTCGCCCGGAATTTTAAAAGCTATTCAGCCTTATTCTACTAAACGTTCGCGTGAGTTTTCGTATTCTGTTATCCTTCGGAGGAAAAACGAATGTTCTCTCAAAGACTTCAAAAATAATTATTAATGGAACTTTGAACTCGAAAGATTGAAGAGTTTAAAAAAATAATGTGTGACAAATAAAAAAGTTCCATCGAATCGGATAGAAGAATAGGGCAAACTATGAGTTTCGCCCGAACAAAATTTCGTTCGCCTACTAAAAATAAGTGAAAATTTAGGCTGTCAAGTGGAAATAGCATTACATTCCACCCAAAATGAATGTTCACAATGGCCAATATTATTTATTCAAATTAATTTTTTGTTTGATTTATAATGGTCTTAACATTTGTCAGTTCAATAAACTTAAGAGTTTTGCATTATACACCCACCCGAAAAATGATTATTGCCACTACTTTCGCGTAAACGGGCCACTTAGCAGCGCATCTTCATAAAACTGGAATGAGGGCGCGGCGGCGGGATATAGTAGAGATATGATCAATATAATATGTAGCTGCTCCTAAAAAACTTAAATTCAAAGCACCCACAATATTTGTGTGTTAATCATGATTAGTGAGTCATTTATTATCATACCAAATCAGTTTTATATGTATCTCTTGTTACATGTCACGTCACACGTGACACATTGACATAGCTCATATTTTTTGGTTAAATTCGCTGCTCATATACCGTTCAAAAATCGTGAACCTATCACTGATTGAATGAAATATTAGCAGCTAAGCTATCAAGTATGTTGCCATGAAAGTACCTTACTAAGTATGTATGGAATGTTTGCACACGAAAAAGGTCTTACACTGCCTTTCGAACATCAAACTTATCAAGAGCACCACTTAGCTGCTTACCTTTTACTTGCATCTTAATTTAACCTTGAGTTAATGAACGAATACCTTTCAAAATAATTGCAAAACAAAAAGGAACTTGACAGCGGTGGGATTCGAACCCACGCCCTTTCGGACTGGTGCCTAAAACCAGCGCCTTAGACCGCTCGGCCACGCTGCCACATAATTTCACCCTGCTAAAGTTTAACTATCACATTAGAATTACTTCTTACATCATATCACACTGCCTAATAATAATATTGTAAAATGTTGCACATCAACAACAATAATTTACTATTATTTTTTAGATTACAAAAAATTGCCAAAAAGTTCGTTTCTTTCTCCAGGCAAACTAAAACTGCAAAGGTAAAACAAAGTAAAAATTCAAGTCAAACCTGTTCCTGTTTTGTCCCAAATGATGAATTCACTCTCCTGTTGGCCACACCACACCGCATAATATAACCTATCTGTATGCCTGTATGCCTACAATACTACCAAAGCAAGCAAAATGCCAAAGATAAGTCGATAACGGTTACTGTTGACTGAATCGAGCCCACACCATTTCCATTTCAATTTGACTTCGGTTCAAGTATTTTTTTTCATACCAAGTTGGTATTTTTATATCTGCTGGTGCTGATACATGCTGAAGGTCACTAGGTATCTGTTTCGTGTAGTTTTGCTAGCTTGACTGGTTAGGTGAATGTTTAAGATTGGAGGTATTAATGTTGAGAGGTGTGATACTCTTGATCAAAGTGGTTAAGTAGTTTATTATTTGTATAGCAATTTCAGCAGATATCTTTCTGTGAAACAAGTTTAACACACTTCTTAGACAAAAAAAAATATATACATGTTAAGAAAGGGTGCAGTAAGGCAAGGTATATTTTGTTTGTAGGTACATGTATTTTTAATTATTTAAATTCTTTTCTCGGCTTTAAGCTTATATGGTACCTTTGGTTTAAATAAATAAAGATATACAATACGATATAGTGGACAATTCGGATGTCCAAGTAATTGGTTTCACAATCCCTTCCTGTAATAGGGCAATCCTTTACGGTTAGATCTCTGGGAATTCAGAGATTTGATTCAAAATAGATTTTAACGGCCTTTAGATCATAAAAATTAGCATTATTTTGTTCTACCGATCTCTCTTGGACTATCATCAGTGACTAGTAAGGGCCTTGTAAACACCCAATTTTTGTTAAAGTTCAGTTCATTTTACATAGATTCCATCACGAAAATCTAGTGTGAACTATGTATATCTAAGAAGAGTTACTAACACGTACGTTGCTGATGGGAAACGAAAAATTTTTATATTCCAATATGGACACAAATAATTCAAAAACGTAGGATTTCGTTATGCAGTATGCTGTTCGATGAGGGAAATTGATAATTCAAAATTTATCTTTTCGCAGTTATGTTTGTTATAGTGAAGATCGCCATAAATGACTGCTGTATTTTCGCAAGCATTGCTTTGTTGAATATCACAGAAAAATTGAAAAACTTATAGACACATCGATAAACTATAAATAGGGCCATATTCATAGTCATATTTATGGTTTTATTAAGTTTAATTGAATTTTCTGTTGTTCAGTAAAAAATACCCCAAACCATAGACATACTATAGATATGGACTGCTAGGAGCCATCTTCTCGTTGGTTCCAATTTTAATTATAAAGGAGACGAGCGCTTTTGGTCTAAAGACGAATAATGTGGTGTAACTTTGACACTTTGGTTTTTCATTTGTTTTGAGCGGTTGTTTGTCTGGCGTTGAAAGGAGAAAATTGCTACAAACAAATTTAAAGTGTAACAATTAAGAACTAGAAACATCTTACGACTTGCCAAGAGTTTGAATTTTCAGATTCTGTGCTTTCATCATCCTGATTATCATCCTCCTTTTAGAGCTGTTTACCTTACTAGTTCTGATTGGTATACTCGTTTTAATAATTATATATTATTTAATTTTAATTAAAACTAATAACTTTTACTTTATAATTTACGCCAATTGAAAATTCCTGATGGATTTCGTAAAAAAATAAAGAATTTCACCAAAATGTCAAACAATTAAATTCAATCAAAGCAGATGACTTTGTTTTTAACTTATTATAATAATAGATGTCCTTAGTTTCTATGGCAAAAAATATTATAATGTGTAGCCGGGCCAATTCCAAGTCGGTAATTTATCAGCTAAGTAAAATAATGTATAAATTATAAGATAAACAAATGTTTAAAAAAATAAAAAAAAAAATAAAACTGCAAATGTTCATTAATCGACGAAATTAAAAATTGCCAAACACGAAAACTACCCATCAAGTTCGATTAAAAGGTTAATCATTATCTTCAAAAAATAATGTATATGTAAATGGATCGCACGAACCTGCTTTTGGGATTCAAGTATAGTAACAGTAACTAAACTATGAATTCTTAAAAAATATAAATTTACGCAAACAAATTTGAAAAATCATTGGAGCGGTTATATTTTTTAATATATTATAAAATTTCTGTTTTTAAAATATTGATTTTCAACCAGTAGTGATTTTCAAGAAGTAAAAAGACTTAAATGACTCCAGTTAGAAGTTCAAGCAGTCAAAGTGGAAGCAGTTAAATTAAAACATCTTGAATTAAAAAATTACTTCAAAGCTGTCAAGAGACTGCAATACTTTCAATACAAATAGATTTTAGTTTTGGGAATTACTTTTTAGAGTCTAGACTGTACTGAGATGAAGTAAAAATACTTAAAAATAAATCTTTTTATTAAATTAACTGCAGTTCTGCATTCTTTTATTTATATTCTAAAACAGACATATCATCATGTGAGTTCTTAATTATCCTATATGCCATAAACATATACATTTTTAGGAGAGAATTTTTTAACTTTAAAACCGTGGTTTACTAATTATTTTTGTTTGCGCAATCACAGGGATAAAGGACACCAGCTCTTAAATTTCCAAAGATATCCCCCCTCCCAGTAACTAATATGGGACCGTAATTGAATCAGCATCCTCTCCAAAATCTATCTTGCATTGAATACTCGTTTAAGATTACTGGAGCAGTAAATTATTTCTTTTTCTTGGCTATACTTTAATTCTCCAAAGTTCAATTTTAAAAATGCAATGTTATAATTTTTAGATCCATCTTTCATGTACTGTAGTGAACCTTTAATTGAATGTTGTCATAGTTCATTGAGAGTAACTTTCTAATTAAAGTCGCAAATGTCTTTCTATTATGCTGTTATTAGCGTCTGCTTCTTGAACACCAGGTTCTGAATACTTTTGTATATTTTAGTCTGTACTAATTTGATATTATCTTCCAAAAACTTTATTAAAGCAAGAGATCTAATTCAATTTCTGTTATTACGAGAATTCTGATTGCATCAATCAAAAGAACGTGGCTCAAAATTAAAGATTCATTTTTGGCCAAAATGGTCTTTAGGAAAAATAAGACATATTCATACTGTACAGCCAGACAGAATTTTGGCACCAACGTAATGTCATGTTTGATTGAAATCACGAGTTTTATTTTTTTACGAATCGAAAAACTTGCCTTTATTAACTAGGAAACCAGTTGATCTTTATTTCCTGATCTTTTTGTTAAACAAATTTTGATAGTTTATAGGCAAAGATAGATATCCAAGTTAATAAATAGCTAACAAAATAGATTGTGAAATACTAGTTTAAATTTTATATGCGAATCAGGAGCATCCATCGGAAAAATTGCTAAAATTCTGCCTTTATTTATTTTGGAAATACATAATGTGTACAAAAAAATGCCATGATAAAGTTATTTCAAAAGGATTTATTCTGCTTGTTTTTGGTCTGATAATGCTTCAAGTGTCATTTGGGTCAAAAATGTGTGCCAAAAATACAAAAGATATAGACAGTGAATGCATTTCTGAAATCATTGAAACATGGCAAAATGCTTGTTCTAGCGGACAGGTGGTGGATTTTCCGAACAATTGTTAGTATTTTATATTTTTAACGATATTTGTGTTGCAGTTTTCTTTAAATAAGGTACTAAAAAATAAATAACCGGTTTTGTTTTGTTTTCTTATTTTTAATCAGTTAAACCAGTAGCCGAGAAGTGCTGTTATGACCTTGTTTTAGATAGCAGTGTCCCACCTTGTACAAACAAATTTTATTCATTATACTGCATCCCTGGCACAGAGGAAGAGATTAAATTTTATAAGAACTATAATGCTAATACTTGTTAAAACTTCCAATAAATAATCTTACAAAACGTAGTTATTGCGTAAAAATGTAGGTATATTTTGTTAAAAAATTAGTGAGTCGATTACATTGTGTTTAAGACTGTTTGACAATGCCACGCGAAAATAAAACATCGCGTCAGCGTTACGAGATCTCTTTTATGTTGTTTGCTCTTAAAAACCAGTATAAATAATAATAAATAACACAATCGCAACGCCAAAAATAAATAACAAAAATCGATATTTCCCGATTTGGAAGTGTAATGTGCGTGCTGATTTGATTCTTGCTTCAAATCCAAAACCGATTTTATCATTCTTATTTACTGCCAAACGAACATTTTCAGAATAGGTTGGAAATTCTTCCGGACGGCTTCAGATGACCAAACTCTTAAAGACACTATAGCTCCTCAATGCAATTAAGTTTAACGAAGAAGAATAATAATCTGGCAAGCACTTAATGCTTCAACTTCAATTTAATAAACATAAAAATAACAAACACTTTCAATCAACGCACGCGACGCACGTTGGGGTCTTCAAAATAAGCAGAAAATTTGTGAGATAAAAATGTCTGCGTAATGAATACAATCTTACCAACCATCAATTTAATATATCATTTTTATTCTATGCATATGGTATGATAGACATATTGTAACGCAATTATTTATCTGTGTTGTTAATCCGATTAGATATTATAATAATTTGCACTGATATCGATATGGTTTACCGCGTGCAGTTTTCAAAGCTCATACAGTGAAATCTTCATCATCTTTGAACTAAATAACGTCTAGAACTAGAGAGCAGACATGCGTACGCAAAGGGTGTCGTGTCTTGTATATTTTTCCGCACCAAATATTGTTTACATGGATACAAGAGATGAATGCACCCGCATCTTGGTCCATGCAGTCATTATTGACATGACATTTTGAATTACCTTTCTCTGTGATTATTATCTCGTTCATATGAGCGTAATTTATATGAACACCCAAATCAACAGTTTGCTTTCGAAAAAAAATCAAAAAACCGCAAGCCAACTCGGTGCGGTGTATGCACTTTTTACTTTTCAAACACAAAACGGGCCAGATATCTTCGATTCGCTTGCTCAATTTTTGAGTAAGAATACTCTTTGAGATTTCATTTTCCTGAACGCGCATAATTTCTTTCAACTCTCATTAAATTCTTAAATATAAAACCATAGGCATACTGATATGGACTGCTAGTCGATACTAGGCGTGTTTTTTTGCAAGCCCGGTGGGAATTGCAGGAAAAAAACGACCACAGGGATTAGTGACAGCAACACAGAAACAAAATGGAGTTTTCATACAAACTATCGATAACAAGTATATAATTTATGCCGGTAACACAGTTTTTCTGTGTGCTTAAGTTAAGCCCGGAGAATTATCTGGGTTTAGCTTAGCCCGTAGGGGATTAGTTGTTGTTGTATTTAACATGGTGATTGTTTAGCACCGACGTTGTTTTTTTCGACCAATTCCCTCTGGGCTTACAAAAAAACACGCCTACTAATTTCCATACAAAAGTATCAATGGAAGCAGTTCCTTATTTAATAAGTGACACAAGCGTCTTGTTCAAAACTTCCCCAACATGTTAAACAACATAAAAAACGGCCATATTTATTATACCTAACATATTCATCAAGAGCTTCACTGGGACCAGTTGGCTGGGATTACCTGTCTTGGTACCAGTGGTTCTGGGACCAGCAGCGTTGAAACCATTTCGCGATAATAACAATAAAGCTAAGTACAGACGATCTGACAATTTTGTCAGATGTATAGTTTCATTGGGGCATTCAATCCATTACGTCTGTCATCTGAATTTTCAGAATTCTGAATTTTTAGAGCTTCTGATTGGCCAGCTGTCATAAAAAGTCAGATGACTTTTCGTGACTTTTAGTTACGTTTAGTTACGTTTCATCTGAATTTTCAGACAAGAAATTCTCATCTGAAAATTCAGATCAAAGTTATTTGTGGTGGGGGAAATGCGAAAGCAGTTGAAGTACTACACATAAAGTTGAACTTTATAATTTTCACTGTGGTTGGCGTTTTTTGTTATGTTTTGGTCATGTAAATTAAATATTTATTTCAATGAATATTGTTTATTGTTTAGTGAGTTTTTCAAAAATCTTCCCAGAATTTTATATTGAAATTTGGATAGTTTTGCATTATTTTGTTGGTCATTATTATACATCTCAATAAAAATATTTGAAAAAAAAAATAATTTATGGCATTCTATGCAAACACTTTTAATGAAATTTATAAAATCGTTTGCTGATTTAGGCGTCAGTTATAGCGATCAGGAAAAACAATCAGGAAAAGTTGAAACAGATGGATACGATTTTTTTTTCCTTTTACAAATCTGTCAGTGGAACAAGTAAAAGCTGGATCGCAAATAATTGGAACGATTTGTTCCATTTTGTGTGAAGTGACAATCAGCTGGCACGAAAAATGAATTTACATCAGGAAAACACATTAATGCATTTTTAACAATAAAATAATTGTTGAGTTGAAAATTTTATTTGCATAAAAAATTCATTGAGTTATTTGTCATCGATTAGTACAACATTTGCGTTTCAAATCGAATGAAAACCTATGGTCGTATTTATTAGATTTTTGTCTACTTAGACACTGTCTAACTATTTTCAAATCGATGGAAATATGCTTTATTTAATAAAAATAAATATCACATTATTCACGGTTAAGACAATCTACTCTTGTGTCTAAGTTTGGCAGCTATAAGACAACAATAAACAAGGTTTTTGAACACATTTTTTAAAGTTGGACAGTTATCTAAAGTTAGACAACGTTTATAAATAAGGCCACTAGTAAATAATCTATTTGAATGTTTTTCCTGTTTCGTTTTCCTGATCGCTATAACTGACGCCTTAGTTACATTTTCCATATAATATTTCATCCTCATAACTACTCACGATGAATGCTTAATTTACGAATATAATGAAAGTTCTATTTTAATTATTTAGATTCAATGTAAATCCTATAGGTAAATGCAAGATTTTTGACTGAAATTTTAAATGTTTTTTGCGTTCAACGACATAAATTCAGAATTCTGGAAATTCAGATGACAGATATAATGCATTGAACCCGCCCATTTAATTAAGCTGTCAAGCGCCACACATACAATCACAAAAAAAATTAATCCTTTCACAAACAAAAAAATGCGATTCTGTTTTAGACGGATTTCGGGGTAAATTTTTTTTAACCTTTATTTTAAATTCTATTTTCTATGTTTTCGGCATGACAACCACCTTCAGTTCTATGATGGCAAGAACCCACCCATCCGACGAGCAGAGCCTATAGGCAAAAGCAAGCATGCCGAGCCTTCATAGATTGAACGCCCTTCACACTCCTGCTTTCAGTGGAAGCCTTAAGTCTGCAGATCCTATAGACGGTGGGTTGTACTGGGGGCATGAGGGGTGCAGGTTTTCAAGGACTATTAAGTGGACTGAATTTGATGTGCGATGGCACATGGATCATGGATCTGGAACAGGATAATTTTTTAACAAGTATATAGTACAAGTAGCAACATGGAATATATCGCCTCTAATTCAAAGATCCAAAAATTAGCTTTACTCTAGCGGTTAAATGGCTATTTGATTCTGCTTGGTATCTTTACATTACTTTTAAATTTTTAAATTTTCTGTTAAATAAGACAAAACTCAGTTTTGTGAACATTTTTAATAAATTTCGTCGTTTTAATTTGGAAGTTCGAAATACTCTTTTTACACACTTTTCACTATTACTTCTCTAAAAGCCAAGTAATCTAACGAAAAAACTTATTATATAATATGTGTTTGTTCCTCCTTTTTTGAAAGTTGAAACAAAAAATCACCCAGAAACTTCACTCTGAACATCAAATCGAAGGCTTTTGGAGTAGTAGGACTAAAAAAGGAGTGCAAAAGGAGTACTCTTATACACCGAAAGCGAAAACGACATTAGTAATAATATCGGCTTTTCATAAGACTGCTTTTAAACGCTGCAAATTTGCTGCAATTATCCTTGCAATTTTTGAGCATGTAGGTGGGGGACGTATGCGGTGTCCGGGGTAGACAAAGTTGCAGAGGTTGAAATAATTGCAGAGTTATCGCTCTTTCTTCTTTGTCCTTTTTCTTATTGTTTGAGACATAAGCGGAGTAAAGAGTGACGAGATATTATTTCCTTCTCATTTAACAAAAATTGCAGGTATTAAAATTTGCAGCGTTTAAATGGATGCTGCAATCGGAAAGAAACTCAAAAGAGAATTGCGGATAGAAATTGCAGTCATCTAAAAGCAGTCTAAGTTAATTTTTGCCCCGATCAAAAAACTTATCGAAAAAAAGGAGTGCAAAAGGAGTGCAAAAGGAGTACTCTTATACACCGAAAGCGAAAACGACATTAGTAATAATATCGGCTTTTCATAAGTTAATTTTTGCCCCGATCAAAAAACTTATCGAAACTGGGAAAACAACGTTGAAAAACTGGTCATGTACATTTTTTTATTTATCTTCATGATTTTAGCAAATCTGGCCATGCTGTAAAAGCTAATTACCACGGCAACACTCTCGACGTCATATCTTTGTTGACGTTTCCCAATGAAGTGGTGAATCAGAAAAAAACCGAAAACTTGTACTCGCGAACGAAAAATTATTTGTCGTGGCAATTTGTTAAAAATAAAATCAGAAAAATTGTTCTGCAAATGAAAACAAATAAAACAACAAAATAAAATAATCTAGTTCAATAACTAGTTTTTTTGTTCAATTAATCAACAATCTGCAATTACTGTGGAGCGGGTGTAACCGGAAAATTCTTTAAAGCACTAGACGTTTTGTTTTTCTGTGATAGAAGAGAGCCCGATGGAATTTCTTGGTCGATCAGAAATCGAGCGGTCCTTCTGCTGTTACTGTCGTCAACTCAATAAAAATATTCCGCAGCAAACTTAACTTCATCTACCATAGGCAACCGCATTTATCGCGCTCACGACTCTCAAGTCGCAACTCGCAAGCAGCAACAAAAAGACCACTTTCACTTGTTCAGGGACAACAAGAAGCTCAGCAAATTAAGTCAAGACAAAACTAGGCAACTCAGTAATATAAACATGTCTCCGAAGTGGAGCTCGCTTCTTACCAATGCAGTCGTGACTTCGTGAGGTTTTTGGTTGTCAGTTGAGTTCGGGAGTCAACAGTGTGCGGTTGTTTGCTAAAAGAGTTTTATAACAAAAATTCGGTGTGTTTTTGATTGCCAGTAGCTTAAAATATAAACATAAACAAAACTAAAGACAAACAGAAAAAAAAATATAAAACACAAATCATGGCAACTTACGAAGAATTACATGAGCGTTTAAGCAAAGTTGGTCAAGAGCATCTTCTAAAGTTCTGGGCAGAATTGTCGCACAAGGAGCAGCAGGAACTAGCTGCTGACATTAAGGAGTTGCAACTAAATGAGTTGAAACACTACTTCGATCGTTGCACGGCGTCCCTGCGGGAAGATGGAATCAAACTGGACGACCGTCTGCAGCCCATTCCAGAGTGCAAGTTGGTCAGCATCTCGCGCTCATCCGATGACATCCTCAATGAGTATCGCAACGAAGGATATAGACAGATCAGCAAGGGACACGTTGGCGTTATTCTTATGGCCGGTGGACAAGGTGAGTTGTTAATGTAGTCATCTTTCTACGTGGGTTCGTAATAAAAAATAAATAAAAACAAAACAAATCCATTGGCAGTCGATGAACCTCTGAACTGGATTGCTTAACTGATTTGTCATTACTTTTATGTGGTGGCCGCCTGTCAGCAGAACTAACCCAACCCTCTCTGTCTGCCCAGTGATCTCTTTGTTGTTTGCTTAAGTTTTATTCCACTCTTTTCATGAAGCATGAAAAGGTATAGAGACATCTCTCGTAAGAAAAAATTTTCTATCATCATTTGAATTCATTCGCATGCGGATCACGAAATTATTGCATTTAAACGGACTTTTGCTTCTTTTCTAAATTCCATTCCACGAACACAGTGTCTGTGTAGTGTACCTACATACATATGTATATCGCATCATGTGTGAAAATGATTTAAAGTAAATTGTCTAGTTACCTCACCAAAAAAGAGGAACGGTAAATTAGAGTTTTTAACTGGCACCACAGAGGTGTAATTTATTTATCTTTTCAATTTTTGTTTGTTGAAATGAAACATTGAAGATAAAAACTTGTTGTTTATCTTTTTGTTTTGTCTTGCTAAAAAAAATTAAAGTAATTAATAACGCAAGAGATAGGTATTCTTAAAAATGTTTTGATTAAATTCACAGGCCTTAAATATATTTGTAAAACTTGTGGATCGCGTGAAGCCATATCTATAGTACGGTTCACTTAAATAGGTACATTCAATACTTGCGACACAGTTAGTTTAAATTCGTTATAAAATTAAATGTCGATATTTAGTCAAACATGACATAACGTTCTAGATACATAGAATGATAGATAAATTATACTTAAGAATAAGGACGTGGTAACTTTGACGTCTGTCTGAAATATAACATAATGTTCTATAGGTATAAAGCTTAAATATCTTGAACAATTTTAAACATAAAATAAAATGAGTATGTCTCTAATCTACCAATTTAAATAAACCGTAGGGTTCTGGCTTCTTTTTGCAATTGCAACTCTTAGGTGTAATTATTATATGAAACAAATCAGTACATGCGAATTAATGTTGAAAATTAATGTAAAAGTATAGACTCATAGTCAAAATTGTTATATAATATTCTATCCACTTTGTTATTAATTGTTTTTAATAAATAAATTCTATTTACTGTTCTCCAATGAAACGGAAGTGTTTTTTTAAGGGTTTTTCTGTAAACTTACAGATGTCAATAATTTATTACAGTTCTTATTATTTAGTTTAGTATTTGTTTACTTTCACTTATGGTTTCATAACAAATATATTGGGTACATTTCAGTCAACAAAGTGGTTGATTTTTGTTATTTAAATATTTATGCAATTTCTCATAGCCATCCATCGGAAAATTGGAAAACTTTCAACAACACTTTTAACAAATACACTGTTTTCAGTAGAATCGAATGGGTAGTTTTTCAGTTTCAGTGAAAATTAAACCATTGGTTTAAAAATTAGTTTGAGAAAGTTTCAGCAGGTGGCGCTGCGAATCAAGGTATTAACAATTTATTACTTAGTCTAATCAGGTGGTTTCGACTGTACTTTAATATATTTTACATGCTTTGTTATTCTGAGTTTATTATGGGAAGCCTTAAGGTTAGTTTTAAAAACAAATTATCATAATTAAAAATAACTAGACCATTAAAAGTACTCGAGTAAAAAGAAATCCACATTTTATGACTTTGACAGCAAAACACTGCACTGTCAGGTAACACAGAGGCGATAATTTCTGCATAAAATCTTTTATCAGATTCTGATTTATTTTATTCTTTTTTTTAGGGATACCTACATATTTATTAAAATGGTTAGATTTTTTAAGTGTTGATGCAATATTTTGTCGACAAAGTTAACCCCAAACTTTGATATTCTAAATGCTTAGTATATTTTTTACTTCAAATGTCAAAATCGCGCAACATGACAAGAACACGAATTCAGTTAGATTTCATTATGAAGTTAAATAATAATTTAGATCACGTTATCTTATTTTTTTGATTTTTCATTTTGATAATATATTTGTTATCTTTTTTTGACAATCACTCAAATTATATTAATGCATTCAAAGGTTAGTTTAAGTAATTTTCAAGTTTTTACTACCGAGTGCAAGCAAATATTATGTAAACTGGTTAGGCAGCCGAACTGGATAAGTCTTGCCTGAAAGCCTCTTCTACTGCAAATACATAAATTATATTTATAATAGTAATACTGTTCAACCTTGAGGTGCATCTTATTGGTTTTGCCATTGTATTTCGCTTTATTTATTACGATACATAGTTTATTTTTATGTCGAAAGATTACTTGAAATGTTATTTTCACATCTACATATATTTTATTGATTAAAATTACGAAGAAGAATTCATTGACTAAAGGCTCAAGAATCTACCATTTTGAAACTATAATAAGTTTGTTATCTTTATCGTTTTTCGAGTCATTTATTAACAAACGCAAAAGCATTGTGCTTATAACCTTGACAATTGTGTGTTTTTGTTTTATATAAAAAATAGGTTTGAATTAAAAAGAAATAAAAAACCTTCTTCGACCGGTAAAACAGGCAAAATATTCAAATTAATTGATTTCTTTTAATCTATTGCTAATATGTTGCATCATAAAAAAATAGAATTCCTGTATATTTTGATATTTAAAAACCAAACAAAATTAAACTTTCAGCAGGCCTAGTGAGTAAAGTAGTATAACGAGTTTAAACAATATAAAGTTAATTTAAGCGTCTTCTTAACTGGATAGCAACCTTAAAAAATCTATTATTTTTGTAAGGGATGTTTGCTGCCTCGTAATACATTTTCCATAAAATATCTTTAATTAAACAAATACTCATAAGGATATATTCTTTAAATAAGTTTTATTTAAAGTGTTAGTTTTAACGACTATAACGGTTAATTACAGATGCACTTGAATTATTTAAATCAACTATCGATTATAATAAATTATCAGATGAAGCCCCTTTAAAAAATCTATAAATGTCCTTAGACTATACGTCACATACAAAAAAAAAGCTTTTTCGTACACACTACCATACTTAATAATTTCCTGTTTCTCAGATTTAATTGTATTTGTTTTATTTGTTTTCCTACATTTATAAAAGGTACAGCCAAAGTAATTTCATAATTGTTAATGTGACATAATTTTTACAAATAGCCTCAAATGTCTAAAGACAGATTTTTGCCAGAAATTGCTGAGTAGGTCTCGAGCATTGTTGGTTCCAGCAAGACGGAACAACCGGATGGTCGGAAGATTCGTAAAGATTTTTAACGGATTTCCAACGACCGATAGAACTTGTCAATTTTCGAATGAAAATCTCCACGAAATATGCGAGCGTCCTTGCGACCGTATCAACGTGAATGACTTAAGAAAATGTTTATGTTTGTTAATTTTTTTTATCTTAAACAACTGAAATAATAAAAAGGTGTCAAACAAGTAAAGTAATAATAATCAAAGTAAACGATCAACACTGCTTTTTTAATATTTTTGCATGTGTATCACTATCACGTATTTTTTATTTTGTTCCACACCAATAAAATATTTCTATTTCTTACTAAAATTGCTGTTCGACAGCAAATAAGACAAAGTAACAATGCTAGTCGTCAGAAAATATTATTGGTTGAATTCCCGAATTTTTGTTTTCAGTTTGCAACATATCGGAGACAATTTCATCCGCACTATTATTTATTATAGAATCATATTTTGGGTTTTCTCGTTAACGACTAATCTATTTTCGATAAATTTTTTTTTTCAAGAATACAGAGGACCTTCTTTATTTTAAACTTTAATCTTTTTAAGAAGTTGTTTTAGCAATTTCTTGATATCCAGTCGCCAAATTCTTGGTTCTGGTAAACAATTAATTTTATTCCGACTCTCGTTAAACAACTGCTTCCATTGAAATTTTTATTTTAAAAACTCTGACACTTGACCATGAGATGTAACCTTAACATTGATAATGAAAATAAAATATTTTCAAACTTTTAGATTTTTCTGGCATATTATGAGATATGATTCATCAAAGCAATACAAAAAATAGACCTATTATCACTTGAAGGTGCGAGATTTTTGTTTGTACTTCAAGAATTTTGCAAAAACAAAAGACACTTGTACAAAGTCGTATAGTTATGATAAGTTTTTTTTTTTTTTTTGCTGTTGTTGATTGAAACTCTTTATTAATGAGTGTAAGTATGTGGAGCAAAATTTATTATCAACGGGTTTTATATGACGATAAGTAGAGGCAGTGTGGCATTTTAACAGGAAAGCACATTACTGTGTTTAGCAGTATTTAATACTAAAATCAATCGCCGTTATTCCATATTCCACAGTTAACACATTCAGAAGATACGTTTCTGCGGTAAAAAAAAGGAAAACATAATTTCCGAGTATATTTTTTTTAGTATACCTAAAAAAAATTGTTTTGATAAGGTACTTCATGTTAAATAAATATGATATCGCAAAGCCCTTCGGCCCATATTTCATATTTGCCTCAAGTTTCAACTGTGGCTTTGTAGAAATTTGAATTAGTTCAACTAATTTATTTCAAAATCGTCAGCACTGAGGAAAATAACAGGAAAAGAACCTACTTATTATGTACATACTACGTGGCTCTATAGAATGTGATAAGGGGTGTATTGTATATACATACATACTTGAAACAGAACATTGAAAATTTAATTTGTAAGCTACATTGAAACACACTCTCGATCGGCTTTAGCTCCTATTACCGACGTTGATTGTTTTAAACATTAATTTAAAAAAAATGTTCTCAAGAACCATCATTTTAGCGACAATAAACACAAATGTGTCTTCTATTTTTGTCTTATTGTTTATTAAAAAATTGCGCAAAAGGTTCGATAAGAAATGCATACATATGTACATATGTATATATATCGTTATCACAAACTGATCTACTTCTACTTATCAGATATCGTTGATTGCTGAGGCTTCCAAAAAAGTAATGATTTTTTTTTTGAGTAAGACGTCATTTTCAACCACTTAACTGCCACAACGGATGTAAAATTTTGGTAAATATCTGTTATCGTTGTAGTCAAGGACAACAACATTTTAGATTCGCTTCCAAAAAAGTTCAGGAGGGAAAGAGAGGCGAAATATTCAGCTAGTCTGTTTGAAATTAAAACTAGCGCTATAAATTCAAAAATCTATTACTAAAAAAATAAGACTTCTTTCGACATATTTTTTTTTTATTATTTTATAACCAAATAAGAATCGAAAATCCTAAATAAGAACTAAAGTTATCAGGCGCTCCTAGTGACTCAGTGGCTTGTGTCAATTTAAATAATTAAATTGTTTACATACTGATACATTTTATTTAGCTCTTTAGTACGTTTTGATAAGAGCAAATGAGGTATAAACATAAAAAAAAACTATTTTTGAAAAATTTTCGCTCTACTATCTTTCAGAAGCTAAAATCATCTTCACATTCCACTCACAAATTTATAAAATCATTCAAAAATTAAAAGCCAAATTAGTATTGTGTTAAGTAAAATTTCAATTTAAATACGTTCAGTAAAATGAGATATCCGAGAATTTAAAAGTGAGTAACCGAATCCAATTTTTTTTCTCAGTATTTTGAAAGAATAACACAAAAACTGAATGGGCTTCGTACGACCAGAGAGGAAATTCGTTGAAAATCTCTGCGAACCTTGCGACCATCCAACAGACCATCCAACCGACCATACAACCGACAATTCAACCGACCATCTAACCGACTGTTCGAACCCTTTACACACTTGAGGACGGACCACCAGCAGACATTTTAAATGAATTCGAAGTTTTCGACCCAATCACGTTACTTATTTCTTATTTTATTTTATCCATTCGGTTCATTACTCTAAATACCATTATTCTGATTTCCACACAGATTCAAAAAAAGTGTTCTGATTTTCACTTTCACGTTAGGCAGTATTCAAACCTTTTTTTTTTATTTCGAAATAAGTTAAAATCAAATTTATTAAAATAGACCTAACTCACACAATTAAAAAAAATGCCCGTATGCTTCTTTATTCCATAGGAACACGCTTAGGTTTTGCTCATCCCAAAGGCATGTACGATGTTGAACTTCAGTCGCGTAAAACCCTATTCCGTATACAAGCTGAACGTATCTTGAAATTGGAACAGTTGGCCTTTGATTATACCGGACAACGTGGTCGAATTACATGGTACATTATGACATCGGAACACACAATCAGCGCTACGTTGGATTACTTCGTAGCCAATAACTATTTTGGATTAAAGAGAGAAAATGTGATTCTCTTCGAGCAAGGTTCTCTGCCATGTTTTGAATATGATGGCAAAATCATATTAGATCAAAAGCACCGAGTTGCACGTGCTCCCGATGGCAATGGAGGAATTTACCGCGCCATGAAGAATCGGGGTATCCTAAAGGACATGAATACCAGAGGTATTCAGTATCTGCATGCGCACAGTGTAGATAATATTCTAATCAAGGTCGCCGATCCGGTTTTCATTGGTTTTTGTGTCAAGGAGAATGCTGATTGTGCAGCTAAAGTTGTGGAAAAATCCAATCCCAACGAACCTGTGGGAGTTGTTTGCATGGTCGATGGCAAGTACCAGGTCGTTGAGTACAGTGAGATAACATCAAAGACAGCTGAAATGCGCAATTCCGATGGTCGACTTACATTCAGCGCCGGCAATATTTGCAATCACTTCTTTACATCTGGTTTCTTACACAAAGTTGGTCACAGTTTCGAGTCTGAACTTAAACTTCATGTTGCGAAGAAGAAGATTCCATTCGTTGATAACTCTGGCAAGCGAATTACACCCGAAAAACCCAATGGCATTAAAATCGAAAAATTCATTTTCGATGTCTTTGAATTTGCCCAGAAATTTGTTGCTATGGAAGTTCCACGAGATGAGGAATTCAGTGCACTTAAGAATGCCGATAATGCAGGCAAAGATTGCCCATCGACAGCCAGAAACGATCTCTATCGATTGCACAAAAAGTACATCGAAGCAGCTGGTGGAATAGTTCATGGAAACGATTGTGAGATCTCACCATTCCTGAGTTATGCCGGTGAGAACTTGGAACAATTAGTCAAAGGAAAGTCCTTTACCGCTCCTGTTTACTTACGCAGCAACATGGATTCAATGAATGGTCATCTGTAAAAAAAAAAAAAACAAAAATGTAAACTATAAATACTTAACATTCAAATTTTACCTACTCACACTACTTAAATTTTTGAAAGTACATAATATATTATATTATAATGTATAATCCGTTTAACTAGAACTTACTATTAGTTATGTAAGATCTTAGGGCAATGATGCCAGAAAGAATTCCCGGATTTGCCAATTTAGTATTCGTATTCTTAAAGTTGTTAATTGTTAGTCGTCTAGATATAGTTTTTTTCTCGTTATTATCTCTGTTATTACTTTTGATTATTTTTTTTTAACCATAAAACTTTAATTCATAAATATTTTTATTATGAATGGTGGAAATGTTATTTTATTCTGTTTACACTTTTGTTTGTTAAAAATAAAATAATATATTTAATGTCTTACGAAGTGCAATCGAATTTTAAATTAAATTATATCAATGTATTTGTTTTATTATGAGGATAGAAAACTCTGTTAAAAATATATATTTTAAAGCATTTCTATAAAAACGTATAATTTTTGTTTTATGTATGTTAAAAAATAAAGCAGCAATCCCAATATAACGTGCTGTAGGCTACATTTGTTATTTGAATAAGAAGACTGTCACATTCTAGGAGTTGAAATATCATCTTAGATATTACTTTATTGGTATAAATCAAAATTGATGGGTTAAATGGTAATTATTTAGTAAAATAAGTAAAAAAAAAATTGAATAAATCATATCCTATAAAGAATCAACTTAAAAATCGTTATGAATTTTGTGAACTTAAAATTCGTTGGTTTGCAATTAAAATTATTCGTTCTTCCCTTGAAAAAGTGGCTGCGATTGTTGCTTTGCTGCACAGTGTACATAAAAACAAATATGTATTATTTGAAAAGTATGTATAAATCAAAATTGTAAAATAATGCAATTGGTCGTGTTCGAAAAACTTGTCATATCTATCCGGATAGGTTTGTGTAATCCCTCGTGAAAAAAAAACTAATACAACAACAGCTCAAAGTATGTGAACAAACAGTTGTGTAGTATTAATGAACTGAATGTAATTTTTCGACATGGAGCCAGCCATTTGGCAATGTATTTCCGACTTCCATAGCTCGGCAGATTCAAACCACACTATAACTTAGCTCGTATATGGTCAGCTTTAAACTTTTCCAGTTCCTTAAACCCTTAAAAGTGCTTCAGAAATTCATTTATCTATCTATTTATCTTGGGTCAACGGATTTCATTGGTTGACTTGACGGTACGTACTCATAAATGTAACTGTTTTTTGTGAGCAGTACTGCAGTCCAGCACTTTTTATTTAATATCCTTAGTGCATCTGAGTTCTTGATCAGCTCTTCTCAATTTTATACATGTATGTAGTTTTGGAGTTCTGGTTACGGTTAGGCTTGCTACTTTTTTGTTTGTTTTCAAGAACTTTATGCTAAAATTAAATAACTGAAGAATTTAGGTATAGTAAAAATAATAGAACATTAACAGCTTACCTCTCAAATCGCCGCTCTGTTCGCAGCTCCAGTATATTTTTAGCCTAAGTTACACAACAATTAAATATGTTTATTTATTTGGACGACTGTCCAATGTTAGCCAAATTTTATAAATATGATTGTAAATAATGAAAATGAATATTTTAGGATTTATTAGTTATTGTTGTTGCAAATGGAGTATATAGGTAGGTACATGCAAAAAATATATTGCTATTTGCAATTCTCTACATATGTACATATACAATACATTCATATATTGTTATTCTGTTAAAATACATTTTGTTATTTCTTAGTTATTTTCTTGTTTTTTTTTTTATATATGTACATATCATATTAATGTACTATATATATGTATGTACCTCAATCAATAATGACATTTTAAAACGGCTGAGGAATATAATTTTATTTATTAAAACAAGCTATAAATCCAAAAATATATATATATAAACTATAAAATATGCACATATGTACAGCTAAATGCCTTTCAATTGGTACGATTTTCTTAACATAGGTAAATCTTATTAGTATATTTATTAACGGTCATAGAAAATCATCTGTACCTACGTCTCTCTTTAATAAAAAATAAAGATTCTCCTTATTATTACAATGTCGTCTACCTTATCTTATCTAATTATTGGCGGAAATCAATTATGGTCGGAATTTGTTTAAATTGTTTGCTTTATCAATAAAACAAGTAAATGTATAGATACTTCTTGCTAAGAAGTACGCAATTAATATAATGTAACTGTAAGTATATTTGGAAAAAAAATGTTGAATAAACTGAAAACAGTTGTCTTGGCATGTGTTTTTATATTTTTTTTTTCTTTTTTTCCAAATAATAAAAAAAAAGGAAAATAAACTAACTCGTGTATTTGAATTGCTTAAGTCTTCATCAAAAGAGAGTCTGTACACGCAGAACAGAAAAGTACCTTTCTTGTTTTCAAAGAATTGACATTAATAAAGTTCCTGAATGAAAATTTATTAAAATCGGATATTATAATACAGATCCTTAAAGAACTTTTAAAAAAGAGCAAAAGAAGCTAATAGAATAAAGATAAAGTATGTATCTCCTTGGTCAATATTTCAAAATATTACAAAAAATTTTGTTTTTTTTTAAATATTTTATCGAGAAAAGCTTCTGCAAAAATTCCTTTAACGTGGACTTGGAAAATAATAAAATAAAAAAAATTACATTTCTCCCGAAATGTCTTTACCGTTAGCTCATCAAATGCATATTAATTTTAATTTGTAAATAGGGTTGACAAATGTATTAATGTAGCTTTGAAGAAAAAAAAAAAACGGGGGTGACTACTACCCAACCATCTTATTTTAAGGTGCCAGTTATAGCTATCATTGAAAACCATCATTGGAAATTTAAATTTTAAGTTATATAAGGCACTTAAAAAAGGGAATCAGTCAAAATATGCTAATAAAAAGCTGTTGACTCAATTATTATTTCTAGTCAAAAAAATATTTAATTTTGGGCTAATCCTTCACATAAAATGATTTTTAAGATGGGTTAGGGTCATAATTCTGTATTCTGTATTCTATAAATCTAAAATTCTTTAAATCCAAAATTCTGTTTTTCAAAATTATATAAGTCCATAATTCTGTATTTCGAAATTCTGTAAATTATAAAAGAAAAATTGTTTTGATAATGAAAAAAAGTGCGCACTTTCTTTCATTATCAACACAATTTTTCTATTATAATTTACAGAATTTTGAAAAACAAGATTTTTGAGCTAAGCTTTAATTAGAGTACATTGGTGTATTTTAAATAAATTTAATAAATTTTTATCGAATTTGGAAATTTTAAATGGAATTAAATTATAAAGAAAACATAGTAATCCAATATCAAAAACCTTTTTCTTTTATAATTTGTTTATGCAATTTTGGAGTGCACAAATAAATTTTAAAATTATGTGGTTGGAAAAATATTTTTGGAAGTATGCGAAGTATGGACAAAATTGTTAAAATTAAAAAAAACAGTAAAAAGTAACGCATCCACAGTATTTACATCACCATACAGTATTTAATTTTTTCCAGAATTTTATAACAGAATTTAGAAAAACAAAGAATTCTGGTTTTACAGAATTTTGGAATACAGATAATAGATTTACAGAAATGGAAAACAGAATTTTGTTCATAAAGAATTTTCAATGATCAATGATAAGGTAGTTTATTAATTGAAACAAAGAAATTAATTTCGTGTGCAATGTTGGGGCAAAATGGTTTTTTTGTTGGCAAAAATGACCTATTAATTAAATCATAAGCATTGGCATCAAAATAATCAATGATTTTGCGTTTTAAGTGCCTCAAAACTTAAGTTTAAAATTCCTAATAATGGGTTCAATGATAGTTAAGTGACTGTCACCAGCAAAATTGTCATTTCCGTGACATAAAAAAAATACTTAAAAAAATATTAATTAACGGACACAGAATAAGTACATCAATAACGTGACCCATTGGCTGTTTACGGAACATATGCCAAAATGCACAAAACAATATTAGTATCTAGTAAATTGTATTTCATCTTCATGTAATAAAGGCATTTCAAGTTGTCATTACCGTATATGTGTCATTCATTGTTAAATTTAATGATAAAATTCACCTTGTTTCTCAGTGCATGCCTTTCTTAAAAAAATAAATAATAACATGAGTTTAAAACATAACATTCAGTAAAGCTCGGTTTTATTAAAAATAACTTTCGGCTTCACGTCGTAATTTTCACGTCAGTTCTGTCATACCCATGAAAATAAGAATATTTCAAAATAACAAAATTGCGTGGCCTACTACATTTAAATGTTTAATAATATTTTTCAACTGCAGCATAACTTAACAAATATTAAATATATTTATATTATTAAATGTGCATTTCTATAGGTGAAAAACATTAATGTTTTGAAATATTGACCAATATAACAATATAACATTATAAAGGTGGAAGTTTAAAATTAGGTTTAACCAAAATTTCAAACTATCCAATTGACTATTGAAAATGGCAAAGGCAATCAAAATTATTTCATGAACAAAATTAATATTAAGCAATTTTTAAGTAGTCAAATTGAAAAGCAAATCAATTTTAAACGGGTAGAGTGAACTTACGTGGAAATTTCTGTAGCACAGTAAGTTGTGCTGTTCCGTTCCTTTGTTGCTCAAAGTACATCGAAAGGTCGAGTTGAATTTGGATTGAGTTTGCACTTGAATATTTAATTTGATGTTTACACATCTTAACCGTGAGTCCTGGAACTCACACTTTTTTTATTCAATTAATTTTTTAACGTTTAATTACCTACCTATTGCAAGTTTACAAATCACATAAATGTTTACAAAATATGTATTCAGTCTTTAAAACCACAGTGTAATCGTTATACGCAAACACATCCCTAGTAAAAGTTATTATAAGCTTTAAAAGCTTTTTTTTATCGATATTTAAAGTACCGATTATTATCGATATTTCCTACCATCTCCATGTGATAGTGTTAAACAAAACAAACACTAATAAACTCCAACTGGAGAGGGATCACGACAATCGGCAGTGGATTCTCTTATCAGTTTTTCTTTTTCAAAAGCGTCAACAAGTTAAATTTTATTTTTCTAAAATAACCGACTAGATTGTGCATTTAAGTGCTGTTAAATAATCAATTGATTTATTTAAAACGGGAATATTTCAGTAAGTATTGTTCATTCTTTATCTAATACTAAACCAAGGCCCATATCGAGCACATAGGAAGAACATGTCTAGCGAAGAATTTATTGCCACAGGTAGTTGCATAAGAATTATTATTGATGCACCTTTATTTATAAATGCTTATTTGTCTTAGAGCATCAGCATAGGCGTTTAAATCCACTGACTGGGCAATGGGTGCTGGTTTGTCCACACCGCATGAAGCGCCCGTGGTCAGGTCAACAGGAATCCCCTCAGAAAAACGAGCTTCCTGAATTCGACCCCACTAATCCGCTTTGTCCAGGTGTAAGCCGCCCTAATGGTGTCGTAAGTTCTCAATTATTATTTAAAAATTTTTTTTGAAACTTCGAGTTTATTCGAATAGAAAAATCCAGCCTATGAGTCTACATTTGTATTCACAAACGATTTTCCTGCTCTGCTTGAAGGTGTACCAGACCCCCCAGTCAGCAGTGATCCATTGTTTCAGGTCGCGCCTGCACGAGGCACCTGTAGGGTAATGTGCTTCCACCCAAAGTCCAATACCACTCTGCCGTTGATGAGTTCAAAAGAAATCGCTGCAGTTATCAAAGAGTAATCATATTTTTGATAGCAAATTTGTAATGTCTTATCATGAAGATTTTGTTAAAGGTGGATTAACCAATACAATGATCTGCAAAAGAAGTACACTTGGGTTCAGATCTTTGAGAACAAAGGTTCAGCAATGGGTTGTTCGAATCCACATCCCCATTGTCAAATATGGGCATGTTCCTTCTTTCCTTCGGAGCCACAGATTAAAGACCAAAATCTAAGAAAATATTACGAGCAGCACAAACGCGCTTTGCTAGATGATTACGTTAAACGGGAGTTAAGCAAAAAAGAACGAATTGTCGTCCAGAATCCAGATTGGCTAGTTGTTGTTCCCTATTGGGCATCTTGGCCATTCGAAACGATGTTGATTTCACGCAATAAAAATAGGCGAATCAATGATTTGACAAAGAATCAAATCGATAATTTGGCATTGACCATTAAGGAATTAACTACAAAGTATGATAACCTATTCAGATGTTCATTCCCTTATTCTATGGGTTGGCATGGTGCTCCAACTGGCGATGAAATAGGAAAAGATGCTGCTCACTGGACGCTGCATGCAATCTACTATCCACCGTTGTTGCGTTCTGCAACTATTCGAAAGTTCATGGTTGGCTTCGAACTTCTGTGCCAGGCGCAGCGTGATTTAACCCCTGAGCAAGCCGCTCAACGATTGCGAGACATTGATGGCAAAAAACATTATTTACATTAGTAAGTACTGGGAAGTAATTTTGTACAATATTCTGTGTTTACAAAATTTGTAAGGAATAAAGATTCCAATATTTTATTTAGTTAGGATTATTTTATTTTATATTGAAATTATTGTTTGCGGGTAACAATTTGCTGAGTCGACTATTTATTCACTTCAAATTTAGGGGTTTTGTAGAAATTAAAATATAAATAATTAAATTCGAGCTAAAAACTGAAAACTGGTAAGCAACGTTTTAAAACGCGTTTCAATGCCAAAATGTTATAGGTGTGTTTTCGTGGGAACTGTGAAGTTAGTCAGTTAAATTCTAACACGTACAACAACAATAAATGGCTTCAAATTACTTTACAATTATACCTTTTTATGGCAAAATTGAGCAGCGACATGTGAATTCGATAGTTATAGTTTTTAAAAGAACCGTTGATGTGTTGTGTAATCTCTCACTCGTTTTTATTTTTTTTATATATATATATACAATAATAATACAATTATATATAATATAATTAATTTAAAAATAAACCATTCAATTGCATAGGCAAATACATTGTTTTTTTGTATAATATTATAATTATTACGTGTATATATGTCTTTTTTTATCTCAAACTTTGTTTCTGACTGGCACATCGAACATTAATATAGCTAAAACTACATATACAGCCTTACTACTCAAATACATAGAATTAAACAATTCAACAATAATAATACATTAAATATCTTATTGTAGTCGAAGTTAGACATAGTACATGGATTACAGAAGCGACACTTCGACCAATTGCAGTAACATCGAACGCAGCACACTGTTTTTTTTTTTTTTTTTTTCTTATGGGTTACAGGTTACAGAAATAGGAATAAAAAGGTTATAGCAGCAAGTTAGTTCTTGCATTGAGATTGTATTTTCAGAATTTACGTGGTGTATTTCTTCATGAGAGCACGGTTCTCAAGGGATTGCATCTCTTTGAGCAGCAGGGCAATATTGTAACGCAAACGATGAAACATCGCAATCGGAAATTCCAATGTTCGATACTCGCCGTTGGGAGTTTGAAAATGGATTATGATTGTTGGTTGGGAGAGTTGAATGATTCCACTGAAAAAAAAACAAATAGAATATTACTTAAAAATTTGTTTGCCAACTCTAGTAAACATGACTCTACTGAGTTTAACTAAGTGACACAATAGCTGTCTGTTTCCAACAATATGGCACTTATGAGTATAATGATGAAAAATTGTTAAAAACATAATAATACATAAAATAGTAAAAGTATGAGTTTCGTTTGTGTGCAGAACTAGTACGTTACTTATATTTTTTGTAGAAATTATAGCTTACCAATCTCCCAGCGAGATATTGATCCGCCATTGCAATCTTTTCGGAGGCGACCTAAGGCATTTGACCTCGTAAAAGTTCTTTGTCAACGAGTCCCTGTGATTGTGCAAAACCTTACTAATATCGTCAATGCATTCTTCTGTAAACCTGTAAGAAAAGTTGTTTATTCACATTTTTTCAAATATTTCCTCGAAATTTTCCCAAAACTTGAACAACGAAAATAGACAAAGTAAACTTACTTTAACTCCCTCAGACACTGGCGCAGTTCATCGTCCTTGACACTGCCCTTGGGCGTCCTTAGAAATATTTGCATTATCTGTAGAATGGCAGCAAACAATTCACAAAAGTTTTCTGGGATTTCACAACCGGAATGAGTTAACTTGGTGAGGGCAAGATCCAAAACTTCTGGTGAACATTTACGGCTTTCAATGTAGTGCACTGAGACTTGGATGAGAACACGTAATACTGGCTTTGATAGTTGGGGCACATACTTAATGTAGGGCTTGACTGTTTTCAGCATTGTGTATTTAAAATTGGACGACATTTTTTATAAATGTATTTGATTTTTGGTAATAGCTGGACAACGTCTTTGGTAGCTTAAAGTATACAGAGATTTCTGATGACGAAGAAGAAAATTACCAAGTTACAGAGGAGGCAAAACAAAAACAACTCGATATACAAAGAAAAACAAGCCCACTTATAAAATTGTTGATTGATAGGCACTGAGCCACATGCAGCCAAATGCAGCTTTGCGGAATTGGTTGTTTGCCAGCGATTGAATGATTCTCTATACAAATATTATTGAGAAGTTATTGATTCGAAGTAATCGCATAACTTACACTTGTTTTCTGTATTATTCAGAATTTTTAGAGTTAAACTTTTATCTTTTATGCCTGCGTTTAATTTGGTTGGTATCCAAATACTTCGAAGTTAATAAATTTTGACGTTTATAAAATGACGTTTGTGTCCAGAAAAAGCTACAGGGTGCAACAAAAAAGAGAAATACTTATTGATTACACAAACAGATCTAAGCCAAAACAGGAGTGTGAATCGCTGTACTTTATCCGCAGGTGTGTGTTTGTGCAAATTCGCAAGGAATTTCCCGTTGCCAAAACTAGTACGGGTTTTCGTCGAGGATCGAGAAGAAGAAACTTAACATAAAAAACGTATAGAGCGTTTCGTTGGATTACTTTTGTAGAAACCATTTAATTAAATTGATTTGTTCATATTCGTTTAAAACTAAATAAGTGCAAAAGAAACTAACATATTAACGCATTGAAATACTTTTATGTATAAAACGTGAAAATCCAACTTCAACTCAACAATCACTTTCCCTTAATACCATTTTGTTAACAATTCACGTTTAATTTATAAATACTATAAACATACATTTCACAAGTAATTCATTATTCAGATAATTTAATTTAAAAGCAAGAAAGAAACTAACATCTGCATGTTTTTTCTCTTTCATTCCAACTTTTTGGACGTCCGGAATAGATTTCGCCGATCCAACAGGCCAGCGAGATCGGTTCTGTAGTTTGTGCATCATGTCTTTGTGTTAAATTAATTCAAATTCATAAGACTGCTTTTAGACGACTGCAATTTCTATTCGCAATTCTCTTTTGAGTTTCTTTCCGATTGCAGCATCCATTTAAACACTGCAAATTTTAATACCTGCAATTTTTGTTAAATGAGAAGGAAATATATCTCCTCACTCTTTACTCCGATTATGTCTCAAACAATAAGAAAAAGCACAAAGAAGAAAGAGCGATAACTCTACAATTATTTAAACCTCTGCAACTTTGTCTACCCCGGACACCGCATACGTCCCCCGCCTACATGCTTAAAAATTGTAGCGTTTAAAAGCAGTCTAAAGGCTAGGAAAAACTTACGAGCACTTGATTTCACTTTAAATGCGTACCTATACAGTTTTACATAAAATTTTCATTACTTTTTCATCTTTTTTAGTTTTGTCTTATAATCAACAAAATTAGAAAAAAAAACTAGTTTAAATCAAATTCAACGTTATTATTGAGACTTATTTATGTGAGTGTTTGTGCTTTTGGTCTCGATTCTGTAATTAAGTCCAGATTCATTTTATTTATTAATTTTATTTACTTTAATACAAGCGAAACTTAAATCTAAACATATTATTCTTAAAACTAAACTTAATAGAGAAAACTTAAATCTATGGTGGGTTTTTCGATGTTTTTTTGTTTTTATTTATTTTTTTTGTTTTATTAATTTAATATTGAATTGGGCTTTTCCAAAAACTATATATCTATAACTATATTATATTTGGCGGTTCTAATTGGGGAGAAAACAATGCAATACAAACAAATATACTTACAAATACAAACACTTTTCCAACGGTGTGACTAGTGTGCACATTATGATTTATCGTAGTATATGTGAGTATATTTGTTTGTATTGCATTGTTTTCTCCCTAACTAGGGAGAATTGTCACATTGACTTATGGGGGAACTTCCCAATTGGGTCATTTGGTCCACCCACCAGTTTAAAAAACTTAAAAATTAATCTTACAAATAAATAAAAAAACAGAG
Source organism: Epistrophe eligans (assembly GCA_951394125.1). Classification (NCBI taxonomy): domain Eukaryota; kingdom Metazoa; phylum Arthropoda; class Insecta; order Diptera; family Syrphidae; genus Epistrophe; species Epistrophe eligans. Next base: position 1,148,486 of record OX596028.1, read on the forward strand.
TGGAGAGTGGATATGTTGGTGTGAAAGTGAAGGATTAATTGTCATTGATTTATTTGCCAAATGCAACATTCTTGATATCGGTTCAAAGAATCCATAGTTAGTGCGGTGGTAAGATTATTTTTAGATTTATTTATTATTACGCTTTAAATTCATTTTACATAATACTTAAGAATACAAAAGTTATAATTATAAGGTGGGCGGAAGAGTGGAGCAGATCTTAGGTTACGTGAGTTAGTATAGATCGGGATCATTTCCAACAGAATATGTAGATCAATAGTCCCTGTTAAGAGTTGGTGCACGAAGAGTATATCAGTGACTTCTCGACGTTTTTAAGGGTTTGGAGATTGAGCAATTTCAGTCGATATTCATAGGGGCAAGATAAAGTTATCTGAGCACAGAAAGTCGCGAAGGGCGAATCGAACAAACCTACGTTGTACTGCTTCAATCCTAAGGGAGTGAGAGTTATGGAATGGTGACCAGACTTGGCTAGCGTATTTGAGGAGGGGTCTTACAAAAGTAATGTAAAGGGACTTAATAACATAGGGGTCAGAGAATTCTTCAGACCACTGTTTTATGAAGCCAGGAGGGGAATTGGCCTTGTTAACTATTTGATCAAAATGGAAGCGGAGAAAAAAGATGAATTTACAGTGAAAATAAAGGGAGTCGTAAACAATGAAGAGCTTGGGGATAGAAGAAAGTTTAGCAATAGGTCGGTAGTCCCTCTTTGTCATTTTGTGGGGTTCAGAAGGCTTTTGGCCTTTTGGGTGACTTATATTTCTGAAATGGATGTCAAAAAACATGCTTTACAACAGTAAAAATTTATTTTATTCATTGACTGGTAGACGGCTATTAAATTATTAAAATACTAGCAGACCCCGGCTCGCGTTGCTTCGCAAAATACCCTTAGTTTATGTAGGTATATTATATTATTAAAAAAAGTTTATATGCCTTCGTTTTGAGAAAAATCAATCTCCTTTTTTAAAAAAAATAATTTGTTTGTAGGTACCTACATATGTACATAATTATAACGTTTAAATAATGAAAACTTATTATTAATATCTTATTTTTATAATTTGTAACTATGCCAATATTCAATTGCGAGCAAGCGACTGTTCGCACCCAATGTTGTTTTCCGAATGACGCTTGTTAACCTCTCGTCGTGCCATCTCTTTCTTCTTATATAATTAACAAATATACGTTACGTACATACCTACTGCGCTACGTTTTATAAAAAAGAGTGAGTGTAATCAGAAAGATTAGCAAAAACGGAAAAAGATGTCAGAGGAAGAGTAAATCCAAAATCGACTCAACTTCAATATTTTTTCTTTTTATTTTCACTCGGCTCATTTTTGCATTGCATTGTATCTCAAGTCAATTTATAAATACACACACAACAGCACCCACTTTTTCATGTTCTCCGTCTCACATTTTTTTAAGAATCCATTAATTGGGCTTTTCCAAAAACTATATCTGTGCCGATAAGTTAAAACGGCTTAAGTCAATTTTTATCATTTTTCAGTATGATCAAATAAAGTTTTGCGAACTAGTTTTTTAAAACTTTTTCGGTGATATTTAAAAAACTTTTGGTGCTAGACTAATGAAGTTTTTTTTTGAGGATACATACTTACAATTCCCTTAAAATGCATATTTCTTTTTTGTTGAAAAGCGTCCAAATAATTAAGAAAAACGTGTTTTATAAACATAAGCCTTTTCAAAAAAATGCTTAAAGATTCACAATACAGCTTATGTGACATAAGATGTTTTAAAAAAATGTAATTTGATTTTTGTTGACTCTTATTTCTACTTAAGCTTTTTCAAAATAATGTAAAAAACTTCAAGTTACTACATAAGTTCGAAATAATAAAAACTGTAAGTGAATAACCACACAACGATCTTTTGAAAACGATTTTTTTATTTTTATTGAAGTATTTTAAGTAGGTACAAAAATAAATAAATAATGAAGTCTTTCATCTTAAAAAACAAAACATAAACTATTATTATTATTAAATTGTATGAGAAAATTCATTTTTTTAGTTTTTCACAACTTTTGTTTTTTTTTAGAATTAAAAGAAATATAAAAATACTGGTTTAAAACTTGTTTTAGAATACAACATTAATTATAAAAATAATATTTTAAGATTTAATTTTCATCTTCACTTCCATCATCACTTAAATCAGGATGAATATCTTTAATTTCGTCGGATTTAAGATTCATATAAAACTCGTGGTATGATTTTTCAATAACAGGCAGTAGTTCTAATAAGTCTTTTTTCTTTTCCTTGCTGATGATATTAGGCCCGGAGTAACAAATTGGAATTTCATCAACGTCTACGACTTTGCTTCCACGCTTTTTTATGTTGAGATATTGAAATTCTTCGTTTTCATCAAGGCTTGTTTTGTATTGTATAATTCCAAACTCATTTGTAAAACGCAACCACTTGACATCTTGCCAAACAAATTTTTTCTTGCCTTCGGATGTTTTACGCCAAATAAACTTTTCCTTTGACATTTTCGCAAAGTCCAGAAAGTGTGTACGGGTCATTTCATGGACAATGAATGGTTTTTTTCCAATCGATCTAACTAACTGATACCAATCCCTTGGATGATGGATTTTCACTGAAGATACCTTTTTTTTTCTCTCAATGGCAGCATGATCAACATCACACTCCATATGGGTGTGTCCAGGCACCAAAAATTTGTGGTCAATTACATCAAGGCTTGAATTCGTGCTAAAAATTTCGAACATTGTAGCTACGTACCCATTTTTGTTTTGACCCGCACAACAATCACTATAGAAGATCAGGTGTTTTATGGTGTTTGGAATCGTTTTGAGATGCTGGAAAACACATGAAGCTATCTCATTACCTCCACGGTTTGCAATGGATTCATCCCACATATAACAATATGCTTGGTTTTTTACACAGTCATGGATGGTAAGGTTGTACGTCCACAGTTGTCTTTTGTAGAACGAAACATTTGTTCTCAAAAATGGAGTAGGAAGGCACTGTTGTAAATCAAATGCGTAAATTTTGATTGAATCGTTATTCCTGCCAATATCCTTGTCCTTTTTTTTGCTTTGGTACGCGAGGTCAGCTAGTTTATGATGTTCCTCCTGCTCTTTTCGTAATAGACGTGTGGCTTCTTCTCCCTCTGCTCCAATTTCTATTTTTGTTTTTAAAATTTCACATCTGTGACAGGTATCGAGTTTGGGTTTTTTAAATTTTATATTCATGCTTTTGAATATTTTTGAATATGTCGAAATTGAAGCTATTGTTTGATATTTTTCACGGTACAAACTATACATCGATGAAAGTGTTAAATCACTGTGAAAATATTTGCAGGCACTGTCTCTTCGAGTATAGTGAGATTCATTACCTGGAAAAGAATTGATATGATCTCGGATCTCGTTTTCTATTTGTGGGTTAATTTTGTTGGAAGCTCCACATCCTCGCTGGTCTGGTACAGTTGTTGTTCCTGGTGAATTGGTCTTTTTTTTGACAACTTGTTTAATAAATTGCTCCGTTTCAGACAAAGTAGATCGAAAACACTTTTGGCAAACAGGTGTTCTCTTGCCATGAACTTCTAGAAAGTAATGGTTTGAAAATTTTCGATTTCTTGGGTTTGTAGCATGTTTTACGTTTCTTTTTGTCTTCGTTTCAGAAACAACAATTAGACCACAGGCATAAGCGTGCCGCAGATTATATTTTCCTAGCTCCCAATACTTTTGAAAAATATTTTTTTGGTCTTCTTCGGAAATTTTTGTTTTACATTTCATGCGACAATCCGCTAGAGGCTTAAATTCTCTAGCTTTAATAGCATTTCCAGAATTTGTTATGTAGGCTCTTCCAGTATTTCGGTTTTTTTTCTTTGTAGCTCTGCTTTCTTTCACATGTTGCTCTTGATCTTCGGGTATAATAATCCCTTCACAAACACTGTTACTCACCAAAATTTCCTGATCATCACATAAGTTTCTTTCCAAAATAACTGCGGCTTGCCTAGTGTCTTCGCTGACATTACTCTCGTCAGTGTTACTGCTTGGAGAGCCTGGTGTAAAATCAGGATCTTTAAAGCTGTCATCATCATCGTCGTAATCAAAAATATAAAAATGTCGAGATAATTTCTCGACATCGAATTCTATTCCATGATTAAAAGATGAAGCTGTTTCATTCACAACAGGACTCTCAAAACATCCAGTATCTTCCAAATTATTCCTTGTCAAAGGCATGTCAGCTATGTACATAATATGAGAAATATTGTCATAATTTTTTTCGCAACAGATAATTTTGTCTTAATGAGAAACTAACCTTTTTGATCCCTAAATACAATTTCTTTTTTTTCGTTGATTGACCTTTGAGCACCTTTTCTTAGTGCCATCAAAAGTATCTTTTTCGATCTATCCATCTCTGTATTCTCTGTTATAATTTAAATTAAAGAATGTTAGCAAAAATCGAACTACGGAAGGAATTAAAAAATACAAAAATATTTTTTTGACCAAATTTTCCAAAGGAGCAGTTTACCCTTCAACGAACTTCTTACAAGTGATTCTATTTTCAAATACACTTAATTCCCGCTAAAGACGTCCGTTACATTAGTAAAAATAGCTTAGGTCATCTTAAGACAACAGTTTTGTTACGATTTCAAGTAGTAAAATAGCTTATGTGGACTTAAGTTGTTTTATAAAATTGAGTTTGGTTCGAATTTTATTTTTTTTAAATGGCTTATGTCGACATAAGCACTAAAATAATTCAATATTGCGTAGGTTTAAAACAACTTATGTCGACTTAAGCGATCCTTTTTTTTTATTTCCATAAGTAATAAAGGCTTATCTCATGACTTAAGCCATTTCAAAAAAATATTATTTTTTTCTTTTTGATCGATTTAGGCTCAAAATAGACATAAGCTGTTTTGCAAATGCAATTTTTGTCTATTTAAACATAAGCTCCTTTGATTTTTTTCAAATTTAACGGCTATTTTTTGCCGTAGAATAAAGGGACCCAGACTAAATGAAAGATACAGAAAATGCAAATCATGTGATGTTAAAAAACCGATTTTCGCTTATGTCGACTTAAGCTCTTTTAACTTATTGGCACAGATATATCTATAACTATACTATATTTGACAGTTCTAGTTGGGGAGAAAACAATGCAATACAAACAAACATACTTACACAGCCAAACACTTTTCCAAAGGCGCGACTAGTGTGCACATTGTGATTTATCGTTGTACATGTAAGTATATTTGTTTGTATTGCATTGTTTTCTCCCCAACTAGGAAATTTTTGTTGTTGTTTGTTTCGCATTGTCACATTGACGTATAGGGGAACTTCCCAATTGCCTTGCCCTGCCCCTAATAGTACGTACATATATATCGCACGTCAGTTAAAATAAAACAGTGAACAGTTGAACAATGGCACAGAGAGGAATTGAGTGGAAATAAATAAAAAGCAAATAGAAAAAGTAGGAAAAGAATGAATGAAGTGAAACAAAGCAGCGACTAAAAATACAAAAAGTTGTAATTTTTAAATTTGTTTAACTACATATTTCTCAGCTTGTAGGTGTAATTAAGAAAAGATTTAGGCCTTAAAATTTGCGTTTGAACTTTTTGAAACAATCTCTGTTATCGTAAAGTATCCAAAAGGTTTTGACGTATAAGTGAAAATGTGTGTCAACCTCGAAGAAAAAATTGACTAAAAATTTAAAAATAATTAATATTCTGATTAAATAAACCAATTAGAAATACAAAAAAATAGTCTTAAGCAATCTTATTAATATAAAGAATATTATAAAATTTGTTTCAAGTAAATCAATTTAATACTTTCTGAGTTTACGCCGGACATAAAATATTGCTTCGTCTTTATATAATAGTAATGATTTTAAGTACACTACTTAAAATAAACAAGGGTATAAACATATATGAATGAGAATGAAATTAAACAAACACACATGCCGTTAGTACAGTTATAGTTCTAACTTAAGAATTATCTGTCTTTCACTACTGGTTGTAGTGCGGAAATTTTTCTGAACAATAACATTGTCTAAAAATAAAGAAACTTTTTTCCCTCGAGAAATCACCCGAAACATACAGTCCGAATTAATTCATACCCCCCTTCCCTTAAGGCCAAATTGCTCCTATAACTAAAGCCAACTTAAAAGCTTAATAACGTGCCATAAAAACATTGTTGTAAAAATGTTAGGAGTAAATCAATACTATGTAGTGCTCGCATTAAGAATTCACTACATAAATGTTAAACAAGATGGCTTTAACAACTACCACAAAGAATATAAACGACTTTCTACTAGTATAAGAACACTTTACACTATCTTGCATCTTACGTAAGGAGGGTTCTCACATGTAAAATACGAGTAGGTATGTTGTAGAGTATCTAACGTATTAGTGGTTACGGTTAGCCAACATAAGCAAGTACAAAGGGTTACGAACAAAAATTTGTTGAGAGAAAACTTTAAAATCCAACTACTGACCTTGAGCACACTCTGAAAAGCTTCTATACCTATAAGAATACCATTTGCCCTTGAGTTACACGCGTGCACCTATAGATTAATAGGTTAAAATATCGTCTTCCCCAAGTGCTTTCAAGGGAACTTCAGTATAGAATGGACATCGATTTGTCTCCTGTTGTATGTTCGACACACAGGCAACACTGTGGATGGTATTGAACTGAGCATGACGGTATTTTTTCTCCAATAGTTTTTAAGCTTGAACTTTTTTGAAAAAGTTTTAACGAACGAAGATAGCAACAGCCAATGGAAATTTCGGCGCGTATAGGGTAATCCAATTGTTGTGGATCGCATTGGGGCTTTTGATGGTTTGGGGTCAGCGTACCTGTTATGCGGGACAAGGATCCTTGATGTACCTTACTTAACGTAGTGCAAGTAGTTTTACGTCACTCCAAAAGAGTGATTCATTTTTATGTTTCAGGTATTTATATACATAAATAGGATGGAGGTTCCAATGCGACATCACTATACATACATATGTACATATATACGTATAGCATGTGCATTTGCATATGGTGCAAGGTCCAAAAACAACTGCTCGTCTAGAAATACGTACATATATAATTTGGTTCGGAAAGTTTCTCAAAAGCATTTAGTAATAAAGATTGAGAACGTTTTAAATACTTAAAATTAATGCATCGTGCGCTCATCCCCCTTTTCATGTAAGTATTATTCATAAAATCGACTGTTAAAATTATTTGGTCGGATTTGATAATATATGTATAGGGATAGAAACAAAAATCCTGTTAACATTCATCAACAACAAACAAATTGGTTTGATGTTAATCTGAGATTATCTCCATAAGAGAATTACATAAATACGGAAAAGGCGTTTCATTGATGAATCTTTTATTGGTTATATCATTTTTATTTCTTTTCCGTGGTTCTTTTAATTTCAACTTTTCATACAAAATCAATCCTTGAAGTTTGAAATAAAAAAATAGTTATTTATGACTGTCATTCAAGCAGTCATTGATTGATTCAACTACAAGTGGTTTTACTTTATAATGTTTTCATTAAACCTGCATCTCTACATTAGGAGGGCACATATGTATGTACATACATATTATTCTCTTGTTTTCAATTATGCCCCAAGGCAAAACAAATTTATGATTGTAAAATCGAGCTGAGCCTCAGCACTACATACAATTTTTTTTAAGGAAAAGGATAAACGTAGATATATACGAATAATTACCAATTTATATGCAGAATGGGTTGCGAATATTCTCAAGAGCCTCTTAAAAAAGTATAGACTTAGATATTTTTGTGAAAGCACGGCATTTCTGATTGAGTAAGGGGATTGTTTTGAGTTCTTTAATCGTTATATTGTTCATAAAACCAAGCATTTACTTTTCTGCTTATTCTTTTAAAATGAAAGTGAAGCCAATATTATAATAAGAAAATGGGTTAAAATTTTAGAAAATGGTTATAGAAGGCTAAAAAAATTAAATTTTTTACGGATCGGCAACTTGGTTGAAAACGCCAATCAATATAATTCCGTTCAATTATAAAGGAACCTTTTTTTTTACCTTGATTTGGAAATTTCATTTAATTTTTTTCTTGACGGACTAATTAAACCAAAATAGATATAAAAAATCTTTTTTTTTTTTTGGAGGGTTGGATGGAACAAAAAATATTTAGGGTGCCTGTATTAGGTACATTTATGTGTAACTGTATATTTTTATATACAGGCGAAGGTCAAGAAGACGTCCTTTGATGTTAGGTAAATAAAAATACATTTTTATACCTATGTATGTATGTATATTATTCATGTTATATTGCCAACAATACGATTAATTACATTTTCAGGGATTTCGATATTTTGTAAAAATAAAAATTTTATGATAATTTTAAGACAATAACAGTTTAAATGCGCCTAGAATGAATACATGTACTGAAGTTAAACCTAATTAATTTTACTTGAAAAGTTATTTTGTTTTATATACAACCATTTCCATAGTATTCGTATCTGTATGAGTATATCAAGCAACATAATAATCGACTAAAAATACTAAGTTGAGATAAAATTATAATTAATATCTATACCTACTTTGATGAGAGTTTTAATTGCTAGAAATTGACACAAGTGTTCGCATTCCCATGGTGTGTAGTGTATACATATATCACTCCTTTTTTCTTCATGGATTAAATGCTTGTGGGCGCAAATGTTACCATTTCTATTTGCATTCATATCCTTAGCCCAAGGCGATGTAATATCCTTTCATAAATTGCTTTTGCAACAACGCATCATCCCTGGTAGTTTAAAAAAAGAAAATGATTAGACTTTTGATTTGTATACATAACTCAGTAGCAGTAAAATTTGAAAGTTTATCTTATATTTCACACCATTCCGTATTTAATGGTAGACAAAATATTCTAGACTATTAATATTTTTTCAGTAAAATTAACAAATTTGTTTTAAACAAAATAGTTTTTTTTTAATGAATTAATTTGAAACTCTGTTATTGTTTCTAATGTACCAATAGTGAATAGAATTATTTTAAACATCATATCATAACTATCATAGCCTTGTTCTTATAGAAATTTAAATGGAACGGACACAACCATTTTTGTATATGGAACGCAAGAATTGATTTCCCTATAAATCTCACCTACTGGCACATGAGAGCACGAGTAGTTGGTATAGTACAAGATTATCGTCTGCATCTACTTTTATGACTCAAACGAACACCGTTTTTGTCTATTAGGGTGCTTCCAAAAGATTCAAAATGCTTATGCCTGTCATTTTTTAGATCTAATAATTGGAAAAGCTGAGAAAAAAACGGGTTTGTATTCGAAATCATCAAGTTCTGATTTCATCACAGAATTTTCGTATCTACCATGTGATTTCAGCTAAGAAAAATAAAGTTGTGAAGAATGTGAAGTAAGGTAAGTCGTATCTATCTAGTGATTTCACTTAATTATTTTCAATAAATTTTGCATCAAAAATAATTAATTGATGAAAAAGCAAGTTACACTTATTTAGTGGTTTCACACACGGAACACCTAACCCAAATTATTAGGGATTCAGTACCAGCAGTGGCGGACTAAGGTTTTTAGGCGCCCGGGGCGGCAATGCTAAATGGGGCCCCTTTATGTGATCAGATATTTTTGTAGTTTCTATAACGTCAGCTTTTACGACAAAACAAAAAAACATCAATAATATTAATTATAATAGATGAACGGGTTCAGAAAGAATGCACATTAGCATTAGGCAAAGCAACCAACAAGTAGAGTTGGTTGGAAAATAATGAATAGAAAACAAAGTAAGAGCTTTTATTAAATAGAAGCGACCCACCACCGGGGTTGTATGGGAAGCACTTCAACCAAAAAACGAAATTCTGTTGATCCGATCGCTACATCACAGGATTTTAAGTTGGGCTAATCTGAAGATTTCCTGAAAATTTCATCATCATCACGTCATTTTGGAGTCTATAAGGGACATATATACAAATATCGATTTTAGATAGATATCTATAAACCAAACTCTTAACTCTCCAATAACATCGTTGAAATCAATTTCTCTTGAAATTGTGCTCTCAATTGATAAAACGGAGAGATTGACTAGACGTTCTTGGCTCATAGTAGATCGAAGGTAATTTTGTATTAGTTTCAATTTTGAAAAGCTCATTTCGCATGATGCCATGGAGACGCAAATGGTCTTCAACAAATATTGGATAATGAGTGATGTGTAAGGCAATGATTCGCTAAAGTCCAATCAATTATGAACTGTAGACTTTCTTGGGATGTCCATTTCGCAGCAACTTCCATACTCGTATCGGTTGCACGCAAATGTCTACAATATATTTTTATTTCTTTCTTCTTTAGATTCGTCGTAAAAATGTACCTACCAGTTTGTCTTATTTTTAAATTTTAGGCAAACTAGCAGCCTTTTAAGCCTCTTGGTTTTAGAACTTTATTTAAAATTGAATTGAGCATGAATATTGAAAACAAAACTAGTAGGTATGTACTTATTAATGGTAAATTTTTGAGAAAAGGTAGTTTGAACTAAACAATTCATTTTTCAAAATTAAAAAAAAAAACTACATATTATATATATACATATACAAATTTGATTTAAACAGAAAATTCAAAATTGCAGGGGGTAATTGCAAATTGCAAATTTTAACGGCGTTTTTCTCTTGAGTTTCTTTCGGATTGCAACTTCCATTTAAACGCTGCAAATTTTAATAGCTGCAATTTTTGTTAAAAGAGAAGGAAAAATCTCTTCACACTCTTCACTCTGCTTGTGTCTCAAGCAATAGGAAAAAGCACAAAGAAGAAAGAGCGATAACTCTGCAATTATTTCAACCTCTGCAACTCTGTTTACCCCGGCCACCGCGTACGTCCCCAGCCTACATGCTTGAAAATCGCAGGGGGTAATTGCAGCGTTTAAAAGCACAGAAACTTTAACAACTCGCTTGTTAAATTAATTGACGAAGCGAATTGAAAAGCGAGTAAGGTAAATAAAAAAATAGGAATTTGACAGTTTGTTTACTTCCCAAAACTGCTTAGTTCTACCAATGTCAGCCAACTCGCTCATGTGGCATAAGGTTTAACTTAGCTCATGCGAAAGTTCTCTTTTATATAAAAAATAAATCTATTACATGGAATCCTTATAGAAAAAATGAATATTGAATTTTTTTTTGATTTACCTAACTTTGGAATTTGAAGATTTTCCATTTTCCATAAATTATATGATATTTGAATTCCGTAAAGTACATAATGTAAATGTCAATATCATCCATCACCTATCAGTATTGCAAATAAAAATCGGAAACAGTCTCGCCATTTTTTTTCTAAAACATACCTACACATCCGGATGTGAGGCAAAACCAAAAAATCGATACCTATGAAGCAACACTAGGAATTTAAAATAAATATTTACTTTCAACATCTCCAAGAAATCTTCTTACCCTCTTAATAAAATTCAAGGCTTATATATATGTACACATAGATTTATCTATCAGGCAATACAAAATTACCATTATAGACATTGGATTTTTGCAAAGTCACTTTCTTTTGGAAACATATTTGGTACATGGTACAGTACACACGAAATAACGCGGGTTTAGCATAAAAAAAACTGCAATCACGTTTATGGAAATAAAAAAAAGAGAATTTGCTTATAACTTCTATATAATTTTTCAAATTTGTCTTCGCTTAAGTGATTTCTGTATGAATATTCATACAAAATGCCCTAAGCAAGACTCCCCGCTGATATTAATAGCTGTAATTGATTTAAATTGTTAAGCAAATTGACCGGAAAGCATCGATGATTGGCCGGTAAGGGTAAATTTTGAATGTAATTAAAATTTCAATTCTGCTAAAAAACTGTTTTCGAGAGTTTAGTTATGCAGGACCCAAACGTGATGGAAGCTAATTAATGTATTGAAGTACGTGGTCATAATTTCTATTTCAATATTTATACTGAGGGAAAAGTAGCCGGCTGCTGGAAATTTACGTAATTTTGTTAGAAGAAATTACTTAATTAAGTTGCAGTAGGTGACATTTTGGTAATTGTTTTGTTGTACTACCTTCGCTGGCTGCATATTTTGTTTATGTTTTTAATTCTTATTAATGCTTTTAGGTATTATTTTAAATATTTGGCTCTGTGAAATAAGGAGGGAAAATATCCCCGACAGAGAACACGAGAATGGATGGACAAATTAAAACTCGTAAAAAAGAGATGAAAACCCTCAGTCGTATTTATTAGATTTCCTTAGAACACTCTTGGACAGTTGTCCAGCTAGCCATTGTCTAAATAGTTGGACATTTCCTTATTTATAAACGCATTCCAACAGTGGCCTACAAATGTTCTCATACACTCAATCACATCCCTGTAATCTGTCAACTTCGTGAGCATTTGGATACGTTCAATGAACATTTCGTTCAATCGAAGATTATTTTTCAATTTTTGGTTCATTGAACGTACCCACTTTAGAATAGGTTTGGACAACCAATTTCAGTGTCTAAGTTAGACACTCGATGGAACATGATTATAAATAAGGTTTTGGACTTGGACAGCTGTCTAAAGTTAGAAATACTTTGGAATGGGATTATAAATACGACTGCATGCCTGTATACTGGAAATGACCTATAGAAATTGTTTAAAAGATTGGAGAAAAGCTGGTTATGTGGATCGGATCAAATAAATAAATGAAAAATATAGTTACATTTTAATTTAACAGTTCCGTGTACATTCTTCACCTAATATTATATTTCCGTTTCAATTTCAATCATATTAAGTATATAATGGTAGGTATGATATTTATTTATTTATTTGAATCAAGCTAATAAATATCTAGCGTACAAAATATTACTTAGAATTAAGAATTTATAAATTATACAATATTATAGAATATTTTTTTAAAACCATTATTTGATACATCAGAAATTTTTTTTAATAAATTATGATTGACGTTATATAAATTAAACATGTTATTCAATGGTGAATTCTGCTCATAGTTGGTACGATAGTGTTTTATGTAAATTGGTTCACGAAAACCTCTTAGATTACGATTTGGAACATTAAAATTAACGCGAGATAAAAGGTTCAAAGCATCGATATTACCATCAATAAGATTAACAATAAAAACAAAACATAAATAAGACCGTCTACGCTCCAGACTGGGTAAATCTATGAGTTTTAAACGGCTACTATATGAAGGAAGATTCAATGGATTCTGCCAGCCTAAGCCTCTAAGAGCAAATTTGAGGAACCTTTTTTGAATTTGTTCAATTCTTATTTTGTGACAGCTGTAGTAGGGGGTCCATACCTGGCAAGCATACTCTATAATGGATCTGACAAATGTAGTAAATAGTTGTTTGATAACATAAGGATCAGAAAACTGACGTGATTCCCTTTTAATCCAACCTAATATTGAATTGGCTTTATTACATACCATATTGATATGCTGTGTGAATTCGAGTTTCTTATCAAACAATACACCAAGGATAGAAACTTCATTAACATTTAACAGATTTACGCCATTGAAACTATAGTCAAAAGATAAAATGGACAATTTTCTTGTAAAATTTATAATCTTACACTTGTCGATATTTAACAACAAATAATTACGTTCGCACCAATTGTAGAAAGCATTAAGATCAATTTGAAGCGAGCATCTTTCCGAATATCTTTCCGAATATTTTTAAAAGATTTGAATTGAAATTGAATTCGTATTTTAAATTTGAATTAATAGATAAGCAGCTGGAATGAAAGCTTTTAATAACTCCAAAGTTTAAATCTTATTATATTTTGTATAGCTATTACCAACTCGCCTCGGTTAACCTCCGCTCGCCTGTGTTATAAAAAGTATATGTTAAAACCTAATCCCTCCAGCCATTTTTTTAAATTTTTTTCAAACATACTGTTATTTTAATTTAGTTTCTACATTATATGTATGTATATATTTTTTCTAATCTGGATCCCTTTTCCGACTCTCACACTACGCCTATTTTGACAAATCAGGCGGAATTACCTGCTGATTTGACGAATTATAATTTTATTTTGAAAACCTCAATAATTTGTACAAAAACTGCATTTGTTTGTTAAACATTAATCCAATAAATGAACTCTAAACTCTTTTTTCTTTTCAATGTAATTTGATTTCCCCATTTTACCCTATTAATAGTTAAATTTAAAAAAATATCTAAATATAAAAGAATTTTTTTAAATTCGAATACTATTTTTGTTGTCGTTACTCTAATTCAACTAATGGGTGAAGAAAAAAATAAACTAGAAAATTATCTAGTCTTTAAGACGTGTTCCTCGAAGTCCTTATGTCCATTAAGTATGTACAAATAACCTTTCAGAAACAAAAATAATGATAAATTTATGACGGTATTTTTAGTTATATCCGATTTTACACTATAAATGGCTGAAATGTCTATATATAAATGTATATAGCTACGTACCGCAACCATAACCCAAATCCGCTTATCTGATTTCATGGGAAAATAAAGACATTCTTTTAAATTTTTATCTTATTTTGCAGACCTACTTTTAAAGAGTAAGAAATTTCCAAGGTAAAATTAAAATGACTTTTTTAACTATCTGAATCATTTCAACCTACTTGCAAAAAAATAATGTTTCTTTACTTTTTTGGAACACCCATATTCACACATAGCAATTTTTTTAAGTAAAAACTAAAAATTGAATTATCCATCTCTGAAATTCTTCATGCAAACTATTTTAATAATAATTTTCCAATCGAAAAGTGAAAGCAAACAATCTGAAATTTGTGTTTGCGAGTTTCTAAGCTCAATAAATATTGAAGTGTCGCCGAAGAATTGACTTTTGAGAACTTAATTTAGCTTGAACTTCTCTCGTTAGAGATATATTAATTTTTCCTTCTATAAGTGCGAATGAAATTCAAGGATAATGCAATTTCATTGAAAGCGGTAATTTTTGTATTTACGATTTCAATCGACCTACTCATGCTTCTTCACGGCTGATTAAGAGTTTGGCTTATTTTTCTGCTCGCTTGAGCCGGAAATTTTCATGTTCTCCCATTTTGTCATCATCGTAGTCGTCGTAGCCGATTAAATAACTACAGTCAGCCCGACGGCATGGCAGCGGCTTGGCATGGCGTTACATCACTGACAATGTGCCAAGGACACTTCAGTTAATTCGCACTAGAGTCGCTTGCCATGCAAATACACATACTCTCCATCTCCATATTATAGGAATATGAAAATTAAATGCTTAACGCTTGTACTTGCTGCTTGCCTGCTGACTGGCTGCTGACTGCTGTAGCTGTGCTCTCGTTTACCTACACCTACACGGATATGATGTGATGACGGGCTTTGGGGGCTTTCAAGCGTACATAAAATCTTCTGCTGGAAAATTCAATTTACGTTAAAAATTAGTTATGCAAGATAAAATATAAATTATGAAAATGCACAGGATTTTACCCAGGCAGGTTCATAAATTTACAAATATGTACAGACTTTCGGCATGAAGTTCAACTTAATCTCGGTTAGTAAGGGATGTATAAGTTTTGGGGAAATTGAAATTTGTGGCAAGCTTTGTGTGAGAGCATTTTGAATTTAAACTTTAGGATTCTTATCAAGAAAAAAAAAATATCGGTCACATAGCGTGGAAATATTTTGAGTTTCGATATTATGTAGTCAATGAAGGGACTAGGTATGGGCATGGTGTAGAGCTATTACTCGTATATGGGAACATGCGTTTGTTAACAAATCAAAATGGAGGTTAATCAAATATCAGGGAAGGCAAAAGAGATGCAGTTGTTTTTTTTTTGGGTTGGTACTCCATCTGAAATTCTTGAATGAAATTGTTGGGGTTTTGGGAACTCTTTGTAGAAGAATAAATATTTCAAAGTGATAGGCGATAGTAGTGAAAGAATCTCAGTTGTTTGGAAACAATTTGAAGATTGCTATTACTCTATAAATTATAGGTGCAAAAGAAATAGACAAACAAACTTGCACATCATCTCCAAAAGTAATTTAAGAAATAACATGATGAACATGATGAATTTCTTTTGCATGTTTGAAACAGTTTAGAGAATAGCGATTCACTAAGCCATTTGGTAGAGGCAAGAAATATATTTCATAATGAAAATTATACTGATAAAATTTTATGTTTGAAATGGGTAGGTGGGACGTGGGTCATTTCTGAGTAGGTAGGATGGTATAAAAGTGCGCACAACACACATAATAAAACAAAAAAAAAATATGTATTCTTATTTTTTTTTTATTTTCTATATTTATTATTTCAGTAACGAAAAAATCGGAAAGCTAAAAACAATAAAAATATTAATTTACTAGTTATTTATGAATAAAAAATCGCAAATCGAGAATTGCACACTCTGATGCAACGTATAGTGTAGTTTGCTTGCAAGAGTATGCAGGAGGTATTTGACACAAAAGTCGCAAGTAAATGTGTCTATAACCACTGTATTTTTCGTGTCACCACTCCTTAGTCCTTACATGACGAACAATATATCCAGTCTATTAACGTTTCCGAATAAATTTCATGGCATCCTGGACAGTTCTATTCAGGTTAGTACTTTTTATTTTGTGTTGAGTTTCTTTTTTTTTGGTAGGAATTGATTCTTCCAGTTGCTGTTTGAATGGAGAACTGCCTAATATGTCCGACCTTTTTACTTGCGATATATATAGGCAGTATATGACAAGTTATGCATTCGTTAAAAAAAAACTGGAGATTTTGATCAAAGTTGACATTACGATGAAAGCGAAGTCGAAAAAAGAGGGTTTCACATTTCTGTCTGTCTGTGTGTCCTTTTGGCTGTAGCCTCAACTTTTCTTTAAAAATGGTACCTAGCGTTTTTTGGGCATTGTCCCAACACGTTTTTTAAATAACAAAACAAAAATTTTTTTTAACAAGTTAATCTGTTAAAAAGAACAAAATTTGTGGTCTCGATTATATTAAATTGTTTAAGGCTCTTCCCTATTGACCGCAAAAATGATTTAAGAAAAATAAAAATAAAAACACAAACAAAATTTAATTTAGTTGCACTTTATTTATTTTTCTAAATACCAAATGTATTTCGGAAGACAATTGGCCTACCATCATCAGCGTAATACGCGTGAACAACTAAAAAAGTTTATAAGTTAAAAACAATTTAAGACCAAAAATGACAGCAGCTGTCGTACAAATGTATGAAAATCTTGTTTTTCTTAAAAACAAAAATTTTGTTTGCCATTTTGGTACCATTTAATATTTTTTTTTTTTCGGACAAATGGTTTTAAATGGTACCTCCCATAGAAACAATTTTTGGATTTTCGATTTTCTCGAAAACGGTTCAACTGATTTTTTTTATAGAGAATGTTGACAATAATTTTAAAAATATTGTGTACCTACTAAAATTTAAAAAAATTGTTTGGATTTATAAAAAAAGTTCAAATTTTTTTTTTTGAGAACTTAATAATTCGAAAACGATTCGGTCGATTTTTATTAAACTTATCACCCAGCAGGTTTTTGACATTATCTAGCAGATTTTAAATAATTTTTTTTCTTATAACCAAAAACAGCGGTACAAATGCTTAAAAAGCAGTATTGAAAATCTCATTTTTCTCAAAAGTGGAACAGTTATCAGAATGATCTACCATATTATTGGGAAAAAAATGTATCTATCGGTTAAAAATCATAACTCTCATAGAACCATTTTTTGGGGTTTTCAACTAACTGTTTATCTATTGAACCAATTTTAATGAAATTTTTTACACAAAAGCTACTAATAAGTTTGAATAATACCTTATATCAAAATTTGCAAAATATCAAATTTTGGATTTAAAAACAAAAAATTCAAATTATTTTTTTGAAAATTCGAAAATGGTTGGATGATTTTTTTCTAAAATTAATTTTTAAACTCCGCATAAATAATATATTCAAAATTGTATATTTAAAAAAATTAATTTTTTAAAATTTTGTTTTCTCATAAATTGAGATTTGTGTAAGAAATCACTTGGTGAACATTGCGTTGGTGTCAAATCAATTTCCGACATTTTTTTAATCAATTCATTTCTTATTTTATTGATTTTTTAACATTTTTGCAGTCTAAACTGTAAATTCCATGCATGTGCGAAGTGCGAGACAGCACAGTGCTATATTTTTAATATTTATGTACTCACATAATATTTCCTTAAACAAGGTCTTATTTTTGGCAGGTGGCATAAAATATAGGCTCCAATAACTAATAAATGTCTTTTATCAAAGGTTTTAAAATTGTTGAAACAAAACCACAGTGTTATCGCACGTAAGAGCAAGTTCGTGCGACTCAGTCGAGCATTTTATTTTTCTTTGTATTTGATTTGTGAGTTTTCCACTGTGAGGGTGCTTTATCGAAGACCTACAAAAATGATTTATTCAATGATACACTAGTCTCATTTGTAAGTGGGTCAGAATAGTGACTAATTTTGACTCTAGTTCTTGGAAGATATAGAAGATAGGATCCTGTCTTAGCTTCTAGAAACGATGTGAAAATCTCCGCCCCAGGTGGTTCCATATTTATTATTTGAGTTTCTGCATCAGCTGATTCCAAAATAGGTGAAGAAATCCCGGCATTAGATGGTTATATTGGGACAGAATGCTGTCAAACCTCTCCAGCGTTGTGGGTTTTTTCATGCATTTTCACTCTCTGAATAAAACTAAATATTCCCTTGGTTTCTTAAAGTAACCTAGCCACCTTCGTTCTTTCGAAGAGATTTGAATCATAGCCATAGCCACAGGGCTTACTCTTAAAGTACCTACAATGAAAACTTCCTAATTTCCACGTACCCTTATTAAAAAAAACATCTAAATAGCAATACAAAATCGACAATCCAATTTAAAAATCCACGTTTCTATTTACAACTTGTCACGAAAACACGAGGGACTTTTTTTTTACCTAAATCTCTAAAATTGTCTATGCCTATCATATCAAAGTCAATCTCAGTATATTTGAATATTTTAACGTAATTTTAAGAGACTAACTTGAAAAGTTGAAAAAAAACTGGGGTTGAGTAAAATACTGCGTTTACGAAGTTAAAATTAATACACAATGTCAGTAAGTTAAAAAAAAAAAAAAAAAATGATTTGCATGGTTTTTATCTTGTAATTTTATTTTTTTGTTTTCATCTACATCTGTAGTCCTCAGGCAATATTTACATAAGACAAACATTTATATAAGACCGAAATTATCACGCAAAGTGACAAAAAGTTATTTATGGTAAAATAATTCCAACAACTTTTGAAACCCAGTGCTCAAACACATAAAACTTTTATTTTGTTCTTTCTGTATAGGCGAACGATGATAAATAGCTAGGAGACATTATAGAGGTGCTGAGAACAAAATAGATTTCTTTTTAATGTCAACGATATTTGGGGGAAACAAGCTTAATCCAACAAAAAAAAACTTTGGTGAAGAAAATTAAATCACATAGACTCGTGCGAGATTAGGAAGGATGCTTCAAGTTTTATTGTTTGAGTCAAATTGAAACCAAATTGAATTACTGAATCTGAATTAATTAGTTTCTCGAGTGTGATTCTAATATGTTGTTGATATTTGATATAGCATAAGATACACCCATGTATATGAGTTGCTCAAAAGATAAGCTATTTGCCATAGTTTACATAATTTAGGTACCTACATATATAAAAGTTGTGTTACAGGGGAAATCGATATTGACTAAATTACCAAGTTATATTTTGACCCCATGGCGCAAGTTAAAACAAATTGGTGTTATGATGCTTAAATTCTGTAGTAAAGATATTCGAAGCTCAAGATAATTGAAATTGCTAAGATGGGATGTGTCTTCGTTGACATGCATTTGATGCAATGGCAAATTTGAACTTAATGTGGGAATTCATTGCTGACATTATACATGATTCTTTCTTGTCAATTTCATTTACAGCCATGGAAAAGGGTGAAGCGTCAAATTATTGACTTCATAATAGTAAGCGGCCTCCTTTACTGCACAATGTTCTCAACATCATTGCTTCAGCTTCTCCATATTGGCCAATTTACTGCCTCAATTATTCCCAACTGGAGGATTCTATATTAAGTATGATATTGTATCAAATTCAAACGTTATCATTACACACCTCTGTTATATTTCTCCAATTACCAACGTCATCAAACTACGTGATGTTTTTTTTTTTTTTTAAAGAAAGCATTTTGAGTATAACAAAAAATACTCACCGAATTGATAACCTTTGTATCTTAACCTTTAAAATAATATTCAATGTGCACATCATTTACATTATATACTCTCAACCTCATCAACCTCTAATTATATGTACAAAATTCTATTTAGCAGGGGTTTTATAAAATACAAAAAAGCTTATGGTTACAAGGCTTTTTCATCTTATTCAAATCATCTCTAACATTGGTTGCTTGAAAAAATAATGGCCCCCTATTTCCTGTTCTTGCAAACACGAATTTAACCCTTCTTGAAAGAAGATGAAAAAGAAAACCATTTTAAAATATCATTTAAAAACAAAACAGCGTTGCCACATTCTTATATGTATGTTCCGAATAATTTTGCTCTTACCATACTTACAGGTCTCGCAAGGTCGCAACCATACCCACTAGGCAATACAGAGCAACTTATTCTGTTAAAAATGAATGCCAAAATGAGGTTTCAGTTTGTGGCATTTACAGCTTTTGATTACACACCAGGTGTTTTTCGCCAGTTAGATTTAATTTAAAATTTCCAATTTAATTCAAAAATGAAAAGAAATAAAACTCAAATTTTAATACTTCGTTATAATTTAATTTGCAAAATAAAATCGGTTCTTAAATGGTGTCGTGTTGGGTAGACGAATTAGAATGATGACCTTTCTTTTCTTTATGAAGGTTAACAAAAGTTAAAAAGATGACTTGCATAATTAGTTTGACAAGAAGTGTCACATTGGGCTATTACTCGTTGGTTTTTAAAATGATTAGTTCACAATAATATAATAATACATTTAAAAGTGTTATACATTTAATTTGTTTAGTGTATAATTTTTATCTTTAAAATATTAAATATACATATTGTAATATTTTCTTCGGGTTCGATGGATAAAACTTATTTACTTTGTTTTAAAACTTCCACTTATTTATTTTGTAAATAAAACACTTCACTTTCTTAAAACCAATCAATTTATTATTCAACACTCAAATATACCGAAAAAAATTTCCTTAAACAATTTATTTATCTCTTGTTACAACCAACTTTATTCTGTCACTATTAAAAACAAACTGTGCTCAGGGTGGCAGCCAAGCTCTCTTTTATACCCAATATTTAGTTCCTAGTATTTTCGTGAAGGTTCTCGTATTTGCTTCTCGATCTTTCTATGACAGGTAGGTGGGGTTATAATTTCCCCTTCCAATCTAGAACATTCTTTCGATGTTCGAAAAAGCTCACTCAAAGTTACCAGTGGTAGCGTTCAATATCGGTTTGTGACTTAGCTATATTCCAAAAGATCAAAAGATGGCGCTCCATAAAAGACGTTACATTATAATTCAAAAGAAGTTGAGTAATTTAGTCGTTACATTGCCCCCTTCTTAGGATTGATCGTCCCGAGCAATTTC
Source organism: Epistrophe eligans (assembly GCA_951394125.1). Classification (NCBI taxonomy): domain Eukaryota; kingdom Metazoa; phylum Arthropoda; class Insecta; order Diptera; family Syrphidae; genus Epistrophe; species Epistrophe eligans. Next base: position 1,170,048 of record OX596028.1, read on the forward strand.
ATTACTTCTTTCACCATTATATCGATGTAAACGGTCACAATGAACTACTTTTAATTTGCCTCTTACCCCTCTCTGTATACGGTAGACCACATCATTGATTCTTTTCACAACAGTATATGGGCCTTCCCAGTTTTGTTGGAGTTTTGGTGATAGTCCTTTTCGTCGATGAGGATTGTAAAACCACACAAGGTCTCCTTCTTGAAATCCTGATACTGTCGCTCTTACGTCATATCTTGTTTTCATTCGATCACTGGATAATTTTATGTTTTTCCTTGTTCGTTGATGAATGTCAATAAGCCTGTCTTTGAGGTCATCCACATAGTCTTCTGTTCCCTGTGACTCATTTGGACGACACCCAAATTTTACTTCACTTGGCAGGCGTATTGTTGATCCGAACAGGATTTCCGATGGTGTTTTTCCTGTCGAGCTATGGGTTGCACTTCGATATGCCATAAGGAACAATGGGATATGTCGGTCCCAGTCTCGTTGGTAGTCGCCGACAACCTTTGATAGATGTTCTTTAAGCGTCCGGTTGAATCGTTCAACCATCCCATCAGATTGTGGATGGAGCGGTGTGGTTCTCGTCTTCTTAATGCCAAGAAGCGTGCAAACCTCCTGAAAGACTTTAGATTCGAAATTCCTTCCTTGGTCAGAATGCAGTTCCATGGGAACGCCAAACCTGCTCACCCAATTAAAGACAATCTGATCCACAACTGTTTTGGTTTCTTGGTTTGGGATGGCAAATGCTTCAGGCCACTTGCTGAAATAATCCATGACTACAAGGATGTATCGGTTTCCACTGTTAGTTTCAGGAAAAGGGCCTGCGACGTCTATAGCAATTCTCTCGAAAGGTGTGCCCACATTATACTGCTGCATTTTACCCCGAATTTTTCTACCCGATCCTCTGGTAGCAGCACAAGTATCACATTTTCGGCACCACCTTTCGACGTCATCTCTTGCGTTCAGCCAGTAGAACCGTTGTCGTATCTTTTCCAACGTCTTATTCACTCCCAAATGACCTCCAGAAGTTCCGTCGTGCATTTCTTGAAGAACGTCATTAACTTTTGACCGAGGTACGACTAGCTGCATTACAAAGGATTTACCGTCTGCAGATTCCCACTTACGCCTTAGTACCCCTTCTTGCACATGAAGCGAGTCCCATTGTGCCCAATATGCTTTAAGAGCCGGACTTCGGTCGGAGATATCACACCATTCTGGTTTCTCTTGGTGTTCCTTCCATGCAAGAATGGGTTCGATATCCGAATCTTCTTGTTGGGCCATTCTGAGTTCTTCGTTGTTCCAGCCGTAAATGGGATCAGCTCTTGTTCATTGGACGATGACCATTTCCTTTTCTTCTTGGCGTGTGCAATGCTTACAGTCTGGTTTGCACGGTCGCCGCGATAGTGCGTCTGCGTTTGAGTGCAGCTTTCCTCTTCGATGTTGAATCTCATAGTCATACGTCTTCAACCTTTCGATCCATCTTGCTACTTGACCTTCTGGATTTTTGAAGTTTAAAAGCCAATTGAGCGCACCATGGTCTGTTCGAAGAAGGAACTTCTGTCCATAGATGTACTTATGGAAGTGTTTTGTTGCCAATATCAGAGCGAGAAGTTCCCTCCTTGTCACGCAATAATTCCTTTCTGGCTTCGAGAGTACCTTGCTGTAATAGGCGACAACTTTTTCCTCTCCGCCATGTACTTGAGATAGTACAGCTCCGATTCCAACGTTACTTGCATCAGCGTCGATGATGAATGGTTTTCCCGGAGTTGGGTAGGCCAGGACAGGTGCATTACATAAACGCAGCTTCAGTTCTTGAAAGCTTTTCTCGCACTCACCTGACCATTTGAACGGCTTCCCTTTTTCAGTAAGCTGATGCAAGCTTTTGGCAATCCTAGCAAAATCCTTCACGAAACGCCGATAATATGTGGCCAGACCAAGAAAGCTCCGGAGTTGATGTTTGTCCTGAGGCGTTGGCCAATTCTTCACAGTGTCAACTTTCTCAGGATCAGTTTTCACTCCTTGGGATGAGATGATATGCCCCAAATTATTAACTTCGGTCTTGAAAAGCGCACATTTCTTTGGATTTAACTTTAGGTGTGCTTCTCGAAGCCTCTGGAATACAGCTTTAAGGTTTTCACAATGTTCTTCAAATGTTTGTCCGTACACGATTAGCCCAAATGGCATCACATTAAACTGCCACAGACCATTTCCTGTGGAGAAGGCCGTCTTTTCCCGATCTTCTGGGTGGATTTCTACTTGCCAATAACCGCTCTTCAAATCCAAAGTTGAAAACCATTGGGCTCCTTCCATCGCGTCTAATGTATCGCTGATTCTGGGTAGAGGGTAGCTATCTTTCTTTGTCACATCGTTCAGTCTTCGATAATCCACACAAAATCGAGTGCTTCCATCCTTCTTTTTGACAAGAACGACTGGTGATGCCCAAGGGCTTTTGGAATTTTCGATTACCCCATCTTCCTTCATGGTCGATATCATTTCCTCAACTTCAGCTTGTTTTGCCAAAGGGAGACGTCTTGCTGGTTGTCGAATCGGCCTTGCATCTCCGGTATCGATTCGATGCTGCACTAGTTGTGTTCGACCATACTGCCCGCTGGGTGAAGAGAATATATCAGCAAACTCATGAAGGAGATCCCCAGCAACATTAAGCTGATGTTGACTGAGATTAGATGACTTCAGAATTTGGGCTTTTAAATTTTCGGAGTCCATAGGTTTCTTTGTTTCCGCTTCGGTGATTCTGGTAATTGCGGATACAGATTCACATTGCCCAACTATTTCTCCCTTCTTGAGTTTAATTTCGTACGGTTTTATGTTCAGTATCCGTACAGGCACCATGTTGTTCTTTGGTGCCACAAGAGTCTTCCCTACCATGATGTTTTGGGAACTTTGTTCCGTATCTGGCTCCACCATGAGGTATCGATGGCTTCCACAGTCACCCTTTAGTTTCGTCCACACGAATACTTCCGAAGAAGCTGGCAAGCAAATGTTTTCTTTGATGACGGTCCTGATAGTTGTTGAGTTTTCGTTGCCATAGACCATCGGAATCTCCACATTTTGAAACTTTAGAACTTGCTTACCGATATCCAAAATTATTCCATGCTCCTTCATGAAGTCGATTCCAACGATGCACTCGTCACATATATCCGCTACCAGAAATAGATGCGAAAACTCTAGTTCTGCCAAGCGGATCGTTAGACGAACCTCACCATACACTTTTGCTGCCTCTCCTGTGGCGGTCTTTAGACGGTAGTTATTGGTGTTATGTAGCCAATTCATCTTGACCAAGTCTCTTCGTACAATGGAGGCGGTGGCACCGGTGTCGATTGTAGCCACGTGGTTATTGTTGTTTATTATTGCCTCTACTGTCAGACTTTTGTTGTCTCGTTTAGTCTGTGAGACTTGGATAGTGTTTCTGGGGCCATCGATGCCAGAAACCAGCTTCTGCCCCTCGAAGTTGGTTCTTACTCGTTTCCCGCCTGGGAAACAAGTTGAGCAGGAGAGTTGGTGTTATTGCTATGTTGTTCTCGAACGTTGGTTCTGCTTCCACAATGTTGACATGCAGCTCTTCTCGGTGGTAATCTGCACTGCCGCTGGAGATGTCCGGTTTTGTTACAATTCCAGCATCGAGCAGGTCCTTCACGCTGGCTTCTTTGGAATGCGATTTTCTGACATGAGCATTCCTCAACTTCTACCTCTCTCACTCGATGAATTCCTTGGGAAGCTTGTTCTGCTGCTTCCGTAGTCAGAGCGAACGCTAAAGCTTCAGGAAGCGTGCGTTTTCCAGCAGTTCGAATTGCTCGCTGTAAGTTGATATCAGATACAGCACGGATGAAGGCTTCTGTTGCGAATTGGCTGATGATTTCATCCCCTGCAGCTGGATATGCCAGATGCGCCAACCGTTCGATGTCTGCTTGGAGCTGTTGCAAAGTTTCTCCTCTTTTCTGAACTCTGGTGTTGAGCTGGACGCGGAAGACTTCTTGCATATGGCCATCTCCAAAGCGTTTGTCAATGGCCTGAACAAGAGCACTGAAGTTGCCATTCTTATCTGCTGGTATGGTTTGCAGCAGTTCAGCAGCAGGTCCTCTTAGAGCAAGTGTCAGAGCTATAAATTTGTCTTCGTCATCCCAGCCGTTCGTTGCTGCGGCTGCCTCAAACTGCTTCTTGTAGATCGACCAAGAAGTTTGCCCATCAAAAGTCGGTGGATGCATTTCCTTCTTCTTTGGGTAATCGCCAATACTTTCTCGAATCTTAATTTTTCGAACTTTGTCTAATTCATCGGCAATGCTTTGAATTTGACCTTCGAATTTTTCTAGAACTCTCTCGAGCCTTGCGTCTACATCATCCATACGTCCACCAAGAGCAATGAACTTGTTCTCGAATGTATCGAGCTTACCTTCGATTAGATTCTTCTGTTCTTCTAGAAGGTCCCTTTGCTCTTTACGTTGGTCTTCGATTTGTTCGAGAAGATTTTTCTGTTCACTCTTTTGTTCAACACGTTGTTCCTTGATTTGTTCGAGGAGAAGAGTCATCATTGACGACAAGTCGGCACCAGTACTTACTTGTTCTATCGGCATTTCGATTTCGAATACAAATATGTCAGGGTTTTCACTGTGTTGTCTTAAATCTTCTTGCAGACGGATAATGAGGTCATTTTTCGCTCCAGCAGTAGGAAGACCTCGTTTACTCAATTCTGCCTTAAGTTCAACACAATTTAATTCATTCAATGTCTTACCCATTTTTCTTTTTATTTTTCTTCTTTTACCACTTTCACTTTTTTTTGTTTTTTTTTTTTTACTTTGTTTTATTAATTTATCACCATAAATTTTCCGAATTCACATATAATTAGTTTTATCTTCACTTCTAACACCAATGTAATATTTTCTTCGGGTTCGATGGATAAAACTTATTTACTTTGTTTTAAAACTTCCACTTATTTATTTTGTAAATAAAACACTTCACTTTCTTAAAACCAATCAATTTATTATTCAACACTCAAATATACCGAAAAAAATTTCCTTAAACAATTTATTTATCTCTTGTTACAACCAACTTTATTCTGTCACTATTAAAAACAAACTGTGCTCAGGGTGGCAGCCAAGCTCTCTTTTATACCCAATATTTAGTTCCTAGTATTTTCGTGAAGGTTCTCGTATTTGCTTCTCGATCTTTCTATGACAGGTAGGTGGGGTTATAATTTCCCCTTCCAATCTAGAACATTCTTTCGATGTTCGAAAAAGCTCACTCAAAGTTACCAGTGGTAGCGTTCAATATCGGTTTGTGACTTAGCTATATTCCAAAAGATCAAAAGATGGCGCTCCATAAAAGACGTTACATTATAATTCAAAAGAAGTTGAGTAATTTAGTCGTTACAATATATAGGTCGTATGTAAAACACCAGGAAAGCCCCACAATCAGACATCACAAAAAAAAAAATGTTGACAAAAGTCAACATAATAATCACGGAAGGTGTACGAAAGTTTCCTAGTCGGTGGCGGCGCGGCGGGGCAAGCTACTTTAGTTTTTTTTAATTAATTTAGTTTAGATTTGCGAGCAAATATAGAGGCAACTAAAAGGTGTCGGCAAGTTGCCTATTAGACGCCAGGCTAAGAGTCGGTCGGTATAATATAAGATTTCATTATTTATTAGTATACTGCCTATCAAAGCCAAGCTTGAACAACAACTAAAAATATAGCCGAACTATGTTATTTTCCACAACATCTGTCATTTGATGCCCTTTCTTGGTTTATCTTGAAATGTTTATCCGACCCAATGTTAAAAAGAGAACCAAGTTATTCTATACAAAAACCTTTTTTATGTAAAAAGTCAGCCGAGAAAAGTAGTAGTAGAACTAAAAGTACGCAAAGTTCCTAATTTATTATTAATTTAACGAAAATTAAATTATGAGAGAAATTTATTGTTTAATGATTACTGACTAAAATGTGGTTGGTTCGTAAGTCAAGTTTTTAAATTGTTTATCATTTTAAGTGAGGTTTACTTGCCAAGCAAACCCTCAATTTAATCACGCCTAAAACAGTGGGACAGTTCAAACATACCATTGCCACATTTTTTTAATTGTCAAAGTGACATTTGGACTTAGATGATGCTAAAAAGATAAATTTGTCATTTTTTGATTTCAAATTAAAAAAAAAATGTTAAAAAGATAGTACGATGCTAACCGCTTAAAATTTCGAAAATTTAAAAAAATTAACCAAGCGAAACCTAGTAACCTATACTAAAAATGATTTAACATCGTACTGAATCATCTTCTGCGCCATAGTATTTTAAAATACGTAATTATCCCATTGGTGGATGATGGTTTGCAATCGACCGAACATGCAAACATTTTATTTTGTTTGTAGTTTTGCAGAAAATATTGTAAAAGAAAAGACTACAAAAACGATAAGCGCGCCGCAACGAAATTTGCATACTTCGCCAAGAGGTCTCAAACCATTTTTCGCGATTAGCTTATAAGAATTTGAAATTTGTTTAAATTTTTCTTAACAAGTGAGGTGGCAACGCTGAAACAGTTATTCTCTCAGCACAACAGTTTTTTGTGGTTTATTCTGCACGTTCCTATTCTGGCCAACTCCACGCCAAAACAAACCAAAGGAAACGACGACACGGATGAGGCCCTCAATATTGTGTCCTGTGTTAAATTAATGAGTAGCGACGTACGCGTTTTTCCTTTGGGCAGAATTCTGATGAGTGTGAAAAAAATATCAAATGTAGGTCACCACACCGGCTTTCTAAGTAATGATGATTTCTTTTGAAAAGAGAAGAAAAATAAATAAATAAATAACTGAACAAGAACAAAAACGAGTAAGGCTGCCGCAGATTAAAGAGGTGAACATGAAATGCGGTTATATGCTTTTTATTGAATTTTATTTCCACTTTGTGCAAGGAATATTTTTGCGGTGGTCCTTTCATAAAAAATAATTTATATAATTTTAAATGTAGTTATGTACGGTATATGTACCTATACGAATACATACATATAAAGGGCTGCGTTCCCTACTGTGAACTCCTCATAATTGAACGTGGATAACTGAAAACTCTTTAAGATTTTCAATAAACGAAAAACAATCGAGAACTTCGATATCAACAAAAAATGATACAAAATCTGATGGCCAGGCGACATGCTGGCTTGAATCAATGAGCTGAACGGAATCGCATTGTGCTTAAGTATTTTCGAGAATTATTGTGAATGTGTTTCCGTTTGAAAAGTTTGCCACAATTTGTACAAACAGTATAGGTATAGATGTTGTTGATTTATTCGATTCGGATGAATCAAAGGCGATGTAAATAACAACGTGACATCCTTCCGGACGTTACATACTTAAAATAGTTTCAACTTCCTGTCATCACCCTCCTGTTTTTTGTCATCAGCGGGAAAGATTTTTCTGATAACGAGTTATTTATTAATGGAAAATTGCACCCCCTTTGATTGGAAAAACAATCCCTGTTTAGGACGAGCGACGCAGCAGGACTTTGTTTATGGGTTGGGTTTTTTTCTCCTTTTGCGCAAATAGTTACTATAGAACTCTCACTTCGAATTACAACTGCATTTTGGTTGTTATTCTAGTGGTTGGTAGATCTGATTGATATATACAAATAATTTGCAGAGGGTTCTCGAAATGGTTTGCCCTTTCAATTATTTTTTAACTACACTTTGTGACTACATTATGTTTTTGTATCATTAAAAATGAAGCAATGTTGGAAGTGAGAACAATACAATATTAGAATGGCTCGAACGTGGGTATACTTATAATGTATGAATGAAATCAAAACATAATTTCTTAAGTGTAGATATACAGATATACAAACTACACGTTTGGAAAAAATATAAAAATTATCATTTGTTAAATATTATTAATATAAAAGTGAAAAGTGATTAACGAAACAGTGTGTGTACTCCCGAGCTCGTGGTAAAAATTATACTTCTTTGGTGTGATACAACAATTTTTAGTATATTTATCGCTCTCATTGGAGATCTCCAAAATATATATCATAGAAGTATTAGCTGAAGTTGATGAGAGAGTTTTATTTTCAGCGGAACTTGATATTTAACCTCAATTTAAATCTCTTAACTTTTAACAACTAGTTAAGCTCAAGTTATAAAGCAAGCCGTCCGTATGTCCGTTGCCGTCAACTTAACTTAGCTGTACACAATTTTATTTTTCTCCAATTTTATTATACAGAAGATCGGACTATTAAAGCATAAGTTATTGGCTTCAAAGTGTAAACTCGAAACTTTAAAACTAATTTAAATTTTTTTTTCAGCCAAAAGAACAAACTCTGAAAATTTCTTTCAAACGGTATTTTGAAAAAGAAATTAAAGCTCCACCCAAAATGCAAATTGTTCAGTATCTCAACGAAAGTGACTATCCTTTGCGAGAATCCTTCGCAAGAACAATGCTGGAACGTTTTCGGACAGCACTTACGCTTGGAAACATTTTATTCAGTGACGAAGCACATTTCCATATTGATGGATATGTTAACAAACAAAATATGCGATACTGGTGCCCCAACAACCCTAAAGAACGCCATCAAAAACGTTTACATTGTTTAAAAACGACAGTTGGTATGCCAATTCAGCGAGCGGGGTAATTGGCCCTTATTTTTTTAACCAAGGTGAGACAGTCACTGATTGATGATTTATGAGTTTCTTTTACCGCAATTGCAGCTGTATTCAGAGTCCAACAACCGAACACAATTTCAACAGGACGGTGCCACTCCGCACACAGCTAGGGTGTCGATAGAAAGGCTAAGGAGAGTTTTTCCGAATTTTTCCGAATAAACTGATCAGGAAAATATTCGCCATGAAATTCAAAGCATTACTCCAGCGCTTTGCCGCCGCGTAATCGCAAATTTAAGGGTCCGACTGCAAGAGTGCATTGAAAAAAACGGCCATCATTTGGATGATATCGTTTTTAAAAAACAAAATCTGCATTGTTACTCTGCATTTAATTGAGATAAAAAGAAATAAAAACGATGTAGTTTTTTTATATTGAATTTTATATTTTTATTTTATTTTATATTTTTATAATTATAAATTATATACATACATGCGTTTTTTGTTTTTTTTTTTTAACATAACTTACTTACATTTAGTTTTTTTCTTTATTCTTTTAAAATTGTTTCTTTTCTTGATTTATGAATGTGATCTGTCTAATGAATGTGATCTGTCTGAAGCAATGTCGTGGCTGCTCGTTGAATGCCGGAAATATCGTGCTTGCAATATTGCTTTCCCTTTTAAAGATGGATGCCGAGTGCATCTAATTGTTTTTTGGAATTGACAGATTAAACAACAAGTGGGTGTGGCAGTAGTTGGATTTAACTAAAATCAATTTCTTAATTTTTTCTCGCTCAGTTAAGCAAATTGAATATTTCATAAAAATCAGCTGTTTCCAAAAACCAAGAAATAAGAAAAGTGGGTGGGGTAGTGGGCGGGTTTAACTAAAACCTTTTTCTAAAATCTGAAAATCAATATTTACCTAATTAAACAAAAATCTAGAGAAAAAAATACACTCATAAAATCTCAAATTGCATGGACTGGACGCATTTTGTAGTCGGCATCTAATAATCACGCGTGTAACGTGCGTCGCGTCGATGGCGTCTATTTTGTTCTTTTATTAGGTTTGACACCGAACTATGTGTAGGTACTAGTATCAATAAGAACTCCTGGGGATCGATAACCGATCTATGAAGCGGTAAAGTGATAAATTCATACGTACATATGTATATAATTCGATTCCGAATGTATGTAAAAAGTGGAATCAAATGTCAAAATAAAAAAAAGCAAAGAAACTATGCTATTTAATTTCACATTTTTACACCCATCCATAATCGAATTATGTAGATGTGAAGTTTTGAAAAATGAATCACTTCACAGCTTCATAGAACGGGAATCAACACCCTGCTGTGTACTTCCCAAAACTCCAAAACTTTTAACAAGTTCTGTCAAAGTTCATATAGAACAATTAAATTGGTAGAAATAGGCAGTTTTGGGAACTAAACGAACAGACCTAGAATCATGTCGAAGTCATGCTGACCAAAAAAAAACATAAGCAATTACCTGACGCTTTGGCTGAAAATAATCCAATAGCCTTTCTGACATTTATCAAGAAGAACTTCAATAAATGAACGTACATATTATACATTTATATTTTTCTTTTAATAAAATGCCTGTTTGGTAACTTTTTGTTCAAAACAAATTTTCCATTTTTCCAATTTTTCTATGGGTTTTGACAGCAAACAGAACTATAGATTTTTAATTTGAAATTATTCTCAAATTTGTATTAATTTTTAATTTTCTTCGAAATGCGAAGGAGAAAACTAATAGAATGTAAAAAATTTCAATAATTTTTAGACAGCATCGAGCATCAAATGACGATTTTTTTTTCTCTTCAAACTTAATACTTAAATTCAAGGAAAGTTAAAGATATATGGTGTTAAAATTATAGGTATATAAGATTATTTGTAAATCTTTAAGAAAATTAAGTTAACTGGTCTTAAAGTAAAGGCCATAAAGATGCATATATAATATCTGCTCTATTAAGTTTGTTTTTATGTCCTAAGACTTCTAATAACGAATATTTCAAAAGACTTTTAATATTAAGTAGGTTGATTAAGATTCAGGAGTCCATTCCTAGATTACTTACAGCTATGGCTATATGACGAATTATAGATTAACATAAGCTTATTATTGTAATATAGAACGTGTTGTGATTTCGTCTTCTGCACTCTGATACAAATTGATGTTTGATTCGAATTCTTAACAACAAACAACATCGTTATTTGATTTTAGGTTTTCGTTTGCTTACACCGAATTATACATTTGCATTTAAAGAAAAAAAGTGATTTCGTATTCTTATTATATCCGATAAAATTGCGTCATTGCATAATGCGGGAATAAATTTGTTTAAATTATGGAAAAGTTATATAAGGCACAAAGTAAATAATAATTGTCCTGTGTTTGATTGTTATAAGTAGATAAGGTAAGGACAGTTATTTTTGCTCAATTCTTACGTCATTTCAATTCAATATAATGGAGTAAAACTATTACTATACCAAGTCTCGTTTTCGAATTCCGACAATTAGCCATGTGGGAGTAATTGAAAAGGGTCGAAATAAAACAGAAGTAAATTTGTTTATATTTAAAATGTTTTTCTCCTTTATATTTATTGAATTTGGATTTGATATACAAATAAAATAATTGAGTTTCCTGATGGTTATTTACGTGAACGAGATATCTATAAATATCCTCATAAACCATTTCTCGTATAAAAAAGGTATGACGTTACTTCATATAAAACAAAATGCGAGAAGAGAACAAAAATATGTTAATAACTAATAACCTTTATTGATCAATGAGAAAACATGCTAATTAAGCGGATCCTCGAGATACATATTATGTGTATCTATCTGGATTCAAATATTTCTCCAGAAATAAAAACCCTATATATGTATTATGTACCTATGTACATTATGTGACCAGCCCGTATATTGTTTTGCTACAATAGTTAGTTTCTTATCTCTTTATCAATCAAAAGAATTTTCTAATCAATCAATAAATAAGAGTTAAGCGTTTAAGGTCTTGGATTAAGGGTTAAGCGTTAAGGGTTAAGGGTTAAGGGTTAAGGGTTAAGGGTTAAGGGTTAAGGGTTAAGGGTTAAGGGTTAAGGGTTAAGGGTTAAGGGTTAAGGGTTAAGGGTTAAGGGTTAAGGGTTAAGGGTTAAGGGTTAAGGGTTAAGGGTTAAGGGTTAAGGGTTAAGGGTTAAGGGTTAAGGGTTAAGGGTTAAGGGTTAAGGGTTAAGGGTTAAGGGTTAAGGGTTAAGGGTTAAGGGTTAAGGGTTAAGGGTTAAGGGTTAAGGGTTAAGGGTTAAGGGTTAAGGGTTAAGGGTTAAGGGTTAAGGGTTAAGGGTTAAGGGTTAAGGGTTAAGGGTTAAGGGTTAAGGGTTAAGGGTTAAGGGTTAAGGGTTAAGGGTTAAGGGTTAAGGGTTAAGGGTTAAGGGTTAAGGGTTAAGGGTTAAGGGTTAAGGGTTAAGGGTTAAGGGTTAAGGGTTAAGGGTTAAGGGTTAAGGGTTAAGGGTTAAGGGTTAAGGGTTAAGGGTTAAGGGTTAAGGGTTAAGGGTTAAGGGTTAAGGGTTAAGGGTTAAGGGTTAAGGGTTAAGGGTTAAGGGTTAAGGGTTAAGGGTTAAGGGTTAAGGGTTAAGGGTTAAGGGTTAAGGGTTAAGGGTTAAGGGTTAAGGGTTAAGGGTTAAGGGTTAAGGGTTAAGGGTTAAGGGTTAAGGGTTAAGGGTTAAGGGTTAAGGGTTAAGGGTTAAGGGTTAAGGGTTAAGGGTTAAGGGTTAAGGGTTAAGGGTTAAGGGTTAAGGGTTAAGGGTTAAGGGTTAAGGGTTAAGGGTTAAGGGTTAAGGGTTAAGGGTTAAGGGTTAAGGGTTAAGGGTTAAGGGTTAAGGGTTAAGGGTTAAGGGTTAAGGGTTAAGGGTTAAGGGTTAAGGGTTAAGGGTTAAGGGTTAAGGGTTAAGGGTTAAGGGTTAAGGGTTAAGGGTTAAGGGTTAAGGGTTAAGGGTTAAGGGTTAAGGGTTAAGGGTTAAGGGTTAAGGGTTAAGGGTTAAGGGTTAAGGGTTAAGGGTTAAGGGTTAAGGGTTAAGGGTTAAGGGTTAAGGGTTAAGGGTTAAGGGTTAAGGGTTAAGGGTTAAGGGTTAAGGGTTAAGGGTTAAGGGTTAAGGGTTAAGGGTTAAGGGTTAAGGGTTAAGGGTTAAGGGTTAAGGGTTAAGGGTTAAGGGTTAAGGGTTAAGGGTTAAGGGTTAAGGGTTAAGGGTTAAGGGTTAAGGGTTAAGGGTTAAGGGTTAAGGGTTAAGGGTTAAGGGTTAAGGGTTAAGGGTTAAGGGTTAAGGGTTAAGGGTTAAGGGTTAAGGGTTAAGGGTTAAGGGTTAAGGGTTAAGGGTTAAGGGTTAAGGGTTAAGGGTTAAGGGTTAAGGGTTAAGGGTTAAGGGTTAAGGGTTAAGGGTTAAGGGTTAAGGGTTAAGGGTTAAGGGTTAAGGGTTAAGGGTTAAGGTTAAGGGTTAAGGGTTAAGGGTTAAGGGTTAAGGGTTAAGGGTTAAGGGTTAAGGGTTAAGGGTTAAGGGTTAAGGGTTAAGGGTTAAGGGTTAAGGGTTAAGGGTTTAGGAACTAAGGTTTCAGTTTTGGGATTTAAAGTTTATTATGTTAAGGGTTTATATTTTAAAGTTTATAGTTTAGGGTTAAGTGTTTAGTGTTTATGAAAAACGGTTGTAACACTACAATTTCTTTGTTGTTAGTCAGCTTAGAACCAGCTGCAACTTAAAACCAGAGGCTCATCATACGTTTTACTATATCAATAATCTTTTAAGCAAAAACTGGAGTTTTCCTATGAAACCCAGTGAAATTGGTTTTAATGGGTCAATTTTAGACAGGTATCATCAATATACTTGTAAATTAAATTTGTGAAGAAAATGAGTTGCCGGGATTATTCTTGACTTGAAAATACATGAGAATTATTAATGTGGGGTGATCATTGGTTTTTACAGTACTATCGACATTGGTGGGAATAAAACATAGACGAGTTTTCGATAACTTAATTTGCGAAGGATCAAGTCGTAGGTTATGAAAACATCATTTTGCCTCTAGTATTTCACCAACCACGCTTATACTTATAAAGCACACCTTAATGAAACATTTTTCAACAGTTAAGTATTTAATTTTTGGTCCCATATTCCCATATTGATCGACCATTGACTGTGACATTCTAGACTAGCTAACATGAATTGAACTTAACATCAGTATCAAAGAACATATTATAATGATGTCTTGAATTAAAGCTTCTATACCATTCCATAAACACTGTACCATTCTATTGCACGTGACACTCTTACATATAATAAATCAAAATGTCGCTAGATACATTAATAGAAAAATCGGATTATTATTTATATATAGGTACATACATATATTTTGTGTTACGTTTCTTTTTCATCAAAATACGCAGAATGTTTCTAATGAATTCTCTATAAATAGCCCCCTAAAATGGTATCATTAAAATTTCCTAAAATTCCTTAAACCCTTATGAACTTATCTATATACCTATTTGCTTGAATTGTGTGACCTAAGGGTAGGACCCATCATCAAAGCATATTCCATCAGGACGCACAATCAGACATTTTTTCTTGTATTTCAAATTGATTATAAAAGTATGTTGATATCTTTGTATATAAATGTCGGTTCATCCGCTCCGCATTACAAAATGTTATACCTTGAGTGTTTCCGAATAAAATTATTTAAATTTATTCGATGGAACAATTTTATTTCTCAAAACTCCACATAAAATGTCCCAAATTCCCTTCAAGATAGGAATATTTAAAAACTAGGTATAGAATAAATATAAAATATATGTATGTATATTCCTACATCAACAAATTTGTGTGTGTGTAGGTATATTATCTACGAGTGTATTTGATGCGGAATCCTCTTTTAAGGATTCTCAACCATTATTCTTATCCATACTTCTTTTTCGGTACCTCCCAAAAATAAAAACATTAGCATCTTTTTATTCCCAAAATAAGGAAAATCGATATAATGACGTCATTTAAAACCCAATGTATCTATACCTACTAAACGAGTGAGTGCGGAAAGGCGTAGATACATACATACATCTGTATAGATATTTTGCTCGCAGAAAATGTAGGTGCTGGTGCTTCATCGGCCTGAATTAATTAAGTTAGTAGGTAAATGTTTGTTCTTTCTTGATTTGTTATTTATTTCCAGCAACAGGCGCCACATATAACACCTCGCAGAAAATACGAAAACGAATCGCATTTTAGGTACAACAAGGGAGATGATGATACATTTTTCATCCCGCAAGGGAAAAGTTCTAATAGCATCTCTTACCATCTCTATTTAAATGAGCTGTATGGGAGGGTGTGCAAATAGTCAGTTAATCAACAGGTAACACTACAAACCACCAAACCACCCGCTTAAGCATTTTATACTCTCTCTCTGCCTCTCTTTCTCTGGACCACAATAGAAACAAACTTTATAAAAAGATGTATCTTATGCATACCTACACTCAACAATCCAAAAAATCAAATCTATTTCAAATGCGAGCCAATGGAAGGCAAACAGTGCTGTCATTTTACAAATTCAAAGGGAAACACTTTTTAAAAATCTGCGCTGTTTTCGCAAGTTTGTTTTTATAAAAAAAATACAAATTTTAATCCGGATTGTATAAGATTGCTGAAAGTGTAAATGTGAAATTGATACATCCCACCAGTTTTTCGGTTTTAAAGTCTGCCAATTCCGTACTTTCTTTTGTTGGAAGAAAATTCATAAAAACAACATGTAAATCTGGAAATAACCAACGAAATAAGACTTAATCAAAAATTTCGCTTTGAAATAAGGTGAAAATGGCCTAAAGGTATCAAATTAACAACACGATGGAAAATGGGTTTCGTCATACCTTTCTTCGCGACGCGTCGGTCTGTGCGTCTGTGAATCCGTGTTGCAACTGAGCTAGAGCTAAGAGAATTGAAGTAATACTAGGTTCTTGTCAAAAAGTCGCAGAGTGGAAATAGGGTTTTAACATATTTTGATGGATAAATCTTATTTTTGGGTTATTTAAGTACATATGTAGTCGATTTTTCTATAATTTTCCAATCTGATGGTTATAAATAGTTTAAACAATATTGCATGTAAAAATTCTACAAACATTTTAATCAAACGAAATTAAAAAAAAAAAATCAATTATTTCAGTACTTTTGACTTTTGTCACAATGTAGTTTTTAACCATTTCAAGAGCAAGTTCGTATAGTAGAAACAAATTCGTCTGAGCTGTATATTTTTTATACCTTTTATACAGCTGCTTGAATTTATTAATGATGTAACAAGAACTTTGGGGCTGTGAGAAAAAAATTATTAGGTAATTAATAAATTAATTTATATTATGTTTTGGTGCTGCTTTGGCACGGAAAGTTTCTGCATATCAAAAACGCATTGCTATTTTGTTCTTTTCTTAAAATCGGAGTAGATTTACTCCATTTGTATTAAAATCGAAGTGAGTAGGTATTTTTATACCATTTATTACGGTTATTAAAGGTGTTTTTAAAAACTTTTGGTTTTTAGCCCTTATTGTACACTTTGCTGCAGAACTAACAATGGAAATTTATACGGATATATATAAATGGCACCACTGGTCATAGTGACAATTTGCTATCGGACAGATGATTTGTACTCATGTATACTTTGCAATTTCACGATGAACAGACAACGCCAAAATAATGCTTGAAAATTTTCGATAAAGTCGTTGAAACTTGGAGTTTTCGAATGCGCTACATTCAAGCCTATCTCTACGCCCATATGCTCAAGATCATTGCAAAAAGTTATCAAAAACCATACCAATTATTTATATAATATTTGAATTTGTTTTATTTTATTTCATTTTATTTCAAAGTTGTATGTGAACCTCTTAAACTATTCTTTATTTACTGCCATTAGGAACGTTTTTTTTAACGACCCAAATTGATCTTTTCTCGATTCAAATTTTAAAACATTTTTTGTAATTTGAGAATATTTTTTTAGAAAGTTATCAAAAAGTATAATTTGGGTTCGACCGCACTGGCACAATACAGAACATGTATTTTTTTTGTTTGCCTGTGCAGCACACTTTCTTCGGCTCTAAGATTACGGTGAAATAAATACGTAAAAAAATCCAAAACCCTGTTTACAAAATATTAGAGCAAAAACCATTAAAAGAAAATTTACCCGTTTAATATAAAATAAGTGTTATAAAAACTGGCATCACAATTAAACAAAACTTCTTTCACAGAACACCGAAAGTTATAAGCGGGTGCTAGAAATTTTTAAAAACACTTGACGGTTGCAGTAAAACTTCCTTATTTAAAGAAACAAAATACTACTATTATAGTACGTTCGACAGCAGTGCTTCCGAAATGTTTAAATTCAAGACAATGGAATGGTAAGATGCATGTTGATAACAACAAAAAACACACCACCAAAACATCAGACCATGTTGCTAAAATGGAAAAAGTATCTTTCACTCAATTAGAGTGGAATTCTATGAAAAGCTACATCGGCCTGTGGATTGTAGCTTCCCCTTTTAGATTTGAGTGCATTCGCAAAGCCGCCGAACGTTAGGAACCAGCTTCGAATCGGATTCAGTAGTTTGTGGGTCGTCTTGTCGTTTTGTTTGTTCGATTTAAATAATTGACGTTGACGTGGGAGTGTTTTGTCCAGTTCAGTAGGTTTTCATTTTCCATCTTCCAGTGAATGAATATATGATAAATTGAATATTTTAATAAGAAAAAAGAAGTGAATAAATTAAATATGCAAAGAAAAAAATTTTATCTTGACAGCTAGTACTGAAAAATATTTTGCCAAAGTATTAAGACATAAGCTCTACGCTTAAAAAGAGAAGAAACCAGTTTTTATTTATTATAAAAGTATCTATCCCAATCTACATATATCTATTTAAATCCTTATAAATCAATTTATCAACTTTTGTCACCTTTTCCTCTTTCTCGAAGTCTTTTACAAACCATCAAGGACAAACGAGTGTGTGCACTTTTGGTGCAGTATGTTCTAACCACTGTTGCTGCATTGACTTATGTAATCGGATTGATTTCCCACAAGTTTAAAGCTAACGGAATTTCTTTATACCTTACTGACGTGCTATTAACAATAAAGGCTCTTATATAAGTTTTCAAGTGAATTGCGCAATCGATTATTATATTGAAAAATCCTTATATGCACTTCTGGAGAAGATTTACAAATTTTATTGTTGTTTTTTTTTATATTCTTTTAGGTTTTGGATAATTGTTAAATATAAAATTGTGAAAAGTGATAAAATACAAATTTAAATAAAAAAAAAAATAAAAAAAGGTACAATGTTAAAAAATAAAATCTCAATTGCGGTGTTTTGCACTGCCTTCTTTATAAGCAGTGCCATTCATTTAGTGCAATCGACTATTATGGATAAAATACGCGATGATCCGGATTTATCTCAGGTAAGTCGTGCTTAATAATTCAATATATCTATCAACCGTTCTAATGTGCAGGGTAGGGTCCCTTTATGTAGGTAGTTAGTTATTCGCATAGTTTAAGGACAAAAGGTTCAATCGGTTAGTTGGTTGGTTGGTTGAATATGACCATAAAGAAAGTCACATCGTCTCTTTTCTTCCGGAATGAGGTGAATTTATCCTTGACCTTTTTCCGCTTCAGAAAATCAATAAAAAAGCCAAAATGGAAAAAGTTAAAATACAAAAACGAGCTTTTTTCCTTGTTACGTAAATATGAAACGAACATAGTTGTGTAGTAGGTATAGGAAGGAAGGTACCTACTTGGGTTTATGTTCGGGTACTTGGATGAGTTGAGTATATTGTACGTGGTTTCGTTTCAGCATGGTTCTTTATTTGTGTTCGAATGTATTGTAGAATTAATAACCTACTTAGAAGTTGGGGAACAAAGGTTTTTTTTTCTTTGGAAAATGACTCAGTGCATAAATAGGACCTGCCTTCCAACCATACACCCGGTGGACCAGTTAAGAGCATATACGTCATCGCACAGTCAAAAGCTCGTATTTTAAAACTGTCAATTTTTCAGCAATACTATTAGAATAATTGATTTTAATTAACAGTTTAAAACAAATTGACACCGCAAATAAATGTTTTCCAATTTATCAGACTTTTTAAAAGCGTTGATATGTTTCTGGGAATCTTGCACCCTATACTTAATGAATATAAAAGTGGATTCTGTTCATTTTTAACAGTGGAGTCTTGGCCGCCTATATCTGGCAATGTTTTTAAATTTAGGCTATGGGTTTTGATCGATTGTTTTAAGCTAGATTTATAGAGTTTTGGCAATAGATTTCATGTCCAACACTGCACGCTTACCGTTCCGTTCGCTATAACAATTTAATCTACTCAGTCTTGTACTTAGTTTTACGATAGGAGAGAAGAGGGTAATTTCTTACATAATTTTGAATGTGGCTTTAATTTTAAAATTTAGTTTTATGAAAATCAAGGGAATACCTATATTATAAAAATTTGTCACAGAAATCTAATACATTTGCATTTGTAGTTCCTTTTTTTCCCTTTTCACCAATAAATAAATAATATACATATGTATTGAATATAAATATCAAATGCATTTAAAGAAAAATTAAATATGAAGATATATAAAAATTACATGGTTCACACAATGATTTTACTAAAATTCCCCTAACAAAAATCAAACTAACTAATTATGTATGACTAAAAAAGACTCTTTATTTATTCTATTCATAAAAAAGTACACTTCAGAAGTACTTTTTAATAAAAATGTAATAAAAAACTTTGACCATAAAAAGTATATGAATCGTAATAAAAGTAAACATAAAAACAGATACCTACCACATTAATAATCGGGAAGAGTTCTCATTACACCAAATTATACGGTAAATTTCATTATAGTTGGCAAACAAGATTTGGTTTTGTCAAGTTTTTGCCATTAACCTTAACCAAGCCGATTCGAAAGTTTTGTTTTAGTTTTCCAGAAATTAATTTACAAGTTTTAAATAAATAACTTATTACTTTAACCTAAAAGTTATAATTGTCAACAAGCAGATAGGTTAAACCATGCTTGAAAAAGAATTTTCATAATTGCACATTTCCAATTATAACGTCACAACTCAAAAAACACGACTTTTCATGAGAAACCAAGAAAAGAAATTTAGATATTTTTTTTCATGACTTGTTCTCTGTCAAAATGTTCAAAAATAAAGTTACAATTTAGCCTAATCATGGGCTTTCCATCACAAAGTTAAACTGACGCAGTTTATGGGCAATTTTATGGAAAATAAGTTCAGTTCAATAACCAAACTTCTGCACTCTAGTGCCGTTATGAGTTTTGTAGATAAAGACATACCGGTTGGGTTTTGCATTGACAGGGTATCTTTCGAAATCGAATATCATTCTAACTCAAAACTGTAGTTTTATTATGAGCTTTTAAGAGCTTTAGGGAAAAAAAATCATTTTTAAAGGACAAAATTAGAGAAATACCAATTCATAATTTTTAGTCTTAGCGTTTATCTTTACTTCTATCGTAATTTAATATTTGGAGGAATAGAGGGGATCTACAATTTTCTGTTGAACCCGGACGACTGAAAGGCAATTCATCATGACATAAAATTTATCACTGCCCCTAAAAATTATTTTAGCAGGAATTGACTGTACTCGTATTTGAACCCAGACCTAAAAGCGCGTGAAAGGTATACAACTTAATTAAGAGCTATACTAACGGATTTGCGAATTTCTTTTCTTTTTAAAAATTAAATTTACTCCGATGGGAGTAGGGTTCTAATAATTGGTGCAGCTGTCAGTTGTCTATAATTAAATCAATTATTCTTTAAAGGCTTTTGGAATTTTTTTTTTAATACTTTTGTTCTGCTTTTGCAGATTTAGCAATACCAACTTACTAACTAACTTCAAGCCCCATGTGTGGCATTTTCATTATTATTTGCTATAGCAAAGTTTCTTTGCAATCTTTGACAAACATGCTATTTCTATTTGCTATAATTTGGAAACTTATGTTAAAATACGCCATTTGTCAGTTACTAACTTCTTAAAATGAAACGCTGCATATATCTTGTTTCTTTTCAGAGAAGATCTATTTACTTTTTTTTCCAAAACAAAACTCAATATAAATTTTTTTTTCTATCACCTATTGTTCCCAAGCGCGTTTCAATTAAATAAATCCAACTCAACACAGTTAAATTAACAGATACATACTTGGGTTTGACTATTTGACCTACTGAACCGCACTGTTTTACTATAAATATCAGGTACGTACTTGACTCTACAGTCGAATCCACTATGGTATGAAGAAATCAATAAATTATTCGCCAGCAGTAAAAGACCTTATTCGGCAACGATTCTTGGGGCAATCCGTTTGGCGCTTATCCTCTGGACGAGCATATAGAGTGGGGGTTGCATAGTTGTTTAAAATGATATCATCGCGCTCACTATGTTGTACATATATACTCTCCTACTTAAAACGAATCGATTTAGATTGCCTTGATTGCGATGATATCTCTCTCAAGATATTTATGTAGTATATAGTCTTTGCTGGAAAATTTACACACTTCTTTCGTAGAACTTATTAGAAGAAAGAACATTTTTTGATTTTGAAAAGAGGTCACGTATTTTGTGTCCTTAATGCAACTGTTTCGTAGAGTGTAACGAGCAAAACTTTGCCAAATATCGATCTTTTCCAAACGAACAATATGGCAAATATAAAAGTTATCCATTTCCATTCACGCTCAACGAGAAGTGAAAAGTTTTTTTCTTTTACTTCTTTTCGTTCTCTATACTCGACTTTACCGCACTTCGAAGTTTTTTTTACTTTATTTTTTTTTTTTTGCTGAATGCTTTTAAAGGCTTTTACTCATTATAATTGAAATTCCCATGCGAAGTGGGTTATTTCATGAAATGAACTCTTGGAAATTCTTTTCGGTGGAATCAAATATTCAATAGGTTTTCATTTCTTTTATTTTTGTTTAAAAAAAAAAATCGAATAGATGAAATCCTTGAGTGTTCTTACACCTGATGTGAATTTTTAAAATCAGTATCCGACTGACTCCATAATATATATATATGAAAATACAAAGACCTGAGGAATGGAGAATTCATGATGGTGAAAAAGAAAATTATTTGATTACAAGCTTCTAGATACTTATTTATGCTTAAGTATAGGCTCGCTGTTGGGCGCCAGTTATTCTTTTGATTTGAATATTCTTTCGAAAGGAAAAATCTTCATGAAAATATATTTTTTTTTTAATTTTTATTCAATTAGTGAGCAATTACACCGATGAAATTAAAAATCGTTATTTTAAAATCCTTTCCACGCTTTATCTGAAACGTGTTGTTCTATATAAATAATCTTTTGAAATGTGGAAACGAAAATTATATTTATTTTTGTGTCAGTAATTTTTAAAGGAAATATTTAATATATTTGGATAAATACATATGTTCCGCATTGAACACCACTTTATACTTGTTTTTTTTTCTACTTGATTTAAATATATATTTTTTTTAATGAGGGGATAGCGGAAATTCTTTTTAATAAAATTTTTTTAGAACATTTTTTTTTTAAACATTTTGATTGTTTTTTTTTTTTTCAATTCAATATCCATATTTAATCTAGCAAACACGAAAATTGCAAAATACAGCGTTAATCATTGCTTTTATGAACATTTTTATGAGTTTGTTTCATTGGAGGAATTTTTAAATAAATATACTTTTTACTCCAATAAGTTATTCCAGTAAATATTTAAATATGGGACTAGTGTTTGGCGTTATCAAAACAAATTCATATTATTTAGGTGCAAAAACCCCATGTAGGCTTTATTATTTGAGATGTTAAATTAGTCAAGAATTTCATTTTGTTGGTTTCTTTGACAAATTTTGGTGGAATGAAAGTTTTGTTAAACTATGGTGAATATATTGAAATATATATTTCATGGGGAAAAAAGGACTTTAAACATTCTTGAATGAATTAAAACTGAACAAAAATTAAGTTAAGAAATATGAAGTGGGGTCAACTTATGTTTTAAAGCTATGTATATTTTCAGTTCAACCACATTTTTGAATTAATAAAAAAAACGCACCAAAATTAGGCATGTAACGGTTTATTACTATTTTTCTAAAACACATACATATTTTCATTTTACTCACAAAAAAAAAATTATTATTTTTTTTTTAAATTATTTTATAAAATTTAATTTTTTAAATTCTCATGTTGGGCGCCAATTAATTCAAATTGTTTTAAATTCATTTTAGCTTAAGACTTACATTTTAAGAAATCCCTGTGTCATTAAATGTATATATTTTTAGATACTGGTACTGATTAGGGTTGGCCACAAGCCAACTTTTGTTATTCTCGTCTCTTAAATTGAAATACAGTCAAATTTTTAATTTAATGCCTTCAAAATTGGCCCACTCTACACTTTTTAAGTATTAAATTTAAAAGCTCCTTAACCATAAAAATTCTTAAAATATCCAAATATTCAAAACATATTTATTGCAGATACCTACATATGTACCTATAGGAATTTACTATTTTTTTTTCTTTCACAACTTAGGTGATAAAACGGTTTCACAAACATGAACATTTTATTATAGGAGATTTATTAATGTAAATTAAGCAGTTCGAAATAGCATAATATTAATAAAATGAAACCCCAATACTTTGCGTGCTGCAAATAATTTATCAAAACACTGTCATATATGTTAACTATTTTGTATTCTTTTTAATATACATATGTACATATATGAAAAAAACTTCTATAATAAAACATCAAGAGAAAATTTGTTGCGTGCAAAAAGGATATAATAGCATTATGTTTTTATGTATTTTTTTAAGGTATCTTCTAAGTTAAGTAGAGTATGTCATAGGGGACGCTTTAGCAGAAGACCTAACCTAATTATCTATAGATTATGAATGGTTGAAAAAATAAAGCTCTACATAAAAATAAAAAAGCATAAAATATTCAATTTATTCTATAGGTATACAACACATGTATAATAACGAAATAAGCAATAATATAAAGCAATAAGATATTAAGACCTCATTATAACCAAATAAATATTGTTTTAAAATATTTTGTTTAAATTCGGTTTTGTTTTAAAGTAAAAATGAATGAGTGTAAAATTAAAATTCATAACATTCTTAAGAAAAATAAGAAAAATTCACAATAAATTGAATAAATAAAAACGAACACTTGAACCGCATGAGCGTTTAAGACAAAATATTGCAAAATCAAACGTCTGTCTCTATTATATTTCATTGCTACATTCAAGCGTGCGAGAACCACATTAAATAATATAATATATTAATGGTGGGAAAAATAATTCTGGTAAATTGCTCGATGATTAAAAATATTCTTTAGTGCGAAACTACCTAAGCTTTCTTCGATGTCTATAGAAAGATAGATAGTTTTGTTTTAGTAAATTAATAAATGATTGAGAGCTAGTTCTTCAATAATCAGTTAAACCATGAGAAAGTAGGTATAATTATTATTGATAGAGCACAAAATGTTTTTCTAGTTTATTCCTCTGACAGTTAAAAAACTTAAATTTTAGTTGATGACTGAAAAAACGTCTCTATAATGCAAATATGATTACATATAACAAACAAAATCGGTTATAGCTGGTTTATAATTTGTAAGAAGAACTCAATATAGGAAATTTTGATCCGAGCATAGACTAAACTAAAAACGTGTCCACGTTACTTGTAATACGTTACGTGTCACACGTACATGGTTCGATATGTACACATATACATACAATTAACAGTTAGTCCCGGCCAACATTTTGTTCTTAAAGAAGATTCCTATCTCAGTTTTAATATCAAGAGTTTAGATAAAATTGACAATTCTACAAAGTTGCACGAATAATTGGGGTGCTACCAATGAGAAAAATTTAATAACTATCAACCAGTGCGTACAAATTTTTCCGTCACGAGGTATCAACCAAATATTATGTATCTATGTATAGAAAATCTTAGATGAAAAAGCCTTTTCTTGGAAACATTCTATTAGAATTACAAATAAAACAAGTATTTTTAATGCTGAGAATCAACAAGAAGGAACGCTTGTTTAATTGTTTTTTTTTTATTATTATTATGTTGATGAGTTAAGGGCACAATTTTTTTTTTCGGTTAAAGTGGAGTTTCATACTGTAATTCAGTGGCACTTTAGTGGTCAAAGTGAAAAGCTTGAGTGCCATTAATTTGGCATTTATTTCCCGAATGTGAAGTTACGGTTAATATAGGAACAATTAAAACTCAATCAACGAATCTTAATTTTTTTTTTTGTTAAATAACGAATTCTTTGTTAAAAGTGTATAAATTATAAATTTCATAATAAAAGATAAATTACGAAATTAACCCGATAAGAATTTTTAAAATTGAATAAATATATACACATTTGAGAAGAGAGCCATTCGTTCTTTAAATTGCCAACATCCACTTCTGATTTCTTCAGTAACTATCAATTTAAACAAAATAATTATTAAAAGGTATTTGTGACTATAAGTCACATTTAAGTTCTTATTTATTGATTTATATCCAACCAAAATATGAAAAAACAAAATGAATAAAAATAAGTCGATTTAAAAAAGGAAAATATGGGAGTGAGTGAAAGCACTGCTGGTCAGAAATATAACAGCTTTGTTTTATATTTTTTTCTTTTAGTTTTACTGTACCTATACTGCAGTGGCTATTAATTACGAATAGCTAGGTGCAGTGCAATAAGGCCCACAATATAAGGTCTTATTTTCCAAAATATTTAAATGAAAATAACAGAAAATAACACCTTTTGGGTGTTTTTTTCATTTTTGAGATGGAAACAAAAGTTGTGGATTTTAATTCCTTTTTCTAGAAGGTTTTACTTCGAAGAATATATAGGACAATAGAACCTTGGGTGGCCCACTTAATTTTAACTCTCTCTTTGGGTCCTGTTTCCCGCTCACGCGACTCCGTTGCTTCGCTTCAGGTATGTTTAGTTAACAGGCAGGTGCCAATTTCTACACTGTTTTTGGACAACATTATAAAGTTAAAGTAAAGTATATGAATAACTGAATCATACTTTAAGTAGGGGTCTTTAGAATGGCAATAGCTCTCGCGGGTGTCTTAATGTTATTTCCTTTTATTATGGTTATAACCCAAGGACTATTTTTTGCGGGTCTTATTGCCCTGCATCAAAAAGTGTAGCAAAGACTTTAACATGTTCTTAACAGTAAAATAAATTTACCAGACTATTTGACTGGTTCGGGTACGATGAACGAAACGATCAATTCACCCCATTAAATCATCAGAATACAATAATTCATTGTTCGTTACTTCTCAAGAACACTAAATTCACTTCTTGCTCAGAAAACATAAACGTATGTACATAGATGTTGGTTTAAAATTTAACGAAAGTCTCGGCGTTGTAGGTGTGTGGTTTGAAAATATTAAAAATAAAAATATTGCATTTTTTAGTGTAAATATTAAATATCTTCTAGATTTATACTATATTTCGATATTTCTTCCATAAAAACACCGAAATTCTAAATTTATAAACAAAAATTGAAAAACTGAAAATGGTGCACTTAAAGTAAGAAATAAATTTGGATCTGCCACAATTTACTCTTTGTTGTGAAATAATATTTAATTGATAATATAGAATAGAATTTATTTATTTATTGCTGATATGAATAACATCTGACCAAAACAACCCCAAGCGCTTTGGGAAAAGAGTTTATTATATAACAATTGGTTCATGGGAAAAGGCTTAACTCATTTCTCCACTGACCCTTACAATAACACCCTAGTGCATTAAAATAATAATAAAAGAAAGGAAAACCGTCCCAAACCAACTACATATATCCTTTTAACTTGATCAAAATGCTTTTAAAAAATGATACTATAAAACAAACCCATCGCCCAAGGTACCTATATATCCTTCCGTTCTTTACAAATAGAACATTGTTGTTCGCTGCTTCCTTAGTAAATACAACGTATACTCGTATAACCGCACTGTACGGTTTTCCTCTCATAAAAGAATATCGTGTTACAATAATTTATTTACTTTGCCTCCAACTCTATACGATATCAATGAATGACGCAACCAGATAGGGAATGGTATGAATTTTTGTCCATTTCCTCCTTTGTCAACGCAGACATCAAGGAAACGTATTTAGGTTATTTAAACGTCAAAAGCAAGCCTTATACCTGACACTTTAACTGACTAACTAGGTGCCATTGTTTTATTTCATTTCTGGAAGTTCTCATCCATGAAATGCATTGATGTTTGCGCACATTGCAATATTGTTGCATTATAGATAGAGGAATTTCTATCAGCCAGCACTGTCGAGTGTCGATGTCGAATGTCGATTCGGAAAATATACTCAAACTAAATAATCATTGGAATTGAATATATTTCTCTTCTGTTTCTCTCTCTCTAGTCTCTACTCTACCCTTCCCATATTTATAGTCCATAGGTGTATACTGTGTAGTTTAGTTAGTCCAAGTCCCGGATGGTCCATGTTTTTGTTGTTGTTGTTGTTGTGGACAAAACTAAAATCACTGGGGCAAAAAGCATTGGTAAGCTTAATTCGAAGTTATATTTTCTGACGAACAAGCACAAAATAAAAACCATTTGGATTGCTTTAGATAAATATATATATTTATTTCCCAAAGGTATTTCTAGATATTTTTCTCGTAGGTATACTTTTATTGAGGTTTCAGATTGGAATCTTGTTTTTTTGTTTTTTTGTTTCTTTATTTTTTGCTTTTTGTTTGTTTTTCAATGAAAAACATTTGATATTGTATTTTGCAGATAATAAAATGTCACTGTTGGGCTTAGAACAAAATGTTTTTGTTTCACAAGTCATTAACATTTAATGGTTCAAAGTTAGAAAAGACGAAATGGTACAAGACATGTATTTGGCAGTTTGTATAAAGTTTTGTTTTTGAAAACGATTTAAAGTAGGGGCATAATGGTGTTTTCCAAAGTATCTGATGGCATTAGGTACTATTCTTAATGTTTAATGCTGTAACATTATAGCTCTATTTGTTCCATTTTAAATGAAAATTTGGTAAAATAAAAAAGGCAATATTCATCGCTTTTAAAAAGATATTTTCTTTGCCATTCTATTATTCCTGTAATTTTACTCAATAATCGTGCATATTGTCAATTCTCAATTGTGTATTGACTGCGATTGCAAGACGAAAATCCAATACAATAATAGTAGATATTATATACTAAGTTTTTCGCACCATCTTTTGAAATTTGAATCCTATAGAATATATAGGTTAGAATTATAGCTATTTTACAAGGTTAACTCAATACTTAAAATACTTTTTCCTCCTTTAATTAAACGAAGCGCTTTCTAACATTATTCTCAGGGAGCCACATGATCAACTCCTTCCCAAGCCATATTTTTAGCTAAAATTTTTAAACAGCCCATAAAATGTTTGCTTCAATTTTTAGTCCATCCATTTCTGTTTTTATTTTTGTCTATTTGGTACAAATTTTAAACTTATTTCCTGAAAAAAAGTAGAGTGATAAAGACACAAACAAACACATAATAATAAAAAAAAATCGAAAAAAATACCAAATTAAAAAAAAAAAAAATCATAAAAATTATTTAAATTAAATAAGATTTCTGGTTTTGAGAAAACCAAAAGCACAAAGACTGCATGTAGGTGTTGGAATATTTTTTTAATAACATATTTACCATTTTAAGTAGTTTATTTTTAAAAACCACCCCTCTTACCTTTGTGATGCTTTTTGTCGAGGATAGGAAAAACACCCGCGGTAATTTGATTCTATAGAGTTCCAGTATTAATAAATTGGCATGGTTTGGTTTTTTTCTTTTGTGTATACAAAATTTCTAGTTTCTACAAACAAATGCAGAAGTTGCCTATAATGGCAGCCAATTTTAAATTATTTCAACTTAAAATGTTGACAACCAGCGTTAGAACCTTACCTACTCCAATAGAAGTAATTTTACTCCAGTTACTTATAAGAAAGAAAATAAATCTACTCCTCTACACTGAAAAATTCAAAAATTCTTCAGCCAAACCACATGAAACGAAATGACAGCACTGTGTTATTCAATTTTCTAACCAACTCTTATTCTATTCTGAATCGAATGGAATTTATGTGAATAATTTTCTTTAATTTTTATTTTTGTTTAAATAATTTTTTTGTTAAAAATACAGTTTTTAAAAACTTGGGTTTCTTTCTTTTTAAAATCTACTCTGGAAATTTTCGATCTACTCCACTTTTTTTAGAAATTTTAGTACTGAGGTTTTAGTTCTAACCCTGTTGACAACTGATACAGAAAAACTTCGTGTGTAAGATGCAAAATGCCAAATGAAAATCTAGCCACCGGAAACTGGTGGCATCAGAAAAAAAAATGTTTCGCTACTTGTTTCACTTGTATAGACTTTAATGTCCACCCGCCCGAGTAAGCAAACTTTTAACTATTCTAATTTTCACCAAAATATTCATACAGTTGTCGTTGTAAATTTTAAAGATATTAATGCTTTATTTTTAGCAACATTCTACTAATAAATCTTATTGATCACAAACTCGATTTACAGTAAGTCCGTAAGCATTCAAAAGTCATTAATAAATAAAATTGATATACCTATCTTGTTGATTTGCTTTGGTATCAACCACAAAAGTAACGACCTAGTTTGTATATGTCATGTGTCAAAAAATGATCCCAGGTACAATAATGATTAAAATTAAAATCCCTTCAGTATTGCCGTTACAATATTTTATTGATTTGCTTCTAAGTTCTGTTGACTTTTTTTTTTCTGAATTGAAGCAGAACATATCACATTTCTGAGAAGTATTCTAATTGTTTCAGATGACTAACTTTTAGTTATTAAACAACAATGTGTTGTGTGGTTAAGGTTAAGATGATGACACTTGCATCTACCGTACCTGCATACAAATGTATGTGTCTCTCTACTCTACTGCTGAGACACACTCAATGGGAGATTGTTTTGTTAAGCTAAGAGATAGGATCCACTGAGTGGAACTCTATGCTAAAAAAAAAAACAGTAAAAAAGAGTGACAAAAGGAGAACCCTTACAATAAAACCTCACTGTTCCAACCAACCAACACATAGCTGAGGTTTAAACCTGTTTTTTCAAATGTTTTCAAGCGCTTGTATACGTATATATACCCAACCTAACAATGTGGTCTTATTTCTACCAATTTGTGGCTTCGAACAACATTTAACATCTTTAGATTCTCTCAACCAACTGGTGTGTTGGTGTTCCAATTTATTGTTGAGGCTTGTGTTGTGGCTGCAGTTGATTATTATTATTATGATTAGAAAGAGAAATTGTAAACACAAATGACCCT